>JAILYA010000028.1:2925000-3621704 GCA_021437795.1 Rhodamnia rubescens | reverse complement strand
GTGACATATTCTGCAGCATATCTATAAACCACCGCCAATTGTCAACATTTTCCCAATCGACTACGTAAAATGCCAACGTGGAAATTATAATTGTTGCCATCAAGTGAGGCCACACAAAGGAGCGCTTCCTCGCAAGTATTTCGATACAAGAAAGTACCATCAATAAATATTATAAGACGAATAAACTTTGAAACCTTCAATACCGCTTGAAAGTCCAAAACATCCGATCGAAATCATGTAGCTCGATCCTCAGTCATACGATCCTCGATCACGAAGCGAGAACCCGGATTCTTTTTCTTCATTGCGCTCTCAGGTACCTCTCAACCTACCATATGATTCATCTCATCCTCCAAATTCTTTGGCAATCGCCATTTGTTAAGCCTCCCTAGTTTTACTATAAGAGGTTAGAAGTTCAGGGTTTTATCTTGAATCTCCGCCATCATCGCTTTGATTTTGAGATCCCATTAGGGCGGAGACCATTTGTTGTATAAAGCCGCATATATGTTTGATCAAGGTGAGGATAACCGGACAGCATTTCCGTATTAGTTCATGTATGCGGGCCATTGTACTCACTTATTTTCCAAAACATGCCACTCACTCTTTGTAATCACGCCTAGCCTCCAACCGCACGCCTAGTCGGATTACCACACTTGATTACGTATTCTTTCTTTTCTGTCGTATCATAGCAAAATTGATGATTTCTTCTCATTGAGTACTCTTCGCAGCCTACTGACCGTCCCCACGATAGAAATATCTCATTCCAATAGCAAATTCTTCATATATCAAATACGTAACCGCCTGCTTGCTCTCGTTTAATTGTCTTGCATCATATCAAAATAGATTTCCGAATAGGGCGGTGGACGTGACCAATGGCTGAATGGGATTGGTATAATGGGTGTTGTGTAACCCTCCATATCATTATCTCTCCGACAACTTCATCACTATCATCAGGTCCATCCAACTATCATCTTCGTATCACTAACCTTATCATCATCATTATCGGTCACATTATCATCGGACTCCACGCATCGATTATGCACAATTCATCTTCTTTCTTCACTCAAAGATTGGAACCCTTTCCCCGCACGGTAATCATCGACCACTTCGTGTCTGGGCCATGCTACATAAAAACACTACAAACCCCGTTCCAGCTAGCCTCAAGTGCAAACCGTCGATCATCCGACTTAGTATGATCATCACGCACTCCCTCCATAATATCATATACGACAAAACCTTGTGTTACAGCTGGGTATCTATACATCGCTAAGAATGAGTTGATTTCACGTAATATTCAATGCACTCTCAATCATGCATGTAACGATCAAATGTCCATATGTTTGCGAACTCGAACCAAGTAGATTTTCCACTTTCAGAATCATTTCCATAATTTTTGCACTATTCTACTTCCCTGCTCAATCGCAAAAGATGTAGACGCATATTCTCGCTAAAGAAATTATAAATTATTACGAGCTCTACATTTTACTAAACATTGCAAACAATTAATATATCAAATGAAATAACCTGCAAAATGTATATTATTTATTTAACAACAATTTCATAAGAATGGTCTCTGCAGCTCATGTAAATACTAAAATGAGCGATTTCTCACCTGGTGCAATTAATAAAGGGTAAAGTCTCCCCGAAAGTGCAAATGAAGTCAAGTGCTTTCAATGCATATATATGTGTCCAAGCACCATTATAGATGTTCAACCGTCCTCATGGAAACAATTACTAGAGAAATTAAAAGTAAGAAAATCCTTTAAATTTTCGGCGAGAAAATGTTCTTATTGTAAAACAAGTATGTTCCTTTAGCCGGACAACCGTCACCCCACGGAGGTGAAAAGACCCAATTATTTGTTAAATAAATAAATAACATACATTTCGTAAAGAATTTGTTAGATTTTAAAACAAAATTTCAAGGAATTTTTAATTTTTCAATAATTTCATGTAGAAATAACAACCAAATAAATAAATCTACACTTTCCAAAATGAATATTTAACTACAATGAAATTAACCTCAAACTATCGATGGAGAGCACGCGCGAACGAATATTTCTAAATGCCAAGAGAATGCACCAAGCGAGGAGGTTAGGCGTTCCTTTTATCTCAACTTCTAAAAAAAATTCACAAATTAATTTGAATATAACGAAAATATTATTAACAAACAAAAAAAAATACATACGTAGTATATACTTACTCAAGCAACAGAGAGTGCGAGAGTTCCCCGAGGCGAAGGTAACTAAGAAGGTTTTGAGTGAGATAGAGAGAATACAAGAGTTTCGAGGCGAAGGTAACTAAGAAGGTTTTGAGTGAGATAGGGAGAGTGCGAGCATTGAGCACGAGAGAGGAAGAGCGTGGAAAGTGAAGGTGATCCGAGAGCACTAGAGTGAGAGAGATATGAGAGTGCGAGAGTGAGAGAGATATGAAAGTGCGAGAGTGAGAGAGAGGGGGTTTCGGCTCTTACGTTTAAGCGAGCTAAAGAGATGTTGCTAGCACCTTTTGAAGGTGCTGCGCACGTGAAATAATGGCGTTAAAGTACCTTCGCAGTGCCGCAGCTCATAAGGGGGTGGCCCCCTCGCGCAGGCCGCTCCATTAGAGCCTCTACAACGAGACGGGCCCCGATTGGGGGCCTCTCCGCTCGGGCAATGCGACAAGCTAGCGAGGCGCCTTGCCCCGGGGGGCACATTGGCCTCCGCTCGACAAAGGTGACTTAGAGGCGGAGGGCACTTATTGTCCCTACGAGCCCGCTGCGACATCTCAATTCCGACCCACTTTCAAGCTATGAATGAATAAAATATCTCATTGATGTATTTCGCCCCTAATCTCACTCGAGTTGATCCCTCTGGAGCGTACTAACCAAAATCAAGTGGAGACCTAAGAACTTGATCCCTGATTGACTCTTTGGCCATGAAAATTATCGAGGGAATATTCGAACCAACATAGGCCGATCCTAGAATGATTAAGGAACGATTTGGATAATACCATACACTTGGATCACGGGTGATTCCGTTTGACTCGTATGGGTTCCGAACGTTCCCGACTTATTTTCTAACAATCGTGCCCATCGGACTAGCTGATTGACCCTCTGCATTGAATGACAACCAAAGTCGCCATGGCTCGAAAAATTCTTAAACGTGATATAAATCACGGGTCGATACGCGTAACTCCTAAAAGCCGCCCGTTAGTTTGAGATACGCTGAAATTACAATTGATCGAGATTCATCGCGAATCGGCTTCAAATTTTGACGTCTGACCTTCAGTGTTTCAATAATTAAATTTGGACATTTCATCCCGAGTACAATTACTTCGCGATTGGCCCCAAAAGGTTCGTAAAAATAAATTTTGGACTCGGGTATGGGAAAAAACCCATTTACCCTTGGAAAATATCCAATTTTTTCACTTTGGCCAAGGGGTATTTTGGTCAATTTACCCCATGGCCGAAATTGACTAGTCAAAGATGGTGGAAATTACCATTTTTTTCCCTTCAATCACTTCAAGACCAATAATCGCCTTCACTATTCATCGTCTTCATCCTTTCCACCAAAAAATTGTGACAACTCTCTCTCTTTATCTCTCCTCCTCTACTTGACCGAACTCACCCTTGCACTCTCTCCCTCGCGAAATTTTCCAAGCCGCAGCCGGTGTCGCCTTGAACCGCCGGAGCTCCATTCTCTACCGTGAACCGCCTAGAACCGCCGGAGCAGCTTCGAGTTTCGGCCGATCAAGAGGAGTTACCGGAGCCGCTGGATTGGGGTCAAAAATTTTCTCGATTTCTCGCCGGAAAACTTGTTAAAATTGTGGTAAGTTGGTTCCTAACCTTAGATTAGGTATCTAGGTGCTAATAGACTTGAGGTTGAGTAGATTTAGGTGAAAAATTGATAGTTTTTGCCCATGTTTATGCCTTGGCCCAGAAATGAAGGGAGAGGAGAGAGAAAAAGATGTGTTCTTGCATGAATAGTGATTTCACATGATTAATAATGGATGGCTAGGATTTAATCTAGCTTGATCTTGCTTTATTTGGACGGTTCACGTTGAATCTTGCTTAGGAAGATTAATCCGACGTCCGAGATTAATTCCTGCTATATTATTGATTAATTGGACGGTGGAGATTAAATGCACGCTAGTATAGTATAATTGTATCGTACGTATTAAATGCCACGTTAGTACAAAGATAAATTGTACGGTACGTATTAATTGCTACGTTGGTATTATTTCGATTGTGTGGCGTAGATTAATTTTTGTAGTGACAAAAATTAATCATGTGGCCCGATCGGCCATTGGTCTTGTGTGACCTAATCGGGTGGTCCCGATTTGTTAATTCTCTAACATGAGTGAATCACGTGGTTCCGATCGAAAGTATTTGCCCAAGACAATTTAATCGAGTGGTCTCGATTGGGCAATTGAAGAAAATTAGAAAGATCGTATGGTCCCGATCTTTTGTTGGAGAATAATTGAGAAGATCATGTGGTTCCGATCTATCGTTAGAGGAAATTGGCAAGACTAGATGGTCTCGATCTGCTAATCGTGGAATTTAGCAAGATCACGTGGCGAAAATTGATCGATCGGGAATATTTAAGCGATCGTGTGGTATCGGACGAGCGATCGAGGAATTATTGTGGTGTACGGTCTTAAGTGGGATAATTGAGAGGAAATGTGGAATTTCACCCTAAGCGTTATGACGCGGGGTTCGTATTTTATAAGACCGTATGTAGCCTGAGGCGTTATGACACGGGCTCGATATTGGATTGAGGAAATATAGCCTGAGGCGTTATTATGCGGGCTTTGTTATTGAATTGAGGAATTATAGCATGAGGCATTATGACGCGGGCTCTATCGTTATTATTTTACCCCCGAGGCGTTAAACGCGAGGTTGTGAGTAATTTTTATCCTGATGCGTTACACGCGGGATATTAACTTGATGCATTATTACGCGGTTACTGACCTGATGCATTATTACGCGGGTCTGTCCGAGTTATAATATAGCCTCGATGCGTTAAACGCGGGCTCGACCAACGTGGAATATTTATAATGGCCTGAAGCGTTATTACGCGGGTCTGTCCCGGCTTATAATATAGCCTGATGCGTAAACGCGAGCCTTGACCAACGTGGAATTTTATATAATAGCCTGAGGAGTGGAACACGGGCTTTGGAGCAACGTGGAATATTTTTATTCCAGGTTGAGACGTCAAATATCGATATGGGGGTAACGTGGAATATTTGTGAAGGTGTGGCAATTTTTGGAGAAAGAATAGAATATTCGGGAATTTATTTGTGGGATTTTTTTATTGTCGGAGGATTTGTTGAAATTGCTCGCCTAGAACGTGTCTCGGGAGGCACTAGAGCCCTAACCTAGGGTTAGGGGCTTTCTTCCGAGATTTTATCTCAGCCCGTCGTGGGCTCTCATTTTTCGGACACTCCGCCTCAACAATGAATGATCCGCCCGGGAGATTCGGTATTCCCCAAGGTCATGGTACCAAGAGAAGATGGGGAGGTTGTAGAGCCATCGGATGTGGAACAGCCACTTGAGCTTGACGAGGATGAGTTGGAGGCGAGAGATGATATAGTACCGGATAGCGAGGACGAGGCCTAGGGTAGTTGGCCTCTTGAGCTTTTGTAGAGTATTTTCTTTTGGAAGAGAAAGCGAGCTTCGACCACATAATCTTTTGTTATAAGTGGTCACAGGCTTGCACAAAGGGCATCCGAAGCCCTAGGTTTGAAGGTTTGTGACAATTATGTATATATGTACATAAGTTTGTTTTACCGTCCCAAGTCATCGTGATGTTAATTGGTTTCCGTGCGGGGAATTGTTTCGCTTCCGCAAGTGTTGTATTTGTTGGCCTTTGGATCCTGGAGAAATGTACACGATGCGTGGCCAGGTGGGATGTCGACGGCTTGCGGATTCGGGGTCGTGACACTGCCCCGTCCTCTATCGTTGCCCGGTCTTTGAGGCGAGCCCCCGTCCCCCTACTACCGAGTGTGATTGCTAAGGCGGGGATTGCCCCTTCCAAGTATCATCGATTGTAAAATTAAAATGAAAAAAAGAGAACAAAAATAAATAAATAGCATTGGAATAATCAATATTCGTGATGCGCACATTATTTTTCTTGTGTTGTATCGAAAGGTTCTTGGCAAAGTTCCTCGAAACTAAAGTTTCGTTCAATTCCAAGCTTTTGACATCAAACCGACGGTACATTAGCTGCCGCCATTGCGGCTTCTTCTCGGTGAACGTGCTCTGTTTTTTTGTACCATTTTATTTCAATTTTCCATGGTGTGTGTTTTATCGAACTCTCTTCGACCTCGACCGACCTCTAGAAGTACTTCTAATGTCTACTTTCATTTGTCAAAAATCTCCACCGTCGAACCTTCCCCGAGTTGATTGGTTGGAAACAAAAAAAAATGACTTTTCAAAATAAAAACAAATTATCGAATAAAAAAATTCATTTTCTTATATTATAATGGATTTTCTCCGAAATTTAAATCCAAATCCATTTTTTGTGATCCCCAAGTATGGCTAGACTACGTGCTCGTCCGTTCCTTATTTCGGCGTCGGTTTGATGAAATGGGTGTAGAACAGGGGGCTTATTAAAAATCCTTCACGGGCGGTGCAGGAGGGGGCCTCGCAGGCGCTAATAATGGCGCTGCCCCACTCTACAAATGTCACGGCTAGGGGTAGCCCCACTCGATAGTCATACTGCCTAGCAGAGCCCAACGCTACCACATCAGCGCCATTTGCGCCGCAAAGAGGGGTTGGAAGCGAACTAAGGTGTCAAGCCCGCTCGCCATACTTGCCGAACAGGCTAACACCCCCACGCCCTACAGCTGTCACTATAATAGCGCTACAGTAGGGGTTGGGCGTAGCACTAAAAGGCCGATGCCTCACTTTTTTTTTCCCGCAATAGAAGACATCCTATCTAGATATATCTCACCTTATATGAGAATTTTTCATCTAATGTAAATCTTGATTATATTCGGACATATTCAAATTTCGTGTCACCTCAAATATCGAGTTTACCATAAGTTATCCAATTCGAGTTATGTTCGATCGTTATAGGCGCCATTCGGGGGTTGGCACTTTGACCGAGTAATCCGCCAAATGTGCCCGTGAAATGCTGACATTGTGCCCATGTAATTGTCACAAATGATGTGTCTAAAACTAACCACATGTCCACCATTAGCAATATACGGGCAAATGGCTAGATTGCTATGGAAGTGCATCAATTGCAAAAATATTGCAACTTCATTGCATTGGATGATTGAATCATAGTTTAGTGACCTAATAACAAAATCCACCGAAGTCCAATGACCACAAATGAAATTTGTACCATCAAAACCGCAAGATACAACTCTTATCAATTTGCAAATCCCTTTCATGTGATTGCAATAGGAAATCGCTATGGTTCTTAGTACAGGAAATAAAAGTGGAAGTAATATATACCAGACTCTTTACTTACCGATCAGCCAAGAGATTCAACCGAGACACGTACATATTTCCATTGAACTATTATTTACTACTAATTCACTAATTCATATCATGTGAGATTCATATACAAAAAATGAAATTAATTTGGCAAGTCAAATATACAACACCTAAGATGGCATTTTTAGGGCGGTCGAGGCTTTTACAATTCAATCAATTTAGCAATTCAACTTTGACCAATTTAATTTCACGGAGAAGATGATTTACATGCAAGGAAAAAAGAGTTGAGTTCAAAAGTTACAAGTATCTTACTTGAATTGTAAAAGTCGAGATGACGCATTGTGATAGTGTTCTAACCGACCACCAACTTTCTTTGCAGCAAACCATAGATCAAGAGTCTCATCAACACTAAGATCAACAAAGCGCTTTACTTCACGCCTCGGGCGATAAAGCACATGTACATGATGTCAAGTGAAACATTTTATGCATCGTAAATGCCTTAACTCATGTAAAAACCAAACCAAAGTTTAAGCCTTTCTAGATGGCGAAGGAAGGTTGATATGGAGATAACTAATTGCCATGCGGCTCAATACTTAATTTTGCCCACCAACCGAGATAGATATACCTAAAAGCATGCCTCCATTAGCTAGACAAAAATTTTCCATCAAATTTGTAACATAGTTCATAATGCACTAAAGCATGACTTTGAGAGCTAAACACATGAGATGTGAAGGTGCTCTCGAAAGCATGTCAAACTAATGCCACTATAATGCATTGCGCTTTGAGGTCCGAAGGTGCTCTGAAAACAAAGGTCAAACTAATACCGTTGTGATTCATTGCTACCGCTAAATCTTGTGTATTAACTATCCAAACCAGGGAAGTCTGTCCATACAAGACGTTAGAAATTCCGAGGGTACACCACTATATAATAGATCAAGTTGGGACTTAGACAAGCCGAACAGGATTTTCTTTTTGTTAACATAAAGAGACCAAACTTCAATGTGACCGAAGAAATGATAAAAGATGGACAACGATCACTCAATTTGGCCCCAACCTCTCTCGCAGCGCCTTTATAGGCGCTATAGGGTAAGGTGGGGTGTCGCTCCCGCTCAGCAAGATGACTACCGAACGGGGCCGACACCCCGCTTCTCGCACTAACCCCTACTGCAGCGCCCATTTTGGCGCTACAAAGGTAGGCGCCCCGATAGGCAGATGATTGCGATCGGGCCCACCCTAGCCGTAACGCCCAACAATGGGTCTACGACATTTGTAGAGGGGGGTAGCGCCATTATTGGCGCTGCAGGCCGCCCTCCTACACCGCCCGTGAAGGCTTTCGCGCCTTCACAAAGCACTTGCAGAGCCATTCGGCTCTACTTATATAAATAGAGCCGAAGGCTCTCATCCGTCACCATTAACAAATTTTCCCTTGATCACTCATCGAACTCTCACGCTCTCTCTCGATCACTCATGAAATTATATCAATTCCTCACAATCCCGTTGATATGGCACGGAGAAGTCACATTGAACCCGGGCTTCGAGGATGGTTCAATACTTACTCGGCCGGGCCCAATATAGATCACAAGCCGTTTGGGATGCTAAGGTAACCTCGGTATTTTGCAGCGAACCTGTCATTTGTAACGATATTATGAAAATTGTCACTAACGGTTTATGTGACATTTCGCGAATACCCGCAACTACAAATCCTTAGATGTCGGCGGCGGTGCTACAGTACAGTGAACTTCATCCGCGTATAGAACCTTATCTACGAGATTCGGGATTTTACGGTGTTTATAAGATGGGGTTTGTCCGGCTTGATTTGGCATTTGATTATAGCATTGGTCGAGCAATGGAGGCCCGAGACCTATACCTTCCATATGCCGAAAAGTGAAGTTACAATCACGCTTGCAAGATATTGCGATGATCACAGGCTTCCCATCAATGGACTTACGCTTACTAGCCCTACTAATTGGAATTGGGGCACCCTCGCTGATGGATCGGATTGGTGCTCGCCCACCTCAAATGCGTGGCACGCAGATAAATTTAAGATGGTTGAGTGAAAAAGTTGATAATCTTACCGAAATATGCCGATGACGTCACCATACTACATCATGCTAGGGCATTCATTCTCCACTGCTTGGAGGATCTATTTTCTCGGACAAATCGGGTGCCCAAAGGTTTGTTCAGCTTTCTCCCACTATTGGCGAACATCGAGGCCCCCTACGCAAGGATGCGGTTGGGGTTCAAAGAACGACTAGCGTGGTTGTATCGGGAGCTATGCCATGCAACCGACTCGGATGCCAAGCAAATGGGCGGTGCCCTACATGTATGCTTAGATTTGGGCATTGGAGCATTTCAAATGTGTCTCCTGCAGTCCGACTTCCTAGGTGCTCCTTTCCCGGATGCACCTTTCGGTAGTCAATATGTAATATATTGCCTTTTCGGTTCGTGCGTCATTAATTCTTTGCGAGACGTATAATACATGAAAATCTAAAGTTTTCTCGTTTATGCGGAGTCGAGACCGAACTACAACCGACATCCCCACACATACATGTACACATCTGCGCTTACCAACTTGATCGAATGGGATCCGAAGATGTAAGTAATGATAGCTGACGAGGGTTTAATATCATGTTACTTTTTCAATTAATTTTTTGTTTCATTTAATATGTTTCATTACGATAACAGTTTACTTGGGAGCCCTATGAGGACATTGAAGGGAATGTACCAGACACGCTACAGGGGACAACATTGTTGGAGGGCGAAGGTCCCACTTATATGTCACTGGATAGTTGAGTGGCACTATCCGGACTTAGTACTTCGACAGCTTGGTTTGCTCTAGCCAATACCTAGACATCCCTACGATCATACTTGCCTTGCATAGATTGATAACATGCCACCCAAGATGGATTGGGCGAATAAGCACATACGGTGGATCGATTTGTGGAACAGGGCGTGCCGAACGTATAATAGCGGGTAGAAATACAAAGGAAGCACTCCACTTTCATTCGGGATATATGGAGTGGTTCCGTCGACATACACGGAAGTGGATTTGCTTGCGGGCCGCAATGGATTCAACGGTTCATGCAAATACTTTTAATTTAATTCATTACTTATTTTTAAGTAACACAAATTATTGGCATTCATTACCGGGGGTGACGACGTCGAACGGATCGTACATATAATGGATTCGATCGGTCAACTCCCGAGGCTTGGGGCGAGGTGAAGACGATAGCTAGGGCAATGATACGCCCAGAAGAGAAGCGGCTAACAATGATGTCAAGCATTCCCAACCATCAATTACAGAGATCACCCGTTGGCGGGACGGGGGATGACTCCCCATCTTGAGGGATCACTAGCCGACCCGAGGACTCCTCGAGCTCATCCGGATGATGATGTCGTCGCTTATTCCATGGAATATCATACAACGGATTTCGATCCCGAGTTCACTCCGGGGTTCATTCAAAGATTTCGATACAGGGTTCACCCAATTTGTCCGAACATTTGACGATCCACATCCGCAGACTCCATCGAATATGGACCCGATTTCTCTCATTTACATCCAAATCCCTCCTACAATAGGATATGACATATTTTTCACAAGATATGCCATCGTCGAGACACATCCTACTCACCGGATCCTCGTTCGCGTCGGTATAATTCTAGACCTCCCGATCAACTGGAGACAACCTCATTGCGGAACGAGGATCATGTAGGAAGACGGCATTATTTGTATATGTAATTGCGGTTAACTTGTTATTTATTATGAAGATCCCATTTTTTTGTATTTTTTAAGTAATTAAATATTGATAATTAAAGTACAAAAATGAGCTTCAAAAGAACAAAATTATAAATTAAATAAATATAAATATAAAAAATGAAATTGAAATGGAAAAAAAAAAAGTCGGCATCCGCTCGGCGGTCTAATTGCCGAGCGGAAGCCGTGCGGCGGTGCTTAGCCTAAGCGACGTGGATCGGCAACCCCTAGCGCCGAGCGGACCGCCGGCCTAGACATGGCCAAATGGACACGTGGGCCGGAACGGGCCCACGGTTCCAACTCCGTAACCGAACCGGCCCGCGGTTTGTAAATGGGCCGGCAACCGCAGGAACCGCCCGGTTCCGACCCTTTAAAAAAAAGGGTGGAGGCCCGAAGAAAGAGCCGTTGGGCCTAGGAACCGGCGGTTCTACCTTTTTTAGGAACCGAAACCGGCGGTTCTATTGAACCGGCCATGTCTACTGCGGCCCACACTCAGCCAGAAGACTGCCAAACACACCTCGATTCGATAAATAAAAAAAAATTACACCGATTTGGTAATTAGTTTTGTTTTTCCACCTGCTTTGGAAAAAAAAACCCCAACAATTGTCCCTTAATCTTCGAAAATCCAATATTATCAATCAGATTGAAATTTGTGATTAAAAACCCATCGAATTTATTTATCTTATAGATGTTTTGAGACATGCAGAGTCTCAACCAAGGGTCCACTAAGTTTTTGCAATAGTCAACCAGCAAAAGCACGTGATGTTCCCGTTTGGGTTTTCCCTCGGTCACAATTGTCAAATCTGATCACGAACATGAAGGCCGTACACATTTATGTACTTTGCTTCTGGTTCAAAAGAGTTGCCTGTCGATTTTTTTTTTTTTTTTTTGTTCAAGGATGGGTCTTGTTACCGTTTTTTCAAGCTTTAAAGCAAATAAATCTGCATGTTTTGTTTCATTACTTCCTCTCCCGTTCAAGTTTTGCAAACCCTAGTTGTTGCATGTATACCTGCGATCACCTGAACATGAATCTGCACAAACTTCAACCTTCTCGATATCTACTTCGACTTGCTTGGTATCTACATGTATTGCACAGAAAGGGTCATGTTAAAAGAGATTCAAAATACTTATTATGCGTATTTAATATGGTTAATTAAATCGCAAAATATTGGTTGCGCCTTAATGTCCGATGAATATATCTAAAACTGCGGAATTTCCTTGATTGGTTACTTGACAAAAGCCCAAGGGCACTTGGTAGAAAAGAAAAAGCTCATGTCACTTTGCATTTCAAATTGCTAAGAAAACTAGTATGAAAACCAAAAAGGTGACCGTAAGTTGCTGTTTAACTATGTCTTCTAAAAAAAAAAGACATGTCTTCTGAATGATCTTCCAAAGTTACCTAGTTGAGATGATTGTAGGTTGGCCAAATCATATTTACAGTGGAGAAATCTTGCTCAGTTATAAGTAAAAATGATGAGCCAACATAGGTAGACTTATCGGATTTGAAAGTCGCCTAGTACATGTGAAATGACACGTTGAATTTTTAGTAGCGCCATTGAAAGAAAATTGGAAGGGGGCCAGATTTAAGAAAACTTTATGAGACAAAAGTAAAAGGGTCAAAATTGAGACCCCGGCTAGAACAAATTATTCTTTTATTTTTTTTAAAAAAAAAGTCTGGATAAGAATTAGAATCCAAGTCAAATTTGGTGTTTTTTTAAAGAAAATTGGGCCTCAACCAAATAAAAAAAGAAAGAAAAAAGAAAATTGGGCCCACACCAGCCCTTGGATTTCAGGGAAGGAAATTGAAAAAGGTATAGTACAACAAATCAAACTGCGTTTTGTAAGTAAGAATATTGGACGAGATAAATCAAATTAGAAAAGACATTGAGATAAAGTTCATGAACAGAATTTAATACATTTAACATTTAAGAATCACATTACACATTGGATCAAAATTTAAAAATCAATTGTGTCATTACCCCTATGAAAAAACAAGACCAGCCTCGTTTTTAAGGACGTCATAACATGTGTATTGGACGAGATATGAAGACCTTTTCCGCGGTCTTTTCTGATTAGTAACTTGGAAACCATCGCTAGTTGGCAAGAGACTGCATGATTGAGCATGAGGATGAAAAATACTAGGGAGTTCCAGCTTCAACCTTTTGAAGACTGCTTATCATCATCTCATGAGTCCTCACCGCCGACATCCCCCCACCGAACGTTGTGCTTCGCAGCAAGATAATGGGCACCAACTGGTCCTCTGCTGCCGTAAGGGTAGAGCTCGGGGACTATCTTCTTCTCCTCAAGCTCCTTCAGTAACGGAGTGAATAATGCCCAAGCTGCATCGAGCTCATCGCTTCTTATGAACAACCTACGCTCTCCTTCTATTGCATCCAAAAGTAACCTCTCATATGCATCGGGTATTTCCCTAGGATACCTACGCATCACAGAAGAATCTTGGTCAGTTTTGTAAAGAACACGGTAAATTGCAGGCATGATGTAGAGGCATAAATTTTCCCGCTTTATACTTGATCCAGAGCATGGTTGAACTCGACATTGTGACTATCCTTTTTCATAAACCATATATTTTGCCACTTTAGTAACAAAATCGCATTCAACCGGTGTCCCAAGAGTATGCAAACACTGGAAAAGAAAATAGGATGATACAATTGCTTCCTATTAAGCTTTCTATATGACTTCTGGTATTTGATCCACACTGATTGGATCAAATGGATCAAGGATCCAATGCATCAAATAGCAGTTGTGTGAACTTGTGCCATACGTATAGCATCCGCACGTTTATAGGAAATGCTATCTAGCAGTTTCATGGGCTCAGTACCTTGCTTTGAAGAAAAGATTGAGGTCGCTGCGATCCAATCTCATTCCAAGACCAGGAACTTTATTGTTGATCTTCAGATATATAGCTTCATCAGGTTGTACACGAAGCACCAGCTCATTTGTTGCCTTATCTAAATCAGTTCCAAAGTTTCTTTTGTACAGGTTCCCAGGGACATGTCTGAATTGAACTCTAATCTCTGCCCTGGAATTTAGCAAGCAGCAATTCAAGGTCTTTCAGATTGTAATTACTAATGAGCCAGCGTGTGGGGCAGTGAGAGAGAGAGAGAGAGAGAGCAAGACACAGAGGGGTTGTGATTACCTCTTAGTGTGGAGAGCCTTGCCCGCTTTCATGAGGAATGGAACTCCATCCCATCTGGCATTGTTTACAAAAAGAGCTGCAGCGGCAAATGTCGGTGTGAGACTATCCTTCGGCACAGTCGGGTCATCTGTATACCCAGGAACAGATTTACCACCCTTACTGTGGCCCTTGTATTGGCCCACAATTACATCTTCCAGTTGTAGTGGTCTCATTGACCTTAACACTTTCACCTATTCAAGAACCAGAACCACTCGGTTAAAATATACTTTTTACAATCGCAGTCTTGCAATGGAAGCCCACATCCCCAAATGAGAGAGGGCAGACCCTTTTTGCTCATGGCTCGCATAAGATAGAAATGTACCTCCGGAAAGGCAATATGAAACAAGCAACATCAGCAAACAACTAAAACAGGTTATAACGTAGTAGCTCTCTCAGCACCTTCTCATTCCTAATGTCTTCAGCATCTAAGCTGACAGGTGTCTCCATTGCAAAGAGCGCCAATATTTGCAGCAGATGATTTTGCATTATATCTCGTATTATACCATAATGATCGAAATAACTGATGACAAGAAGAGAGTTATAGGATCAGTAACTTCTTATTTTGAGAGGATATCCCAGAAAGAAGAGAATCAGCAGTGGATCTATGGAACTCACCCTCCACGTCCTTCTGTACCAAAATCTTCAGAAAATATCAGCTGCACGCTGCGAATGTAGTTCGAGACCATAATGGCTCGAAAACCAGATTGGAAAATCGGAGAACTGACAGGTTTTCAACGAGTTCCTTCCCCAGGTAATGATCAATCCTATATAATCACAAGATCAAGCTTCTGGTTACAACCAAGTTCTTGCTCGAAAATAGACAAAGCAACCACATAGATAGAAGGTACCTAAATATTTGATCCTCATTCAGGTATTGCTTCAAACATCTAGTCAGCTCACCAGATGATTCTGAATCACGGCCAAATGGCTTTTCAACAATGACCCTGGTCCATCCACTTGTCGAAGAAGCAGTAATGCTAGCACATCTCACCACATCCACGAATATATTTGGAGGTATCGATAGGTAGAATAACCTATTGGCCAATTTTCCAACCTGAAGGAGCAATTTGAGACATAATAATAATAAGGAAAGCAACGTCATTAAATTCACTTGCCAGCTACAAATCACTGTCTCCTCAAATTAATATGCCGTACATGCATTGTTCTGCATAAAACGCAAAGTTGCAAACTTGACTTAAGAAAATTAGCAACCCCTACAAATCAGCTAATCAGAACTGGAAATGAAGTACCACAATTAGAATCCACAACATTTAGACCAGAACAGGGAACCATCACCTCCTTCTCTTTTAGCTTAATGTCCAATTCTCTGAAGTTCTCCTTCGAATTATACTGACCAGAATGGTAGAAGCATCTCTTTAGGAACTGATTCATTTTATCTTCACAGTTTTCCCTGAAAAAAATCCACCAGGAAATAGATAAAGGAAGAACCAAGAAAAAAGTAAATGGATTCAGCATTCCACAAAAATAGCAACACAGAAAGTACCTCTTATCAATTCTACAAGTCAGCGTTTTGCTAATCATCGTCCTCAAGTCCTCGTCCGTCATTTTAGTCCGGGCGTAACCGAACACCGTAAAATTCTGCAGTAACCCAGTACCATTTTTACAAATTGCTACATACCTGAGAAAACTACATGAATCAACTTGCACTAGAAGTATTCGAGGATGTAAGATCAAGACCTTAGGTAGACAATCTTCATAGAAGAGTGCGAAGATGGCCGGAAAAATCTTCTTTTTCGCAAGGTCCCCAGAAGCTCCAACGACGGTGATGCTATAAGTTGATTCAAACTTCTCTGATTCTGAAGTAACAGGAGACAAACTTTCCTTCACATTAGGCTTGGAATGTTCTTTGGCAAGAGAGCTTCCTGCAAAACCATACTCCAAAACACCACAAAGATTGCAACTTTACTTGACAAATCGCTGAAAATGTTCAGCCTCCAGAGGATTCAAGCACTCACCGTCGTACAAAGAAACAGAGCTCGCCGGATGGCCATTGGAGGATTTGAGCTGGAAACTCTTTCTCGAGCGATTTCTTGATCGAATCCGCGAAACCCATGAAGAATCCTGCGTTTTTCTCGGGAAAACAAGAAATTTATCCAGACTCTTGTGGAGTTCGGATGAAGTAACGTGGGAGAAGGTCATTGCGGAAGAAGAAGAAGAAGAAGAAGAGCAGGGACTCATGTGTCCGGCCATGGAACTGGGTAAGCAAGAATGCAGATCAGTGCAGAACACGGCGAGCGTACGTCGCGTTTGTGTCGGATCAAGTGGATAACACGGATAAAGAAGATATTTTCTTGAGGACAAGTCCTCTGGTTGTCTTATTTACCTTAAACACCTCGAAGGGGCCAATTTGATTGAAGTCAAATGATAATCTAATCCGTTGTTCGGCCATAGATTTTTCTTTCAGATAAATCATGGGATTGTGGTGGCCGGATCTCTATTAAGGAAAAGAATAAATTCTGGGAGATTTTTCAATAAATTCTTGATAACATTGGTACACAGGTTGACTTCTTGCATCACGTATTCATTTTTGAGATAACAGAGAGAAACTTTTTTTATATGTTTCAACAGGACTATCATGCTGTAAATTTAATCGTATCTCGGACTTTTGTCGGTTCAATGAAAAATTTAGATTAGACTCACTTGATGACTGAAAATAAGATAAATATCATGTTTGCCACCATTAGAAAGTCCTTCTAAGGTAATGGGCCATATTAAATGGATTAACACTTTGTTATTTGTAATGACCGGAACCGTATAATTAGATTGAAAAAATTAGCATGTGAGACGTAACGTAATAATTAAAAAAAAAAGTCAAAATAAAGTAGTCCATGTCAAAGTTTTTTAACATGTGAATCATGCGCAACACCGTCTAATCGCCCAGTGTGAGCTGAAAGGAGAATCTATCGTATTAAGTTTTTGCTTAGAAGTCGAATCTAACAAATGAAAATATCGAAATTGCTTATGTTGCGATGGTCCCATTTAAACACTAACGGGCCCATATGATTTCCCCAGTTCCCCAAGTTCTAATTAGTGAAACAGATCATGAACTCCACTATACTCTTTATTAGCTCTTAAGACTGGGTAACATATCATGAACTCCTGAAGATGTGTGACCCCCAATACCACCCAGCGACACTTTTGAAATTGGTTAACCTTGATGCGGCCCGAGATAATTGTGCGAAGCATGTGACAGCAAAAGCACGCCTCGAAAGGGAGCTGCAATTGGGAGTTGCTTCACAGGAAATCTTTCTAAAGTCGGAATCAGCCACCGATTTTGTGACCGCGAGCGAGGAGGAGAGTATAAGATCGACAGTTCGTCTATGTTAGTGGAACTCGTGAATTAAAAGAGAGGAAAACATCGAATCAACTAGTAGCGAAAGAGCAGTTCGACAAGTTTTACTGGCTTGAAACTACTAGCAGTAGGCGGCAGAAACAGAGGTAGGAATCGCTTTATCATGAGGTCCAACCCAATTATCCGGGCAGTCGTCTAGCTGTGCCAAGGAAGGTGACTTTGGCCTCAATGACACAGAGATCATCCACGAGGTATTCTTGGACCCTCTTCAGCGAGGCAAAAGAAGACCAACCCCACCCAGAGTTCGATCGACTGAACCATAGCGGACCTGCAAAGCGGACATTGATAGCCACGTTAAGACAAATGTACCAGGCGAAGTGTTTGTGGAATCAGGAACTTGAAAGATGGCCCTGATTTCGGATAATGATGCCAACCCTCAGAGGAATCGGTATTTAGTATCTCCAAACCAAACAACAGCTTTTCTAGAGATTGTACTTAGTCCACCAATTTTAGTTGAGAGAATTACTTGACGTCTGCTCCTGAAAAACAGTGCCGTCTTCGCCTCTCAACCGAATGGTGAAGCTTGCGTTAACTTTCTCCCCAAGACCGAGTTTATCTGAATCGTCCAACCAAAGATGTATTGAAAGGCTTTTGTTCCTCTCTCGTGAATCTCCCGTCGGATGTAGATGCAACTTCCTGAACAGATGAAGAAATTTAACCAATGAGGGAGAAAGGTATGAGCAGATACGAAGTTAACATCCATATGGAAATTTTAACAATCAAGCATCAAGTCAACCATTTCCGACTGCCAGCAAAAAATGGCTCGGACAAGCAGGACTCTTCCTTCAAACTCAAGAACTTTGGTATCTTCCATTCATGTGTATGTGATGTAGCCTCTTTTGGTGTGAAACATTCACCCAACCCCGAGTTCTTGAGGACGAGAACCTCCGCTCCGAAAACGCAGGTGTTGTCAAGGAGGTATCCATTGGACGGGTCGGTGAAAGTCGCTAGTGGCATAAATTTGGGAATGCCCCATTGAGACTGCATCGCGCTAAACCTCATATCTCTCCCTTTAACATCATAAGGGAGAAACTTATACATAAGTAACTAAAGGCTGAATTTTGCCCTTTCTTTTTGGATCGATGTGGATGGAAATTACCTTGTTTCATCAAGTACTGGTCGCGAATTCTGTCCAATACAAAGAATCTAACCGTGGCATTTATCTCGGAGCCAACTTTCAAAGGAGACGTCTTGGGAATCGCCAGATATATAGATAGGTGATCTCCTCCGTTTCTGCTTTTGTCTCCTTTG
Source organism: Rhodamnia rubescens (assembly GCA_021437795.1). Lineage (NCBI taxonomy): Eukaryota > Viridiplantae > Streptophyta > Magnoliopsida > Myrtales > Myrtaceae > Rhodamnia > Rhodamnia rubescens. The sequence continues at coordinate 3,602,713 of JAILYA010000028.1, read as the reverse complement.
GGATACAGAATCAATCTCCTGCACAAAAATGTGTGAGTACAATGATCGTATAGTTAAGTTCTACATGATTATATCCATAGCTTGATATACATGAAATTCATTGTTATACTATATGAACAGTCCACGAATAAAGCCAATTTGGCACACTCCAACACTTTGCAGCACAGATTATTTGTTTTCATGGTGAAAAGACCATGGTAGTCTCTACATAATTGTTTTATAGAAAGAGACATACCACTTCTGATCTCCAGCTTCAAAGTCGTTCGTCTCATACATGTCGATGTTGTTCTTCGACAACAAAGAGAAAGATTCGATCTTGAACACATAGTGCGCCGGTGAGACCACTCTAATCCCCGTAGTTATTCCTGCTTAGTAGAATCAAACCCAAAAATCAGACAAAACGAAAACAATATGTGAAACAAGAGAAACCAGAGCAAGTGCACGTTTGAGATACTAAGAGGGCGACATAAATACCGTAAGCTTCATCATCCATATTTACAGTAGACTAGTTCTCTTTCAACTTGGTATATAGGATGGTCGAGTGTAGTTGACAAACGAGGTATGAACGAATGTGAATATATAAGAGACAAGACATGCCCTTAGGGCAAACTCCTCAGTTTGGAGGCAAGAGAATAGGGTGGTGCAGGATAGGGATTGGCCTTGTTTCACTATTTGCTTTTCAAATTTTGGAAGTTCAATTGGCTTTGTTATTTTCCCCAACCAGAATAGGATTTGCTTATGTTTTTCCTTGAGATTGTGTATTCTGGATTTTATAATTTGAATTTTAGAGATAAACTAAAGCTAATGGACTTCTCACTTATCTGTTCTATATAAGTTAATTTCAAATTAAGGGCACTTTAGATTAAATTACTTTCAGTTTTTATATTCTTCGAATTGGAGTTTTTGGATTGATTTAAGATATGCTTAAGATAAGAGAATCTTAGAAGTAGAAAACAAAATAAAATGGAATGTAGTATGTAGTATGTTATTTTCAATAAGCCGTACTTATATTATCTTAATGCTTTTTCCAAATTAACTAAATAGCATCCATCATTCATTTCATTCCTGTTTAAATAATTTTTTTAAAAAGTTATCTAAACTAAATGAACAATATCAATGGTATAATTTGTAGTTAACTAATTTTGGTTTCATTAAAGAGAATGTATATCGTCGAGCAAATCATTTCATTCATGAATCTACTTAAATCTTAGCAAGATATAGATATTGTTAATTGAAGTATAGTAGATTACCTATTTAACTTCATAGTTGTATAGATTTAGTAGAATCAAATAAAATATATCACTTGCAATACTTTTTTTTTATCCTTATCTTTTGAAATTTAAACTTTATTAGAGTTAAAAGTTTGGGATGACAAAGCCATAAGTTACTACTAATTGGATGAACTTGGGTCACGAAGTAAAAGTGGGTCATGTGTCTTGCCATCACAGAGGTAAATGAAATGTTATATTGCAAGCACATAAGCAACATTCCCTAACATCATTTGTAACAATATATTTGTGCATGGCTAGTGCTTTGCACGAGCATATATCCATAGACATATCTTTACATATGTAAATACATTAATCAAACTCTAGATCATAAATGTACATAAATTGTACTAACTTTAAAAAAAAATGTATTTCAATTTCTGACTATAACAACGAATCGCAAAAATCCTATGAGTCTTTCTCCTCTCAAGCACAATTCGTGGGCATGGACAATTTCAAATCGAACTTAACTAGTTTGGAATCTAGCAAAACTTTGTAGAACTACTTTCCATATATCTCCGTCTATCATGAGTGTCAAACAAATGCAGGAGCCTCCCATTTGTAAAGAGAAAGAGATCCTCACACTTGAACCGAATTGACTAATTCAAGATTTTCCATTCATAATTCTGATTAAGCAAATGTCCAATCTGTTTCAAATTAAGTGGATATTGGAAAAATTATTTCCATATTTAGTTTTTTTCTAAACAATTTTGCTTCAAATGATATGATCTATATTAGAAATAAGTGAATCCTAAAGTAACAAATTAAGTAAAACTCAATAAAACATGAGCATGCGTGTTATACTAAGTTGCAATTTTTGTTCTTTTATTCTCTCATATTTTATTCCAGTCAACATTAAATGACTCATTTATTCATATACTAAGATAAGTCATCCTTCTAATTGTTTTCATTTACTTTAATATGAATGGATAAATAATGCATTTATTCACATAATAAACAAAAGCTGTACTTCAAATTGCGATTATCCATGAGAGATATTTGTTGACTTATTTTCAAATTTAATAGATAGACTGAATATATTCAGATGTACTTTAAATATATTTGATTTTTTCAAATTTAAAACCTATGCAATAAGTCAAAAAAGATAGATGTTTGAGAAGGATAACCTCAAAAGTCCATTACAATGTAAAATATCCGAATTATATGAAGCCAGTCAACAAACAATGAATTCATGGGTGCTTTTAATTTAACATCACAAGAAATTCGAATCTCTCAACTTGGCCAGTAATTTTGATTGGCTATGTCTTAGGGTTTTAGAGTGGGAATACATGCAAGGACTCGAAGTATGCCCTTTTAATGCCAAAGGATCTGGAAAGTTTTGGCTTGTTGGGTCTAGAGAAACTCTTTTGACAATGGTCTCTCATCCGATTTTTTTTTTTCAAAAGTGAACTGTTTTATCTCTTGGATGATTGTTGTTTCACTGAATAGCGAGTCCCTTCGACTCGTCTCAGAGGGTCTGTTTTGGTCGGACTTGATTCGATTTCGTATAAAAGTGAACATTTCGCCCAATTAATCCTTGTATTCGTTTGATATGCTGAGGATATCTCATGATGCAGATGAATCTGAGTTGTTAACACTTTGCCCTTTCAGCTATGACATATGAAGACGCTGTCAAAAATGCAAAATGTCGCAACTTGTTCAATAAGTAGGATCAACATGATAAATGAGTAATGTCTACGAAAATCTAGCCGGAGGCAGAGATGCCTACAGAGATCTTGTTGCATGAACACATCCAGTAAATATAATGCTGTCATGGCAATTTGCTAGTTGTGCCGAGCACCGTGACTTCGGCTTCAATGACACATGAATCATCTGTCAGCCATTCCCGAACTGCTTTCAAGGGCATGAAAGACAACCAACGCCGCATTGGGTGCAATGCACCGGGTGCATGACTAACCCTTCTATTCTTTGATATGCAGTGCAGGGAATCTCGCACCCTATTCAGGGATGCAAAACGAGACCAACCCGACGAATTGGTCAATCGACTGAACCAAAACGAACCTGCAAAGAGAACATTTATAGCCACGTTAAGACAAATGTAAGGAAGTACCTGGCAAAGAATTTGAGGAACGAGGAACTTGAAAGATCGCCCTGATTTCGTATAATGATGCCAACCCTCAAAGGAATCGGATCTAGTATCTACACCCCAAACAAAACAGCTTTTCTGGAGATTGTATTGAGTTAGTCCACCAATTGCAGTTGAGAGAATTACCTTTACTCGTCCGCTCCCCAAGAACAGTGCCATCTTTGCCTCTCAACCGAATGGTGAAGCTTGCGTTAACTTTCTGTCCAAGATCGAGTTTCCCTGAATCGACCAACCAAAGAAATATTGAAAGGCTTTCGTTCCTCTCTGCTAAATCTCCCCGCGGATATAGATGCAACTTCCTGAACAGATGAAGAAGCTTAACCAATGAGGATGCTTGGAAAAGAAGTTAACATTCATATGGAAATTTTAACACTCAAGAACCAAGTCAACCATTTCTGATTGCCAGCCAAAAATGGCTCGGACCAGCAGGACTCTTCCTTCAAACTCGAGAACTTTGATATCTTCCATTTATGTGTATATGATGTACCCTCTTTTGGTGTGAAACATTCTCCCAAGCCCGAATTCTTGATGACGAGAACCTCCGCTCCAAAAACGCAGGTGTCGTCAATGAGGTATCCATTGGATGGGTCAATGAAAGTCGCTAACGGCATAAATCTCGGAATGCCCCATTGAGACTGGGTCGTGTGAAACCTTGTAGGTCTCCCTTTAACATCATAAGGGCAAAACTTACTCGTGAGTAACCAAAGGTTGAATTTTTCCTTTTCTCTTTGGATCGATGTTGATGGAATTACCTTCTTTCATCAAGTACTGGCCGCGAATTCTGTCTAACACAAAGAACCTAACTGTCGCATTTATCTCGGAGCCAACTTTCAAAGGAGACTCGTTGGAAATCGCTAGATATATAGACAGGTGATCTTCTCCGTTTCTGCTTTTGTCTCCTTTGGGATACAGAATCAATCTCCTGCACAATACGCGGACTTCACATTCAAAAGCCAAATGCACAGAAGAAAGAGGAGTCCAAACTTTTGTGAGTGCAATGATTATATAACTTTTAGATACTTGATTGACTTTATTTTCTGTCTTTAGCTTGATCAACCAGAATCAAATTCAATGTCCTCACATGAGAACGATGCATGAAATCCATTCTTATAACATACGAACAGTCCAGGAGTAAAGTCGATTTGGCGCACTCCAACACTTTGCAGCACAGATTATTTGTTTTCATGGTGAAAACAAGATGGGAGTCTCTGAGGAATTATTCTATAGAAAGAGAGATATACCACTTCTGATCTCCAGCTTCAAACTCGTTCGTCTCATACACATCGACTTGGTTCTTTGACAGCAAAGAGAAAGACTCTATCTTGAACACATAGTGTGCCGGCGAGATCACTCTAACCTCCGTAGTTATTCCTGCTCAATAGAATCAAACCCAAAAATCAGACAAAACAAAAACAATCTGTGAAACAAGAATGTCTCAGAACAAGTGCACGCTTGAGAAACTAAGAGGGCGACATAAACACCACAAGCTTCATCATCCATGTCTGCAGTAGACTATTTCTTTTTCAATTTGGTGCAGAGGATGGTCGAATGAAGTTGACGAACATGGTATGAATTAATGTGAATGGAAGATGTAAATATATAAGAGCCAGGACATGCCCTTAGGGCAAACTCATCAGTTTGGAGGCAAGGGAATAAGGTGGTGTGGGATAGGGATTTGCCGAGCTTTTCAAATTTAGGAAGTTTGATTGGCTCTCACTTCCCCTAGCCAGGATAGGATTTCTTTGTGTTTTCTTTGAGATTCTGTTTACCATGAAAGTGTTTTATGAGTTAAATTTAGAGATAAATTAAAGCAGAGGGACTCCTCACTTATCTGTTAGTTTAAGTTAACTTCTCTCTCAAGGTTTTGCCAAATTAAATGAAGAGTATCCTTCATTCATTGTTAGTAGATTAAGATACTTTCTTTTTACCCTTATCTTTTGAAATTAAATCTTAATGAGAGATACAAATTTGGAATGATAAAGCTGTCACGCCCGACTCTCAAGCCAGCAACATCCCTACCAAAAACCTTCTCCATGAAAGCGCAGGTGTCGTCAACTAGGTACTAGCTCAACAGGTCGGTTAGAGTCGCTAACGGCAGGATATCGGGATGCCCCGTCGATGGATTTCCCTTCATATTTTTAAGTCGTGACAGAAAATGGATTTTGCAAAATAGATATGATGGACCACGTTTTTCCCTTTCCATCAAATGATCCACGTGCGCGACCGGTCTCGTATAAAACACTTACAAGCCCATTGAATTTCCCCAGTTGCCCAACTTCTAATTTGTGAAGCAACTTTTATCGGTAACCAATAAGAAAAATTATAAAATTTTATTTTTTTTAAGAAAAACTCCACACTGCTCTTCATTAACTCTTAAGCCTGAGTAACAGAAAAGTGGCAAAAAAAAGTACTAAACTTATTGTATTAGTATTAATCCAGTCCAATTGGACCAGTTCAAGGCTCTCACAATGAAAAAAAAAAAAAGAGAAATAGAAAAAAATTAAGAATTTCAGAGAATATTAAAAAAATCATAAAATATGTCCATGTCGCCAGTTAAAATTGGCCGGATAGACTAAAGTGGTACCAATGCAAAATATTCGGGACTAAATGAACTCTTGAACATGTGTAACCCACAATGCAGCCAGCGACCAATTTATTGGTTAGGCTTGAAGCGGCCCGAGATAATTGTGCGAAGCATATGACAGCAAAACACCTCGAAAGGGAGCTGCAATCAGGAGTTGCTTCCCAGAATATCTTTCTAAAGTCGAAATCGGCTATCGATTTTGTGAATGCAACCAAGTAGGAGAGTACAGGATCGGCAATTCGTCTATGCTAGCGGAACTCATGCATTAAAATCGATCAACGAGTAGCGGAAGAGCAGTTCGACAAGTTTTTCACTGGCTTAAAACTGTTAGCATTACACGGAGGAAACAATGGTAGGAACCGCCTTAGCATGAGCTCAAACCCCATTATCAGGGCTGTCGACTAGCTGTGCCAAGGACGGCGACTTTGGCCTCAACGATGCAGTGATCGTCCACTAGGGAATTTCCAACTCTTTCCGGGGATGCAAAATGAGACCAACCCCAGTAATTGTAATAAGTGCTCGAACGACTGAACCATAGCGGACCTGCAAAGCCAACATTCATAGCCACGTTAAGACAAGGCGTATGGAAGTACCAGTCGAAGAAACTGTGGAATCAGGAACAGGATTCAACCCATCACAATCCACGGATAAAGTCAATTTGGCACACTTCAACACTTTGCAGCACAGATTATTTCTTTTCGTGGTGAAAAGAAGATGGAAGTCTCCACGGAATTATATTACAGAAGTAGAGACATTCCATTTCTAGTCTCCAGCTTCAAACTCATTCGTCTCATACACATCGATGTTGTTCTTCGACAACAAAGAGAAAGACTTGATCTTGAATGCATAGTGCGCTGGTGAGACCACTCTCATCTCATAGTTATTGTCACGCCCCGACTCTCGAGCCCGCGACATCCCTACCCAAATCGCCACGAGGTCACGAAGGATAACGTCCCAGGCGCGTTATCGACCTTTCAATTATATACGCATGCGGAAACGGTTTACTCCCCGGACAATATATAACCAAATAGGGATAGTAAAGCGGGAGATTCATACCAAAGCAATAGATCAAAAAGCCACACGTACGGTCATCAAACAAACGGATGAGTCTAAACCCTCTTGAGCTACGAATTATACAACCCCACACTTCGGGGTAGCTCACTAAGACCTCAAAAAGGTACCGGGTCAAATAGGGTTAACTTCTCATCTACTTCAAAAGAATACCCTCATACCCCTGGCCTTGGTATCCATAAAGCTCCATCACTCGGGACCTGAAAAATGGTTCCCATAACGGGGTGAGATATAAATCTCGATGAATCAAGCCTAAGCTCGGTTAGGATACCGATTCGCCCAAAACATCCTAACCACGAGCATTATAAAAATCACGATATAACCATATATCCAACAATCATATCACATGGCAATAATCACCCACACGCATACTTACCGGCCTTCACCCACACATAATGCAATGCTTGACTCCACTCGACAGCCACATCGGACAACCAACCGAACACGCATCACGCTCACAAGCATGCACCTGGACACCACACAAGTCCATTTATTAACGATGATCGCGCCCTTGGCGCCACAAATGATGAGGATCTACGCGACCGGCGTGATCGACTCTCACAAATAATGCGATCCCGCATTCTTCCGGCGAGGACCGGGCTACGTTCCTTTTCCCTCTCGGCAACGGCTACTACAAGCGGTGTATCCAAGGCACTCTGCACGGCACGGCAAGTAGGCATCCCTATACGGGGCGTCGGTCCATCACAAGCTACGACCGGCATCCGATAATCCCTTAAAACCGTACGTACCATACGGGGCATGAATTATCGTGCTTCCGGCAAGTCGTGTGGTCCCATAAAAATGGTACAAGTGTGTACTCCGTGTACAGCACGAACTTGCCAGAAAACCCATCATCGTTCCTTCATATGACCATGCAAAGACACCCGACACATCAATCAATTTATTCTCTTTGATTTAGGCCGGATGCTCACACAACGTGCTCAACGACTCGGCCCAAGGCCATTTTAATGCCAAATTATATCTTTGATGCTGCACACGGTCATATGAATGCAAACTACCAATTAAATATGGCAAGATCACACGGGATAATTAATCCCCAAACAACACCAATCCACTCAACGAGCATTTCAACGAGGCGAACCGCCCCAAAACACAATCATCAATTCCACACGAATAAGCCATTTCAATTCCGCCCCACAAGGCTCAAATTCGTGCCGGAGTCATTGATTAGCCAATTTGATTTAAAATTGCCAATCGATCGCTCGTTCTTAACCTATCCTCGCTCGCGATCAAATCACAATACACGATCAATCATCTAACAACAATTAGCCACAGCCAATTCTAATTTAATCGATTATGGCCATTTACCCTAAACCGGGTTTCTAACTAATCCGGCCATAATCAAACCTACCTCAATACCCTATCGACTAACTAACTAATTCTAGGCGCAATTAGCGCCCTAACCAAGGATTAGGGTCAACTCACAAACAACGGCGGTCGAGGTCGTGTCGGGCATGATTTTCGAGGCGGGCCCCGAATTTACTATTCACGCTTGGAAAAACACTGTTCACGCCGGAAACACTGTTCACCGGCGGCACCGTTCACCGGCGACACCGTTCACGGCCGAAAAAAGTGGACGAGCTCGTGGCGACGGCAAGCAGCTAGGGCTTGGCGACAGGAGCTCCGGCGAGCGGCGAGGGCCGGAGAAAACAGAATTCACGAGTATAAAAACAGAGGGGCCGGGGTTGAATCGAGGAAAACTCGACCTCACGGGCCGAGGCGAGGCCGGGGCCGGCTAGGGGGCTCACCTACGGGTCGAGGACAACCCTCGGGACCAGCTGGTGGCGGCGGACGGCGGCCGGAGGCGGCGGAACAGGGGGCATGTACGAGAATCGGCGCGAACAGGGCATAAAATAGGGGAGATGGTCGGGGGCTGCTCCGGGGCGTTCACGGCTCCACGAGGCGGCCGGCTTCCCGGCTGCGTGGGGCAACTAAGGGTCGACGGCGACGTCTCGGGGTGGTCGGCGGCCGGTGGTCGCGGCTCAAACGCGACGGAGGACGGCGAAACAGTGGCTCGGCGAAAAACAGGGAGGCCGGCTTCGGTTGCGTCCTAGGCTGTTCGTGTCGGTTTCCGGCGGTTACGTGGCGGCGCGCGGCCGTCCGGTGGTGGCGCAGTGGCGGGCGGAGATGGCTGGAGGGGGAGGGTGGTGGCGGTCGAGTAGAAATGGCCGGAGGAAAGGAGGAGGAGAGCTGTTCGTGCGGTTGAGAAACGAGAGGGAGAGAGCGTGCGTGAGGGGGGGGAGAGTGTCGCAGGAACCGAGAAGAAGAAGAAGAAGAAGAAAAAGAAGAGAGGAAGAAGGAGAGGGAGAGAGAGCACGTGGGGGGAGGGGTTGGTGGCGGACAAAAGAAAATGGGGGAAGGAAAGATGGTGAGTGGAGAAGTGGGTGGGTGTCACAGTTATTCCCGCAATCAAACCAAAAAGTCGGCCTAGGCCGACCACGCTTCCACCGCGCCACTTCCCGCTTTGGACACACAGTCCCTCGGCCCTACCGCACCGAGACTCACGGACGACACCGCTACCCGGCTACGGCCTCGACCTCAAGGCTTTGTTCCTGCGCAATGGAAGCACTGAGCAACACACTTGCGAAACGCGTCTTGCAAGTCTAAGGAGGGCCTAGCCATATAAGCCATCCAAGACCTCACTCCCTAGGCGATGTGGGACGGGATGTCACAAGAACAATCTGCGAAGCTAGAGAAACAAGAAAAAGTGCACGTTTGAGAAACTAAGAGGGCGACATAAATACCACAAGCTGCATCATCCATGTTTACAGTCGAATATGTCTCTTTGAACTCGGTTTATAGGATGGTCGAATGTAGTTGACAAACGAGGTATGAATCAATGTGAATGGAAGATGTAATATAAAAGACAAGACATGCCCTTAGGGCAAACTCATAACTTCGGAGGCTAGAGAATAGGGTGGAGAAGGATAGGGATTGACCATGTTTCAGTATTTGCTTTTCCAATTTAGGAAGTTTTATTGGCTTTGTATTTCCCCTAACTAGAATAGGATTTCCTTAGGATTTTCTTTGAGATTGTGCATACCACACACGTAGTAGAGATAAATTAAGGCTCGCGCTTATTTTCATCTATTATTGGCTCTTGACACCCCCTATCACATTAGATTGACTACATTATTCCTTGTAGGTCCCACACTTGATGTAACATTATTTCCTACCTTATGTTTTTCTTTCTTTTTTTCAATTTTACTAAAAGAAAAACTTATCCAAGTCCCTTCCAAATAACTTTTTTTTTCACGAGCCGCTTCTTCCGCACACATTAACGTTTCCTTTATGTTTGTCTTTTTCTAAACTTATTCTTCATTCGTATAATCGGAAGTGCTAATTATGTACTAGAGTAAAAGATGTGAGTTTTATATGCAAATTATTTGCATTATTCCCTTAGATTATTCTGAGGATGGCGGACTTTTCGACTTTGATTTTTGGATTAAATTTACAAGAATTTACCTAAAAATGAAATATTATAGCTTATACATGCATTATACATAATATACTCATAGATTATCCCCTAACTTGTGCTTAAGTTATTTTTTCAATAACAGTTTCTTAGTACAAAAATACAGAAATATACAACTCAGTAATAGAATAATTAGCTTTTTTTTATTAGAAACACAATAATTAGCTAACCATCTATTAAATAAACTATTATTTGGAAAAGAGGTAAACCATTTTGTTCCAAATGGGGAGTTCCAAATGAAGAAAGAAAAGGGGAAAAACAAAACAGGAAAAAAAAAAAAAAAAAGAGGCAAGCATTAGTCTTAAATCAAGAGTGCATCCCATATTTAACCTTGAAAATTATTGTTTGAGAGGAGCATGAGTGGTTTTATCTCAAATAAAATTAAAATAAATGAAAAAGAAAAAAGTAAAAATAATCTTAAATTAAGAGTAGGACCCGTAAGGGACAATGTAGTCAATTCCATGTAAAATAGAGTGTCAGAAACCAACAAAGGTGTGGAAATAGCATAGGCCTAAATGAAAGCTGATGGACTTCTCACTTTTGTATTTTATCAAGAGCAGTTTAGATTAAATCAATTTCTAATTAAGCGCATTTTAGATTTAATTATTGTCATTTTTTATATTCTTCAAGTGGAGTTTTTGGATTGAGTTAAGTTATGCTTAAGATAAGATAATTTCAAAAATAGAAAATAAAATTTAATGAGATGCAATATTTTATTTCAAATGAGTTATACTTTTATTACCTTAAACATTTTCCAAATTAAGTAAATAGCATCCTTCATAATTTCATTCCTCGATAAATAATTTTTTTAAAAGTTGTCTAAAGCTAAATTTTTTGGGTATTCATCAAAGAGAACGTACATCGACAAAAAAATCATATCATTCATGCATATACTTTACTCTTAGTTGGATAGATATTGTTAACAGAAATATATTGCATTCACATTGCATAGTTTTAGTAGAATCAAATAAAATATATTACCTAAGTTGCTTTCATTTTATCATCGCACTTTAAACTCAATGAGAGATGCGAGCTTGGGCGACGTAGTAAAACTTTGCCATTTGTCTTGCCACATGGCAATCACAGTAAGCGCACATTCCCTTAACTCTTCATTTAACTATATATTTATCGTATGGCTAGCGATTTGCATGAGCATATATCCGTAAACATATATTTACATATGTAAATTACACAAATCCAACTCTGGATCAGAGCATTTGCATAAATTGTATTAATCTCAATGTATTTCAATTTATGATTGCAATATCGAACCGAAAAATGCGATTACTCTTTCTCCTCTCGAGCACAATTCGAGGAGCCTCCAATTTATAGCGAGAAAGACATCCTTGTACTCGAACCTAATTGGCCAATTCGAGATTTTCCATTCATAATTCTGATTAAACAAATGTCCAATCTATTTCAAATTGGGTGGGCTTTATTTAGTTTTGCTAAACAACAAGCGCTTACTTATGGTTCGGGTGTCTCAAAGGGATTGTCAGGGTTGGACAACCCTATGCCACTTTATTTGAGGATACAGAGAAATTCAAAGATTGCCGATGAGAGCTGCTTTGAAATTGACTGGCCAGGATGGAAAGAAGGATGAAAATTGCTAGGGGGTTGCCATGGATTGGTCAGGCCGCAGGGGCCAATTCTTGGTTGGAATTGGTTTAACAGAGCAAAGAGTGCCGCTCCGTTCATTCAATCGCTCCTTTTTTCTGGTCCATGTATTGTTGTTTAGACTTCTCCATGAAGTTGTCCTACAGTTTCCTAGAGATTAGAAAGACCACCGTTCCAAACATTTCAGAAATTAGAGGATTATACATTTCAAGAACTTCGCTTTTTAATTCAAATTGAAAACACTAAGGTACTCCTCAATATTTTTCCCATTTAAAAATGGAGAACCATCTTGAAAATTATGTGACATTACTCAATTCCTTGGTCATCTGGTGCAAAAAGAAGAGTCCTTGGTCTTTACTTGCTTTCTTTTGAACAACCTTAAATTCTCAATTGAATGAACGAAACTCATCCAATCCATAACCTAGAGAGTTTGACATCAAATAGAGCATTTGGATCTCTTAAATAGCATCCCCAACATCACCTGGCAGTTTTAAGAACATCTGATTGGAGAGAAGTTGACCAGTTCAAACTATTCAGGACAAGAACTAGCTTCTTATTTACAGACTATCTGATGCTTTTTCCCTGTCGACTACACAAAAGCTCCTCCACCACAATTGTGGATCCACAAATGCAGTTACGAAGACTCAGTCGATCGTTTTGATGCTAAATGTGACACCAACTTTCGGCCTTGCGGAAAAGAACTAAAACTAAACAGGCAAAACGATTCGGCGGCTTGAGTTTTGACTGCAACGCAATGCCAGAAGCAGAGACTAATATTTTCATGGCGATCGCAATCTTTGAGAGGTGAGGCAGACAAAAGAGTTTGCAATTACACTCCCCACCCAGCCTTTCTAGCGCAGAGCAAACCATGAACCTTTGAAGACTAACTATCAAAATAGACTATTCAACCCAGAAGTCATCCAACAAGGGAGGTCTAAACCCAAGAAAAGACATGCTCAACCGATGGAAGAAACATTAGCGAGTGATTGTCTGATCATCAACTCAGTAACAATCATGGAAGTTTACTCACTGTGCCAAGAACTTCCACTTCAGTCTCCACGACAAACTCATCACCAGCTAAGTAATCCGGAATGGTTGTCAGCGGCAAGGAGGAGGAGAGCATATTCCACTTTTTAGTTGGACCATTGAACCAATAATCTGCAAAAGAGGAATTAACTGTATCAATCTTAAACTCGATTATACTTAGCTAAAGAGGAAGGAGGATCAGATCTATAACATGTTTCGTTATAATCAGCATTCCAGCTATCTTCCTATTCCATTTCGATATAGTTAAGCTTAGCCAAAGATTTTGAGCTGGCCATCCATTTTAGATCTGCAGTTACCTCCTGTCATCTGATGCGTCTTGCCGGCTTTCCCTTTTAACCCGAATGGTATAAGTGGCTTTGACTTTCTGATCACCTGAATCTGCTAAACAAAGAAATATCGAAAGGTTTTTGTCCCTGTTATGCTGGTCGCCCCTTGGATATAGATGTAATTTCCTGAACACATAAGGAGAAATGCAACCAATCAATGATAGGGAAATCAGAACAAAGGAATATATAAACAAAGAGCCGGGGAGGGGGGGCTATGGGTACTATGAGAGCTACCAGTTGTGATTCCCTGCAGTGAAAACTTCAGAGTAGCGCTCATTCCCCAAAGTAGAGAACTTTGATATCTTCCATATGTGACAAATAGAGTTCGGACTTGCTTTTAGTGTCAAGCATTCACCCAGACCTAAACTTTTGGCAACAAAAACCTCCACTCCGAATACACAAGTGTCATCAACAAGGTAGCCATTTGACGGATTGATGAAAGTTTTCAGCGGCATAAATCTTGGAATACCCCATTTGTGCTTCATTGCACGAAACCTCCTGTTTTTCCCTGCAACATATAAAGCAAAAGTTCTCCAAGCTACCAAAGGTGTAAATCAATTATCCTTCATAAATTTAAGGGAACAAACGTACCTTCTCTTAACAAGTATTCATCGCGTACTTGATCGAACACAAAGAACCTAACAGTTGCATTTATCTCCCCATCAACTTTCAGAGGATCAGCCTCAGAAACAGCCAGATACAGGGACACGTGATCTTCTCCCTTGTTACTCTTGTCTCCATTAGGATAGATAATCAACCTCCTACACAATGACAAAACATCAGATTGAAGAAACATATACCCATGAAGAGTTTCCATTGTTAGCAGAATAACGATAGATTTGCCCATTAAAAGATCTTTAGTTTTGAGATCTTTGAGCAAACTCTCTATGCTAGCCAAACGCGATTGGAGCCTTTGTTTCTTTCAATGAAGGACCGCATCGCTAAGCAATCGGGTAGATACCAATAATCGCATGAAACAACCCACATTAACCGCGTCTTTACTTGGACACCAAGCTACACGAGATTTATCTGAGCCTCCTAAAATGTCGATTCAATCTGAAAGAACAAGAAAACCCAAAAGACACCCTCATGCCTTTTTTATGACAATATATACGCTGTAGTCTCTGCTGTCAATGTCAAGAAACAATACACCTTAGAAGACAACGAGCATGGATTAGGACGAAAACTTGTGCTTGCAGAGAGAGATTATAGATATACCACTTCTGGTCACCAACTTTGAAATCGTTCGTCTCATACATGGTGATGTCGTTCTTTGAAAATAGAGAGAAAGACTCGATCTTGAACACATAATGCGCCGGCGATATCTCTCTCGTCTCCGTCGTTATCTCTGCTCAGTTCAAGACCCCCAAAAATCACAAACAGTAGAAACAACAAAAACCCCCAGAAAGGGAAAAAGAAATCAACTGAAGAATATCAATAGACACATCGCATTCTCTGCTTTTTCGGGAGAAACTCGAAGAGGGGAACTGTACCATCATCTTCGTCGCCCCCTTCAGCAGCATTCGAATCTGTTGCTTCTCTCTTTCTCTTTGCCATTGCGTGGTTCTTCAAGCAGCCACAGTACAGAGGGTGCTTGATGGCTCTGATGGTCTTTGGTGGTGCGAAAGGAACGGAAGGAAAAAGGCTTCTTTCTTTTTGTTTCCCAATAATTCAGCCGCTTCGTTGTGACGACAAAAAAATGTTTGCAATAACCTAATTAGGAGGAATGTCCAAAACAAAGAGAGAAAAAAACATGTAAAAGGGGTCTTTTTTTTTTTTTAATGTCATGAAAAATCTCAAACTAATATACATATGACAAATTTATTCTAAACTAATTTTTCACCATCAAAAATTTCAAATTGGTACACCTATAATAATTTTACTCTAAAGGCCCAAACTAATTTTTTGACCACAAAAAACCCAAAAATAAACATTTGCGATAAATTTACCTCAAACTGTACACATATGACAAATTTACTTTCTATTGATTTTCGTGAAATTGAATTAATACCACGACAAACTCCAAATTAGTACACTTGAAAACGGGGAGTAAATTACCCCAAACAAATAAATTAGCTAAGCGTCACGTGTCCTCCGATTCAGGAATAAAAAGGTAAAATCTAACGGAAACTAATGAAAGATAAATTCATCATATGTGTATTAATTTTAAGTAAATTTATCATAGGTATATCAATTTAGGGTTTTTTGATGTCAAAAAATTAATTTTGGGTAATTTATCACAAAAATATTAATTTGAGATTTTTCGTGACGTTGACTTTTTTTATTTAAACTTTACTTGGGGAGAATAGTGAGACTATAAATAGGTGAGAGTAGGATTGGCTAATCCACCTTGTGCTTTTTTTTCTCCCTTTATATCCTTTAATTCTATTTTTCCCCTCAACTTTGTTTTGTTTTTCCTTCCTTTTAAATACAGCTAGATGAAATGTATCTGTATAAAATGTATGTATGTTTATGAGCCACATAGAGTTTATCATGCCGTTATGTTCTGTATGTATATACGTGTATCTATACATACTAATGGAGAATGTGCCGAGTACCAAAGGCAACGGTATTTCTAGCTCTCGGACCATAATAACATAGATGTATAGATCTATATTATATGTTTACGATAGAGATATTTCATCTAAGATAGGTAAAACCAACTTATGAAGCATCTTAGTAATTTCATGAACCTGTTAAGATGAGTCAGAGTAAAAAATTTTCACTGATCTCTAGGCAATTGTAAGAATTAATATACATATTCATATTTAGTACTTCTGCGGTCGGGTAATAGTCGCGAACGTGAACAGACAGGAGTATAGGATCAAAAACTGTCTGTGCTACAAAGAACTAACAGCTCAAAAGAGAGACATCAATCAACTAGTTGCAAAAGAACAATCCCACCAGTTTACTGTCTTGAAACTATCAGCCTAGTTCGCGGAGGAACCAGAAGTATATATCGTCTAACCATGAAATCGCAGAGAGTAAAAACCTCGAACTGGCACACCTGTTAACTACGATTGCCTCGAAAGCATTTGGTAAACATCCGGATAAAGAAAATTTCTCATTTTCAAAGCGTCATCTTTCTGGCATTATGCGCAATCGGTGCATTTGAGATTAATATAGTTCCTTTATTAGGTATTGTTAACCAATGCTGAGAGACACTCCTTACGAAGGAACTTTTTATAATTTGTCATATACGATGAAATTAATTGAATTTTTTTTTATCTATTGTTACAAGAAATGCGAATCTCTTAACCCAACCAAGTTCTACCAATGCATGCTTTTGCTAATTCTGGTGGGCTCTACATTAGGATTTGGAATACAAGCAAGGATTTGGAATCACGCTCTTTCATTCTAAAGGATGCTTGGAAAGTTTTGGACTGTTGAGTTCAGAGAGACTCCTTAGAAGACGGTCAATCAGCAGCATACTTCGTCAAACATCAGACGTTTCATCCCTTGGATGTGCGCTGTTTCACTCAATAACAAGACTCTTCGACTCGTCATAGTAGGTTTGCTTTGGTCGGGCTTGATTCGATTAGGTCATGAGTTTTCGGCTTTTGTAGCAACCCCGCATTGGGTGCAATGCACCGGGTGCGTGACCGATCCTTGTATTCTTTATGAATGCTGATGATATCCTACGATGCAAGCGGATCTGAGTTGTTGACAACTTGCACTTTCGGCTCTGCCGTATGGATACTCAGGTAAAAAATGCCAATAGTTGCAACTTGTTCAACGAGTATCAACATGACTAACGATTAATCTATAGGAGAATCTGACTAGAGGCAGGGAAGCTTGCATAGACCTTAAGGCATGAACACATCCAACCCATGAATTGCTGTCCCGAGGAAAGAACTCTCCGTGATTTGTCTGTTTATGAACACATGCAGGACATATATTGCTGTCATGGCAATTTGCTAACTGTGCCAAGCACCGTGACTTCGGCTTCAATGACACACGAATCATCCTTTAGGCATTCCGAAACCAGTTTTCAGCGGCATGAATGCCGGCCAACCCCAGCTCCTGGCAGAGCTACTCAACCATACATTACAAGCTGCGAAGTAGCACAGACAAGGGAGAGAGTGCAGAAAATTTCAGTTCGAAAACATAGAGAGATTTCAGCAGTTTCTAATTATATGACTGCATGAAAAAACCAAATTCATTATCGACTAACAGGTGCGATTTATTTAGCAGTGTACTGTGGCAAGACAGAAGCTCGTTGTGTGATTGAAATTGTGTATCAGTATGACTTTCTGTTTTCGCTTCTATTTACGATGGCCTTGAAGTGTGGCGCTCATCCCGCTCATAAGAACAAACACATACCTTCCCCCTTACGGTATACAACGTTGTTTTGGCCTTTTAACCGGAAGGTGAATCTCGTGTTCACTTTCTGACCAGAAGCAAATTTGTCAGCATCATCTAAACGGAGAAAGATCGAAAGGTTTTGGCCCTTGTTATTTATGTCACCCTTTGGGTACAGCAACACCTTCCTGCGAAAATAGTGATAGTAGATAGGACCGCCAATAAATCAACAAAAACAAAAGTCATCACTGAAAGGAAGTTTGTAAATAGGAGCTACCATTTGTGGTCTCCAACAGTGAACACATCAGAGAAAGATTCATCCCCCAAGCTTGACAGCCCCGATATATTCCATACATGAGCATGCGTTGCGCTCCCTTTCAGGGTCAAACATTCGCCAACTCCCGAACTCTCGATGACGAAAACCTCTGTCACGTCCCGAACCCTACGAGCCGTCGACATCCCACCTGGCCAACAAATAAGTACAGGTTCTCCAGGATCCAAAGGCCGACGGATATAACACTTGCGGAAGCGAAAACAATTCCCCGTACAGAAATTAATTAACATCACGATGACTTGGGACGGTAAAACAACTTATGTACATATACACAATTGTTACAACCTTCAAACCTAGGGCTTCGTAGGCCACCGACAAGCCTGTGACCAACTATAACAAAAGATTACGTGGTCGAAGCCCGCTATGCTTCCAAAAGAAAATACTCTACAAAAGCTCAAGAGGCCAACTACCCTAGGCCTCGTCCTCGCTATCCGGTACGATATCGACTCTCGCCTCCAACTCATCCTCGTCAATCTCGGTGGCTGTTCCGCATCCGATCGCTCTACAACCTCCCCATCTTCTCTTGGTACCATGACCTTGGGGAATATCGAATCTCTCGGGCGGATTATTCATTGCTGATGCGGAGTGTCCGAAAAACAACGAACCCACGACGGGGTGAGATAAAATCTCAAGAGCTAGCCCCTAACCCTAGGTTAGGGCTCTAGTGCCTCCAGACAAGTTTTAAAAACAGCAACTTTTCAACATATCCTTCTTCACCTCAATAATTCAACTAATAAATCCCGGAATATTCCACACTTGTTCCGAAAATTCCCACACTTTCTCAAATATTCTACGTTACCCTCATATTGATATTTCACGTCTCGACTGGAATAAAAAAAATATTCCACGTTGCTCCAAAGCCCGCGTTCCACGCTTCAGCTATCGTATAAAATTTCACGTTACTCCAAAAAATATTCCACGTTACTCCACGACTTCATACAAGTTCATAACATTGAGCCTCGGACCTTTATGGAACACGGCTCCATATATATATATATATATACTAGGGTCTCGGACATATAGGAATACGACCCATAAATCTCGGTCTCGGACACATAGGAACACGACCGGATTAAGTCTCGGACAATTAGTCAAACACGACTCACTTTGGTCTCGGACGACTTAATTGAACACGACTTTCACACTTTCTCGGTCTCGGACAATCGGACGAATACGGCTCACTTTGGCCTCAGACGACTTGATTGAATACGACCTTCATACTTTCTCGGTCTCGGACAATCGACGGATACGGCTCACTTTGGCCTCGAGGCGACTTGATTGAATACGACCTTCATACTTTCTCGGTCTCGGACAATCGGACGAATACGGCTCACTTTGGCCTCGATGACTTGATTGAATACGACCCATAAATCTCGGTCTCGGACACATAGGAACATGACCGGATTAAGTCTCGGACAATTAGTCGAACACGACTCACTTTGGTCTCGGACGACTTAATTGAACACGACTTTCATACTTTCCGAGAATAGACAGACCCGCGTAATAACGCCTCGGGTCACTATCCCGCGTTTAACGCCTCAAGATATTATAATACTCATAACCCCGCGTTTAACGCCTTAGGGTATAATAATAGTAAAGCCCGCGTCATAACGCCTCAGGCTATAATTCCTCAATCCAACATCGTGAGCCCGCGTCATAACGCCTCAGGGTAAAAATTCCACATTTCCTCTCTTTCATTCCACTTAAGACCATATACCACAATAATTTCCGGATCACTCGTCCGATATCATACGATCCTTTAAATACTTCCGATCGATCAATCCTTGCCACGTGATCCCGCTAGATTCCTTGATTAGCGGGATCGAGATCATCCGGTCTCACGAATTTTCTCCAATAAAAGATCGGGACCATGCGATCTCTCCAATGTTTCTCAATTGCCCAATCGAGACCACTCGATTAAATTGTACCGGCAAACACTCGATCGGAACCACGTGATTCACTCACGTTAGAGAATTAATACATCGGGGCCACCCGATTAATTTATGCTACCACAGAATTCAATCCACGCCAAAGACCATATTATACTAACGCAACGAGTAAAATAATAGCGTACAATTAAAAGTACACTAACGTGGAAATTGATCCAGGCCAAACCATATTAATTTCTAACGTACAATTAATTCACGACTATAGTACTAAACTATAGTAACACCACATTTAATTAAATACCGTGGCATAACAACATTTAGTCACATCTAAACATGCACCGTGGCATAACGAAATAATGTCACATAAAAAGTAACTCGTAGTTAACATATAACCTAACCATAGTTTAAAAGTAACTAGAGTTAATCAATAACCTAACCATGGTTAAAATATTAGCCAAAAAGTAACTATGGTCAAACTTTGACCACACACTCTCTCTCTCTTGACTTTACTATTCATGCAAGAACACCTTTCTCTCTCCTCCAACATCTCATTTTCGGCCAAAGCATGAACATGGGCTAAAACAACCAAATTTTCACCCAAAACTACTCAATCTCAAGTCCCTTAGCAACCTAGATACCTAATCAAGGTTTAGGAACCAACTTACTTGATTTCTAGCCAAATCCTTTGGTGAAAATCAGTTGGAAACCGAAGCAGAAACTCCCTCTCTCAAACCGGGTCAGATTTGCCTCATCTGGACCTTTGCCCCTTCAAACGGACCTACGGGAACAACTACCCGGCCAAATCGAGCTTATAATATGTCCCTGGAAAGCTAAGACAATAAGCTTTCAAATGGAAGTGGTCTTACCTCAAAGCGACGTCGGACGAAAAAGTTATGGCCGGAACAGTGGGGCTGTCGGAATAGAGCTGCGGGTTTGGGCGAGAGAGAGAAGTGAGAGAGAAAATGAAGGTTCAATGAAGAAGAAGATGTTGATGATAGATAGGATATTTTGGCAAGATACTAAGTGGAATTATTGCTCTTGAATTTGGTGAGACAAAGTCTTGTGGGTCCCACCAATAATTCATCTCCTTTCCCATATCCAATCCGGATTTCACTTTTCCGAACACTTTAGGGCGAATCGCGAAGTAATTGTACTCCGGATGAGGTAATGTCCAAAATTTAATTATTGGAACCCCGAAGGTCCGACATCTAATTTCGAAGTGAAATTCGCGATCAATCTCGATCAATTGAAATTTCAGCGTATCTCAAACTAACGGGCGGCTTTTAGGAGTTACGCGTATCGACCCGTGATTAACATCACGTTTAAGAATTTCTCGAGCCATGGCGACTTTGGTTGTCATTCAATTGCGAGGGTCAATCACTAGTCCCGATGGGCACGATCGTTAGAAAATAATTTAGGGACGTTCGAACCCATACGAGGTCAAACGGAATCACCCGTGATCCAAGCGTAGAGTATTATCCAAATCGTTCCTTAATCATTCTAGGATCGGCCTATATTGGTCCGAATATTCCCTCGACAATTTTCATGGCCAAAGAGTCAATCCAGGATCAAGTTCTTAGGTCCACGTACTTGATTTTCCTAGCTAGCCATTCCCATTTGGTTAGTCTGCTCGAGAGGGATCAACTCCGAGTGAGATTAGGCATCAAATACATCAATGAGATATTTCATTCATTCATAGCTTCGAAAGTGGGTCGAATTCGGGATGTCACAACCTCCACTCCGAAGATGCAAGTGTCGTCCACAAGGAACCCGTTTGACGAGTTGATGAAAGTTTTCAATTGCATGTATCTCGGAAATCCCCACTCCGTTTTCAACGCGTGAAACCTTGTGACTCTCCCTTCATTTCACAAGTGAAGTTTGGTCGGTTTTATGTTGGTGTTCAGAAGGCGACAATATCTTGCCTTTTTGCTCTCATTAAAGAGCTCTTACCTTGTTCGGTCAAATACATATCGCAGATTTGATCATACAAACAGAACCTGACGGCTGCATGAATCTCCCCACCGAGTTGGAAAGGACTCGCCCCGGAAGCCGCCAGATATATGGAGATGTGCTCTTCTCCGCTTCGGCTCTTGTCTCCGCTGGGATAGAGGATCAGTTTCCTGCAGAATCAAGACGCTCCCGATCACGGAATGTACATGAAAAGTTTCCAGTTGTGAATTGACCACAATTATTCTTAGGATCTTTGAAGTGCTTCGACTTCTGATTACTGATGCAACATTTACTCCCGCAACGAGGTCTTTATCTTAGAAAAGGTCACCTTGTTTTGGATGAATATACAAAAGGTCCAAACACCAGACTCTAAGCAGTAACAGAAATTAATGCCTGGAAAGTACTTGCAAACCATCCTCTGAAAGAAAGGCCCAAATTTGGGGCATAGCCATGGGATTCCATATGATGGACAATCTCTTCAAAATTTAGTTGACAGATGTTTTTGGCCGGCGATGTTAAACCGCTTTAAATGGTTCTTTTATGCCTGCGAATGTGAGAGTGTGAGGTGGAGACTAGAGAGAACAGAAATGAAACCATTTATGTCCTCCTGCTTCAAACTCGCCCGATTCATACTTCTCCGTGTTGTTCTTCGCAAACAAAGAGAAGGACTTAATCTTGAGCACAAAATGTGCCGGCGCGACATCTCTCAGCTCCGTCGTCACTGCATCGCCAAAAACCAGAAGGAACCAATCAACCCACAAGTTCTAATAGTTATTTCGATCCCAAGTGCGAAATATATCCGTGACTCCAAGTTATTCATCTAACAATTGAAAAATCCTAGTACATTCACAATCTTTCTACCACCAGCAAGATGGAGACTCGTGCAGCACATGAACTATGCTGGTATGCTCGAGGGGACATAGAGCGGTCGGCTTCTCTGTATATTTCGAAAGAAGTCATTTTCTAAAGTCTCAGATTTTCAACTTGACCAAAGTTTGAGAGTCGATTGAATGATGGTTGTAGAGGGGATCAATAGAGATTATTAATCACAAAATTCGTTTCCAAGATACAGTTTGATGTCGTTCCGTGACAATAGAGAGAAAAACTCGATCTTGAACACATTGTAGTTATCTCTGCTCAGTTCAAGCCCCCCAAAATCACAACCAGTAGAAACAACAAAAACCTCAGAAAAGGAAAAAGGAAACCAACTGAAGAAGATCAATAGAGATATCGTCAGGCCGCAGAATTCCACAAGTTCATCTTATTTTCTGGGTTTTGGGAGAAACTCACAGAGAGAAATTGTACCATCATGTTTGTCGCAAACTTCAGCAGCAATTGAATCTGCTGCTTCTCTGTTTCTTTTTGACATTGTATGGTTATTCAAGTAGCTACAGCGCAGATGATGCTTGATGGGTCTGATGGTCTTTGCTGGTGTGAGTGAGATGGAAGAAAAAAGACTGCTTTCTTTCTTTTTTTCGTTTCCCAGGACTCAGACGCCTCGTTCGGAGGAAATCATGATTGAGGTTGAGGAGGCAGAGAGATAGAGAAATGAAACTTTGGTTTGGATCGATTCATATTCAAACTTCTCCTTTCCCTCGGCTCAGTCATCGCTCGAAATCTCCCAGACTTTCCCACCATTGCATCGTAGTCGTAATCCCGACTTTTCATGATCTCTGCACAATCTTTCTTAAATTTTGAAATCGCCTCGTGAACTTAGATTCTTGTTATATTCGCTGATTTTTTTTTCTCTTCATAGCTATTATGAGTTATCAAAAAAATATTTTGTCAGGGAAAACGAGATAATTTTGCTAGGAAAACGAGGTAAGTTATCAAAAAATATTTTGATATTGAGAATACTCCTTGAATTGGAATAAATTAGATAGCGAATCACGAAATCTTGGTGATTTTCTTTATTTAATGAATGGCATGAGGCAATTTCAAAATTTAAGAAAGACTATGCAAAGATTGTGAAAAGTTGGGATTACGATTACGATGCAGTGTCGGCAAAGTTTGGGAGATTTTGAGCGGTTTTCGACTGAGCCAAGAGAAAGAAGAGAAGTTTGAATATGAATCGATCCAAACCAAAGTTTCAGTTCTACTGAGCCCTGGGAAACGAAAAAAAAAGGTCTTTTTTCTTCCATCTCACTCACACCAGCAAACACCATCAGACCCATCAAGCATCATCTGTGCTGTAGCTACTTGAAGAAAAAGAGAAGCAACTGATCCAAATGCTGCTTATGGGGGGCGACGAACATTATGGTACCATTTCCCTCTTTGAGTTTCACCCTAAAGCAACTAATAAAAATGAACTTGTTGAGTTTTATGGCTTGTCGATTTGTCTATTGATCTTCTTCAGTTGATTTCTTTTTCCCTTTCTGGGGTTATCGCTGTTTCGCTGTTTGTGATTTTCGGAGGGTTTTAACTGAGCAGAGATAACTAGGGAGACGAGAGAGATATCGCCGGCGCATTATGTGTTCAAGATCGAGTCTTTCTCTCTATTATCGAAGAACGATATCAACCTGTACGAGACAAACGAGTTCAAAGTCGGTGACCAGAAGTGGTATTTTATAATCTCTCTCTCTCTCTGCAAGCACAAATTTTTTGTGCTACTCCATGCTCGGTGTCGTCTAGGTTGTATTGTTTCTTAACATTGAGAGCGAAGATTATGGTTTATATATTGTCATAAAAAAGGTTCGAGGGTGTCTTTTAGCTTATGTTGTTCTTTCTGATTGAATCCACGGCTTAGGAGGCTCAGATGAATCTAGTGTATCTGCGTATCCAAGCAAAGATGTGGTTAAGGTGGGTTGTTTTATCCGATTATTGGTGACTACACAATCGCTAATTATGCATTGTGATGCGGTCCTTCATTGAAAGAAACAGAGGCTCCAATCGTGTTCGGCGAGGAGAGAAAGTTTGCTCAATGGTCTCAAAATTGAAGATCTCTTAACGGGCAAATCCATTCGTTACTCAGCTAACTACGGAAACTCTTCATTGGTATATGTTTCTTGAACCTGGTGTTTCGTCATTGTGTAGGAGATTGATTCTCTATCCTAATGGACACAAGAGCGAGAAGGGGGAAGGTCACGTGTCCCTATATCTGGCTCTTTCTGAGGCCAATCGTATGAAAGTTGGCTTGGAGATAAATGCAACTGTTAGGTTCTTCTTGTTTGATCAAATTTGCAATGAATACTTGTTAAAAGAAGGTACTTTTGTTCCCTACATCCTTTTAAAGAAAAAGTGATTTACACCTCTGGTTGCTTGGAGAACTCTCGCTCCATATGTTGCAGGGAAAAACAGGAGGTTTCATGCAATGAAGTCCAAATGGGGTATTCCAAGATTTATGCCACTCAAAACTTTCGTCAATCCGTTGAACGGCTACCTTGTTGATGACACTTGTGTCTTCGGAGTGGAGGTTTTTGTTGCCAAAAGTTTAGGCCTGGGTGAATGCTTGACGCTAAAAGTGAGTCCGAACTCTGTTTGTCACGAATGGAAGATATCAAACTTCTCTACTTTGGGGAATGAGCGCTACTCTGAAGTATTCACCGCGGGGAATCACAACTGGTAGCTCTTATATTACCCATAGCCTTTTTTGTTTTCCTGTTTTGCTTTAGCATATTCTTTTGTCCTGATTTTTGCTTGGTTGCGTTTCTCCTTATGTTCAGGAAGTTAAATCTGTATCCAAGGGGTGTCGGGTGTATCTGGGACAAAAACCTTTCGATTTATCTTTGTTTAGCAGATTCAGGTGATCAGAAAGTCAAAGCCACTTATACCATTCGGTTAAAAGGGAAGGATGGCAAGATGCATCAGCGGACAGGTGGTAACTGCTGATCTAAAATGGATGGCGAGCACAAAATCTTTAGCTAGGCTCAATTATATCAAAATGAATGGAAGGATAACTGGGATGCCATTATAACGAAACATGTTATAGTTCTCATCCCCCTTTCTCGCTGTGGTCTAACTGGAATGTCAGTATTTAATATGATTTATTTGGTTTGCCACCATCATTCTCATTAATGCAGCTAATATTTCTTTTGCAGGTTCTAATTGGTTCAATGGTCCAAATAAAGGTCGGGGTTGGCCCTCCTTCTTGCCGCTGAAGACCATTCAAGATTACTTATTTGGCGATGTGTGTCGTGAAGACTGAAGTGAAAGTTCTTGGCACAGTGAGTAAACTGTCATGATTTGTTGCTGAGTACATGATCAACCACTAAATAATGTTTGGTCCAAGGTTGGAACATGTTTTTTTCTTTTTTTCCTCTTGGGTTAGGACCTCCCTCGTTACAGAACTTTTGGGTCATTAGTGTATTTTGATAGTTTGTTCACCATAGGATCGTGATCTTCTGAAGGCAAGGTGGGCAATATAGCTGAAAACTGTGTCTGCCTTACCTCTCAAAGATTGCAATCGCTACAAAAGGATTGTTTTTTTTCAGCGGATATGTCACAATTGATTGCTTACTCCTATGTTGCTCTCCTCTTTAGATTAAAAGCCCAAAAGTGAGCGTCACTTTTAGAATCGAAATGGCCGACAGAGTCTTCGTCACTTCATTTTGGTGATCTGCAATTCGCAGGTAGAGCTTCTATACCATGGACAAGGAAAAAGCACAGATGCTAAGTTTTTGAACAAGAATACTGTTCTCGACCTAAAGAGTCTGAACAGGTTCAACTTCACAGCCCATAATAGTACAATCAGATGTTTTAAACCGTTGTCAGGTGATGCTGGCGATGTTGTTTTCTAGATCCAAGCGCTCTAGTTGATGTCAAAGAGTTGCTGTTCATTTCATTGAAAACTTCCTTCTTTTCCGGCCTATGCATTGACCCCCGCTAGCCCACTGATTTTCCTTTTGACCGGAAGAATAAAATGAAAATTACAGTACCAATGTGGACTTTATGTGTTGCTTTTTGGCTTGCATCTTTAGGCACTGGATCTGTAGAGACACTTGTTAAACATCCTAAATAACGAAAAAATTTCTCATTTTCAAAGTGCCATCTTTCTCACGTTATGCGCAATCAAGGCAAAGAGAAACAAAATGTTTCTTTATGAGGTACGCTTAGATAATGTTACAGTTACTAAAACCCTTTTTATGGCGCAAGTAATTGGAATTTCTCAACTCAACTAATCTCCACGAATGCACGCGTTTGCTAACTTTGACGGGCTGTAAAAACGAACCCAACCCATTGATTTAAACTTTTGAATAAAGATGAATCAAGATATATTAATGGATTCTGATTTGGGCTCCTTTTTTACATCTCCTGAGTAGAGGTATCAGACTTTTGTTAATAAATTCTTCATTCCGTACGGTAAAACTTGTCGTTCTGTGACAATAGAGAGAAAGACTCATCTCGAGCACATAATGCGCCGGCGAGATCTCTCTCGTCTCCTTAGTTATCTCTGCTCAATTCAAACCCCCCAAAATCACAACCAGTGGAAACAACAAAAACCCCAGAAAAGAAAAAGGAAACCAGCTGAAGAAGATCGATAGAGATATCGTCAAGCCACAGAATTCCACAAGTTCATCTTATTTTCTGGGTTTTGGGAGAAACTCAGAGAGAGAAATTGTACCATCATGTTTGTCGCAAACTTCAGCAGCGATTGAATCTGCTGCTTCTCTTTTTCTTTTTGACATTGTGCGGTTATTCAAGTAGCTACAGCGCAGATGATGCTTGATAAGTCTGATGGTCTTTGCTGGTGTGAGAGAGATGTAAGAAAAAAGAATGCTTTTTTTTCCTTTTTTTCCTCCACAAGGTTCAGACGCCTCGGTCTGAGGAAATCATCATTGTGGAGGCAGAGAGACAGAGAACGGAAACAGTTAGTTAATTCAAAGTTCTGTGCTTAGTCGAAAATCCCTCAAAATCTCCCCAACTTTGCCATCACTGCATCGTTATCCCGATTTTTGGAAAAGGTAGAGATTATTTCCTCGATTTTAAAGGTCAGACGTGATCCAGGGAAATATCCTAAAAATCTTTAGATTATATCTAAATATCTCTAACGCAGCATTTTCTCGAAAAGCAAAGCAATTTGGATCGCCGCACCCCTCTCTTCTCTTTCCTTTCCCAGACACGAAGCGACGGAATCCTGGAAAAAGAAGAATATGTTT
Organism: Rhodamnia rubescens; assembly: GCA_021437795.1. Classification (NCBI taxonomy): domain Eukaryota; kingdom Viridiplantae; phylum Streptophyta; class Magnoliopsida; order Myrtales; family Myrtaceae; genus Rhodamnia; species Rhodamnia rubescens. The sequence continues at coordinate 3,574,627 of JAILYA010000028.1, read as the reverse complement.
CTTCTTTCGTTCAGTGCTTAACACCGCTGACCACCATTCGAGAATCATCAAAAGTTGAAGTCCCGGGAAACAGAAGAAGAAATAAGTATAAAAGCAGGGGAATGGACGACGAAGCTTATTCCTGTACGTAGCTCCGCATTTAGTTTTTCTGAATCTGGAGACGATTTTGTGATTCTTGGACATGAACACGTCAGTTGGTTTCTCTCTCTTTGTTCATTGGTGCTTGATATAAACCGAGCAGGAATAGTTACGGAGTACACAGATGTCTCACCTGCAAATTATGTGTTCAAGATTGAGTCCTTCTCTCTGTTTTGAGACAACGGCATGGACATGTACGAAACTAATGACTTTGAATCTGGAGGCCACAAATGGTGCTCTCTCTCTCTCTCTCTCTCTCTCTCTTGTGTGCATGAGATCTGTGGTTATTACTGCTTAAAAGTTGTCTATTGTTGCAGAAAGTTTTTGATCCTAATGCAAGATGGATTAATTATCACTGTCTTGCCAAGTTCATGAAATTGGTAATCTCCTTCATTAATTGGATTTACCTATTTGAGATGGATTAATTATAGTAAACATATAGATCTATATTTTTATATTATTATGGATCCAAGAGCTAACAGGATCACTACCTTTGGTACTCGGCCCGCTAGTAACACGTGTACACATACATGTACATACTATAACTCCATGATAAATTATATGGCTCATAAACATACAAATATTTTATCAGATCAAATGTATCTGTATTTAAAAGAAAGGAAAAACAAAACAAAATTTAGGAATAAAAGTGAATTAAAGGATAACGAGACAAAAAAAAAAAAACAAAGTGGAGTAGGTAAGCCAATCCCACTCTCACCTATTTATAGTCTCACTACTCTCCCCCTAGGAAGTTGGAAAAAAAAAATCTTTCATCCTTTTTCCCCCTCTTTTTTGGACATACCTCCCTAATTAGGTTATTGCAATTTGTCTCGTTCTCAAGTCAAGTGTATCCATCTCATTATGATCATGGTTACCGTTGTTGTTATAAAGTTTTGACTAATTGTCATGTTTTCTGACACTGCAAGTTTATGAACTGCGAATGATGTTGCACATAATGAAATGGTCTTTGAATTTTTAAACGCCTGCAACATTCTTTACGGAGATTGTCTAACTACTTTTTTGGTATTCAGACATATCGAGATGACTACCTAGGCGATTCTTTTTACGAGACATTCAATTTTTTGAGATTGCAACATACTTCACAGAGTGATTCCATATATATATATATATATATATATATATACTTCACATAGCAGAAAAACTGTAAAGTCGCACAACTTGAGAAGGCTTTTTTAGAAACATTTTTTTTAAAAGGGGTACAAATAGCCGAATTTCTGACGCATCTTTAGCCGCAAGAATCAACTTAAATATTTGTTTGGGATAATCGCTCAAAATCATCTTTAAATTCACAACAGATCCGTTAAAAGTATAGATTATGTCTCTTTAACTTTGAGATATTTGCATTATATTTTTTATTTTTTTCCACTTCTCTCTCTCTCTCCTAGGGTTTCCTCCCTTCGCCCCTCCACTTGGAAAACTAACCGCTACTCTCCCTTTGAGGGACCTCCCTTCCCACTTTACTTTCTTGCTTTCCTCTTCCCTCTTTGAAGTTTTCATTTTATTTGCGTGAATAAATTTATGCATTTGATTTTGAGTGAGCGTGAAGATTAGTTAGGCCATCGGTCTAGCGACAAACGCGAAAGAGGATGTTCGTGACGTGGCTTCATAACTTTTCTAAAATTAGGCTGCCCTTTTCTCTCGATTTAGATTTAGGCCAAGTTTTGGGGATTTTACTCTCCCAAGCTAAATATAAATATTGTTCGGGAGTTCCCTATAGGTATTATTTCCGTGTTCTTTCAACATATTGATGTTGGTGTCTCTCGCACATCGATGATGATGAGGACGTCAAACCTAGACACGCACCGCAAGTAGTTGCGAAAGGTGTGGGAGATCTTGGCACGTGATTATCACCGAATCTAGTGATAGGCCACCGACGTTTTACGATAGATTTGTCTTTGAGGGATGAGAGTGTGTTTCTAACTATAGATTGTGTTTTGTTTTTTGCTTTCGAGCTTATGTTTTGTTCAAGAGTTGTTTGGAATTTGCTAGACTTGAAAGATGTAACTCTTAAACTATTATTACGATATAAATGACATCTTTCTCTCGACCAAAAAAAAAAAGGGTTAGAAGATGGTGAATATGCATTGTCAATGGAGTTAAAATATTCAATGAAGATTATTTTGGTAAGAAAAACGAGGTAATTCATCACTGGTGATAAAAATTAACTACTCCAAAAAAAATTAAAGTTTAAAGGAAAATAAGAGCTTGAAATGTCTTTATTTTCTTAAATAAAAGCCTAAAGTGAACTTTATTTCAAATAAATACCATAAGTGGCCATATCAAATCAAGGTCTAAAGTGATTATGACAATTTCAAATAAGGGTTGCCCTCGTTGGCCGACTAAATACTCTAATCGGTCCAAGGCATTTTTGTCTAAAGACAATTTTAATTTTAACTTTTTATTTTTTTTCCCCATTTTTTTCTTTTCTTTGCGGCAACCGATGAGGGCTCTGTGACCCCAGCACCCTGGTTGGGCGCTAGGGGCTAGGCCCTCGCCAACCTCGTCTGGGTGAGGCAACCCTTGTTGGCTACTCCGAGGGTGGCCTCGTCCAGCCCACTCAGGGCATCGCCGGTGGCCGATCATCACCGGAGATAGGCCACATGCTAATGGGAATCTTCTGAGTTCGTTGCGTTTGCACCCACTGGGTGAGGCGTGTGCTGCATGGAGCTGACTGATGTTGGATTAGGGTGCGAGGCTCGATCTACTTCTCAAGAAAATGCGTGAGATTCAGTTTTTTCACTTGGTTATGTATGTGATGCGTGCTCCAATTACACACTTGGATTGGAGTTATCTCAGTTGTGGAGAGCGATTTGCTCATGACCGCGAAGATAGTAAAGTATCGTGAAATGTTGGCATTTCGCCCGTTGGCCGTTGCTGTCGGTTTCCGCACGATGACGATGTTCGCGGTGTTAGAAAATTGGAGTTTCACCGTCTGGATTCATCCTGTTGTCCATGTTCACTGCTTTGTTGGTGCTCTACTCACCAGTCTAGCAACTGTCCTTGATGACAATGAACCCTTTTGTTAGGTGGGGCTACCTAGTGGCTTATCCCGTGTGCTTTGGGGAATGAAATATATCTCATTGGCCATTGCCGATCTGTCGAAGGCCTCCAGAAAGTTAATCATACCCTTTAGGGTGATTTTCTTTCTCGAAATAGTAATGATTTGAAATAATGTCTTACAAAATGATCGCTTCTATCGCTTATAAAAATGAAATCGAGTAAAAATATATTTCATTTTCACTAATGATGAAAATTTTCGCTGATTGAATTCTTTGAACAAAACAAACAACCCCTTTAGGGCCCGCTCATTGCATGATTCAAAATCATGACATCGGCAGTAACACTTCGTCTATGTTAGCAAAACAGAGCCAGCATTTATGCCAACTCAATCTTGTTTAATATAATCAATTTAGTACTAAACATTTTGACAATTTATATATCAATATAGTCTACCCTATCAATTTTGAACGAAGATAGGCGACGTGAACGCCGACCATCTTAAGTGGTTCCGCCAATGCTCGTGTCAAGAATCCCGCGACCATATCTCGCCGGACGATGAGGCCCGAAACCCGTATTGGCTATGGTTATGCCATGAAAATCATATAAGCAATGATTAAGACACGAGAATCACCTCAGCTTTGTACATGTTCATATCTCGGAATCTTCGTCATGCGTGGGTCGACCATGAGCCTAAACAAATAACGTAGTTCCACAGTGCCGACATACAAACATCACTAAATTGATTCTTGTGGTACGATGGCTAATTTGGGCCGTGACGTTGTTGTAGTGATTTCAGTCTTTACGCATCATCGCTGGAGTCTGCAATTTCTATGGAAAATGAGCACATGAGGGTTTTACTGAACGGTGGAGGAATCGAGCGATCTATACGCGCTCGCTCATTCACTGGCATTTTGGCCGCTTCTTGATGGGAAGATCTCCTTTACGACCCCTACTTTTAGATTTTTTGTTTTGAAACATGTTAGGGCCCGTTCATTGCAGTTTTGTTGTTTCTTTCTATATAGGATCCTTCCTCTAAAATTTTCAGAAGGCGAGGGACATTTTTGCTCGTTCAGGTCGTGTCTTACACTCCACGTGCAACGTTTGCGATTCCTCGGCGGTAACCAAACTCAACTCCTCTCCGGCCTGTCTGTCCTCATTGCAGCCTCACTCGCGCGTAAAAGTCCCCCGAAAGACACCCCTGCCGGACACGTAAAGAGGCACGTGCGAGTCATGCGTCCGGCACCCCCCTACCTTCATTTTTTCAATAAATGGTTATGGTTGGGAGGCGAAGATGGAACTGTTTATGAGGAGTAGATGACAACTGGTAATTCTCTCAACTAGAATCGGTGGACTAACTCAATACAACCTCCAGAAAAGCTGTTGTTCGGGTTGGAGATTCCCAATCCGTTTCCTTTTGAGGGTTGGCATTGTTAGGATGCATATGAGTTATGTTGGAGATGTCCCACATCGAAAAATTAGTATGACTCTAAGTGGTCAATGTTATCCTAGTTAGCCCACAACTCATTAGTTTAAGTTTTTAGTAAAGGTGGATCGAGCTAGATATGTTAATGGATTCTAACTTGGGTTCTCTTTTGATGATCTCACTGTCACCGGTGAAGATATCAGACTTTTGCTCACAAATTCTTGATTCTGTACGGTAAAACTTGTCAAACTGCTCTATCGTTACTAGTTGATCGGTGTTTTCCTCCCTTTTAGTTCAGGAGTTCCTCTACCATTTGTTCACGTTCACCTTTCTAACAAAATGGATAGCCGTGTCTGACTTTAGGAAGATTTCCTGGGAGGCATCTCCCAATTGCAGCTCCCTTTCGTGGCGTGAAAAAGATAGCTCTTTCTCTTCTCTATGCACGAGATTCATCGGTTGCTTCGTTGTGAGAAAATCATCGAGAGAGAAACAGGTTTGGTTCCCTTCAAAGCTTATGGTGCGTCCTAATGGTTGAACGAAGCTAGAAAAATCGAAACATGACAACCAAAACATCAAATAGATATCAAAAGACAAGTAAAAGAGTTAAGTAAGACTAAATGTAAGCTTTAGACAGAGATTCGTGCTTTACATCGATCTATATAGAGGTAACGAAGTGAATCAGGATCGAAGACTAAATGTAAGCTTTAGATTAGATGAAACCGAGGCAAGCATAGCATTTGGAGGTTCCGGCCATAGTCTAAACCACTGAGACCAGAGATAGAAATGGATGAAATCAACATGTACTATTGTTATGAGGAAAGAACTGACGGTGGTTGTCCGTTTATGAACACATGCAGACCATACATTGTTGTCATGGCAATGTGCTAACTGTGCCGAGCACGGCGACTTCAACCTCAATGACACACCAGTCATCCGTCAGGCATTCGCGAACTGTTTTCAGCGGCATGAAAGATGGCGAACCGCAGAAGGAATTGGAGCTACTCAACCATGCAGTACCAGCTGCAAAGTAGCAAAGACAAGGGCAAAGAGTGCAGAAACTTACAGTTTAGAAACATTGAGATAACCCGGCAGTTTCTAATCATGCAGACTACATGAACAAACCGAATTTGCTACTTATTAACGGGTGCGATTTATTTAGCAGTTGTAGTGTGGCAAGAGAGAAGCTGAGATTGAAATTGTGTATCGCTCTGGATTTCCTGTTTTTGCTACTATTTACAGTGACCTTGAAGTGCAGCGCTCATCCCACTCATGAGAACAAACACTTACCCTTCTGATGGTGCACAACGTCGTCTCGGCCTTTTAACCGAAAGGTGAAACTCGTGTTCTCTTTCTGACCAGTAGCCAATTTGCCCGCATCATCTAAAAAGAGATAGATCGAAAGCCTTTCCCCCTGTAAGTTATGTTACCCCTCGGGTATAGCAACACCTTCCTGGGGAAGAAAATGAAAATAGTAGCAACAGACAGGAAAATTTATGTATCCGCAAAAGCAATAGGAATCGTTTTGAAAGGAAGTTTGTAAATAGAAGCTACCATTTGTGGTCTCCAAGAGTGAATACATCAGAGAACAGATACTCAACCCCCAACTTTGACAGCCCCGATATCTTCCATTCATGAGTATACGACGTGCTCTCCTTTAGCGTCAAACATTCGCCAACTCCCGAACTCTTGATGACGAAGACCTCCGCACCGAAGACACAGGTGTCATCCACGAGGTACCCATTGGACGGGTCGGCGAAAATTTTAAGCGGCATGAATCTCGGGACCCCACATTCGGCTTTCAACGCGTGCAATCTTGCGACTCTTACTTCAATTCACAAGCGAAGATTCAGCGATTCACTGTTAGTGCTCAGAAGGTGACAATATATTGCCTTTTGCTGTTACTTCAGTGCTTTTTACCTTGTTCAGTTAGATATCTATCGCAGAGTTGATCATACAAAGAGAACCTGGCGGCCACGTGAATCGCCCCGCCAAGTTGGAAAGGACTCGTCCCGGAAACCGCCAGATATACGGAGATGTGGTCTTCTCCGTTTCGGCTCTTGTCTCCATTGGGATAAAGGATCAGTTTCCTGCAGAATCAAGAAGTGCCGTACAGCTCCTGATTGCTGAATCAACATTTATTTTCACAGCAATTTCTTCATCATAGAGAAGATTATCTTATTCTGTATGAATTTACAAAACTACAAAAGGGTTCAAACATCAGATCTTTAGCAGCAACAGAAATATGCGTGTAAAGCATTTAAACCATCTTATGGAAGAAAGGCCTAAATTTGGAGCACATTGAAAATTAATTAACCGGCTATGTTGAACCGCTATATGTAGTTCGTTTAATTCCTCTGAATGTGAGAGTGTAAGGTGGAGCTAAAGAGAAGAGAAACAAACCATTTACAGCCTCCTGCTTCGAACTCGCTCGATTCATACTTCTCCATGTTGTTCTTGGCCAACAAAGAGAAGGACTTAATGTGGAGCACATAATGCGCCGGTGCAGCATCTCTAATCTCCTTTGTCGTTACTGTGTCGTCCAAAACCAGATGAAACCAATCAACCGAACTGAGTTCTAGTAGTTACTTCAATCCCGAGCGCACATTATATCCAAGACTCTCCCAACTTATTCATGTAGTAATTGAAAAATTCTATTTACACAGACATTCTATTTACCACAAAACAAGACAGAAACTCATGCAACACATGAACTATATGGGGTTATATTTAAGGTGACGTACCGCAGTCGGCTTCCCCGTGTATCTCAGAAGATGTCATTTTCAGAGCCGGAGATGTTGAACTCGATCTGGAGTTTCGAGGGTCGATCGAACGAACGGTGGTTCTGGAGGTATTCATTGGAGATTATTTATAACGACAGCTTTCGTTTGTTCTTCGTTTTCAAGATGCAGTTTGCTTCATTCTCTTGGTTTCCGCAGGTTGCTTTATCCTGAAATTGTACGATTTTGGGAATTGAGGAGGGCAAAGGGGAAGAACGGCCTGACTCCATCCAAATTCTTTGCCTGATCCATCTTTATCATCAATTCACTAGATTCTTGGATTCTTGCCTGGCAAGAGAAACATAGAAAGACGGAAAGTTGGGTTTCATCTTGTGACTTCATATTTGATAAGAAGTTAACTATATATGAGTAAAGTTCGTTGTAATTATTCAGGGAAATTCTGTGGCCCAGAATAGAAAAACACCGGTGGCCTTCCCCGTTCAATCTTAGCCGTTAGATTAAGATAGAATAAATTTCGACCAGGCGAGTAATTTTAGAAAAGATGGGAACTCATGTACGTTTAAGGAAAATCATCAATTATAAGATTGTGAATTTCACTATTGATCGATGTATTAGGATGATCATAATGACAGGGCCCCTAAATTTAATCATGAGCCAAGGAGAAAACGAAATTTAAGCTGCTTGCCATGCTTTTTACTCTCAATTCCTATGACCATGCTATTAAAATTGCCCTTCTTATTTTCCATGGCAATTTTCTTCCACTGAAAAGCAATCAACTCTAACTATGGATTTATTGGATGGCTCGTGCTTTGCATCCAACTGATAAAATGTTATTATCCTTTCTTCTTTTACGCATAATTCAAGGGCATTGACGGCTTAAATTCTAGTCGAACGTCATGAATTTTCAATCCTCCAAGAATTCCCTTGACTTTTCATATGTCACCGTCCATCAACGGTGTCAAAACAAATGGAGGAGTCTCCCATTTATAGAGAGGAAGAGATCCTCATAGTCGAACCTAATTGGCTAGTTTATGATTTGCCCTCTATGATTTTGAATTTAATAAACGTCCAACCCAGTTCAAACTAAGTGGATTTTGGACAAAATTATGTGCATTTTCAATTTTTAGTTAAACAAGTTTGCTTCAAATGATATATGCTACATTTAAAATAAGCGAATCTTTAAAAGAAAAGGAAAATAATCAAAACAAAGGCTCCATTTATTTCGCGAAAAATAACTTTCCCGAAAATATTTTTCAAAAAACGTATTTTTAAATTTTATTTATTTATTTATTTTTCCTTGTTCTTCATCGGCCACCTTGATCGAGGCCAAGCTAGTAATTTTCGGCTATTGCCATGGTCGGCGACCGGTAGAAAATTGGACTAGAAAAAAATAAAAACATAAAAAAAAAAAAAAGAAAAAAAGGGAAAGATAAATAATAAAAACATTAAAAATTTTCATTTTTTTATTTTAAAAAAAGATAAGAAGAAACAAAAAAATAAAAAATTATTGAAAGGAGTACACGAAGAAAAATTAAATCCAATTTTCCAATAATAAGATAAACATTTTTCGAGTTTTTTTTTCATATTTTAGCCAAACACCAGAAAATATGGTCATTTTACAAAAAGTATTTTCCATAGACCACTCATTTTTCGTGAAATAAATGGAAATGGGATGTGAAGATGCTTGTCTCAACTAAGTAGCAATATTTTTCATTTTAAGTGAAATTTATTCAAATAATAATAAAAGTTACACTTCTAATTGTTTTGACTTATTTTTTAATAGAATCGATAAATAATGCATCCGATTACTCATAATGAACAAAAATTATTCTTCAAATTTGTTTTTACTCATGTAATAAGATAGATTTTTAATCTTTAATTTATTTTTTATTTAAGGTATAGGCTACATGTTTAAAGATTCTTTATCTATATCTGTTATTTTTCTACAAATTCAAAATCAAGGAGATTAGTCTAAAAAGATAATTGTTGGATAAGGATAATATAATTTTATTTTGAAAATATTTTACCTTATATATTTCATTGGAGGAATACGAAAGTACTTTCTTTCATTTCTAGATTTAAGTTTGATAAGTGATAGAAGTTTGGATCTAGGCAGGTCCCTAAACTAAAATTCAAGAGTATTCTCCGAGATAATATGAGGAAAAAGTATTTTCTCTCAATTGGAGAGATATCTGTGCATCAAACGGATAGGCAACAGATGTCCCTATTAGAGCTTCAATTGCTGCTTCGCTGACTTGTGCTTCACACGTTAAAATACTTTCTTTCATTTCTAGATTTAAGTTTGATGAGTGATAGAAGTTTGAAGTTGAAAATGCTAGGCTAATGCTGATTGGTCGAATATGAGCCATGCGAAGCAATTATGACATATGTTTGCCACATGCAAATCACAAAGGTACAGTTAAATTCCTCGCGGCGAGTACATGAGCGAGCATTCTAACGGGTCCGGTTTTAACATAGATATGACGAGAATTGCCAATTAGCATGAAACTGTCTTCTTCGTTTAGCTAGTGGGAAAACAGCAGTAGAAATCTTCTGATCATTGGCTCCAGCATTGTATTTGTCACGTTGTATTTGTTATGTCATTTTAACAGTAGCGCCTAGGACATTGACTTCATGATTGATAATCTTCAAGAATGAATTCCGCTCAATTTTGCTAGCCGTTGTGATAATATAATATTATAATTATATCATTTCGAATATATCTCATAATAATCGATCGTTGCATATAAAATACTCTCTCGGAGCTTGAGCTGCGTAACAATGGTTGAGCTCCACCACTCAACGTCTAGGCTCTTTAAACAGTATTTGAGCTTTCTTTGCCAAATTAAATTCTGTGTAACTATTTTTTAACATTCGAATATACATTAGAACAATTTGCAAATAGTATTTTATTGAATTAACTCAGATATTGGAGAATTTGGATTGTTCCGTGTACTTCAAAATCTATTAGGGTTTTTCTCAACACAAAGTACATAATGGAATAGCTACTGAACAAAGAACTTTGTGAAACTTTGTGCTTAAACAAGAAAGGAAAATTTTCAAAAAAGTGCTAAAAGTGCCTTTATTTTTTTTAAATAAGGGTTTGAAGTTAACATTATTTTCAAATAAGGGCATGTAGTACCCTCATTGTCACAAATAAAGGCCCGAAATGACTTTATCGGTCTCAAAAGGACATGGTTCATCGATAATAGGGAATTTTAGTCATTTAGTATTTTTTTTCTTTTTAGTTATTTTTTTCCTTTTTAATTTTCCAAAATTTTTAATATATATATAAGAGATACGGGAGGGAGGACGCCGCCCTACCCCACAGCTGCGCCCATCATCAGTGAAGCGGTGGCCATGGCCACCAGGCCTTTGCCAAAGCCAAGAAACAGGTCGAGGGGCAAGGGCGGTGACCCTCACCTAAATCTAGGAGAGGGTCACGGCCCTCTCTTGGCTTTGGTGAGGGCCTACTTGCCCTCGCCGACACATCGGCAACCACTCCAGGTTGTATATATTTTATTTTTTTATTTTTAGTTTTTAATATAATTTAACTAAAAATTAGGTTAAAGTTATGTTTAGAAGAACCCTTGATCAGCCATAAAATTTGGCCGTTGGCGAGGTCGACTCTTATTTGAAATATGAACGGCCACTTGGATTCTTATTTCGGACAAAAGCATTTCGGGCTCTTATTTGAAACAAGAACTATTTTAGGCCCTTATTTGAGAAAATAAGAATAGAGCCCTTGTTTGTAAACTTTATATGTTGCTTTTTTGCTTTCATTTGCCCGAGATCTTGAGAGGTCTGCAGTAGTCTATGGATGCATTATTCTTAATCGATTTGGTGTACTTGTTAAAGGGCTTGCATGATAACACTTATAAAATAGAATTTCTACTTGAAGTGTTTTCGTAGTAGAAATCCGTTTGGTAATATAACTTCAAGTAGAAATTCATTTGGTTCACAACTTTAAATTTTTACTTCTAAAATAGCTTTTACTTGAAGTGATTTTTGCAGCACTTTTGAGAAGTAAAAAAATTTACTTCTCACCATCGGAAATCTATTTTTTTTCTTTTTTACTCCTCTCTTTTCATATTTTCTTCTATTTATAGGGATTCTCTCTCTGTCTCTCTCTCTCTCCACTCGTTGTGTACTCACTCTCGAAAGTTGCGGGTAGGGTTGACCGGGTTCGAAAAAAATATTTTAATAATAAAAAATTTAAATAAAAATAAAAAACGAAAAAAATCATTAAAAAGTATAACAAATTCATAAAAACAAATTCCAAAAGTAATAAAAAATTCAGAAAAAAATTCATGAGCTCTTAAAAAATCATAATAAAATAAAAAAAATTCATAAAAATTCATAAAAATTATTAAAAATTATTTAAAAATCTGAAAATTTTGAAAATTCCAAAAAAAATCCTAAAAAAAATAGGAAATTGCCACAATCAACTGGCCAAGACCTATTTTGGATTTTTTGACCCCGATATTTCCAAATTGACGATTTTGTCCTTCTTAGCAAATTATCTCTAATTTCTCCCAAATCACCCATGAACTTTGATCACATATTCTCTAAGCCCTTAGAGCTATATTAGAGAAACCTTAATTTGTATTGATGTGCTTTATTTGTGCACTTGATTGCGCATTTATTTTATTGAATGTGATTGGTAGGATTAGTCTTTCGACTTGAATGAAAACCCGTCAATATTTGCATTTAACTTTTCTTGAATAAAATGCATTTTAGGTTAGGATCAATAATTTTTTGTAGAAAATTTGTCTTGCTATCAAACATTTTTCTTTGATCGAAAATCAACTTCCTCAAGTAGAAGTAGAAAAATCAACTTCGCTTCGAATCGAAGTTGAAAAATCAACTTCGCTTCGAAGTTATTTCGGAGCGGAAAGATTGTCATGCGCACCCTAAATATCCAAACAAAGAAATTTCTTTCTCGCCTTATGCATTGTCGGTTCGTTGGAAATGACAATATTCCTTTGTTAGGTTATTCGGAGCCCCGAAGTCACTCCTAGACCAGACTTTTCTACTATGACAAGAAATTTGAATCTCTCAAGTCGATCAATCTGGCTGATGCATGCTTTTGCTAATTCCGAATCTACATCATGTCTATGATTGGGAATAGATGAAAAGAATTGGAATTATGCCCTCTCATTCTGAAGGATGCTTGGGCAATTTTGGCTTGTTGGGTTCTGAGACTCCTTTGATGACGGTCTATCATCTGCATACTCTTTCAAAAATCAACCATTTTATCTCGTGGATGCATGCTGTTTCACTGGTACTGAGTCCCTTTGACTCGTCGTAGAGGGCTTGTTTTTGTCTTGCTTGATTTGAATTTGGTATACAAATTTTCGGCTTTTGTGGAAACCTTGCATCAGGTGCAATGCACTGGGAGCATGAGTGATCCTTGTACTCTTTGACAGTGCCCAGATCGTTAGCAACATGTTAGGAAGATCGACATGATTAATGACTACTGTTTAGGAGAGTCTGACCAAAGGCAGAGAAGCCTGCAGAGGACACGTCCAATCCATGTATTATTGTCATGAGGAAAGAAGTGCCAGTGATTGTCTCTTTATAAACATATCCATTACATATATTGCAGTCATGACAATTTGCTAACTGCGTCGAGCAAAGTGACTTCGGCTTCAAAGACACATAAATCATCTGTCAGGCATTACCTGAATTGTTTTCAGTGGCATGAAAGACGGCCAACCCCAGTTCAGGACGGAGCTGCTCAACCACACATTACAAGCTGCAAAGTAGCAAAGACAAGGCCGAGAGTGAAGAAAATTACAGTTTAGAGACGTTGAGATATCTCAGCGGATTCTGATTATACGGACTATATGAAAAAACCGAATTCGCTACTAATTAACGGGCGCGACTTATTTAGCAGTGTACTGTGGCAAGAGAGAAGCTCGTCGTGTGGATGAAATCGTGTATCGCTCTGGACTTTCTGTTTTTGCTACTTTTTACAGTGGCCTCGAAGCGTGGCGCTGATCCCGCTCTTGAGAACAAAAACTCACCTTCCTGATGGTGTCCATCTGCCTTTTAACCGAAAGGTGAATCTCGTGTTCACTTTCTGACCAGACTACATTATGGAGCGACTGAGCGAAGACCTTTGTAGAAATCACCATTAAAAGATAATAACTTTTGGGCCATCTTAGACAGCACCATCTTGGCCTCTCAACCGAAGGTTGAACCTTACATTAACTATCTGCCAAGTATTAGGACCGGCGCACAATCACAAAAAAGGTAAAATATAGCGAGAAAGAGAAATCGAGACATGAGATTTTATTCTAGTTCACCTTCAAACTAGGACTACATCCAACGAGAGAATTTCACTATAATTAGCACATCGCACCTCTTGTTACATCACTCAATTATAATAAAAAAAACATATATAGTAGTAGCTATTCATGAACCCAAGCCCAAACTACTAATAAAAAATTAGGGACTTAAATCTTAAAAGCCATATGATATCCATGCGCTTTTTCGTCGCAAGAGAGTATAAACCATACCCCAACACTGAAGAGCTAGTTTCTTTGAATCTACCCAAGAAAGAAATATCGAAAGGCTCTTGTTCCTTTCTCTCGAAACACCCCTTGGATAGAGAAGCACCTTAAGTGACAAAAAATAAATTAGGTCACTTGAATGTCAATTTTTTTGTAAAATAGTTATTTCAATGCCAACCCTCGTGAGCGTCGTCGAAAATCTTACGTGGCATCTACATGACTCATTGGAGGATCCCAGTCAGCAATAATAAATAAAAAAAAGAAGCTAAAAAGCAGAAAATCTACAAGCAGACACCAAAGATATCATTTTTGTGAGGGTATACCCTATCTTAGCATTACACATTCACCTATGCCCAAGTTCTTGATAGAGACCTAGTCTGCTGCAACAATCAGAGGATTAGTCTCGGAAATTATTTTTTTGTACCATGATCTTGAGAAGATGCCATAGTTTATAGATTTGCTATTCTTAACGAGATACCATTGCCCTATGGCCGCTTGTTAAATGAACATCCAGATATAGAAAATTTCTGATTCCCAAAGTATAGTCTTTCTTGGGTTATGAACAATCATTGCAGAAGAAGCGAAAATATTTATGTATTAATTATGGTTAATCAATGTCCCGACAATTTTTATAACTTGTCACATGCGAGCTTATTAATTGTACTTTCTATTTAACGTCACGAGAAATTCAAATCTCTCAACTTTGACCAATCTCCACGTCTGCATGCATTTGCTACTTTTGATTGGCTCCACATTAGGGTTTAGTTAAACTCCTTGGGCAATGTTTGCTGTTTCATTGAACAACGAGTCCCTTTCGCTCGTCTTAAACGGTATGTTTTGGTCCGACTTGATTCAATTTGGTATACAACTGAAAGTTTGGCCACATTAATCCTTGCATTTTTTTTTTTATATGCATATGATATCTCACGGTGCAAATTAATCCTTGCGTGTTTCGAAATTGGAATTACTCTGCACTTTCTGTTTAGGCTGCTATTTACAATGGCATTGAAGTTAAATAGTTTACCTTCCGGCTGATGGTGTACAACGTTGTTGTTTTGGCCTTTCAGCCGAATGACAAATCTCGAAGCCAATTTGTCCGGATCAACTGAGCATAGAAACACCGAAAGGTTTTGGCCCCTATTAGCCAAGGGAACGCATGGCATCCCTTATACTTAAAAATCAACTTCGACGAGAAACTAGATTTTTCAAAAGATTTTTCAACTTTTGCTTTTGAGCAGAAGTTGATTTTTCTACTTCTACTCCAAAAGTTGATTTTGATCAAAGAAAAGAGTTTGATAACAAGGCGAAATTTCTGCTTTTAGAACACAAATTGGTTTAGTAACTATTGAAAATTTCTACTTTGAGAACATCATTAACACAAAATCTTTTACAAAAAATTATTGTCGGTGGCCGAAAAATCTCTACTTCTTTTTTAATTTTTTTAAAATTTATTTAAAACATAACTTTTATTATTAAAAAATTATTTACTTTCTAAAAATAAAAATAAAATAATTACTTCAACTACGAATGGCTACCCGGCTACAAGGGCAGTGGTGGTTGATGGTTGGCAATGGGGGGACGGCGACGGCCGGCGACCGTTAGTGGTGGTGGGCAGCGGGCGGTGGCGGGCGATGGCGAGCATGTCATTTTTTTGGGAAATAGGCTAAAGATCTTAGAATAATTGGGTTTCCACTCTCAATTATTGTTCTTGCTTACTACCATCTTGCAACTTACACATGTATGAGCGTCGGTTGCTTGGGATGTTATTCCTATACAAAGTGAGAGCTTCTTCCAGGACATGCGCCACCATTTGCGCTCTCTTTTTCCCGGATGGTCATTAAGACAGTCTTCCCCCGCCGAGTCACCATCCGACTCCTCAATAGCTTCAATTGTCACACGAGGATCATACCCAGCAGAGGCCTTTAGCAGCAAACCAATATGATCTGCTTCCATCTCCAACCTAACATTTCGGAAATAGGAAAACTCTTCAGAAAATTAGGCATCAAGAGCTAACAAAACCAGTATGTATGTCAGTTTGCTAGCTGGGCATTGCGATCACCATGAGAAAACCAGATCAAACTAGAGGTTTAACCAGAATTCTGGAGTAGCTAAATTAGATGGAAGATCATAAGTAGGTACACCGT
The DNA here is from genome assembly GCA_021437795.1 of Rhodamnia rubescens. Taxonomy (NCBI): domain Eukaryota; kingdom Viridiplantae; phylum Streptophyta; class Magnoliopsida; order Myrtales; family Myrtaceae; genus Rhodamnia; species Rhodamnia rubescens. The sequence goes on along the minus strand of JAILYA010000028.1, from coordinate 3,558,645 downwards.
TTAAATTACATTAAGACATCACCAACAGGAGACTGCCCAAGGACCCACGAAAGAGCATCAGAACACTGTTACTCAGGATCGCCATTGGCAAGAGATATTTTATGATAGAAAGATAAACAAGGTTTGAATGAGATCGGCTTCAGCAGGACTTGTGATAAACAAAAGATTGTTTTACGATAGAAAGATAAACAGGCAGTTTGTGATTTTACATGAGACGAAAAAAAAGTCGGGGTTTCTCGAGTGGCGCCGTGGTTCGTGCACTCTTCCTCTCGCAAAAGGTCAAGTGTTCGAATCCTGGTGGGTGACTTCAACCGGTGGCACGTGTGTGGTGGCTAAGACGTGTTGCCCCTGAGTTTACCCCGCTGCCGGCCGTGCGGGGTTCCCGGGTCACCAAAAAAGAAAAAAAGAAAGTCAGGGTAGAATCGAGACTATTCATAAAATTAGTTTTTACTTGTTTACTTACTTATTTATTTTGTGGTATAACTGTTTTTTGTATTTTCGTAATCCCGACTTTTTGGAAAAGTTAAATATTATTTCCTCGATTTTAGGCATCATGGCTCAATCTTTCTTAAATTTTGAAATGACCTCAATTTTCATTACGTTCCCTGATTTTTTTTTCCTCTTCATAGCTATTATGTGTCACCAAAGATGAATTACCTCGTCTTTCTTAACAAAATGTTTTTAACTACATTGACTATGCATCCCCTCTATCTCTTCTTAACTCTGTTAATCATGTCATGGAGGTTTTCTTGTAATTAATTACTATGCAAACAGAAAAATTTGCGGCTACAACCAAATTGTCAAAGTTAATTTCTCTTTTAATGCTTATTGCGGAACATTGCTAAAATTCAAACTTTACGTAGGGTTTTGCATCATCTGCTTTCAGAATAATGCGGAAAACATATTTGAGGAGGAATTTCTGTATATTTTGATATATATATATGTACATACATATTTGAGGAGGAATTTCTGCGTAATTCAATATATATATGTATATATATAATAGAAGATGAGATTATTTATATGCTTTATTAAAAAAGTACCATAGGAAATTAAAGCAGATGTGTATAATCAAAAGAGATACTGAAAATCCTGAGAAATATCCTAAAAAATGGCCCCACACTTCTCTTCCTGATTTCGTCGTTCTATTTCTCTTCCCGAAAGAAGCCTGGAAAAAGAAGAAGAAGGCCCTTACTGTATTTCTTCTTCCATTCAGTACGTAATGCCGCTTACCAGAAACCATCAAGAATCTTCAAAAGTGGAAGCCCGAGAAATAGAAGAAGAAATAAATATAAATACAGGGAAATGGACGACGAAGCTCATTATGGTACGTAGCTTCGCATTTAGTATTTCTAAATCTGGAGACAATTTTTTGGTTCTTGAACATGAACATGTCCGTTGATTTCTCTCACTTTGTTCATTGGGCTTGATTTTGAACCGAGCTGGAATAAATACAGAGTACACACATGTCTCACCTGTGGATTACGTGTTCAAGATAGAGTCCTCCTCTCTGTTTTCGGAGAACGACCTAGACATGTATGAAACTAATGAGTTCGAATCTGGAGGCCACAAATGGTGCTCTCTCTCTCTCTCTCTCTCTCTCTCTAATGTGTCTGTCATGTATCTGACTGAATGAGATTTGTGGAAATTACTGCTTAAAGTTCTCCGATTGTTGCAGGAGACCGATTTTCTATTCCAATGGAGACGAGCAGAAATGGAGAAGGTTTCGTGTCAATATATCCAGCAGTTTCCGAGACCTGTCCTTTGCAGATTGGCTCGGATATGAATGCAAGCGTTAAGTTCTTTGTGTTTGATCAAATTTGTGACATATACTTGGTAAAGCAAGGTAACCATTTCCACGCATTAATTTTGAGGAAAATGGTAAATGCAACTTTGGTTATAACTTCAAAAAAAATTACCCTTGTGATATTAAGGGGGCAACAGGAGGTTTCGCGCCATGAGGTCCAAGTGGGGTATTCCAAGATTTGTGAATCTAGAAACTTTTAAGCATCGGACGAATGGGTACCTTGTCGATGACACCTGCATTTTTGGAGTGGAGGTTTTCACCATCAAGAACTCGGGCATAGGTGAATGTCTAGTACTAAAAAAGTGTACATTCTCACGGACACATGAATGGAAGATTCCAAATTTCTCAAGTTTGGTAGAAGAGTCCTCCTCTTCTGAAATTTTTGTTGCTGGAGATCAGAAATGGTAACATAAATTTCTTGAATCTGTTTTAACTTATGCAGGAATGATATATTTGATGTCTGCTTGTCGATTTTTTTTTTCTGCTTTCTAGGATCTTTTAATGGTCATGGGACTATTCATTTGTCCAGGAAGGTGCGTCTCTATGCAAAGGGTGATTGGAGAGAAAGGAACAAAAGCCTTTCGATATTTCTTGTTTTGGTGGATTCAAAGGAACTAGCACGCCAGCAGAAAGTTAACGCAAGGTACAGCCTTCGGTTGAAAGGCCAAGATGGTGCTGTCCACGAGGGCCGAAAAGGTATTATCATGGCAAATTAGGAAACATAAATCCCCCGTTCTACAAAAGTCCTTCGCTCAGTCTTTCCATAATCTAGTTTGTATTAGTAAATGTGGCTCTCTGTTCACTTTGCAGGTTCACGATTGTTCGGTCGTTCAAGCTCTTCGTGGGGGGTCATCTTGTTTTATGCTGCTAGAACACGTTCGAGACTGCCTAGTCAATGATGAATGCGTCATTGAGGCCAGTGACTTCCGGCAAACTGACATCACAAATACGATTCTGAGTCGATGATCAGACGATTTCTAGCGCCGTTTCCTCCGGCGTACTAGGCTGATAGTATTAAGACAGTAAATTTGTGGAATTGTTCTTTTAGAACTAGTTGATTGGTGTCGCTCTTTTGATCTGTCAGTTCTTTGCAGCACAGAAAGTCTTTGATCCTATACAAGATGGATTAATTATCACTGTCTTGCCAAGTTCATGAAATTAGCAATCTCCTTCATTAATTGTGTTTACCTATTTGAGATGGATTAATTATCGTGAACACGTAGATCTATACGTTTATGTCATTATGGATCCAACAGCCAGCAGGATCACTATCTTTAGTACTCGGCCCATTAATAGGTACAGATACACGTGTACACATATATGTACATAACATAACTCCATGATAAATTATATGGTTCATAAACATACAAACATTTTATCACATCAAATGTTTCTGTATTTAAAAGAAAGGAAAAACAAAACAAAATTTAGGAATAAAAGTCAATTAAAGGATAGGCAGACCCAAACAAAAAAAAAAAAGCACAAAGTGGAGTCGGTAAGCCAATCTTACTCTCACCCTAGGAAGTTGAAAAAAAAAAAAAACTCTTTTCATCCATTTTTTCCCTCTTTTTTGGACATACCTCCCTAATTGGGTTATTGCAATTTGTCTCGTTCTCAAGTCAAATGTATCCATCTCATTATGATCATGGTTACCATTGTTGTTATAAAGTTTTGACTAATTGTCATGTTTTCTGACACTGCAAGTTCATGAACTGCGAATGATGTTGCACATAATGAAATCGTCTTTCAATTTTTAAACATCTGCAGCATTCTTTACGAAGATTGTCCAACTACTTTTTTGGTATTCAGACATATCGAGATGACTATCTAGGCGATTCTTTTTCCAAGATATTCAATCTTTTGAGATTGTAACATACTTCATAGAGTGGTTCCAAAAAAAAAAAAAAAACATACTTCACATAGGAGAAAAACAGTAAAGTCGCACAACTTGCGAAGGCTTCTTTAGAAAATGACTTCCTTTGGCCACAAGAATCAACTTAAATATTTGTTTGGGATAATTGCTCAAAATCATCTCTATATTCACAATAGATCCGTTAAAAGTACAGATTATATCTCTTTAACTATGGTACATTTGCATTATATTTTTTTAGTTTTTATTTTTTCCCCACTTTTGTCTCTCTCTCTCTCTATCTGCTAGGGTTTCCTCCTTCCCCCTTCACTTGGAAAAATAACCGCCAGTCTCCCGTCGAGGGACCTCCCTTCCCACTTTACTTTCTTGCTTTCCCCTCCCCTCTTTGAAGTTTTCATTTTATTTGCGTGAATAAATTTCCCGCAGCTGATTTTGAGTGGGCGTGAAGATTAATCAAGCCATCCATCTAACACGCTTTCGAGGAGGGTGTTCGTGACGTAACTCTACAACTTTTCCAAAATTAGGCTGCTCTTCTCTCTCTAATTTAAATTTAGGTCAAGTTTTGAGAATTTTACTCTCTTAAGCTAAATATAAATATTGTTATGGGAGTTCCCATAAGTATTATATTTGTGTTCTTTCAATATATTCATATTGGTGTCTCGCACGGCGATGATGATGAAGACGTTGAACCTAGACGTACGCCGTAAGTAGTTGCCAAAAGAGTGGGAGATCTTGACATGTGCTTATCACCGAATAAAGTGATCGAGTCGTGGAAGTTCTACGATAGACTTGTCCTTGAGGGATATGAGTGTGTTTCTAACCCCAAATTATATTTTATTTTTTGCATTCCAGCTTCTGTTTTGTTCAAGAGTTTTTTTGAAATTTGTTAGACTTGAAAAAATATAACTCTTAAACTATTATTATGATATAAACGGCATCTTTCTTTCGACAAAAAAAAAGGTTAGAAAAATGGTGCATATGCATTGTAAATGGAGTTAAAATATTTAATGATGATTATTTTGGTAAGAAAAATGAGATAATTCATCCATGGGGATAAAAATTAACTATTCTTGAAAAAAAAAATTCAAAGGAAAATAAGAGCTTAAAATGTCTTTATTTATTTTTTCAAATAAAAGCGTAAAAAGTAGACTTTATTTCAAATAAATATCTTAACTGGCCAATATCAAATAAAGGTCGAGTGATTATGACAATTTCAAATAAGGCTTCCCTCACTGGGTCAGCTAAATACTCGAACCGGTCCAAGGCATTTTTCTCTAAAGACAATTTTACTTTTTAAATTTTATTTTTTCCTCATTTTTTTCTTTTGTTTCTGCGACAAACAAGGACTCGGGACCCAGTAACCCTGGTCGGGCGCTAGGGGCCGGCCCTCGCCGGCTGCATCTGGGTGAGGCAACCCTTGCTGGCTACTTCGAGAGTGGCCTCGTCCAGCCCACTCGGAGCATCGCCGGAGGTAGGCCACATGCGAAAAAGAAAGGAAAAGTGAAAAACAGAAAAGATGCTAAAATCGAGGAAATAATCTGTAACTTAACGACGAAGGGCGGCAAAGTTGGGAGATTTTGAGCGATTTTCTCTTTTTCCTACCCCCGGCGGGTGCGGGGTGACGATGCATTCTCGACTAAGGACAGAAAACGAAGAGAGCTTCGAATATCAATCGAACCAAACCACAGTATCAGTTCTCTATGTCTCTGCCTCCTCAACGATGATTTCCTCGGAACGAAGCGATTGAATCTTGGGAAAGAAAGGAGTCTTTTTTCCTCCATTTCTCTCGCACCGGCAAAGACCATCGGAGTCATCAAGCATAATAATACGATGCAAAAGAGGAAAAGAGAAGCAACAGATTCAAATGTTGCTGATGGGGGCGACGAACATGATGGTACCATTTCCCTCTTTGAGTTTCTCCCTAAAACATCTAATAAAGATAAACTTTTGGAGTTTTATGGCTTGACGATGTGTCTATTGATCTTCTTCAGTTTGATTTCTTTTTCACTTTCTGGGGTTATTGTTGTTTCGCTGTTTGTGATTTCGGGGCGGGTTTAACTGAGCAGAGATAACAACGGAGACGAGAGAGATTTTGCCGGCGCATTATGTGTTCAAGATCGAGTCTTTCTCTGAGTCATCCAAGAACGACATCAGCATGCATGAGACGAACGATTTCAAAGTTGGTGACCAGAAGTGGTATATCTATAACCTCTCTCTGCAAGCACAAATTTTGGGCAACTCCATGCTCTGTGTCTTCTAGGTTGTATGGTTTCGTAACATTGACAGCAAGAATTACGGTATATATGAGGTCATAAAAAAGGCATGAGGATGTCTTTTAGGTTGTGTTGTTCTTTCTGATTGAATCCACATTTTAGGAGGCTCAGATGTATCTGGTGTATGCGGGTATCCAAGCAAAGATGTGGTTAAGGTGGGTTGTTTCATGTGATTATTGGTGACTACACGATTGCTAATTATGCATAGTGATGCGGTCCTTCATTGAAAGAAACAAAGGCTCCAATTGTGTTAGAGAAAGTTTGCTCAACGGTCCCAAAATTGAAGATCTCTTAATGGGCAAATCAATTGTTATCCAGCTAAGAAAGGAAACTCTTCAAGGGCATATGCTTCTTGAATCTGATGTTTTGTCATGGTGTAGGAGATTGATTCTCTATCCTAATGGAGACAAGAACAAGAAGGGAGAAGATCACGTGTCCCTGTATCTGGCAGTTTCTGAGGCCAATCCTCTGAAAGTTGGCTGGGAGATAATTGCAACCGTTAGGTTCTTTGTGTTCGATCAAATTCGCGATGAATACTTATTTAAAGAAGGTACATTTGATCCCTACATCTTTTAAAGAAAAATTGATTTACATCTTTTGGTAGCTTGGAGAACACTCGCTTCATATGTTGCAGGGAAAGACAGGAGGTTTCATGCATTGAAGTCTAAATGGGGTATTCCAAGATTTATGCCGCTAAAAACTTTCATCAATCCGTCAAACGGCTACCTTGTTGATGACACTTGTGTGTTTGGGGTGGAGGTTTTTGTTGTCAAAAGTTTAGGTCTGGGTGAATGCTTGACCCTAAAAGTGAGTCCGAAGTTTGTTAGTCACGAATGGAAGATGTCAAACTTCTCCACTTTGGTGAATGACTGCTACTCTGAAGTATTCACGGCGGGGAATCACAACTGGTAGTTCATATATTACCCGTAGCCTTTCTTTCTTTCTTTCCTTTTTTTTTTTTTTTTTCGCTTTTGCATAGTCCTTTGTTCTGATCTTTTATCATTGCTTGGTTGTGTTTCTCCTTATGTTCAGGAAGTTACATCTACATCCAAGGGGTGATGGGCGTAACATGGACAAAAATCTTTCGATTCTTCTTTGTTTAGTAAATTCAGGTGATCAGAAAGTCAAAGCCACTTTTACCATTCGGTTGAGAGGGAAGCTGGCAAGATGTATCAGCGGACAGGTGGTGACTGCTGATCTAAAATGGATGGCGAGCACAAAATCTTTAGCTAATCTTAATTATATCACAAATGAATGGAAAGATAACTGGAATATCACTATAATGAAAGATGTTATAGCTCTTATCCCCCTTTCTCGCTGTAGCATAATCACACCATATTACTAAGTATTTGATCTGATTTATTTGTTTTGCCATCATTGTTCTCATTACTACAGCCAATTCTTCTTTTGCAGGTCTTAATTGGTTTGGTGGTCCAAATAAAGAGTGGGGTTGGCCCTCCTTCTTTCCGCTGAAATCTGTTCGAGATTACTTAGTTGGCAATGTGTGTGTCGTGCAGGCTGAAGTGAAAGTTCTTGGCACAGTGAGTAAACTGCCCGTGATTTGTTGCTGAGTTCATGATCAATAACTAACTTATGTTTCTTCCGTGGGTTTTCTCTTCCTCTTGGGTTAGGACATCCCTTGTTGGATAACTTTTGGGTTATTAGTGTATTGTGACAGTTTGTTAACCAAATCTTGATCCTCTTAAGGCAAGGTGGGAAATATAACTGCAAACTCTTTTGTCTGCCTCACCTCTCAAAGATTGTGATTGCTATGAACATATATATGTCTATGCTTCTTGCGTTGTGTTACAGTCAAGATGCTGAATCGTTTTGCCGGTGTAGTTCTTTTTGCTTTCCCCTTCAGATTCGAAGCCCGAAAGCGGGTGTCGATTTTAGAATCAAAATGGCCGGACTGAGTCTTCATCACTTCATTTGCGGATCGGCAATTCAAGCAGGTAGAGCTCGTACACCATCATAGAGGAAAAAGCATTAGATACCAAGTTTGTAAACAACAACCTGGTTATCGTCCTAAAGAGTCTGAACAGGTTCATCTTCTCAACAATAAGAGTACAATCAGATGTTATAAATCGTCGTCAAGTGATGCTGGTGATGTTATTTTCGAGATCCAAATGCTCTAGTGGATGTCTAACTTTGAGAGAGAGAGAGAGAGAGATCTGTGTACTCTGTGGTTATTCCTGCTCCTTTAACATCAACCCCAGTAAACAAAGGGAGAGAAATCAGGAGCGAAACTAAATGCCATAATCGGCTTCGTTGCCCATTTCATTGTTTTAGTGTTTCTTTCTTTGTTGTTCTGTTTCAGGGACTTCGAACTTTTGGTGATTCTTGATGGTCTCTGGTGAGTAGTGTTTAAGTACTAAATGGAAGAAGAAATGTTATAAAGAGAGCTTCTCTGTCTCTTTTCAAGATTCAGTCGCTTCGTCTTGCATAGTCGGTTCATTAAATGACAACATTTGTTTGTTAGGTAGGGTTACTCAGAGGCCCGGAGACACTCCAGACCAGACACTCCTTGCCAAGACCTTAAAATATGTCATCTACGATCTAACTAGTTGCTTTCTTTTATTAATATTACAAGAAATTCAAAGCTCTCAACTCGATCAATCTCGCCGATGCACACATTTGCTAATTCCGATTAGCTCTACATCAGGTCTGAGAGTGGGAATACATTCAAGGATTCGGGATTACGCCCCTTTCATTCTGAAGGATGCTTGGGCAGTTTTGGCTCTTTGGGTTCTGAGAGACTCATTAGATGACGGTCTATCATCTGCATACTCTTTCAAATAAACCGTTTTATCTCATGGATGCATGCCGTTTCATCGATAACGAGTCCTTTTGACTCGCCGTAGAGAGCTTGTTTTGGTCGGGCATGATTTGATTTGCTATACAAGTTTTTGGCTTTTGTATAAACCCGTTCAATGCACCGGAAGCATGAGTGATCCTTGTACTCTTTGATATTCTGATGATACCTTATGATACAAATGATTCGAGTTGTTAACAGCTCGCACTTTCGGCTCTGCCATATGGAGACTGAGGTAAAAAATGCGAATAGTTGCGACTTGTTAGGAGGATCGACATGATTAATGAGTACTGATGTATTGTTGTCATGAGGAAAGAAGTGCCGGTGATTGTTTATAAACACATGCGGTACATATATTGCTGTCATGGCAATTTGCTAACAGCGCCGAGCACGGTGACTTCGGCTTCCATGACACATGAATCATCTGTCAGGCATTACCTGAACCGTTTTCGGCGGCGTGAAAGACGGGCAGCCCCAGTTTGGGACGGAGCTACTCAACCATACATTACAAGCTGCAAAGTAGCAAAGCAAGGGCAAGAGGTTGCAGAAAATTACAGTTTAGAGACATTGAGATATTTCAGCTTATTCTGATTATACGTATTGTATGAACAAACCGAGAGAGAAGGGGGAACTTATTTATCCATGTGCTGTGGCGAGAGAACGTGTGAATGAAATTGTGTGTCACTTTGGACTCTGTGTTTTTGCTACTATTTACAGCGGCCTTGAAGTGTAGCGCTCATCTCACTTATGAGGACAAAAACTTAGGCGCATGGTAACACTTTTGAAAATAGATTCACTCAAAAAGTGCTTTTGGAGCAGAATTCGAGCACTTTTGGAGCAGAAATCTATCTAGTAATTTAACTTATGAAGCAAAAATCTGTTTGGTATAAATTTTTACTTCCGAAATGAATTTTCACTTTTGTAGTTGTTTTTCCCTTAATTTGAAAAGTTAAAAAGTTTATTCTCAACTCACGATGTACTTCTCATCTCATTCTCTTTTCATTATGCCTTCACCTTATTTTCGACCACGTCCGCTTACGTCTACCGCCGACCTCCACCGCCGCACGCCGCCGCCCACTGTCACTTGTGACCACCGCCCCACCCCACCGTCGCAACTAGCCGTTGATCGTCGCGATCTCCACTGCGACCACCGCCGCCAAGTCACCGCCTCGGCTACCAAAGTAAAAAATATCAAAAGAAACTTAAAAAGTTAAAAAAAATTTGAATAGAAATTTTTTGGCCATCATAAAATTTTGTATAGAAAATTTTGTGTTAATTATATTTTAGAAGTAGAAATTCTCAATCTTTATTAAACAAATTTCTCTAATTAGAAATTCACTTACGGAGGAAGTAGAAAAATCAACTTCGCTCGAGGAGAAGTAAAGAAATTAACTTATGGCCGAGTTGATTTAGAAGCGAAAGTATTGCCATGTGCGCCTTCCGATGGTGTACATTAACTGAAAGGTGAATCTTGTGTTCACTTTCTGACCAGACTGTGTTATGGAACGAGTGAGCAAAGACCTTTTTAGAAATCGGCCTTTTAACGACTAAGCAAAGACTACCATTACTGATCTTCCATTCATGTATTTGTGAGGATATATACTTTCTTATTGTTACACATTCACCTATGCCCAAGTTCTTGATGACGAAATTATAACCAGACTTGCGTTTAGCATTTTCCTCGAAATTAATTTCTGGAACTGATTACCCCGTTTTACCAAGTATATGTCGCGAATTTGGTCAAAGACAAAGAACCTAACAATTGCATTCCCGTCCGTGCTGACCATCAACGGACTGGTCTCAAAAACTGCCAGATGTATAAACGTGTGACCCTTTTCCATTTTCTGCTCTTGTCTCCATTGGGAGAGAGTTAGTCTCGAAAATATTTATGTATTAAGGAAATTGCTTCTATGACAGTATGACAATACTATCATTTATTTCGATCATAGGTCCACACATCATCACCATGTGTTTTTACATAAAGTACTCATTAATTAGAAAATCGTAGGGCCAGAAATAATGAAAGTGTTATTAGACCGACGGACTAGCAGCTCCTATGTATTAATTATGGTTAATCAATGCCCCGACTAATTGTTGTTGACACCTAAATTTTGACTAAACTTTTTAGTCATTTTTTGCATAAGATTGTAGAAAAAGGAAAAAGGAAGCGGAGCAGATTGGGTTCTTGGAAAACGCATTTGCGAGTAAATACAAGTCATGGTCCACGGCACCGCAACAAATCAAGGAAAGCTAGAAGTTTGATATGCCTTTCGACGGAACTTTTGGTAGAAAGTTTCGATGATAGCGGGACGGATTTCGGTAGCCGAAGTTGCATGTGTTACACATGTCTGAAATTTGCAAGGATTATGAGTAATAGGGGCTGAATTATATGGAGAATTGGTGTCGTAGTCTTTATAATAGGCAATATACATGGATAATATTATTTGATCAGACTAGTGGAAATAAAAGGAACTGCGTAAGGCTCAAGAAAAATCACGTGAAGGACCTTCATGTGAATAAAGAAGAGATATGGATGAGATCTTTCACATATTCACAATAAGAAAGAGAATATGCTCTTTTTCCTCAAGGATTCTGCACTACCTTGCTTATAAAAGGACATCGACGCTCATTCAAAGGGGGGTTCGAGATTCACAATTCACGTGAAAAAGGGAGAGAGAGAAAAAGAGAGTGCAATTCTTTGAGTGAGACATGAGAATTTTGAGAGAGAATTGATGAAGAGAATTCGCTTGCTAATTGTCTTCATCTGCGGTTGTCCTTCCCGAAGCCACTCCTTTGCCCCCGACATTGCTTCGTGTTGTTCGGATCCACCGCTGCCCAGGGCATTACTTTTCCTTGTTCGTTGAAGCTGCCGGTCAACACTGCCTACTGAAACCGACGCCTTCTGCTAGACCTTACACCTGCAGGAGCTACCTGACGCCCTCCTCATCCAGTCCCCACGCAGCTGGTGCTTGAAGATCCAAAGACCAACAAGCCTCGAGAAGCTCCTCCTGTCACAACTCATGAACTGCGGATCCACGAAGCAATTCAAAACTGAGAGGTCCACGGTTTGTGATCCACGAGGAGTCCCTAGTCAACCATTGACACCCTGCTAGTCTTGGTTGTGTTGAGTTGTTCCTGGCTCGCTACTCCCGCGTCATTGAAAAAGAGGAACATGTGCCGCACATTAGAGAACAAATGTACAGAAACTGGGAAAAGCAGAGGTAATATTTATTACTCAAAAGAAAGCCATGTGGCTCTCTGAAAATTGTCTTCTTCATGTTCAATTCGTGAGTGGACGACTTCAACATCAAAAGTAGAGCTACGAACCCCGCTGGTCCGTAGACCTCATACGGTCATAATCTGCAAGTCCATCGCACACCAACGAGCCTAGTCCCGAGCCACGCGTGAATCACCTCGAGCAAGTCCGTAGCTGGTTGGTTCGTGGAGTGCGACCTCGATCGTCAAGTTGCTAAAATTTAAATTAGGAAAGCTTTATTTAGAAGGTATGTTCTCTTATCTTCAAAAATATCTACTTGCCTATTTGATTATAGCATATCTTGTCATATCTTATATTGCATAAAGTGGATATCTTTTTCAAAATACAGGTTGATTAGAAAAATTTCTTTTCCTAATCCGCAACTTGTCACACAATCGAGAACGTCCATCTTTAGGATTATTGATGGAATACTCGATTAGGTAAGGATTTGGGTTCAATCGTTAATCGTGGGATTACGAATTAAAGATTGACTCAAATACTCGCGAAATATTTCAAAACTTCATTGATATATCCACTTTCTTGATTGATATTGATTGGCATATTCACTTTTCTCATTTGATTTGAATTGTTTGATTGTCATGTCTTTTAGAATATATCCGTCGTATGATGTAATCTTGAAAATTCTAAAAGATCCGCATTCATTCACTTCCCATAGTTGAAAATTGCATATCTTTTCAAAAAAATGGCATCATGTAGATAATTGCATATCTAATCCTTTTTTGTAAATAATTAGGTTAGATTGCATTTTAGGATAGAAATTGCATTTTTAAATAGAATTTTATGTCTAAAATAATCTATCTTAATATATAGGGTTTAGGCCAATTTAAACTCTAAAATATGTGGGGATAAATATTGTTTTGACATAGTTCTATTTTAGGGAATAAATTCATCCGAAAATAATTTAAAAAAGTCATCCATCTTTGCCACGTCATCATTGCCACGTCATCATGCCATGTCATTATTGCCACCTTGTGACGCCCGAAAATTTGGCCCTGGGAGTCGGGACCAAATTCAATAAAATAGATTTTTATTGAATTCCTAATGGTATGAAATTTTGAATCGCCAGGACGAAAGTGACAAATTTTGGACGATTCCCGAAATGTCGTTCGATTTCGATTGAGTATCGAAATCATGGTCACCGCGACTTAGGATTTTAATCCTCGCTCTAACCATTTTTCCGGACCGAACCTAACTCGTGAGAATCCAATTTCATCCCGATCAGTTGAGCCAAAAATTGCTCAGTCCCGATTTATGAAATTACCATTTCGCCCTTGGATATTATGCATATGGGACGAAATAGTTTAATTTTGGATGAGACCCGTGGGCCCCACCTCACTCAAACCAGCCCCACCAACAAACTCTCTCTCTCTCCCCCACGTCCGCCCTTTTGCACCGATTGCTTGAGCCTCTCTTCTTCCTCTTCTTTCTTCATTGTGAGGGGAAAACCTTGGCCATTTCAAGCTACCTAGACAAACTACAACACCCACGTAACCCACTCGACGCCACCGGACCACCGCCGCACCGCGGAGTCACGGAAAGCCGACCGCAAGAAGCCTTCCCGACTTGCCCCTGTTTGCCCAGGTTTGTAGTTGCAGACTGGCTGTCCCCGAGCCGCCACCGCCTCAACGACCACCACCTCGGCGTCTAGCCACCTCCTCTAACCTCTTCCGACCTTGCTCCGCCACTGGATGCCGGAAAGGCTGGATCAGCCCCGAACACAAACCCGCTCGGTTTGGGTCTCCGAGGCGCGGCTTACGTGCCCAAGCCGCCCCGGCCACCCGAGCGGCTTCGACCACCACACCGCTACATCATCTTCCCCTCGACCACCGAGACTCCGTCCCACAGCCGTGCGCGCGCGGAGCCGCCCGACGCCTGACTCAGTTCGCCCGCCTGCTTTTTTATCGCCCGAGCCGCGGGTCGTTCCAGCCTTGCTCCGCCCAAACCCACAGGCCGTCGACCACCCCAAGCCGTTGTACTCCACCTCTAGTCATCCCACGAGTCGGCCGGGAAGCCGGCCGCCGCCCGTAGAGCCCGAGAACCACCCGGACCGAGCCTCCCCTGTTTCGCCCGTTTTCCCCTATTTTTGCGCGCAGTTCTATTCCAGCTTGGAACCACCGCCTCCGGCCGCCGTCCGCCGCCCCCGCTGGTCCCGAGGGTCGTCCTCGACCTGTAGGTGAGTCCTCTAGCTTTTCCCATGCCTCGGCCGCAAGGCGAGTTTCCCTCAACTCAAAGCCGGTTTCCCTATTGTTTAACTCGATGGTTCTGTTTTTCTAGTCGTCGGCCAACCCCGTCCGCCCCAAAATCGAGCCGCGAGAAGCTTAGCTGCTACCGTCGCCACGAGCTCGTTGTCAATTCCGGCCGTGAACAATGTCGCGGAACAATGCCGCCGGTGAATAGTGTTTCCGGCGTGAATAGTGATTTCGGGCCGGCCTCGAAAATCGTGCCCGATCCGACCTCGACCGTCGTTGTTGGTGAGTTGACCATAATCCTTGGTTAGGGCGCTAATTGCGCCTAGATTAGTTAATTAGTCGGTAGGGTATTGAGGTAGGTTTGATTATGGTCGGATTAGTTAGAAATCGGGTTTAGGGTAAATGGCCATAATCGATTAAATTAGGATTGTCTGTGGCTAATTGATGTTAGATGATTGATCGTGTGTTGTGATTTGATCGCGAGCGAGCCATAGGTTAAGAACGAGCGATCGATTGGCAATTTTAAATCAAACGGCTAATCAATGACTGCGCACGAAATTGAGCCTTTATATGGCCTAATCGAATTGATTTATTCGTGTTGAATTGATGATTTTGTTAGGGCGGATCGCCTCGTTGAAATGTTGATCTAAGTGCCTTGAATGCTCGTTGAGTGGATTGGCGTCCGTTTGGGAGTCAATTGTCTCGTGTGCCTTTGCGGCGTCTACTTGGTAGTTTGCATGTTCATATGACTATGTGCAGAAATTAAGATATAAGTTTTAGCATGAAAATGGCCTTGGGCCGAGTCGTTGAGCACGTTGTGTGAGCATCCGGCCTAAATCAAAGAGAATAAATTGATTGATGTGTCGGGTGTCTTTGCATGGTCATATAAAGGAACGATGATGGGTTTTTCCTGGTAAGTTCGTGCTGTACACGGAGTACATACTTGTACCATTTTTATGGGACCACACGACTTGCCGTAAGCACGATAATTCATGCCCCGTATGGTACGTACGGTTTTAAGGGATTATCGAATGCCGGTCGCAGATTTGTGATGGACTGAAGCCCCGTATAGGGATGCCTACTTGCTATGCCGTGTAGGTTGCACTTGGATAAACCGCTTGTAGTAGCCGTTGCCGAGAGGGAAAAAGGAACGTAGCCCGGTCTGCCGGGAAGAATGCGGGATCGCATTAATTGTGAGAGTCGATCACGCCGGTAGCGTGGATCCTCACACCGCTGTGGCGCGGGAGCGCGATCATCGTTAATAAATGGACTTATGTGGTGTCCAGTGCATACTTGTGAGTGCGATGCTTTGTTCGAGATAGTTGTCCGATATGACCGTTTGGATCGAGTCAAGCATTGCATTATGTGTGGCTTAAGGCTGGTAAGTATGCATGTGGTTGATTATTGTCGTGTGATATGACTTCGGATATATGTTTATATTGTGGGTTGATAATCCTTGTGTTTAGGATGTTCTAGGCGAATCGAGTGTCCTAACCGAGCTTAGGCTTGATTCACTGAGATTTATATCTCACCCCGTCGTGGGTTAATATTTTCGGACCCCAAGTTTTAAGCATGCCTCCAAGACGTCGCGGCGTCCCCAATGGACATGGATACATCCATTGAGGAGTTCCCGTAGGTTCGGACAAAGTGTATATTAGGAAAGTGACCACCTGCCTGGGTAGATGAAGGGGGACCATACTTGGATGCCCCACAGATACGAGGCTTGGTATTATCGTTACGGGGATATGACCACAGGGACCATTGAAGCCCTCCGAGGTACCGAGGGAAGAAATTCCCGCTTGGTGTCACCCCACTCCAGTGGAGGATTAACTAGAGCACTCAGTAGCGAGAATCTAGGAATATTCCAGAGAAATCCCCAGTGATCGCAAAAGAGATAGAAGTTATTGAGATATCTACTTCAGAGGAGGAGGATGCGGAAGACTTGTTGGAGATAAACCCTGTTAGCCCGTCCGAGTACGACCCGAACGAAGATGAGGAGAGATCCGATGGTAGCGACCGACTAGTAGTTGCGTAATATGTAGGGCTCAATTTTGGAGGTCCTCTTAAAATAGAGGTGTAGTGGAAGAACTTGGAGGGTTGTCTTTTTGTTTAGTCCCTCGGTTCCCTTCAACCCCGCTCCGGGTTGATCGTATTTAACCTTTGATGTTTTTGTATTATAAGGTTGTCTTTCGTCCCAGGTCATCTTTGTTAATTGAATGGAGTTGTTTTCGCTTCCGCTTGTGCTTTTCATTTGCGTTAAATTTTGAATCCTTCTAGTAAGGCCGTTGGATCCTGGGAATCTTTTATGAGAACGGTCGCGGTGGGATGTTATCGAGCCCGAAGGGTTCGGGCGTGACACACCTCGTCCTGTGCCATGTCATACTTGCCACGTCATCATTCTTGCCATGCATATTAGATTGAACGTTAGCTTAAATTGCATATTAGAATTGCATGTCTAGGTTTTAATTAATTTACGTGCCACGTAGTTAATTTAATCGTAGTCTCACTTATACATTCATTTAATTTAATTTGCATGTCATCTAGCCTAGCTTCGCATCTAAACCATGACATTGCATTATTTAGGATAGAATTCATGCATCATATGCACTCATATAAAAAAATAAAATAAAAATAAAAAATATAATTTGTGTGGCGCATGCCCCCGGATTATATTGATTTCCGGATGTTCATTTATTGATTGTGCACCCACATGATAACCTTTGTTAGAGACTTAGATTAAAATCAATTAATATTGCCTTCTCAAATGATTTTTCTTGAAATAAAAACGGTATCGAAAGGGTGTTAGAGTAATCTAACATAATCAAGTCCCCGAACTCTTAATCTCTGTTCGTAAAATAAAATAGTTCTCACGCTATTTTATTTAGGTTTCTAATCGACCTACCGTAAACGATTAGTGGCGGCTTCAAAATTAAAATACATTGCATGTTAATTGAACCTTAAGTTGCGATTTGGTATGGACTTGGGAGAGTTCGAGTTAGGTTAGTTAAATAATTAACCCGATAATCCATTAGCCTAAAAATTTCTTTTGGGTCGCGACAATTGTACTTTTTTATTTAACGTAACGGGAAATTGAAATCTCTCAACTTTGACCAATCTCCCCGTCTGCATGCATTGCTACTTTCGATTGGCTCTATATAAGAGTTGGAATTCTAAAGGATGCTTGGAAAGTTTTGGCTTGTTGGGTTTAGTAAAATTCCTTGGGCAATGTTTGCTGTTTCATCGAATAACGAGTCCCTTTCACTCGTCTTAAACGGTATGTTTTGGTCCGACTTGATTCAATTTGGTATAAATCCTTGCATTTTTGTTTTATATGCATATGATATCTCACGGTGCAAATTGATTCGAGTCGTTAACAACTTGCACTTTCGGCTCTGCCATATGGAGACTCCGGTTTAAAATGCAAACTGTTGCAACTTGTTCTATAAGGACAATTGACATGATTAATGAGTAATGCCTACCATAGGCAGAGAACTAATAGCATGGACACATCCAATCCATGTATTCTTTGTCGCAAGGGAAGAACCGTCAGTCATTGTCTGTTTGTAAACACAACCGGTACATATAATGTCGTCATGGCAATTGGCTAACTGTACTGAGCACCGGGACATCGGCCTCAATGACACATGAATCATCGGTCAAGCGTTCCTGAACCGTTTTAGCGGCATGAAAGACGGACAACCCCAGCTCGTGACGGAGCCACTGAACCATATAGGCCAAGCTGCAAGGTCGCAAAGACAAAGCAAGAGAGCAGAAAATTACAGTGGGGAAATATGAGAGATTTCTGCGGCTTCTGACGATACGGACTACATGAGCCAATTGAAGGCGCTCCTTACTCCTTACTGACAGATGCAATTTAATTAGCGTTGTGCTGTGGTGAAGAAGAAGCTCATCGCTTGTTCGAAATCGGTATCACTCTGCACTTTCTGTTTGGGGTGCTATTTACAATGGTCTTGAAGTTCAAACATTTACCTTCTGGCTGATGGTGTGCAACGTTGTCTTGGCCTTTCAACCGAATGACGAATCTCGGAGCCCGTTTGTCCGGATCAGCTAAACAGAGAAACACCAAAAGGTTTTGGCCTCTGTTAGTCAAGGGCGCGCATGCCGCATGGCAATACTTCTACTTCGGAAATCAATTTCTGGCCAAAAATTAGATTTTCCTACTTTTGTATTTTAGCGGAAGTTAATTTTTTTAATTCTGCTCTGGCAGCTGATTTTGATCCGGGAAAAATGTTTGATAACAAGGCAAAAATTTCTGCTTTTAGAACACAAATTCGTTTGGTAACTTGTTGAAAGTTTTTACTTCTCGAACATCATCGGCACAAAATCTTCCACGAAAAATTATTATCGGCGGCGAAAATCTCTACTTCAATTTGATTTTTTTTAAATTTCTTTAAAACATAATTTTTTTATTAAAAATATTATTTACTTTTTAAAAATAAAATTTACTCCGCGGCTAGAAATGGGGACCCGGGAGGCAATGGATGGCAGTTGGTGGCAACCAATGATGGTCGGCTGCGGCGGGCGACGATCGGCGGTGGGCAGCGGGTGGCAAGCGGTAACAGTCGGTGGTGGGCGGCTGCGAGCAAGTGGTCAATAGCTGGGGGTAGCAGGCTATGGTCATGCCGGCGATGGCCGCAGCGGCGGGTGATGGCAGTAGGCGCGGGCGGCAATAGTCGGCAGGAGGTGGGTAGTGGTGGACGATGGTGGGCAGCAGCGGGCATGTCATTTTTTGGGGAATAGGCTAAAGATCTTAGAATAATTAGGGTCTCCTCTCTCAATTATTGTTCTTGCTTACAACCATCTTGCGACTTACACTTGCATGAGTGTCGGGTTCCTGGGGTGCTGTTCCTACACAAAGTGAGAGCTTCTTCCAGGACATGCGCCACCATCTGCGCTCTCTTTTTCCCGGATGAATGGTCATTAAGACAGTCTTCCTCGTCGAGTCACCATCTGACTCCTCAATAACTTCAATTGCCACACGAGGATCAGTCCCACCAGAAGCCGTTAGCAGCAAATACCGTTTTTAACTCCATTGACTATGCATCCTCTCTATCTTCTTCATAACTCTGTTAATCATGTGATAGAGGTTTTCTTGTAATTAATTACTAAGCAAATACAACCAAATGTGTCAAAAGTTAATTTCTATTATTGACAGTCTATTGCGAAACGTTGCTAAAGTTCAAATTTAAGTAGGGTTTTGCATCTTCTGCTTTCAGAATAATGCCGAAAACATATTGAGGAGGAATTTCTGTATAATTCGATATATATAGTAAATGAGCCTATTTATATGTTTTATTATATGACTATCTAAGGAAATTAAATCACATGTGTATAATCAAAAGGGATATTTTAGACCAAAAAAATCAAAAGAGACATTGAAAATCAGAGGAATATCCTAAAAAGTTGCCACACCCTTCTCTTCCTGATTTTTCGTCGCTCCACTTGTTTTCCCAGAAACGAAGCAACTGAATACTAGAAAAAGAACAAGAAACTCCTTACTGTATTTCTTCTTCCACTCAGTTCGTAACACCGCTGACCAGAAACCATCAAGAATCTTCAGAAGTAGAAGTCCAAGAAACAGAAGTAGAAATAAATATAAAGAGAGGGAAATGGACGACGAAGCTTCTTATGGTACGAGGCTTCGCATTTTGCTTTTCTAAATCTAGAGACAAATTTTTTTTAAAATTCTCGGACATGAACATGTCAGTTGGTTTCTCTCTCTTTTGTTTGTTGGGCTTTGTATAAACCGAGCAGGAATAACTACGCGATACACAGATGTCTCACCTGCACATTATGTGTTCAAGATTGAGTCCTCTCCGTTTTCAGACAACGGCATGGACATGTATGAAACTAATGACTTCGAATCTGAAGGCCTCAAATGGTGCGCCTCTCTCTCTCTCTCTCTCTCTCTCTCTCTCATGTGTGTGACGTTTCTGATTGAATGAGATCTATGGGAATTACTACTTAAAGTTGTCTAATTGTTGCAGGAGACTGATTCTCTATCCCAATGGAGACAAAAGCAGAATTGGAGAAGGTCACGTGTCTATATATCTGGCAGTTTCCGAGACCAGTCCTTTGAAGGTTGGCTCGGACGTGAGTGTAATCGTTAGGTTCTTTGTGTTTGATCAAATTCGTTACATGTACCTGGTAAAACAAGGTGACCATTTCCACACATTAATTTTGAGGAAAATGCTAAATGCAACTTTGGTTATAAATTCAAAAAAAAAAATACCCTTAATGATATTAAAGGAGCACCAGGAGGGTCCAAGATTTGTGTCTCTAGAAACTTCCAAGGTTCGGACAAACGGGTACCTTACCGATGACACCTACATTTTCGGAGTGGAGGTATTCGTCATCAAGAACTCAAGCATAGGAGAATGTCTAGCACTAAAAAGGATACATCCTCACGGAAACATGAATGGGAGATTCCAAATTTCTCAAGTTTGGTAGAAGAGTCTTGCTATTCTGAAATTTTTGTTGCTGGAGACAAGAAATGATAATTAAGTTTCTTGAATCGTTAAATTTATCTAGGAATGATAACTTTGATGTCTGCTTGTAGCTTTTTTTTCTGCTTTGGTTGTGAGACTATTCATCTATTCAGGAATGGGCATTTCTATCCATTGGGTGATTCGAGAGGAAGGAACAAAAGCCTTTCGATATATTTCTTGTTTTGGTGGATTCAAAGAAACTAGCTCCTCAGCAGAAAGTTAAACGCAAGGTACAGCTTTCTGTTGAGAGGCCAAGATGGTGCTGTCCATGAGGGCCCAAAAGGTATTATCATGACAAATTAGGAATCATAAATTCCCAGTTCTACAAAGTCCTTCACTTAGTCGTTCCATAATCTAGTTTGTATTAATAAATGTGGCTAACTGTTCACTTTGCATGTTCACGATGGTTCACTAGGTCAAGCTCTTCTTGGGGTTGGGCTTGTTTTATGCTGCTAGAACGCGTTGGAGATTTCCCAGTCATTGATGATTGCCACGTCGAGGCCGAAGTCACCGTCCTAGGCACTTCTGGTGAACTGACATGACAAGTACGCTGATAGTTTTAAGAGAGTAAACTTGTGGATTTGTTCTTTTGGAGCTAGTTGATTGATGTCCCTCTTTTGATCTATCATTTTTTGAAGCACAGAAAGTTTTTGATCCTACATGAGATGGATTAATTATCACGTCTTGCCAAGTTCATGAAATTACTAAGCTCCTTCATTAATTGGATTTACCTATTTAAGATGGATTAATTATCATATACATATAGATCTATACGTTTATATTATTATGGATCCAAGAGCTAGAAGGATCACTGCCGTTGGTACTCAGCACATTCTCTATTATTATGTATAGAATGCACGTGTATAAATACATGTACATAGTATAACTGCATGATAAATATATGGCTCATGAACATACCAACATTTTATTAGATCAAATGCATCTGTTTTCAAAAGAAAGGAAAAACAAAACAAAATTTAGGGAAAAAGTGAATTAAAGGAAATAAAGGGATAAATATTAATTATTTTCATTATCATTTATATTTTTTCTCTTTTATTTCTCTTTTTTTATTTTCTCTTTTTTTATTTTTGCTTTATTGTTCGGCTAGTGGTCGGCCACCGAGCCTCACCACCGGTTGGCGAGGCTCGAGCTCGCCGGCCTCGGGCGAAGAAAGTGTTTATTATCTAACGTGCATCTTGTCTTATCTGATCCATAAAAGAATTTGCAATGTCAATTTATGCTTCACCCCGTTAGCATTGCGCCATGCAGTGGATGTATACGGTTCTTTGTTATAACACATTCAAGTCGGTCAATTCGATGACGAATTTGATCTGCAACCCATAAATGTTCTTATACACCGCAAAATGTCTTCCTGAAAAGTTACTGTCAGTTGCCTAGATAGGCCAAGTTCATTCGTACCATGAAGCAACGAAAACCACCTTCGTAATTTGTTCAGAACAAAACCAAAAAGGCAAAAAATATGTATTTTGCAATGCTTGTTCTACATCCTCTGAAGTCATGGTTAAAAAATATGACCAAATTTTGTAGTCCAGCACCACCAAATGATGGACAAACCGGGGGCACCTCACTCGCTATAGCAGGTCGCCTGTTGTGGCCATGGCCAGCTATCAGCCAAAGAAAGAAGAAGGGAAAAGAAAAAAAATCTAAAAAAGATAAAAATTAAAAAAATCAAAATTTTGAATTTTTAAAAAATGCAAAAAATGCAAAAAAAAAAAGGGTGAAATTAAAATGTTCAATTTTAAAAAAAAAAGATGAAAAAAATTTTAAAAACAATTCTCGCCACCTAGTTGTTCTCATGAACTTAAATTTTGTGTAGTTACTAAGCGCGGTTCTATTCCGGGAATAAAAATTTTGTACGGTTATCAAGCCACGTAATTACTTTTTTAGATTAGAATCTTTGCCAAATAGGCCCTTAGTAGTTGTTGAGTTTACTCTCACTTTGCTTAACTAAAAACAAAAAGAAAATAAAAGAAATCGCCAGGTTTCGAATATCTCGGAACTCGATCCTAGAACTTGTAACATCGTAGGTTTATAAATGAAATCAGTAAGAAACCTCGAATGTAAGGGCATGTATGGCAACGGTTCTTATTATAATTAATTTTTTCTGATTTTTTTCTTTAAATGAGTTTTAGAGAATCGGAATGTGTTTGGTAACGGTACAAAATTTTCACTTTAGGTTTAGAAAACCGATAAGAGGAGGACTAAAAGGAAAAAGTAAAAAACGTGAGACTTCATATTGTTTGTTTTTTTGAACAAAATTAGAATCATAATTATGTAGGTTACCAAAAATGTTTCTTATTAATTTTTTTTTCGAGAACGTAATCAAAAAATTCGAATTGTTTCTACATGAAAACTCTCACTTTTAAAATAAAGGCTTTTTTAGGTCCTCATTTAACATAAGAAAAAATTTTAAAAAAAAGATCCAAAGTGTCCTCATTTTTTAAAATAAGGATTTGAAATTAACTTTATTTCAAATAAAGGTCTGAAATCCTCAAATTATTTTAAAAAAGCCTAATGAATGGCATTTTTGTCTTTTACTATTTTAATTTTTTTATTATTTTGTTTTACCTTTTCTTTTATATTTTTCTTTTTCTTTTCCCGCCTCCCCTCCCCTCTATTCATATCTACCCCCGCACGCCTTCTTCTTGGGGACGTCGCCCGAAACACCTGCACCAACGCCTTTACATGTCGGGGCTGCCTTCTACCGCGGTCGACGCCGGTCACCACGGCCACAAAAGCCTTCACCTGGGTGGCGTCCGGCGAGGGCCCCCTCGGCTTGCTGGTGACGATGAAAGGTCACCGACATTGGAACTCACGTTGCTGGCGACGAAGGATGCCACGGATTGCAATCGCGGTTCGAGCTAATGCAACGTTGTGGAGAGAGACGAAATAGAGGCGGCGGCATGGGATTCGGAGGAGATGAGATCCTGAGATGGAGAGGAGAAGAAGGATTTGTACTCGTGCGAAGCTGCAACTTCTTTGTTTCTATCTTGTTGGTGGAAGAACCCTACCAATTAGAGACTGCCACTAATTGGTTCGACCCAAAAAAAAATTGAAGTCTCTAATTGGTGTTCTATCAAGTTCCTGAGTTGACGTTAAAACTTTAAGAAATATTGTGTAATAATGCTAAAACCGAGGAAGTAATTTATAACTTATCGAAAGTCGGGATTACCGTGCAACGGTGGCAAAGCTGGGAGATTTTGAGCGATTAACTTTCTTTGTCTTCCCCCGGCGGGTATGGAGTGATGATTCATTTTCGACTACGCACAGAAAACGAAGAGAAGATTGAATGTGAATCGAGCCAAACCAGAGTTTCAGTTTCCTTATCTCTCTGCCTCCTCAATGATGATTTTGTCGGAAACGAAGCAACTCAATCTTCGGAAACAAAAGAAAAAAGCAGTCTTTTTCTTCCATTTCTCTCGCACCAGCAAAGGCCATGAGTCTCATCAAGCATCATCCGTGCTGTAGCTGCTCGAAGAACCCCACGATGCCGAAGAGAAAAAGAGGAGCAACAGATTCAAATGCTGCTGAAGGGGACGACGAACATGATGGTACCACTTCCCTCTTTGAGTTTCTCCCGAAAAACAACTAATAACAATGATCTTCTTCCGTTGATTCCTTTTTCCCTTTCTGGGGTGATTGCTGTTTCGCTGTTTGTGATTGTTAAATATGTCTTGAATTTTATGTACTCGGTCCGATTCATTGTCCGACCAGATATATTTTTGTGCGACCCAAAAGTGGAGGAAAAATGGAGATTTAGTTCACGACGAGAGTTGGGCCGATAGGCCCAACACGAAGCAAGTGAATAAATTTCTATAGCGGTGCGAACAGATTTATGGGGGTTCGGGGGCAACGCCCCGAGGAAATTTTTGGGGGCCCATTTACACCGTGGCTAGGGTTTTTTGATGTCTTTTCTTTCGAGAGATTTGTAAGTCAGTGCTAATCTATCATCCGTACTTTCTCTTTGATCATAGTGAAATTTTCGTTTTGCCTCGCCCGTGGACGTAGATCACCTTGATCGAACCACGTAAATCCTTGTGTTCCGTGTTTGTTTTTCGCTTTCGTTGCAAAAGTGATTTTGGGGGAGTTGTGACTGAGCAGAGATAACTACGGAGAGGAGAGTGATGTCGCCGGCGCATTATGTGTTCAAGATCGAGTCTTTCTCTCTATTGTCAAAGGACGACATCAACATGTACGAGACGAACGAGTTCAAAGTTGGTGACCAGGAGTGGTAAATCTATAATCTCTCTCTCTCTCTGCAAGCACAAATTTTTTGTGCTACTCCATGCTCGGTGTCTTCTAGGTTGTATTGTTTCTTAACATTGACAGCGACTATTATGGTTTATATATTCTTTTTGGTTGTGTTGTTCTTTTTATTGAATCCACGGCTTAGGAGGCTCAGATGAATCTAGTGTGTCTGGTTATCCAAGCCAAGATGTGGTTGAGGTGGGTTGTTTCATCTGATTATTGGTGACTACAAAATTGCTAATTATGCATTGTGATGCGGTCCTTCATTGAAAGAAACAAAGGCTCCAATTGTGTTCGGTGGGGAGAGAAAGTTTGCTCAAAGTTCTCAAAATTGAAGGTTTCTTAACGGGCAAATCCATTTGCTATTCAGCTAACTACGGAAACTCTTCATGGGTATATGTTTCTTGAACCTGATGTTTTGTCAATGAGTAGGAGATTGATTCTCTATCCTAATGGAGACAAGAGCAAGAAGGGAGAAGATCACGTGTCCCTATATCTGGCTCTTTCTGAGGCCAATCCTCTGAAAGTTGGCTGGGAGATAAATGCAACTGTTAGGTTCTTTGTGTTCGATCAAATTCGCGATGAATACTTGTTAAGAGAAGGTACGTTTGTTCCCTACGTCTTTGAAAGAAAAAGTGATTTACACCTCTGGTTGCTTGGAGAACTCTCGCTTCATATGTTGCAGGGAAAGGCAGTAGGTTTCATGCAATGCAGTCCAAATGGGGTATGCCAAGATTTATGCCGCTGAAAACTTTCATCAATCCGTCGAAAGGCTACCTTGTTGATGACACTTGTGTGTTCGGGGTTGAGGTTTTTGTTGCCAAAAGTTTAGGTCTGGGTGAATGCTTGACGTTAAAAGCGAGTCCGGGAGTCTGTTAGTCTCGAATGGAAGATGTCAAACTTCTCCACTTTGGTGAATGATTGCTACTCTGAAGTATTCACTGCGGGAAATCACAACTGGTAGCTCTCATATTTCACAGTAGCTTCTTTTTTCTTTTTTTTTGGCTTTTGTATATTCCTATGTTCTGATCATTTATCATTGCTTGGTTACGTTGCGCCTTATGTTCAGGAAGTTACGTCTACATCCAAGGGGTGACAGGCGTAACAGGGAGAAAAACCTTTCGATATTTCTTTGTTTAGCAGATTCAGGTGATCAGAAAGTCAAAGCCGCTTTTACCATTCGGTTAAAAGGGAAAGATGGCAAGATGCATCAGCGGACAGGTGGTAACTGCTGATCTAAAATGGATGGCGAGCACAAATTCTTTAGCTAGGCTCAATTATATCACAATGAATGGAAAGATAATTGGAATGCCATTATAACGAAACATGTTATAGTTCTTATCCCCCTCTCTTGCTGTGGTCTAACTGGAATGTAAGTATTTGATATGATTTATTTGGTTTGCCACCATCATTCTCATCGATACAGCTAATGCTTCTTTTGCAGGTTCTATTTGGTTCAGTGATCCAAATAAAGGTCGGGGTTGGCCATCCTTCTTGCCGCTGGAAACTGTTCAAGATTACTTAGTCGGCGATGAGTGTGTAGTGGAGGCTGAAGTGAAAGTTCTTGGCACAGTGAGTAAACTGCCATGATTTGTTGCTGAGTTCACGATCAATCACTAACTAATGTTTCTTCCGTG
This sequence comes from Rhodamnia rubescens, assembly GCA_021437795.1. NCBI lineage: Eukaryota > Viridiplantae > Streptophyta > Magnoliopsida > Myrtales > Myrtaceae > Rhodamnia > Rhodamnia rubescens. The sequence goes on along the minus strand of JAILYA010000028.1, from coordinate 3,531,999 downwards.
GGTCGAGCATGTTTTTGGTTTTTTCCGCTTCGGTTAGGACGGACCTCCCTCGTTATGTAAATTATGGGTTACCCGTGTCTTTCGATAGTTTGTTCACCAAAGGATGGTGCTCCTCTTAAGACAAAACTCTTTTGTCCGCCTCGACTCTCTAAGATGGCGATGTAGTCGAAAATGAAGCTGCTGAATCGTTTTGCTTGTGGAGTTTTTTTTTTTAGCTTTCCTCTTGAGATTCAAAGCCTGAAAAAGTGTGTCACTTTGAGAACGAAAATGGCTGACTGAGTCTTGGTCCCTTCATCTGCGGATCTGCAGTTCAAGCCGGTGAAGCTTCTATACGATGGACGAGGAAAAAGGATTAGATACTGAAGTTTGTTAACAAGAATCCAGTACTCGTCCTAAAGAGTCTGAGGAGGTTCATCTTCTCCCCGATAAGAGTACAATCAGATGTTGTAAAATCGTCGTCAAGTGATGCTGGCGATGTTATTTTCTAGATCCAAGTGCTCCAGTTGATGTCTAGCTTTTTGCCTGGAAGGATCGGAAGAGTTCTGTTCATTTAAGCCAAAATTTCCTTCCTTTGACGAGACCCAAGATCGAGAATCACGAGGGCAATGTTTTATTTAACCCGCAGGAGACTGCGGTTCTATCCACATCAATTTATCGTTCGAGGGCAACTGTTGTATGTATGTATGCATGAAAATCCCTTAGGAAGTTCGAGACAGATTCTCAGTGCAATAGGATACGCACTTGAACATCGTATGATGCTGCACCATCCATTAATGCTTGGAACTCGGGCCATCTCGCACGACATGAGTCCGCAAAGACGTGCAATCTTTTTCGATCAACAAATAATTTTACTCCCAATAGATCCAATAGCATCCACCTCCCCTAGGCACATATCCTCGTGAATATATAGAAATATCGTATGTCATCAATTGAATTTTTATTTCGGAAATATGAATTTTGTGTGGACATCATACGCCTGTCTTTGCTTAGAAATTTGTCCAAGAAATAGAAATAGAAAAATTTATGTCGAGCCGAAATATGACTTGAGTGTTGGGATGTGGTTCATAGACCTTGACGATAAGAAAGCATGTGGATCTCGCTCTACACTAAAGCGGGTGGGGCTTTAGTGGAGCCACCCCGGAGGGGGCAATGTTCCCGAATACCAAATGATTTTTATAGTTTGAATTTGTAATTTTTCATTAGTAGTTTGGGCTGAGTTCATGAATAGTTCTTCGCTATATATACTCCTTTTCGCTTGTAATTGAGTGATGTAACGAGAGCTGCGATATGCTAATTATAGTGGAATTTATCTTTGGACCTAGCCCTAGTTTAAGGGTGAATAATGATAAACTCTCGTGTCCTGGATTTCTCTTTCTCACTTTTTTATGTTTTATTTCATTGTGATTGTGTGCCGAATCCTAACACATAAGAGAATTTGTCATTTGCGCTCCAAAAATCTCTAGTGGCACAAATCTTGGAATACCCCACTTAGACCTCATCGCGCGAAATCTCTAGGTGCTCTCTTAAGATTTGATACATAGATATATAAGTCCAGATTTGGAAAAACTAACGGCGAAACTACGTATCATCACCAGCTTCGTCGTCCAATTCGATTTTTCTTTTCCTTTGCTTCCGACTTTGGCTTCCGGGACTTTCGACCATTCTTGATGGTTTCTGGTCACCGGCGTTACGTGCTAAATGGAAGAAGTATATAAAGAGGCTTCTTCTTCTTCTTCTTTCCTCGAGATTCAGTCGCTTCGTTTCCAGGGAAAGAAATGAAGCGATCCAAATTCCTTAGTCTTTTCCCGTGCTGAGGCGAAAATGCATTAAACCCCACTAGCCCACCAATTTTAATCTTGATCAGAAAAATAAAGTGAAAAGCAATGTACCAATCTAATTTTGCTTTTTGGCCGGATGCCAATCTTAACTTTACATGTTGCTTTTTGGCTTTTATCTTTATGCAGCATGATCTTGAGATGTCGCCACAGCTTATAGATTTGCTATTCTTAATGAGATACCGTTGACCTGTGGACACTTGTTAAACATCCAAACATGAAAAATTATCTCATCACCAGGGCACCGCCTTTCTCTCTCTCTGTATATGCACAATCACTGCATTAAAGATGAAAATATTTCTTTATTAGTTAGGGTTAATCAATGTCTCGAAGACACTCGTTATCAAGACCATTTTTATATGTCATATGCGATCTAATTCGTCGTGCTTTTCATCTAACATCACAAGAAATTCGAATCTCCCGACTTGACTACTCTCCACGGCTGCACTTGCTAATTTTGATTCGCTCTATATTTGGTTTTAGAGTTGGAACACATGCAAGAGTCGGAATTATGCCCTTACAATTGTAAAAGGATGCTTGGAAAGTTTTGGCTTTTTGCGTCTGGAGAAACTCCTTGGACAAGGGTATGTCATCCGCAAATATTTCTAAACTCAAGCATTTTGTCTCTTGGATGCTTGCTGTTTCCCTGGATAACGAGTCCCTTTGACTCGTATTAGAGGGTTTGTTTTGGTCGGGCTTGATGCGATTTGGTGTGCAAGTGAACATTTAGCTAAGCAAAGTAGCAAAAATCAAAACCATTTGGACAATGGAGATGACCCCTCCCTCGACAGTTTTACTCAGAGAATTTTAAATGGCTTTCGGTTCTGCCCGCATCCTTTGCTCGCTCATGTGACACCGGACCAATATCAAGCTAATGAATCCATATGCAAACTGCTCGCTCTCACCTAATAGAATATCGATTGCCTCAGCCAAAAAACAATTTACAGCCGATATCCGCAGTACAAAACTGCCCAAGCAAAGCTCGAACAACTCGTTCAACACCTATAAAACTATCGGACAAATTAGCGAAGCGAAATTCCACATTTCGCAAATAGGTAAATCCAACTTATGAAGCACCTCGCCAATTCCATGAACTTGGTAAGATGTGAGTCAAGAGTAAAAAGTGGGGATCCAGGAAGTATCCATAATTTTTCCTTAGCTGGGACACATTTGATGCTTGATTACAAAGAAATGAAGTATATTTGTTTTAGAATTAAGAACCTCAAAAGTCTAGTAAAAAGTAATGTTTTGTTAATCTACAACAATTATATTTGAGGATATCATATCACATATTCCTCACATATTCCCTAACAACTCCAAAGAGGGGAGCGGTGACAAGTGCCTCCCACGACTCAACATAAGTTCTTTGGGATAAGTGTCAAAAAAATCCTAAACTTATTGCATTGGTATTAATTCAATCCTAAACCTTTTGTATTGGTGTCAATTCAGTTCTAAATCTTTTATATTGGATATGCGATCTGGGTATTCATCTAAGTCTTCCACTTCGTATTTTAGCTCCTTGAAAATCTCATGTGGGTGTGAGAAGCTATGCTAGGAGCTTAAGACAGGTGCAGATAATGACGTGACAGTATGGAATGTAGATTGTGATTGTACACTGCAACAAAAGTCCTGTTATAGACCCTTCACTTTTTTCGAATCAACTTATGGTAGAGTTTTCATTACTTCAAATAGACTTAGCTATAGCTGGATGAGGGGGCCCTTGGCATAAAGGAGCTAATTTAGTCAGTTTCCTGCATGGAGTCACAAAATCATTGGGGAAGTTAAGAGTTGGGGAAAAACTCAGTGGACGATAAGGTGAGTTAAATCTTGTAGCTATTTCTAGGGAAGTAGTCCGTAAAATGCTTCCCCGACAGTCCGACATTTCTGGCTATAGATTCACATACTATTACCGCGTATTTTGCATAAAGCACTTGTTAATTGGAATATCATGGGGTTAGAAATAATGACAGTATTGTCGATCATCAGGTTAACAGCTTCCAAGTAATTTTATTTTATGGTCTTGGTTACCATACTTGTTTGCTGATCAAATTTTGTGATGTGCATTAGAAACATGAGATTACCAGCACATAGTTTGATGCCACTAATGCTCTGAAATCTTTGCTAGAAGATGGTGATGGCGTTAGAGTACTACCTATCAGACTCCATATTTCACGTATTTGTGAAGCAAGTGGCATGCTTGTCAGTTGACTGCCATTGATGCATGTTTGTGCAAACAAGGAATAAGACTCGATATATCCAAGCAAAGTGTCGTCACAACAGACATAAGGTTAGTACATTTTAACCAAAGTTTTTGGACACCTTGTTGCTAAAGATTCCTTTGTGAACTGTTTTATGGGAACGCCTAACTATGTTGCCTGTTGACGACTTTTCGACTCTTGTAATAACATGCTCCTATATATACCTGATTTCAGATACCGATGCAACCTCACATTGAAACGATCCATACCGACAAATTGGTTGGGTGCAAGATGAAGAAATTATACTGAGGTTATCATTTGAATGGCTGTGCGAGAATCCAATCATCTTTTGTGGGAAGTAGTTGGATAGTGCTAAATCCAGTTTCGCTTGAATGGCCTTTGGAAACTAGAACAAACTTTTGAGATTCTCTTCCATATTTTTTCTATTGTATGTGCATGGTCTATAGCATGTGTGGCTCAGTGTCATCGTCTTCCTGTCATGACTAATTATTGCTTAGCACAAAGACGAAGATTAAAATTGGTGGGCTAGTAGGGGTTAAGGCGTTCTCGCCTAAGCACAGGGAAAGAAAAGGAATTTGGATGGCCACACCCTTGTCTCATTCATTCCATCGTTTCACTTCTTTCCCCAGAAACGAAGCGACTGAATCTTGAAAAACGAAGAAGAAGTCTCTTTATATATTTCTTTCTTCCATTCAGTACGTAACACCACTGACCAGAAACCATCAAGAATCACCAAAAGTTGAGGTCCCAGAAACAGAAGAAGAAACGAAATAGTAAAACAGGGAAATGGCCGCCGAAGCTGATGATGGTACGTAGATCGCGTTTAGTTTTTCTAAATCGGGAGACGATATTTTGATCCTCGGACATGAACACGTCAGTTGGTTTCTCTCTCTTTGTTAATTGGGCTTGATTTAAACCGAGCAGGAGTAAGTACGGAGTACACAGATGTCTCACCTGCACATTATGTGTTCAAGATTGAGTCCTTCTCTCTGTTTTCAGACAACGGCATGGACATGTATGAAACTAATGACTTCGAATATGGAGGCCACAAATGGTGCTTTCTCTCTCTCTCTCTCTCTCTCTCTCTCTCTCTCTCTCAATGTGTGTGTGATGTATCTGATTGAATGAGATCTGTGGGAGTTACTACTTAAAGTTGTCTGATTGTTGCAGGAGACTGATTCTCTATCCCAATGGAGACGAGCAGAGATGGAGAAGGTCATGTGTCTATAAATCTGGCAGTTTCCGAGACCAGTCCTTTGAAGGTTGGCTCGGACGTGAATGCAATCGTTGGGTTCTTTGTGTTTGATCAAATTCGCGACACATACTTGGTAAAACAAGGTAACCATTTCCACGTATTAATTTTGAGGAAAACGCTAAATGCAGCTTTAGTTGTAACTTCATAAAAAAATTTACACTTACGATATTAAGGGAGCACCACGAGGTTCCGTGCCACGAGGTCCAAATGGGGTATTCCAAGATTTGTGCCTCTAGAAACTTTTGAGGATCGGACGAACGGTTACCTTGTCGACGACACCTGCATCTTCGGAGTGGAGGTTTTCGTCATCAAGAACTCGGGCATAGGTGAATGTCTAACACTAAAAAGGGTACATCCTCACGGACACATGAATGGAAGATACCAAATTTCTCAAGTTTGGTAGAAGATTTATGCTATTCAGAAATATTCTTTGCTGGAGATCAGAAGTGGTAACTTAAATCACTTGGAATCTGTTAAAGTTCTGTAGGAATGATACCTTTGGCGTTCGCTTGTAGATTTAATGGGGTTATGGGACTATTCATGTGTTCAGGAAGGCGTGTCTCTATCCAAGGGGTGATTCGAGAGAGAAGAACAAAAGCCTTTCAATATTTCTTTGTTTGGTAGATTCAGAGAAACTAGCTCCCCAGCAGAATGTTAACGTAAGGTTCTGCTTTCGGTTGAGAGGCCGAGATGGTGCTGTCGATGAGGGCTCAAAAGGTATTATCTACATAGTTCTTCGCTCAGTCGTTTCTTACTGTAGTTTGTATTAATAGATGTGGCTAAATGTTCGCTTTGCAGGTTCATGTTGGCTCAGTAGTTCAAGCTCTTCATGGGGCTGGCGTAGTTTTATGTTGCTAGAACGCGTTCGAGATTTCCTAGTCAATGATGAATGCGTCGTTGAGGCCAAAGTCACCGTCCTGGGCGCTTCTGGTGAACTCACATGACAAATATGATGCGAGTCCAAAGATCAGATGATTTCTACTGCTGTTTCCTCTGCGTACTAGGCTGATAGTTTTATGACCGCAAACTCGGCGAATCGTTATTTTGCAACTGGTTGATTGATGTCTCCATCTTTTGATCTATTAGTTCTTTGCAGCGCCGAATGTCTTTGATCCTATACTCCTATCTGCTCACCTTCGACTGCAGAAGTGCTCAATTCCAGCAAGGCAATGTCCTGAGCACTGTTAATCGAGTTTATGCCGTTAATCTTTTCTGTCTTTGTGTAAAATATAGTGACAGTTGGAAAGAAAGAAGGTGTCGTAAGGACTAAGGAAGACAGACCTCCCTGTTTAACTGACTAGAGTGCTACCCGTATGTTGTCGCGGTTGGCAAAAGTGTACATATCAAGCGATGACAATGGTATCGTAATTCTCAGGCAAAAGAGATGTATGCATTAGAAATATGCAGATTAGCTCATATGGTTGCTTAGTAATAAGTGGGAAAACTCATATGTGTTTAGGCACAAATGACTCCACGTGAAGAACTTAGGTAAATCGTAAAAAAAGTCCTAAAACTTATTACATTAGTGTCGATTCGAGTCTTAAACATTTTACATTGGTGCCGATTCGGTCTTGAACCTTTTGCATTTCTATTAATTGAGTCAATCCGACTATGCCATATCACGTATGAAAATCGACATTCACGTCAGCGAATTTTCGACCGGCCAAAATTGGCAACTTTCGATGGTTCTTCTTGTTGGCTTCGGATCAACGGTGTTGCGTACTAAATGGAAAATAGAAATATATAAAGAGGCTTCTTCTTCGTTTTCCAAGATTATGGAATTAACGAGAGAAGGGTGTGGCGATCCAAATTCCTTTTCTTTTCCCGAGCTTGGGCGAAAACGCATTGACCTACTAGCCCACCAATTTTAATCTTGACCTGAAAAATAAAATGAAAGCTACTGTACCGATCAAAACTTTATGCGTTGCTTTTTGGCTTATATGCTTTTGCACCATGATGTTGAGAAGTCGCCATGGTTTGTATATTTGCTTTCCTTATTTGCTTTCCTTATTACCAGAGCACTGCCTATCTCGCGTTATGCACGATCATTGCATTGAAAAAGAAATGATTTCTTTATCGGTTAATATTGGAGTGTGGTTCATGCTCCCCGCCATAAAAAAGCACGTGGGTCCCGCTCCACGCTAAGTGGGCAGGGAGAGAGCGCCTCCCCGAACACCGGAGGACTTTTACGATTTAAGCCGGTAATTTTTCATTAGTAATTTGGGCTTGCGCTCGTGAATAGCTATTGCTATATATGTTCTTTTTGGCTTGTAATTGAGTGATGTAACGAGAGGTGCGAAGTGCTAATTATAGTAGAATTAATGCTTGGACGTAGCCCTAGTTTAAATATGAACCATGATAAAATCTCGTGTTTCGATTTCTTTTTTTCGCTCGTTTTACTTCGTTGTGATTGTGCGCCGATCCTAACAGTTAGAGTTAATTAATCTCTTGGAGACACTTAGTTATCAAGACCATTTGTATGTATCATACGTTATATAATTAGTTGTGCTTCCCATCTAACATCACAAGAAATTCAAATCTATCAACTTGACCAATCACCACGGCTGCAGTTGCTAATTTTGATTGGCTCCATATTAGGTTTCAGAGTTGGAATAAGTGCAAGGAGTCGGAATTATGCCCTTACAATTTTAAAGGATGCTTGGAAAGTTTGGGCATGCCGGATCTAGAGAAACTCCTTGGACAAGGTCTGTCATCCGCAAATTATTTCAAAAGTGAACCATTTTCTCTCTCGGGCTTGCTTCAATGAACAACGGGTCCCTTTGACTCGTCTTAGAGGGTATGTTTTGGTCGGGCTTGATTTGATTTGGTATTGTTAGGGAACGCGAGGTAAAAGCCCGATACCATCAACATATCGGGTTAGACCTATTTTCACTCAATAACATAAGTTAATCAGGATCAACTATAGAGTAAAAAGTACAAGTCTAATGAGTTATCGGCCATCTATAGAATGATCATCGATTGTGCTACCAATTTGTTAAGAAATACGCGGAAGAAGCCCTAAGCCTTTTGCTTAGGAGATCTCTAAGAGAGAGCCCAAGTCCGAGTCCGTTAATATATTTAGTTATATCCATATTCACTCAAAAATTTAAGTCAATGAATTATGCACCACATTAATCCTTGTATTCTTTGATATGCTGAAGATATCTCGCGATGCAAATTGAATCGAGTCGTTAACAATACACACTTTCGGCTCTGCCATATGGAAACTCGGGCCGAACATGCGAATTATTGCAACTTGCTTGATAAGGAGTATTGACATGATTAATGAGTAATGTCTACAAGAGTCTGACCAGAGGCAGAGAGGCCTGTAGAGAACTTATTGCATGAACGCGTTCAATCCATGTAATATTGTTACGAGGAAAGAACCGTCAGTAATTATCTGTTTATGAACACATCTGATACATATAATGTTGTCATGGCAATTTGCTAACTGTGCCGAGCACTGTGACTTCCGCTTCAATGACACATGGATCGTCCCTCACACGCTCCCGAACCGTTTTCAACAGCATGAAAGACGGCGAACCCCAGTTCGTTATGGAGCTACTGAACCACGTAGTCGAAGCTGCAAAGTAGCAATGACAAAGCACGAGAGCAGAAAATTACAGTCAGGAAATATGAGATATTTCAGCGGTTTCTACCGATGCGGACTACATGAACGAATCGAATCCGGTCCTTACTAACAGGCGCAATTTAATTAGTGCCGTACTGCGGTGAAAGAGAATCTCATCGTGTGATCGAAATCGAAATTACTCCGGCCTTTCTGTTTGGCCTGCTGTTGATAAACACTTTACCTTCCGGCTGATAGTGGACAACGTTGTTTTGGCCTTTCAACCGGATGACGAATCTCGCGTTCACTTTCTGACCAGCAGCCAGTTTGTCCGCATCAACCAGGTAGAGAAACACCGAAAGGTTTAGGCCCCTGTTGGCCTGATTACCCCTCGGGTATAGCAACAGCTTCCTGCGAAAAGATTGAAATTTTGTAATAAATCAACAAAAGCGGGAGTTCATCATTGAAAGGAAGTTTGTAAATAGGAGCTACCATTTATGGTCACCAACAGTGAATACATCAGAGTACAGATATTCATCCCACAAGCCTAGGAGCCACGATATCTTCCATTCATGAGTGTGCGACGTGCCCCACTTGAGCGTCACACATTCGCCAACTCCCGAACTCTTGATGACGAAGACCTCCGCACCGAAGATGCAGGTGTCGTCCACGAGGTACCCGCTCGATGGGTTGGCGAAATTTTTAAGCGACATGAATCTTGGCATTCCACATTCAGCTTTCAACGCGTGCAGCCTCGCGACTCTCCCTTTGAATCCACAAGCGAAGATTGGTCAATTCGATATTAGTGTTCAGAAGGTAAGGATATCTTGCTTTGTTTGTTTGGCTGTCATTGCTGTGCTTTTTACCTTGTTCAGTTAAATACCTATCGCAGATTTGATCATACAAAGAGAACCTGACGGCCACATGAATCGCCCCGCCATGCTGGAAAGAACTCGTCCCAGAAGCCGCCAGATATATGGAGATGTGGTCTTCCCCGTTTCGGCTCTTGTCTCCATTCGGATAGAGGATCAGTTTCCTGCAGAATCAAGACGCTTCCGTTACACACCTTCTGATTGCAGAATCGACATTTATTTTCACGACAGTCTCTTCATCATACGAAGATTACCTTGTTCTGCACGAATTTACAAAACTACGAAAGGGTTCAAGCATCAGATTTTACAGCAGTAACAGAAGTTTAATGCCTGTAAAGTACTTAAACCATCTTCTGGAAGAAAGGCCTAAATTTGGAGCATAGCCATAGGTTTCCAAATAAGTAACAACCTCTTCCAAAAAATTAATTGACCGGTGTTCTTGTTCAGCGATGTCGAACCACTGTGTGTAGTTCCTTTAAGACCTCTGAATTTGAGAGTGTGAGGTGGAGCTAGAGAGAAGAGAGACGAACCATTTGTAGCCTCCTGCTTCGAACTCGCTCGATTCATACTTCTCGATGTTGTTCTTGGCGAACAATGAGAAGGACTTAATCTTGAGCACATAATGCGCCGGTGCAGCATCTCTAATCTCCGTAATCATTGCTGCGTCGTCCGAAACCAGATGAAGCCGGTCAACCAACGAGTTCTAATAGTTACTTCAAGCCCGAGCGCAAATTATATCCAAGACTCCCAAGTTATTCATGTTGCAATTGAAAAATTCTATTCACACAGACGTTCTACTTACCACAAAACAAGACAGAAACTCATGCGACACATGAACTATATGGGGTTATATTTGAGGCGACATACCGCAGTCGGCTTCTCTGTGTATCTCGGAAGATGTCATTTTCAGAGTCGGAGATGTTCGACTCGATCCGGAGTATGGAGGGTCGATGGAACAGTGGTTCTGGAGGTGATTCAATGGGGATTATTTATAACGACAGCTTTTGTTCGTTCTTCGTTTTCAGGATGCAGTTTGCTTCATTCTCTTGGCTTCTGCAGGTTGCTTTATTCTATCCAAATTCTTTGCTTTTTCCATCTTTTTCAATTCAATAGATTCTTGGATTCTTGCCTGGTAAGGGAAAACATCATAGGATGGAACTTGAAGCACGGACACTCCTTCGGAGAGATTTTTTGCGTGTCGGATATGCCGCCGTGTCCAACACGCTCCGAACACGCGGTCAACGCGTGTCCGAGCATGGACACCTGGTCAACGTAGAGGACACGCCAGGGGACTCACGTGTCTGGGAGTAGGATATGAAAGATTTTAGTGATGTCAAAGAAAAACACAAATCTGATCTCATTTTCTATTTCCGTTATGTGAGGGGAGGAATTCCCATATATTTCCGTTATGTGCTCTGCATCTTATGATCCAACATATATTAAGAACTCAATGTTGAACATATTTTATTCAAGTTCTTTTTTAACTTTTGAAGTTTGGCAATTGTGGATTGCTTGGAGCAGCATGGTTTTGCTAGGAACAAAATTTGGACAGTTGATGACAATCCTCCACTCTGCGATGCTTTCTTCTTCCTTTTTTTTTCCTCTAGTTTTTGACTAACATTTTTTATCAACATTTTTCTAGAATATGTGATGATCTTATGAGTTTAAAGCTACTATCCGGGGTCATCGAAAGCGTTTTACCGTAAAACAATTATATCCGAATGTCAAATATGAAATAGCCATGACATTTAGACATATTGTGATGTTTGGAGTTGATAAAAATGATAATTTATTATGCATATATAAAAATATACATTTAATATATAACGTATCCCACCGTGTTGAAATTCTTTATTTTTTAAGAAATCATATGTCGCCGTGTCGTGTCGTGTCGTGTCCCGTGTTGTGTCGGTGCTACATAGGGACGAAACTTGTTTGGTGTCCTTATTTATGGCTGTTCTACGGTTCGATACGGAAAATACTTAATGATCCGGTTTAATCTCAAGCCGATCGATGAGTGATTTTAGAAAAGATGGCAACTCACGGACGTTTAAGGAAAGTTTTATCAACTATATATGATTATTAATTCGACTATCGATTAAAGAAAATTATGATATACGAGAATAATCAAAGTGTTTCAAAATTCACGAGATAAGAAGAAAAGGAAATCAACTCCTAGTCCAAGGTTAGATTTTTTTTTTTACTTCTACTCATAAGAAGAAGTTGATTTTTTATAATTTTGAAGAGATAATTTTTTTTTACTTCTTTAAGTGGCTTCAAAATTACCTCTGAAGCAAAAAAAAAAAAAACTCTAAAAGTAGAAAAATAAAATTACTTAATCAAATAGATTTCTTTTTCGAAGTTACGTTATCAAATAAATTTGTGGTTCACAAACACTTTTGAAGCAGAAAATCTACTTCTAAATTGTTGTCATGTGCGCCCCGCTTGCCATGCTTTTTACTCTCAATTTCTATGACCATACTATTGAAATTGCCCTTCTTATTTTCCATGGCAATTTTCTTCCACTAAAGTTTTTAGTCGGTCCAACCTTAATAGAGCAGTCAGCCCTTTTTGCTCCATGCCGTGATCTGCAAGAGTGGGACCCAAAATTTTTTTTTTTAAATTTTGCTATTTTTTTAATTTGGTCAAATTTAAAACAACAAAATAATAAGAGAAAAAAAAAGAAGCCTCTCTTTAGGTCCAAAATATACAAAAAAAAAAAGGAAAAGGAAAAGAAAATTACGAAATTCTAAGATCAAAAATCAAAATCAAATTATTGCTATTTCCAAAACAGAAGGAAACGTTTCGCTTCCCCCACTTCCGATCATCAATTCGTGTTCGTATAAAAACATCGAAACTTTGAGGTTCAATCCAACCAGAAAAGCTTCATCATCCAAATCTCTGCTCACCTCATATCGTCTTCATCTCTGCGCGATTCTACGTTTAGATTCAACTCTCTGAAAACCCTAGGCACCGCCCTTCTCCCCCCCCCCCCGATCGCCGTTCCGCCGGGAGGATGGACGATTCCTGTGCCGTGTGCGCCGAGACGCTGGAGTGGGTGGCCTACGGCGCCTGCGGCCACCGCGAGGTCTGCTCCACCTGCGTCGCTCGACTCCGCTTCATCTGCGACGATCGGCGGTGCTGCATCTGCAAGACCGACAACGACGTTGTCTTCATCACCAAGGTTAGGAGGCATCGAAGAATGACACGATCTTGGTTTGTGGATCGAAGTGAAGAAATTGGATTTTCGTTGTGGTGTTAGGTTATCACCTTTTTTTTTTTTTTTTTGTGTGGGGGGGGAAATGTGTTTGCTGATAATTTGTTTTAGTACGATTTCTATGTACGAACCAGGGTCGTCCTTACTTGGAGCGAGATTGTAATGCATCGCGCCAGTACCACTCAGATCAAAGATAATGCACCATGGGTTATGCGAGAAGTTCACGATCCATGACTTTAGTCGAAATTAATCGGCTTGTGATAGTGTTGACTCGGTTTAAAGTCTCACGATATACTTTCGCCTTGCTTAGGCCCTGAGCTTAGTTGAACTGTGCAATTACTCTTACTTTGAGTTGGACGCACAGACAAAGCGTTATCTTTGATCAACTATGCGTGTTCGTGTCATCTGCATTCCTCTAAAGGTTTGAATTCTGCAGAGTTGAAATTCTCTCTGTAATTGGTTAAGAAACTTGATTGGCTATGGTGTTCTTATTAGTGTAGATGGATTAAAAGCGGGATGGTTACCACACACTATTAAGTCTTACTTTAGCTAAACATGTAGATATATGCAAAAGGAGAATCGGATACTTTTTCATTCACATAGTTCCGAACTTTTGATGAAGGGTCTATTTCCAGATGCTGATTTTTTTGGTGTGAGATCCAAATTAATCTGGTGAAGTGTTATCTGTTTATTGACATTCTGTGTTACAATCTTATGTGATTTGTTAGATCAATTGCAATATTCCCGTAAGATATGCTGATTTTTGCAAATCGATATGATGTTTTATGAAGAGTTCTTTGATTTTAGATTTGATTCTGGTTGTTACAACTTGCTATAGAATTTTCTAAACTTACGCTGTCACTATTTCAGTTTGCCTTAGGAGTTATATCCGTTTCCTGGTTCAGGTTTTTGTTAGTTGATTTGATTTTCTTTGTATTCTGTTCTAGCAGTGAATGCTCTGCTTTGAATAGTCCTTATGATGCTGCTTTTTCAGGCATTAGGAGATTATACGAGGATGATCAACGATTTTTCAGTACTGCCTTCTGAACCAAAAGAAGGTCGTGTTGGGTCATATTGGTTCCATGAAGATACCCAGGCAATTTTTGATGATGTTGACCATTATAGGATGGTGAAGGCAATGTGCAAGCTTTCATGTAGCATTTGTGACAAATCAGACGAGAAAACCAATGATGCCTCTAAACGTCGGGGAGGTTTAGGAATATTGAACAGTTGAAGGGTCATTTGTTTCATCAGCATAAAGTACTCATGTGCAGCCTGTGCTTGGAAGGGCGGAAGGTGGGGAGATAAATCAACATGATACAAATAGATTTTAGATGGAGTTCTTACCATGTGGCTTGCCTCCTTGGCTTTGTTTGTGCTTGATGTTCCGTTGTTTCTTGGTGATGCAGGTATTCATTTGTGAGCAGAAATTATATACTCGCTCACAGTTGAATCAGCACATAAGCACAGGAGATTCTGAGGTGGATGGAAGTGAGAGTGAAAGAGGCGGCTTTGCAGGGCATCCTATGTGTGAGTTCTGTGGAACACCTTTTTATGGGGACAATGAACTGTACACTCATATGTCGACAGAACACTATACGTGCTTTATTTGCCAAAGGTAAAATTTTACAGTATTACTAGGACTTACGGTACTATTTGAAATTCAGAATCTTCGGGAGTGCTCATCTTTGCTACTGATTATGCAGGCAGCACCCAGGACAATATGAATACTTTAAGGACTATGACGATCTAGAAGTAAGATATCAATGTTCATATATGTTACTCTACAGTCTAACCTGAAGCGCATTTCTTACTTTCATTTTGGCCAAAGAACATCTTTTACATTTATGTATCATCAAAACCTGTTTCTCACAGATTCACTTCCGTCAAGAGCACTTCCTGTGTGAGGATGAGGCTTGTCTTGCCAAAAAGTTCATTGTCTTTCAATCTGAAGGAGAAATGAAGGTCTGTGATCATGGCTCATGAAATAGTCTGAATTGGACAATTGTTGAATTAGGCAAAAAAAATTGCAATTATTTGTGCTTTGGTTAGCCATCATCTATTTAGTAGATATGCAGTGGCATTAGGAGTCCCTTTAATGTCATGTTTATCTGATTATTTCAGCGGCATAATACCTTGGAACATGGTGGGCGTATGTCTCGTTCTAAGCGGAATGCTGCACTACAGGTACATACGGTTTATCATTTTGAGTAATTCAGAGGGAAGAATAAATTAGTGGTCGTGCATCCTAGCGTTTTTCAGTTAGTGACCCTACTGACGATCACTAGTTATTTGAGTATGCTTATTGGAATGTTGACTCTGTGTTATATATTGTTGGCTTGCTTCCCTTTCTTGATGCTTTGGCCAAATGTTGTTATTCCACTATTAGATACCCACCAGCTTTCGATACCGTCGGGGTAATGAACAAGATCGTCGCCGTGGAAGGGGTAGGACATTTCATCGTGATTTTGCTGAAGAGCAGATTTCAATGGCCATTCAAGCCAGTCTAGAGACTGCAAATGTTGATCGCCCTCGGCCTGATCCATCCTTATCGACCAATGCACATAGAACAACTGATCCTGGAGACTTGGATGATATAGATCAAATAGTTCAGCCGTTTGAGTCTTTGAACACAACTGATTCTGAACCTTCTTCAAGATATCTTGAAGCTTTGGGGCAAAAATCTCAGAGCGGACCTCTACAAGAAACTGCCTTTCCTCCTCTCCCCATGGCTGCAAGCTCCAGTCAACAAGCAAACAAACGGGACTCTGAAGGTCTGTCAAATAGCACAATGGCTGCTCGTCTTCGACGCAAGAATGCTAGAAGTCCAGCTCAGGCTTGGCCGGCTGCAAGTCGTCCATCATTCCCATCAACTTCTTCATGTGCACATACAGCAAAGGCTCCCACTATGGCAACCCCAAGTACGAGTCATGGACCTACTTCATCAAGTTATGCTAGTTTGGCTAAGGGTCAGAATCGGGCTGCTATGGCTCACGCAGTTATGTCGGCTGGATCTTCCAAGCACACAGAAAGCAGTAGCACCAATAAGATGGCCCACTCTTCATCAGCACCTAATCTTGTTGAGAGGGCATCTATGGAGCCGTCGCCATCTGAATTTCCACCGGTCTCTGCTAGCCATGTGCGCAAAATGACTCCCACGAGCCAAGTTTTGCCAAAGGTGGCAGATGTCCATGCTGCAAACAAATCGCTGGTAGAAAAGATACGAGCTGCTGTAGATGATGACCAAGAGAAATTCACTGTTTTCAAAGAGATTTCTGCTCACTATCGTCAGGGTTCGATTGACACAGAAACCTACCTTGATTATGTGCAGAATTTTGGATTGTCACATTTGATTCTTGATTTGGCTAGACTATGCCCCGACACTGAGAAACAAAGAGAGCTTATTGAAACGCATAATGCTAGAATGCGAAAGAGTGGTGTCGGAGAAGGTGGTTGGAGTCGGGACATCTTCTTAGGGAATGGTGATGGTAATAGGAAAGGTAAGGCTAAGTCTGCTGGTGCTGTTGTTGGCAACCGGAAGAATAAGTTGGCTGATAGCATTATGAGCAGCGTTGAGGAGATGCAGTCAAAGTACAAGTCATCAGAAGAAGAAGTGGAGGTTTTATTGAAGGATGGATACCGATCTGTCAATGGGAAATCAAAGGTAGTGACTGATGGCGAGCAGCAATTGTCACTGAGCTCTAGTAGTAAAACAAAATCAGAGGCATCTGCTGCTGGTGGTGGAACTAATAACAATGTCGGTGATGGAGGTGGAGGTGGAGGGAGTAAGCAGCGGAAGAAAACATCAAAATTTCACAGAGTTCGTTTGGGGGAGGACTCGAAGGCTGCAATACTAGACCTGAAGAATTCCGATTCCGATCCTGATCCAGTGGATAACAGACCAAAAGGCAGTGGAGAGCCTAATGGTGCATTGCCTGTGCGTGGGGTTTGGAAGAGCGGCGGTGGTCAGAAGCTCTTCTCCTAGAAACACTCAAGTGGTTCTGCTGGTAGGAGTTTTGACTATGAAGCTCTTTGGGGTTTCCGGAGTGTATGACTGAACTCGAAACACATGAGAATGACTACTTCTCTGAGCTCATCGCGTTTGTAAGCACCATTTACGTTCAGTTGGCCAGGGCAGTTAGTTTTGGTGCTCAGCGAGCTATCCCTTTCTGCATCAAGGCTGATGGCTGAAGGCGTGATGCTCGATAGTTTGGCCATTTTTGATGCACATGGGTTGCCTGGACCACAGCAAAGTGTGGATATACACAAAGGTTATTAAGGTTATTTTTCAGATGAGAATTGCAGCGCTAGGTTCGATGATCGTAGTGTGGTTAACTTTTTGTTGCTGGTGCAATGGTCCTCTGTTGTTATACCCTTTTGTCCGGATACTTTGTGCCCTTCACAAGCAGCTTCTTTAATCGCTGTTGATTTGGGTGCTGTTGACATGGTGTGTTGAAGACTATACAGAAATGACCGGTTTTGGTTGAAATACAGAATTATGCGGGATTCTCTTTGAACTGATTTGACAATATTTTCCCTACAGCATCAGCTTAATTTTGGCCCATGCATCGGTTATGTCTCTTGCCAAAGTAGTCCGTGGCAATGTAAGTTCCTAGTCTGCTATCACTCGCTAAACGTAAACTATAGATTTGATGAGCGCGGCCACATGTGAGCATTTGGTATGGCCTGCATTTTTGTTGCCATTGTTCTCCATGAGCAATTAAGCTGGTTACTTGGTTAAGTGCCGCAAGTTTTCTTACATCAACTGTAGAAGCTCAACTTGCTGTTGACTTTATTTTCAACGATCGAGCCTAGTCCAGCTCAATTACACATAACACTTCATAGTTCATATTGATTTTGCGATTCAAAATCAAAGATCAACAAGTAATACGTGACAAATCACCCTAGGTTACACCCTCTGTGGTTGTGGCCTTCGGATGATAGAGGCATGGCCCTATTAAAACATCTCAAATTAAGTTTGCCATCAAAAATCAAAATCATGGGATGCAGTGATTTTGTCCAGCATTCTTAGACAAAACATCATCTGAAGATTAAAAATTCCCTAACATATATTTCCAAACAAGAGCACCCTAGCCATAAAAATAAATCAAAAAGAGACCACTCCCAACGATTTCCTGAATCCTAGAAAAGAATGGAAGTGCAAGCAGGGCAACATGAAGAGACGGAACGGAAGCAAATACTTCGGTACGCTGGGTCTTGCATAGAGAGCGAGCAAGCCACAAGGTCATGGTAGTGAAAAAGGAAATTACACCGAATAGACATTCAATATCCTGCGATGTACCATGTGGTGTGTAAAATGTAGTTTGATTGAATTGACGCATGTATGATTCCAAATAGAAAGTTTCCAAGAGACCATTATCCACACATCTAAATAATTTGCGAGCCAAAGGTTTTCTCACTACTGTAACACATGTACAGAAACCCGTCCTCGTCCTTGAACGATTCATATACAGAGTCCATCAAACTGGCTGCAGCAAACAATCAAAAGGAGTTGGCAATAAATTCAAAGCTTTTCCCCGCATCTCATTCATACAGTTAAAAAGATCGGAAAAGGCAAGTTTACCTGTCTGCGGCAGCGTGTTCTTTACAAAGACGAATAGAGCTTTTCCTGGAGCTACACGAAGCCTGCTGCTCAAGATGTGGATGAACTGTCCAACAGACATGTCCCGAGGAACCAAAAACCTGTCGAAGCAAAACACAAAACAAAAAAGCCGTGGTTAACGGACATAGCTGAATTAGTTTTGATTTTCATTCTCATTGTTGCGCTTGGAATACTGGCAGGAGTAATACAGGGATAACATTCCCGCTTTTCCCCATTCTTGTTCATCGAAGCACACCAACAACGACCACAACAATACTCGTTAATCGATTTTGCTCATCACCGGGTCAATAAGAAGCTTTAAAGGACCTGAATGTTCCAACATCAGCTCTCATTTCTCAAAAAATTGCAGCGAGCGATGCAGTTTATAGATACGCAAGACGCTCAAGACAGTGGCCAAGACCATATGTCATCCAAGACAGTGGCTGGCTACCCTGTTTGCACATCCCATTAGAGATCTTGAACGCCCACATAAACAACTCACCCATCTATGCCAAACCTTAACTAGCGAAACCCGCAATAGCATACGGGAAGAAAAAAAAATATTTCGTGCTAGCCAGAAGGAAGCACAGAGCTTGAGAATTACAATTAACAGTTAGGATGCGATGGAGCTGAGTGATGCTAATGTAAAGTTCGAATGCTTTCACTTCAGAACATGCTCATACATTGCTCGTGCAAGAAAACTAATCTTTTCACTTACTTCCTTTTCTCCATATCAGGAAGGTTCGATCTTGAATATCTTTCCACGATTACCTGCAGAAATCGTTCAATCGCGTCAGGCGAAAAACTTCGCTCAAAAAAAAAAAAAAAAAAAGAAGGAACGTCATAAGCGGAAAACAAAGAAGAACGCCTTCAATTGAAGAAACAAATGCAACAATCGTTGAGGAAACACCAAATACAAAACCACACCCGCATCCCAATATCAGCAGCGTCGGACCAATGCCGCGATGAACTGGAGAAACGTCCCGAAAAGAAAGAGAGGAAAAGAGAACGGAAAAGGGATTTCGACGAAGCTGTGGAAGAGAGGGGGCGGACTCACGGGGACGCGATTGGGGTACTTGGCGATGATGTCGCGCGACTCGTCCAATCTTTCCTCTGTCAGAGAATGGGGGATTGTTTTCAAGAGTTTCAATCAAACACGCGACGATGTGCGTAACATCAATCGACACAGAGAGAGAAAGAGATGGGGGAACGAACCGAATGTGAACTCGTCCTTGAAGGAGATCATCTTCCCCATCACCAGTGCAGAAACCAGAGAGAGAGAGGGAGGGAGAAAGAAGCGTCTGGAAAGCTAGGAAGAGGAAGAACTGAAACGGCATCTTGCAACCGATAAGAACTCCTTGTTGGGTGTGATCGATATTAAAAGAGTGTATAGTATATATAAAAATAGACCCGACGGAATTCCAACAGAAGCGGGGATAGCTCAGTTGGGAGAGCGTCAGACTGAAGATCTGAAGGTCGCGTGTTCGATCCACGCTCACCGCATTTAACCTTTTTGGCGCACCAGCAGTTCTTCGAGCACTATACCTTTTTACTTATTTATTTATTTTTTTTTGATTCCTTCTTCCTCCTTTTTATTTATTTATTATTGTTTTTTTGGGTCACAGCAAAAACCTCTCATGAACCTCCCGAAGCGCGCACCAGCAGTTCTGCGAGCACGAAGAGCTATAGCCTACGCATTTCGCAGCGCAAATGGCGGAGGACCCCGCAGAGCAGCAGCAACGGCGGGAATGGCGGATTCAGTGCGGACAGTACCTCGGAGAAATCTCCGCTCTCTGCTTCCTCCACCTCCCTGCCCCCTCTCTCGCCTCTCTTCTCTCCCTCTCCTCCTCGCCGGTATTCTCTCTCTCTCCGAATCATCTCTTTGACTTTAGCTTCCTACTGCTCCCGGACTCGAAATCACCAGCCCCGATGTGCTCTTCCGTTTTCTGTTCGCAGGTTCCGGCTCGCAGATGTCGCTATTCGACCTGGAATCGGGGGCGATGATACGGACTTTCTACGTTTTCCGGGGGTTCGCGTGCACGGAGTCGTCCTTGGCTCTGTCGATTTCCCCGGAGGATCGTCGTCTTTGATGCTTGATTACACTGTGGCCGCGTATGGAGAGAGGAGGGTGAAGCTGTTTTGCTTGTCTGTGCGAGTAGGAAGGGAAGCTCGCGAGGAGAGTGAAACCGTGTTATCGGCGGATTTGAAGCTGATTTCTGCGGTGCCGAGGTTGAGCCACTGGGTTATGGATGTCTGCTTCTTGAAGGTGAGGTTTCGGCCTTCTTCTTGGTTCGGCAAATGCTATTGTCCGAACTTTGATTGTTGTTTTGTTTCTTATGATGGTTTGATTGAGTCGTGAATTTGGTTAGGAGGACAATGGAACTTCTTCGAACGAGCTGAAGAGGCGTCTTACGGTTGCTATAGGATGCAGTGACAACTCCATACACCTTTGGGATGTCGATACATGTAGCTTGATTCTTGCAGTTTCTTCCCCTGGTTAGTCATCGATTTATTGTTCTTTTCTATTCTTCAGATCGTGTTGGAGTAGTATGAGGGTAATTCAGTTTCCTTGTGCATTTCAGCTGCACGGAGTTGGGTACAGTGACTACTCTGTACACATTTTTTTGTTTTTTGTAGATGTATAATTCGCAAGCCTCTTCCCCTTCTCCCAATTCCCTGCAAAAACAGAAATCAAAATAAAAAGGAAAAAGATTTGAGTGTTTCCTCATTTTTAACCTTTGGTGACTATTAATGTAGAGAGGTGCCTTCTGTACTCCATGCGGTTGTGGGGTGACAATGTTGAAGATCTCCAAGTTGCATCTGGAACGATTTACAATGAGGTGGCAATCATTTGATCCTTAAACTTTTGTGAATACGTATTGCCTGCGTTCCTATTTTACTTCTTTTTGGTGAACATGTGATCACTTTAGCCCCTTGAACATTTGAGATTTATTGTGAAACTCGACTTTGCCGCATCATTTCTCCTCCATTAGTTGTTGCAAGAGGTGAGTCTTCTTTTTTTTTTTTTTGGTAAAGGAGGTGAATCTTCTTCTTGTCCATGAATTTCTTTTTCTTTTTTAACAATCATTCTTTGGTTTGTTCCTTTTGAGTTATTTAAATTAGGACATGACTTTGTTGAATTATCTCGTACCTGAAATTTTAGTAAAAGTCTGAGTCGGAAAGTTTTACTAGCTATTATCTTGCATATTTTTGCTTCTGGTTGAAACTTAAGCAAATTGCCTGAATGAATTGCACAGATTTTGATCTGGAAAGTGGTTCCCCATCATGATGCTCCATCTTCGATTGAGCTCACAGGAGAAGGCCTCATGAACTCATGTGCTTGCAACAGTCTTCTCCATGAATGTCTTTCCTATGAAGCTTTTCACATCTGTAGACTTGTTGGTCATGAAGGTTCAATATTTCGAATTGCATGGTCCTCTGACGGCTCCAAACTGGTCTCTGTATCTGATGATCGTAGGTTGATTTTTTAATCCTGCAGCTCCAGTGTAATTTCTCAAAATTGCTTTGATGATGAAAAAATTGCTGATTCAGTTTTCTTATGCATGCAGTGCACGTATTTGGGAAGTTCATTGCAAGTCACGATATTCTAAAGATGCAGCAGAGATTGGATTGCTTTTTGGCCACAGTGCTCGAGTTTGGGATTGTTGTATATCTGATAATGTAAGGTTCGTTAACAGAGTGATAGGAGACAGCTGAGAAGGCTAAGGAACAGAGATATTTCTAGAATTGCAATTATCTATTTTAAGCTGTGTGTAAGTGTTCTTTGAGTTGAGTGACATTGATGTTCCTCCTGTTATTAGCTTGTGGCATCCTACTTTGACGAGAGCTAAAAAGAAGTTGCTTAGGACTTTTAGTTGCTGCAACGGTGTACATGCAAGTTGGTGCAACATGAGCCATATTGGATTCGTCAAATGCAAACGGAAGGCTCTTTTGTGTTTTCATGAAATTGACATGTATTCTTGGAGATGTGGGGATTTGAAGGTTTGATCTTTGGCAATAATGTAAACTAAACCGCTATAATTTGCTAGTGTCAGAAGTTGTCTCTCACATCGTATTTCTTTTCACTAGCATGTTGGAAGGTGTCTTTCTTTCCTAAATACATTAGTCGTCAAGCTGGTTCTTCTGAAAAAGAAGCCTTGAAGTTGCATTGAATTCTAAATAGAGGCACAATAGGAACCGCATTGTAAGATCAAAGATCAAGTAATTGGTACTAGAGATTTGGTATTTGCTATAGATTAGTTCAAATGTCACCACCAAAAACATTAATGTATTTTGTTTTATATTCAAGTACTGAGAGTGCTCACTTGATGTTATGAACATCTTATTAAGAGTTTCTGTTCAGCAACTTGGAATCAAGTCCTCTTTAGTCTTATGGCTGTCTTTTTGATGCTATGACTAACTTCTGTTTCTTGTGATTTTACTTAGTTGATTGTTACTGTTGGCGAGGATTGCTCATGTCGTGTGTGGGGACTGGATGGACGACAGCATGACGTCATCCGGGAGCACATGTAAGTCCCTACTGTTGCTCCTTTTTTTTCCTTTTTCAGTGTAATCGTTGCTAACACATGACTTGTGATAGTGGCGCTTGCCCTTTTTCAGTTATAGAGAAGATTACACTTGTACATCATTGACACCTTGCTTGTGAAGGAGAATGCTACAAAGCTGGAATAAAGTGAATCTAAATTCTCAACCCACATTGGATTTGTTGTGTCTTTATTTTTTTATAATGCTACCTCTAGGATTTATTTATACATTGAAAAAACAAATACCAATGGTATGTATCCTGGTGAATTATTTATTTTTAGTCCTTCTTTTTCGGTAGAAGTATTTATTTCCGGTCTATGACCATCGTCAATGGATATCATTTGTATCTATGTAATGATGTGTTGGTATTGGCATGCCACTGTGATGTTTCAGTGGAAGGGGTATATGGCGGTGTCTCTATGATCCAAGGTCTTCACTCCTCGTCACTGGTGGTTTTGACTCTGCAATTAAAGTGCATCAACTGGATGCTTCTTTCGCTGAGGCTTCTGCAAAACAGTCCAACACGCAAGAATTAAGAGACGGAACTGACCTACTTACTGCACATCTTCCGAATTCATCAAGTCATAGCGGACACATGGACAGGTAATATTAGGTTACTTTAGATCTGGAAAATCAAAATTCCACTGTAGTGGACAATCTTGATAGGAAAAGACTAAATATCATGTTGTTAAATCACATTGTTGGTGTTCAATTCCAATTGGGATGTCTGATTATGATGGCTAATATACTTTATGCATTCTTCCAAAAATTAAAAAATAAAAACTTCATGCATTTCTTCAAGCAAATCCAGGGAAGAAAAAGAACTTGCTTTAGCTGGTCGACTGTCAAGAAATGACATGATTGAAGATCATCCTCCTAGGGTTTATAGTGAATCTGTTGTTATGCCGTTGCTTCGTCACATAGATGAGCAGGCTAAATGAGTTATGACTGAAGACTGAATGAAGCTTTTACATGGACATTTTTCTGTTTTTGAAATGCTTTTAAGAAGTTCATACTTCTATTTCTGTCTATATTTTGGCACTTTATTTTAATCATGCTCTTATTTCGTACACCGTTATTGGTTTTGTAAGAGAGTCTAACATAAAAGCTTATTTTGTGGAGGGAGACCATATGGATATGAAGAACATATTAATTTGATAAAAAGCAATGTGGGATACTTTAACTCCGTTTTTCGCATTCAAACCAGACATAGAATGTACTTAGGAAATGACGAATACGGAGCCTCACATGCGATCTGAGGCAAAAAAACCTCTAGTAACACATCATTAAGTCCAATGTAAAAGCTGAAGTTATTAGGTGGAGAGAGATCACATAAAAGAAAGATGATATAAGCCCCGTAGACAAACGATGTGTGATACTTTAACAAAATTTCTTCTGACTTGTTGCAGCAAAAGTGAGTACGTCCGATGCTTGAGCTTCTCATGTGAAGATGCATTGTATATTGCCACTAATCACGGATATCTCTATCATGCCAAATTGTGCAATGATGGTGATCTAAGGTGGACTGAACTTGTTCGAGTAAGTAATGATGTACCAATTATTTGTATGGAACTGTTGCCCTCAAATCCATATGACCCTTGGAATGATGCTGATGATTGGGTTGCTGTCGGAGATGGCAAAGGATGGACAACTGTTGTCGGAGTTGTAAAGAATTCTGATTCTCCTAAAGTGAGCATCAACTTCTCTTGGGCAGCTGAAATAGACCGACAGCTCTTAGGAATCCATTGGTGTAAGTCACTGGGACATAGGTAGAACTCTCTTCTTGAACATTGGAACATGTCGATGAACTGCTAATAATTAAATTTTCAAAGCAATGACCAAAAGATGGTGAAACCTCTGCATAAATTAGTATTCATTCATTGTTTTAGTTCCTTTTGGCCAACATTGTGGAGGAGTTTAGTTATAGGGGTTGAATGAGGAGAAAGGGACAGGCCTGGTAACACAAGAAGTACACATTGGTTGTTTAGGAAAGAAATGCTTTCATCAAAATCGTTTTAGGCAGGTCGTTTTGGGGTGTTGGGAGCAAAATAGATGCTTCATGTAGGAGAACTATTGTTGTAAAATCAGTAAAAGCTCAAAGTGAAGTTTCTGAAACTATTGTCTACTGTCGTACACAAGAGAGCTCTAGTCTCTGAAAAGCTAGCCTCTGCTATTTGTTTGTTGCTTGTTTTGATTTTTTTATAGGTTCTTATGGTCGCCTTTGGTTTCCATACTGTCTAGGTTCATTTTCACTGCTGACCCTAGAGGAGCCATGAAACTTTGGAGATTGTTCGAGGTTTCACAGTCTAGTTCTCTTTATCCAGAAAACAGTCCACAAATTTCCCTGATTGCTGAGTTCAAATCAGATTTGGGATCTCGAATTATGTGCTTGGATGTGGCATCTGAGAACGAGGTATATGCTTGCAATCATTATTATCACGCTTAAATGGCTTGACATTATCATCTGTAAAAAAAACTTACAAAAGAAACGTATAACAAGCCTAAATGTTTGTTATATTATACAAATGCTAAGTTCTTGAAAATGGTGTTATTTTGTTTGTCATAAATGACATTATCTGCTGCACTCCACTGACACATCTTGAGGCTAACATTTAAGATATCATGGAACCATGACCTTTTCACACTTTTCAGAAAATTTTAGCTTTTATTCCAATCATCGAATGACATGCCCCTTTCAACAGTCATTAGTAAGCAAAATCCTTTTGTAGCAATTGCATGATGATCTAATGTCACCAATCTTGGCCATTGCTGATAGCCGTCAGGGTCATGATAAAAGGAAAATCATCTTCCTTCCATTATAGCTAGCAGTCTTCATCCAATCAATCTTTCAAAACAAGTAATTTCTGCACCACATATTTGGTTAGACAGTTCTTTTAAGGAAAACCAACCTTATTATCAACTAGTCTGTATTATGCAGAGTCCAAATAGACATGATCATCTTGCTTGATGTTGCAGCTGCTGATCTGTGGGGATATACGGGGTAATCTGGTTCTGTTCCCTTTATTGAAGGACCTGCTGTTAAATACCTTTCCCATGTCAGCCGCAAAAATATCTCCAGCAAACCATTTCAAAGGAGCTCATGGCATCTCAGCAGTTTCCAGCATTTCAGTGGTTCACATCAGCTTCAATCACATTGAATTACGTTCTGTAAGACCTTCAATATCTGCATCTCTCTTGAGGCAAACATCAACATCAACATCAACATCACCTTTAACCCAAACTAGTTGGGGTCGGCGGTCGATGAACCCAAAAAAGCAAGACCGAAAGAGCTATAAAATAAAACAAAATACAATAACATATCTATAGCAATATAAAGAAAACAAAAGCTAGGACTAAACCAAGAACATAGGAATTTTTGCCCCTCCATAATGTTAATCGCTTTCCTCCACTCCCAAAGACAAACAAGACGCCAATCTATATCCCACTCCAACAAATCCCGTCTTACTACTTTTCCCCAAGTAAGTTTCGCGACCTCTCCCTTTCCTAACGTCACGTTCCCTATAACACACTTTTTACCGGAGCATTTAGGGGTCTTCGAAGAATATGTCCAAACCATCTCAAACGATGTTCTCTCATCTTTTCGCCACCGATACTACTCCAACTTTTCGTCGAATATCCTCATTTCTTATTTTATCCATTCTCGTATGGCCACACATCCACCTTAGCATTCTCATTTCGCTACTTCCATCTTATGCTCATGTCTCCTGCCAACACTCACCCGTATATCATCATCTTTGACATAGAATTTTCCTTTTAATAAAAGAGGGATTTTGCGATCACACAAAAATCCCGATGCATGCGCCATTTCATCCAACCCGCTCCGATTCTACGGCTACATCCTCATCAATCTCTCCCCTTTTGCAATATTGATCCTAAATATCCAAAGTATCTTTCTTAGGTACCTCCCGTCCGAGCAAATTGACGGGTTCATCTCCCCCTCTGCCTCGTCGAACTCACACTTCATGTATTCGGCCTTACTCGACTTAACGTAAACCCTTTGACTCCAACGCACTTCTCCATAATTCTAATTTAGCGTTAACCCCCGCCCCTGTCTCATCGATGAGCACAATATCATCTCAAATAAGCATACACCACCACCTCATCTTGGCATCTCTTGTTAGCTCGTCCATAACCATGCAAAAGATAAGGACTCAAAGCCGAGCCTGTAAGCCCATTGTGATTGGAAATAGCTTGATGTTCCATTACAAGCATTCACACACGTAGAACTCCATCATACATATCCTTGATTGCCTCTACATACTTTGACGTACTTTTTTCTTCCCAAGCACCCACCATAAGACTGCTTGGAACCCTATCATACGCCTTCCAAGATCAATAAACACCATATGTAGATCTTTCTTCTTTCTTGATACCTCTCCATCACCGTCAACACACCACCTTCAATAAACCAAATTGATTTACGATATCTTAGTCTCTAGCTCAAACGATGCTCAATAACTCTCTCCCACAACTTCATAGTATGGCCAAACTTAACGCCCTATTGGAACAATCTTCTTATAGATAGACAAGCATACTTTTCCTCCATCCATCGATCTTATTAGTATGGAGAATCTTGTTAAAAAGGTTACAACCAACGTATTGCCACAACTCCTAAGCATCTCCACACTCAATAGGGACACCATCGGGTCCCAAGGCCTTACCACTTCATTTTCTTTAATGCCCCCTTAACTGCGCTTTAATTCTACGCACAAACCTTCTATTTGAATCATCGAAACGCCCCAAATTCATCTCCATGATATCACTCTCTCCATTAAAAAGCTTCAAAATAGCTCATCCACCCTCCTGACGCCGCATCTCTTACTACAAGTTTTTGATTTTCATCCTGATGCATCTAACATGTGCAAGTCTTTACTTTTCTTGTCTCTTATCTTTGCAAGCCTATAGATACCTTTTTCTCCCTCTTTGCTCCCTAGTTTTTGTACATATCGAAAAAAACCTTGCCTCTAGCCTCCCGCACACTTTCTTGGCATTTTTCCTCGCTAATCTAAACTTTGCCAAATTCTCTCCATTAGGCAAATATGCAAACGATGAAAACACTCCTTCTTCTATTTAATCGCCCCCGCACCTCGTCATTCCACCACCAAGTTTCCTTTGCGTGATGTCCGTCGCCTTTACTTTCCCTAGACCCCTCTTGCCACTTTTTGATGCAATTAGACATCTCGCTCCACATCACATTTACTTCGTCCTCTAGTTGCCACGTCCTACCAAACATTCTTTCCTTGAAATCTATTTGTTTTCCTCTTTTAGCTTCCACCATCTTATTCTTGGAATCACTCCGCTTTCGTGCTTTGTTATACCTAACCTCCAAAACCACCAACTTATGTTGCGTAGCTACGCATTCTCAGGGTAGACTTGCAATCTACATACAGGCCCTATCATCTCTTCTAGCAAGGAAAAAGTCAACGACAATTTTGACCGCTGCAAAAGTAATCGATGTGACTCTCTTTTCCGAAGAAGGTATTTGCCAACATCAAATCATAAGCTAAAGCGACGCTCAAGATGTCCGCACCAAACTCATTTCTAGTCCCATAGCCAAAACCTCCATGAACTCCAAAACCTCCACTACTCGTCCGACATGTCCATTTAAATCTCCTCCTATGAATACCTTCTCCTCGCGTGGTATTCCCCTCAAAATCTCTTCCAACTCTTCCCAAAACTGTTCTTATCGGATACTAAGGTGCATACACACTAAGGATATTCACAATTAGCTCTCCCACTACTAGCTTAACCAAAATAATTCTATCTCCCGATCTTTGACATCAACCACCTTATCTCCGAAACTTTTATCTATCAAAATCCCAACTCCATTTACACTCTTTTGTGCCCGTACCACGCCTAATCCGTGCCTTCCACCTCCTTAGCCTTTTCTCCAACCCATTTAGTCTCTTGCAGCAAGCAATATTCACTCTTCTTCTAGCAAAAGTATCTCGCTAACTCCCTCAATTTACCCGTCAAGGTTCCCATGTTCCAACTCCCTAGTCGAATCCTTACCCCCGGGCCTACTTGCCCCACACTCGCCCATAGAAGTGGAGGACCTCGCTCACTTCTCACCACACCCGGGCACCGATGTGGCGCATCACTCGGGAATGATGCCCAAGGCTACTCCTTACCCTCGCACCCGCCTATCTTGGTGCAAGGACCCTTGCCCATTTTTCGCTACATCCGGCGCCGATGCAACGCTCAAAAGGGTACGCTCCAACGAAATATCAATAGGGTTCATCACATAAAAGGTAGCTAATTTTTTATAGCCGGCTCGCTAAGCCTCCTCCTTCATCCTGGCTTGGGACGACTATGTAAACATACATAGGCGGAGTTCTCTTGAGGCAAACATATCTTGACATAATTCCATGGAAATGGTGTCTGCCAGGACATGGTTACATTAAATGACACACACTCTTTGTGGTTTCAGACCGGAGCTGATGGATGCATATGCTATATGGAATATGACAAAGGTCTGCAGTCTTTGAATTTTGTAGGGATGAAGCAGGTGAAAGAGTTAAGCATGATTGAATCGGTTTCCACTGAAATTGAATCTACCAGTGACCGAACAAGTGGCAGTTATGCATCTGGTTTTGCATCCACAGATTTTATAATATGGAACTTAGTAACTGAGGCTAAGGTTCTCTTGCTTTTTTCCTCGTTATTTATTTGTATCATTTTTATTTGTTACTTTTACTTTTCTTCTCTTGTTCATGTCATGGGATAAACATTTGTTTTAATTTCTTACAGTGCCATTGGAACAGGTCGTGCAAGTTTCATGCGGTGGTTGGCGGCGTCCACATTCCTATTATCTGGGTGATGTACCAGAGATGAAGAACTGCTTTGCCTATGTCAAGGTTTGTTCGTGTTTTCATATTGAAATGACATCACATTGGAGATAGAAATAGTGAGTTGCGTTGGAAATCTGTTCCTAGAATTATCTGATGTCATTTATTTGGTTGTCGGAATTTATCTGTGGACAAATCTGTCCTCACTTTATTTGATTTGTCTAAGACACTTTCACCACTAGTTGGTTGTCTCCAGCTACTGAACAGTGCGACTTGCAGTGCGTCTCACCTCATAATTGGGTCCTTCTCTACTCAATATGACATAATTCACCATAACAAACTTCTGGGGACTTCTCTTTAATCGAGTCCTAGGAGAAAGCCTTTCCAAAGAATGGAAATTTTGGCCCATGAATTGATCATTCAAGTTCATAATATCCTCACCCTTGTCCCAAGCAATGGATCTTTGTAGAACTGACATGTAGAACAGAAAAATCTTATTCCAGTAAATATGGTTGGGTACATGAATCATCTTATGCCCTTTTTTGTGAAGTTATAGTCTGATCCAAGGGTTACAATCTTATTCCAGCAGGTGAGGTTGTCAACATGAACCATGTTATGCCTTTATTCTCTGCCTTGTAAATCAAGTTTCTTTAAGATCCAAGGGCTCAAGATCTTATTTTTAGTCTCTATTCACATCTTTTTAAGTTCTTCGCCTTTTTTTTTATTTTGTATTTTGACATCTTGGCCGCTGTCCACTGTAAGAATTGTCTTTAGTAGTTAGATGCTTCTACCATGCATTGACGCAGTCTTCCCTCTAAAAACGGGCTCTCTTTTGTATATGCTTGTTTCTCTGGTCAAGATTATTATGTGAAAATAGCATATGGCTTCTACTTTCAAATACAGTTCTCATTCTAACTTGTCCATTCCAGGATGACATTATTTACATCCACAGACACTGGATAATGGACTCAAAGGACAAGATACTCCCTCAAAATCTACGTTTGCAGTTCCATGGAAGGGAGGTGCATTCTTTATGCTTTGTTACTGGAGATTTCGAGCTTAGAAAAAATAAACAATCTAGTTGGATTGTAACTGGTTGTGAGGACGGGACAGTGAGGCTGACTAGGTAATGTAATGACTCTTTTACAATCTGGATTGACGTAACTCTACTTTTGTTAACACCCAGACAGTTTCTTGAAATTTTAAGATAAAGGTTATTTGCTTCTACTCAAACATAGCTGGTAATAGCCACAATTGATGTAACTGTGGCAGATGCAGCGCAGTGGATCTCTGGATAAATGCACTTGTACAATAAGCTGGCTTTTGTCAGAATCACCAAACCAAAATCAGCTTCCTAGAGTCTCTTGTGTTGCGAATTCTTCCCTTAAGTGATGTCTCTTTCTAGTTCCCCTGCCATAACACATGCTATCTTTAGAACTAGTTTGGCTATGCGATCCTCAATTGGACCTTGTGCTCATTTTCTTTTTATCTGTTGGTTCTTTCTCAATTTGTTTCTGTCCCCTATTTTCTCTTTAAGTTTTATTTTTGTCGGTTTCTATCAGAACTTAGATGCCAATTTAGACATCCTCAGTGAGAAATTTTGTTTAATTAATCTGGGAAAGAAGGTTGGAACAGCTGCATAGGGTAGTGAAAAGCATTTTGTATCTAGATTTTGAATCTCGCATCTCAGTTTTTATCCTTGATAACTCTGGATTTCTGTTTTGATATTGTGGAACTAATAATTGATGATTAGTAAACATAGAGAAGGAAATCTCATCGTTCACCTGCCAAATTTTATGGAGTTTCATAATTTTGTTGAACTTATTGATGAATATTCAATGACGAATTATTAGAGTAATTAAATATTAAACCACGTCTTCATCTAACAATTAAGCTTTTTGAATAGTCGGCGGTGATCCCATCAAAATCTCACATGATATCGAGCTAGAGGTCCCGAGTTCAAATCTTTCCAGGCCCCACATGCGTCCTCAATTAAATATGCCCACGCTTTAGTGCTAGGCAATATGACCAAACTAAGCGTGAGGAAAAGTGTTAGATTAATTAAATATTAAATCATGCCTTCATCTAACAGCTTAAGTTTTTAGAACATTCGACAGTGGTCCCATCAAAATCTCACACAAATCATAGTCTTATGGTGGCCTCCCTAACATCCAACCATCTATTCCTAGGGATCATGCAGATTTTATGCTAGTTCTTCTAATAGTATGGTTTCATCCGTCTCTTCTCATGAGCAATTACAAATGCAAACTAAAGAATTCCCAACTCACATCCCATACAAGCTAATTTAATTGTGCCTGATTTAGGTATACTCAGTGCACTGATAATTGGTCTTCATCCAAATTACTTGGAGAGCATGTTGGCGGATCTGCTGTCAGATCAATATGTTGTGTTTCAAATATCCATACAACCTTATCAGGTGCTGACGTGTCTGATCTAGAGGATATAGAGAACCTTCCGAAGGATCTTAAGGGAATTTACATGGAGGATGAACATAATCCATCTTTGCTTATTTCTGTTGGCGCAAAGCGTGTTCTGACTTCTTGGCTGCTGAGAAGTAAACCAGATGGGATAGAAGGTGGTGTTGCTGATTTACGATTACAGGATGCCAAAAATGGCTTATTGCCTTCATCGGCTGGGTCCTCTACATTTTCATTCCAATGGCTTTCTACGGACATGCCAGTTAAGTATTCAGTGCCTTCCAAAACACCGGGAAGCATTGAAAAGCTAATTTGTGTCAGAGACGCCAATGTCAGATCTAAACCACTTCTGCCTGATAGTGAGGCTCTGCTGTCAAAAGGATCTGCAGGTGATAAAAATGAAGATGACTGGAGATATCTAGCTGTGACTGCTTTTCTTGTTAGACATTCTGGTTCTAGGTGAGCATATTCATATCTGTTTTGTTTTGCAACTTTCTCAGATTGTGATGCATTTTGTCTTATCTTGCTTTTTGTGTCTTCGTTTCAGGTTAACTGTCTGTTTTATTGTCGTTGCTTGTTCAGATGCTACACTTGCAATACGAGCCCTCGTCTTGCCCTACCGTCTGTGGTAATTGCTAGGAGCATATAAGAATGGTTCCTTATCTGCGCTTCCTCTTTTCCTCTTACTCAGATGTAGTCATTCATTCTCCATCCTAGTGCAGGTTTGATGTTGCTCTGATGGTTCCTCTATCATCTCCAGTTCTATCATTGCAGCATGTCATCATTCCAAGACGTCAACTATCAGATGGTTGGCTATTTACCTGAAATCATAGTTTAGCCTATGTTGACAGCACTGTCATTCATATCAGCTGTGCAATTTATGCATCTTTGATCTTTAGAGAAGTCATGTTTAGTCAGGTTTCGACTTATTCATGCTTGATGTCATGTATTCCAGCCAAGAGTTATTAATTTGATGTTTTATTTTGAATTTCAGAAAATGTGCCGATTGGGAATGTATATGTCGTGGTTAGTGGAGCCACTGATGGGAGTATTGCCTTTTGGGATCTGACTCAAAGTGTCGAAGCTTTTATGAGGCGGTTGTCCAATATCCATCTAGAGAAGCTCATGGATTGTCAGAAACGGCCACGGACTGGGAGAGGAAGCCAGGGTGGAAGATGGTGGAGGTCGCTAAGCAGAATTGCTCATAAGGAACAGCCAATCAACGATCCTGCTACCGTGAAAACTATAAAGGAACTAAACGGGAACTTGACTGGCGATGTTGCCTGCGGGTCTTCATCTTCTATGTTGGATGCCTTCCCTGAGTTAGATAGCAATGCAGCTAATTCCTCATTTGAGATTATTGAAGTTAATCCTATTCGTGTTCTGAAGGGTGTTCACCAATCTGGTGTGAATTGTCTCCATGTTTGTGAAACGAAGAATGGCCAAAGTTCCGATAGTCGTTTTCTGTACCAATTAGTCAGTGGTGGTGATGATCAAGCCCTTCATGTTCTTGAATTTGAGGTGTTGGTACAGTCTCCAGTCCAAGATTTACATGTTCCAAGTTCAGAGATCAGCAATTCCGTACTCGCGGAGGAATTTCCTCATGATGAGCAGAACCAGAAATCCATGTGGACGATTGAATTCATTTCTCAAGAGAAAATTGCTTCTTCTCACAACTCTGCTGTAAAAGGTAGAGGTTACATCTCTTTTTCTTTATTTCTTTATATGAGATTTAAGTTAATTGCCTTCTCTTGAGATTGAACATGTAAATCAAGTGGTAGATATGTAGGTTCTTGATTCTATCTTTGTCAAAGTTGCATGTCTTCTGCAATTGTTTCTTCTTCCGACCTTTGCATCCCTTTGCTCTGCACTTTCTGAGGTCAATCAGCGTGATTTGTCAATTTTTCCACAACAGAATAATGTTTCCTCCAAACTACATATTTTTGCGCTTCTTTAACAATATTTGCTTTTTCCCTATTCCCGTGTCTTCAGTTTTGTTTGCACATGGTCAATTCCAAATTATACGATTTGGGATGCTACCCATTTCTAGATCATCTTTTCCTCTTTTAGATAGTTGCTGGTTGAATTTTGTGCAATTTCTAACTTCTTAGATGAAACATGCAACACCCCTCGAATGCCTTCGTCTTCTGCAAGTTCTAATTGTAGTCATTGTTATCAAGGCGTGTGGACAGACGGCGATTGGGTTTTCTCTACGGGTCTTGATCAGCGTGTCAGGTGCTGGATTCTCAAGGAACACAGTACACTCACGGAGCTTGCTCATTTTATCATTAGTGTGCCAGAGCCAGAAGCGCTGGATGCAAGATCCTTCAGCCAGTTAGTGATGCATATTCCCTCTAATGCTATAATCATAATTAGTGTGAAAAAAGTGAACAAAACTGAGCAGCACAAAATTCTCTCCTGTCAGTTTCTAAAGCTGATTTTTTTCCTAATCCCATTGCAGGAACCAGTACCAAATAGCAGTAGCTGGAAGAGGGATGCAGATGATTGAATTTCATGCGCCTTCAGTGTATCGGTAACGACAATCGAAGCTTTTTACCGTTTCCTTCTCTTTTTCCTCCTAAAAATTCTAAAGGGCAAAGCCAAAGGTTTATCCCACATTGGTTTATATAAACTGAGATAGTGACTGCCCACAATTAAAGTGGCCCATCAACAGTGAGTTGTATCTACCAGTCGTCTCATTTTTATTCGGTACCTCAACATGTACCTGTCTAAATTCTGTGGTTTTCTTTCCATTCTCTGGACCTTGTTGCTTGGAAAGATAGCAGCAAATCACTAGGTCTTCCATTTTAGGATGCGCAAAATTAACTTCTCATGTGATATGCCGGCGCCCAAGTAGGTGCTTTGATTAGTTGTTCTCCAGTCCTTATCACCTTTACCTTATTTGCCGAGCAAGCAAAGGAGTTGGATCTTTGTGTACAGCGAAGGAGGCGATTCCGTATGGCTTATTTATTATGTGAAGCAAAGCTTAGTTTTTATTTCCCTGTGGGCGTCGGTCGAGTGAAAACGCAAAGGGCCCCGAGGCGAAGTATCGTCTCAGTCAAGCTGGGCCTCTTTGTCTGAATTGGACCAGAGTTTCCCTGAAAACGAAGAAGACAAAAGTAGGCTCGTCCCCATTGAAAGCTCCTAAAAAATGAAGAAAACGAACTTAAAAGGCGTCGGTCCATAGGAAAACCAAAAGCATAACGAAGAAATGCGAAAAAAATATGGGATCTGGGTTAAGCGTCAACCACACACCTGGAAACAGGTCATTCTCTATTGATTGTATGTGCCGAACAGCGTAAACAGCCGTGGCTCCTACCCCCCGACCCTCATATCTTTCCCCATGTGAGGCTTAGAGATCGCATTTATGTTTGCCCCCGTTCTCTTTGCATCTAGGAATTGGACGACTCAAAGAGTAAACCATGTTCTCAATACCTTAGTGTTTGTATTTATCTTGAAAATACGGTATCAAGACAGTCCCGTGCTTTTGATAGCGAGCTCTATCTAATCAGAGCGTGATTTTGACCGAGCGATTTTGATTTTGGAGCCGTGTCGAGTTCACGTAGTTAGCAAATTACCCCCGCTTGACTTAGTTAATTTTGACCTCTAATCAAAGTGCTCTTTTTTTTTTTCTTCCCATCACTCTTCAAGATTGGTCACGAGTCTAAGACAACGGATCAAGTGGGAGAAATCGTGGGGAGCACCTAGCAAAGTGATCGATCGAGTGGAATTGTGGCGACCCCACAATTTAAGCACTCCTAATTTCTTATTTTTCTTATTTTCTTTTGGAAACAGGACATTAAAATGATGGTCTTGTAATCGGTCGGGTTTGACGCAGTATGAAGCCTTCTTCCATGGGAAGTCAATCTCGAGAACTTTTTCAAGCGCAAGAAATTGTCCCGAACAATATGGGGGTCAATTCTCCAATAAGACTATTTACTTATAAATGACCTTTTCCCTTTTCTGGTGGTGGGCTGTGGTTGAAATTGGAAGTAAAAGTTTTGAGCAATAGTTACAAGATACTGTCTTTTCTATAGAGGGAATCTGCCCAGCTATGACCTTCACTATACGAGTAGAAGTATGTTACAAGTACTGCGAAAGTCGAGATCTAAGATAAAGCCTGATATTTGTGCAAAAGAAGGAACAGTTCAATTTCTTGGTGACCAACTATGATTAGTGGTAAGTCCCGTATAGGTTTTTTATCCTGGAACATGAAACATATCCAACGAAATGGATTCCTTAATTTTTAAAATATAGAACCTACCATACATTCTCGAGAACCCGAGACTTACTTTATCATGGGTTTCGAGGTTTATCATAGTTCCACCTGTATTCTTAATTCAACTATTATAATGAATCATCACCTTTAATGACCATAATTACTTCGACAATCCACTATTTTTCTTGTAGCTTGACTTCTTTCTCTTTTTATAATCATACCTTACATAACAAATTTCATTTTTAGATACACGGGTAAATGTGAAACATAAACAAAATAAAAGTTCCAACCATAAATATTACGAGAAATGAAATCTCAAACTAGTGGTTTCAGATTGCACACTTTTCATCGACGTTATGGAATCTTGCGTGATCATATGAAAACATATACCAAGAAAAACACAGAAACTTGTTACAACTTGGAACATGGAACCTACTCATCGAAACAAGTTTTCAAATTTTTGAAACTTAGAACCTACCAACCATAGCTTAAAACATGAAATCGGACTGATTTCCCACCGGTCCAATTCTAGATTTCAGATTCTACACTGGAGCCATGCTCACTCTTATTATGAACATCTCTCTCATAGACATACACACGCATCATGGGGACCAACAACATGGCCACTATTCTTATTTTTCATTTAACTATGATTTTAGAAAAAAGAAAGAGATTGCAACACCAATATGATAGAGAGACTTATCCTTTTTGTTTTTTTTTAATCGAACGAGAGACGTTCGTAACAAACACAATTCTCTTTAATTATTTCCGTAATTTGTTTGGCACTCCTTATATGGCACAGTCCATGATTTCCACGGACTCCCACGAAAACGATCCATCGTACGATGGCATATCATGACTCATGGACGTAATGATCAATCGGACCTCATCACGGTTGATCCGGTCAATGCGTCGAACATGTTTGGATAAAAAGCCTCGCGATTTAAAATTTTGCTTCTAACCGGCTAAAATTGTTAACCGAACAGTGAGTGTCGTATAAATGTAACGCCTATTTTCCTTATGGGAATTCTTGGAGAGAGAGAGAGATGATTGCGATGACTAATCGCATCGCGAACGATCGCCATTTCTTTGTTATCATTCAAACATGTGACCCATGGAGTAAGATCAAGGTGAAGGGTGAAATCTCGGTCTACGAATTTGGTTGGCCCAATCTTTTGGGGATCATCCTCGTGCAATAATCTCTTAACACATTTTGATAATTACATCACTAATTTTTGTCAGCAGTCATTACACGGCACAAATTTCCTAATCTCTATTTTATGTCTCTTTTTTTTTTTTAGGGAGCCAGTCAATTTTGCTGACATGGTTGACACGTCATCCTCTAAGCCACGGCTCACATCTTCGGCGGCTCGAGCTTAGCTATGATGGTTCTAAATCTCGTGATTTTTAATTTACGTACCACGAGATATAATCTGGTTTATGAAGGAAAAATTAGTAATACGGTAGGTGACCAAACACCACGAGGCCCCTCCCACTCAAAAACTTGGAAAATGGTGGGACCATGATCTCTGATTTTGACTCGCAAGCACGATTATAAAAAGATCTCAATTTTCTAAGCACTAATTAATGCTGCCAAAAAAAATTAATGCCACGTCATTAAATTAAACAGAAAATTAAAATGTTAACCGCAAAAGTGGACCCAATTTTGTTTTGCAAGACACTGGCTACACAACTCCGGCTTACAAAGGCTTTTCTTATTTCAACATGTCGTGCCGGCCAGCCTTGCCCCTCTCCAATGAGTGAATTTTTTCCCTTCAACTTAGGGAATGCTCTCGAATTTTACATCCAAAGCTAAACCACTACCAACGGTTACACTCATATTATATTTATTCCAAATTAATTTTCATGCTAGAAAATTATTTCGAACCGGTACACTCGTGCCATAATTATCCCGAAAATAATTCTCATGTTACATATTCTCCTAAATTGATAAACATATGCCGTATTTGCCCCAATTTTTGGCATAAAATCATGGTAGATTTGTGACGGTTGTACTAATTTGAGAGTTATTGTGGCACGAAAATTAGTTTGAGATAAATATGTTATGACCGTGCGGTTTGGTATCTCTTTTGGTATTAACCGAAACCAAAAGACAAAAATTGATAGATGAGTGTGGTGTTCTCCTCGATCTTTGTCGTGAAAAGGATTACTTGAATGAGCATTCATCTTTCTCAATTGATATGATTTTTTTTTCTTTTGGGCTAATCCAGGGATATGACTTATACGCCCCTATATAACCATATAG
This sequence comes from Rhodamnia rubescens, assembly GCA_021437795.1. NCBI lineage: Eukaryota > Viridiplantae > Streptophyta > Magnoliopsida > Myrtales > Myrtaceae > Rhodamnia > Rhodamnia rubescens. The sequence continues at coordinate 3,493,154 of JAILYA010000028.1, read as the reverse complement.
TATCCGTGAGACAGAAAACTTCCATATGCTAGGTGAAGTTTAGTTGGTTATCGATTAGCCTAAGGTTTAAAAAATTTTCGCAAAGTAACCCCCAAAGTGGCGCTTGTCTCAAAGATGCCTCTTGTCCATGGTGTGGAAAATCACACGGGAGACATACGTGGTCCTTAGCCGGCGAAGATTTAAGATGCCGGTGAGCTTGGACTTTGGGGATTTTAGAGACCTCCCGGTCCAATGGACTTCATCTCAAAATGAAAATTTTGGCCATGTCGGCCCGGTCATGCCATGCCATATATGACGGCTGGTGTTCGGGTTAGTGATCGATGGCCGAACGATAACATTGACAAATCATCAAAAGGTGTAGGACTAAACTAGCTAAATTAAAAAATTTCATTAATAAATGCGCATCGAGTTCAATACGTTTATAACTTTTTTTGGTAATCTTTCTCTTTTTGTGAAAATGGTCCCACTTCATGGGACTATCTAATATTATCCCTAGAAAAAAAAAAAGTCTATGTTACAATGGGTTTGGTTGGCAAAAAAAGACTCTAATTTGTTAGCTCGTAGTCAAGAGACATTATACAAATATGTATCTCGAAGGGCAAATTGAGTTATTTCCTACCTAACATTCACATCTTGCCCTCATGAGATAAAGAAGGCAAAGGAAAAAAATTGGAGAAGTACCATACATTAAATCCTATGATTTAGTATTTGGTAGTAATTAAAGTAAACTGACTGCCTTGGGAACTTTTGCTGATTAGTTTCCATCTGAAAGATCGCTTAAGCACGAGCAGATCAAAATTCCAGCCTCACAGAAGAATCAAGCAAAACTGAATAGGGAGTAGGGTTGATGTCGGCGCATGATACTTAGGTTTCAATTTTTGAACTAGTGTTATATTTCATATAGCATGTTCTATCATCTCACGGCAAACACCGTCCCGGTAAAAAAGAAAATTTTGATTATTCCACAATATGTACTGTTTTTTTTATGTCAATACTTTTACCAAATTTACGAATTGTTAGATGCGTATGATAACTTCCTCTTTATTTTCTCGTTTTTCGTCATGTTATCGAGTCATTCTTAACATTGTAATCCACTCTGAACTGCTCTTTTATTCTAGTACATAAAATACCTAGAGGATGAAATCGGAATTGTCATGGCCAAAAAGGAGAAAAAAAATCTGTTGAAATTAATATGATCGACTAAGTCGCCATCAAAGTTGTGATGAAGTCGTGCTTCCTTTTTTTTTTTTTTTTTTTGGGAAAAATCTCGGTAGTTTTCTTTAGCTATCAACCTAGTTTTTTTTTTTTTTGGCTATCAACCTAGTTAAGGAGGGGAGAACTAACAACATGGGTTGATTGCCTAATGTCTAGAATTTGAGTTCCGAATGTCACTTTTACCAAGGAAACAAATTCTTTTTACACTTGAGTATAAGTAAAAACAAATTTTTTTTAAAAATTTTTTTAGTCACTATCTAAAATCTTAGTCAAATTTTAGGAAATTAAGAAAAAAAATGCAAATTTACTCGTCAACATTTTTGTATGGTGAAAGTTTTGAGTATTTCGAACTAAGAAAATGTAAAAATGCGTTGGCTGCACTATTGAGATCAAGCAAAAAATGAAAGGTAAAAAGGATGGCAAAACGATTGATTGTTGGTTCCCACGCCATAAAGAAAAGAACTAGCGCGTGCGTATCTATGCACTGAAATCGATTCTTGATTGTGACAACACCTTGATTAAGAAAGATTCTGAAAATCTTATGTTAACCGAGATTGTTCATTCAACTTTTGGGCCTATGCTCTGTGCTTCCCTTCACATCATTCCCTACAATCACTGCCATTCCAAACTCTATCCTACACGTAAAGGAAGATTCGGGAGACTGCCGGCCTCAAAATTGTTACCTAAAAACCTTCTCGAAAGCCTTTTGCCAGCTAAAAAGATACATTGATAACTATATATGCTTACAGATGGACAATATTCATCCCTACCAAGATTCAAGTGTCTGTCTGCTTTATTATTCAAAGGAAGCCTTTTTAATCTCCTTGAAGCAAGTAAAAGCTAGCCCGTTAGAGTTGTAGTTGGTGCTGCCTCACACATGTTATGAACTTTAGGTGTCTCGAGCGCAAACGAGTTATACGTTGTTGGTCATAGCGACAAACTATGTAGTTGTGTTTTCATTAAATTGATCTGCCTGAAAAAGACAATACATGCAATGAACACCCGTGTCCGATCAATCAAGCTTATTCAAATGAATACCCTTACAGAAAAGAGTCAGTGTGGAAAAAAAAAAGGATCTTTCCTAAATCGCCCACCCAAATTGCCGTGGATCCGATACATTTTATGCGGTAATTTAGAAATGAGAGGAAAAAAAAATAGAAACCTAGAAATGAAATGTCAAAACCACAATAGGTAATTGGAATATCAAAATTTGAATATTCACTACTGATAATACAGAAAAAAAAAAATCATTGAAGCATTCGACATATGTAGTTTTCAGATTTGGGTACAAAGGCATATTTGACATTATCCAACCGGCTCACGTCAAGCCACCAAGCCGCACAACTGGCTAGGGTTGGTGGGGAACCGGCAGTAGCCGGTAATTTGTAGCAATTCACCAAGAAGCAGCAGCCAATAGGAGAGAGATCCCCTACTTTTCAAACCAAGCAAATGTCCTTCTCGCCCACCAACCCCCCAACCAATCTGAATCTCAACAATCCCTGACAATCCAACGGCTACATTCTTTGCCAAAACACCATTTGTGCCAATCCTTCTTCACATTGAATTTTGGTGTAGCTAATTATGACTACGACACCTAAAAACAGAGCAACACGCGTTGTGCATGGAAAGAAAATGAAAATATAAAATTGTCGAAGATTTGGTTCCGTTTGAAAATGATGCATCCCTTACCGTGTAAGACGAGAAATATCGAAATCAAATTGACTCTAAAGAGCGAGAAAATTAAGCAAATCGAACTCCAGAATTACTTTTTAAATTATTGTTTTGTCTCTTGTTTATGTGCGAGGGAGATCTGATGAAAGAGCCTCGTTAAAGGCTTATTAAACATGTTCTTCCAAATCGAGAGATTATCGTGTTTTCATAGATAAATATGGTTGCACGGTGTAGGAGTGTTCCACTCTCAATGGACAACATTTGCTTGAAATTTCTTTTGCTTTAGTATCGTCAAGATTCCTACGTTGCGGTAGCTCCCATGGAAGTTCGGAGATATAGGCACCAAGTTAAACTATCCGATAGATTCTTCCAATCTAATTAGTAAATAGAGCTAGTGACTTTTGTGGTTGAGTTTGTAACTTTCTAAACCAATCAATTATCCATGAAAATGAAATTGATTCTTCCCACCTAAACAGAAAAAAAAAAAATGGAAGCTTGACTAAATGAGAAAGAAAAAACACCACAAAAAAAAAAAAAACAGAAAGAGTCGCAACCGATTCACCCGGTTCCCGTATTGGCTATAAATAAACGAGGAAGGCCACCGGATTCAGCGCATTCTGTTCTGCTAGCATCTCGGGCGTTGGTCTCTAGCACGAACAGAGAGTCTTCTCGATTCAATTCAGGTACTCCTCTCGTCTTCGTCTTCGTCTTGCTCAAAAGATTCCGTCTTTACTCGTCATCGTTACTCTCGTTCGTTTCCGTTGTAGTGTTCTTGCTCTGTGCTTCTGTCTGATTCATTTGAAGTATGGAAGAAGACGGCTTTGATTTTCTTGTGGATAAGTGGCTGGATCTGATTGTCTTTGGTGTTTCCTGGGCTTTTTCGCGTGTTTTTTTTGTTGGTGGGGTTTTAGTCGGGGAAATTTGATTTGTCTGAGTGTTGTTGTTCCGAGCGAATCGGAGTCGAAATGGGTGTAGATCTGGAGTTTCGGTTGGTGCGTATCTGGGAAATGCTGAAGATCTGAGACTCTTGAGTGCGTTTTGGACTTCTCCTGCGTGATGTTCTTGTTGAATGTGTTGACTTTCTCGTGGATCTGGAAGAGGATGCCGTTCTAGTGAGATGGCATCTATGAGATCTGAGTGTTTATTTTCTCTTCTTTTTCCTTCTTTTTTTTTTGTCTCGTCTTGTCTTCTGTTTGTCTACTTGCTCGAGTGGTGATATTTTTTTTTTTTTTTGAGTTTTCAAATGGAGTAATGTGATGAAAGAAGTTGCCAAGTTGAACGCGCGTGTCCATATGTGGGCAATGTTGACACTTAGTATACAGAATATGAGTATTTTATGAAGCACTATCAGATCGAGACTCTGTCATTCTCGATTTCATTCCTGATAAAGGAAGTCGAAAGGGTTAGGACTTTTTGCAGATCCTTGCTTAGGCTCTTGGATTTGGCTCGAACATTTTAAAGAGATTCGGCAACTTCACTAAATGTAAATGGTTATGTCTATTCGGTTGATGTTTTTCCTTACTTCAAATTGGTTGAGCATCTTCAAAGTTAGTTTTCCATAGATTTGCAATTTTCGTCGGTTATTTGATTAATCTGGTATTTGATTATGCAGTTTGAAAGAATGGAGACCTTTTTGTTCACTTCTGAATCCGTGAATGAGGGCCACCCCGACAAGCTGTGTGACCAGATCTCCGATGCTGTCCTTGATGCCTGCCTAGAGCAGGACCCTGACAGCAAGGTTGCTTGCGAAACATGCACCAAGACCAACATGGTCATGGTCTTTGGAGAAATTACCACCAAGGCCAATGTAGACTATGAAAAAATTGTCCGTGACACATGCAGGTCTATTGGATTTGTCTCTGATGACGTTGGTCTTGATGCTGACCACTGCAAGGTTTTGGTCAACATTGAGCAGCAGAGCCCTGATATTGCCCAGGGAGTCCACGGCCATCTCACCAAGCGCCCAGAAGAGATTGGTGCCGGTGACCAGGGCCACATGTTTGGATATGCCACCGATGAAACCCCTGAATTGATGCCTTTGAGTCACGTCCTCGCAACCAAGCTCGGTGCCCGCCTCACTGAGGTTAGAAAGAATGGAACTTGCCCCTGGCTGAGACCTGATGGGAAGACCCAAGTCACTGTTGAGTACTACAATGAGAATGGCGCAATGGTCCCAGTCAGGGTCCACACCGTCCTGATATCCACCCAGCACGATGAGACTGTGACCAATGACGAAATTGCGGCTGATCTCAAGGAGCATGTCATCAAGCCTGTCATTCCAGAGAAGTACCTCGATGAGAGAACCATTTTCCACCTTAACCCATCAGGCCGATTCGTCATTGGTGGCCCTCACGGCGATGCGGGTCTCACTGGAAGGAAGATCATTATTGACACTTATGGTGGATGGGGAGCCCACGGTGGTGGTGCCTTCTCGGGCAAGGACCCCACCAAGGTCGATAGGAGTGGTGCCTACATTGTGAGGCAGGCTGCAAAGAGCATTGTGGCTAATGGTCTGGCGCGCAGGTGCATCGTGCAGGTCTCTTACGCCATTGGAGTGCCTGAGCCTCTTTCTGTTTTCGTTGACACTTACAAGACCGGAAAAATTCCTGACAAGGAAATCCTCAAGATCGTTAAGGAGAGCTTTGACTTCAGGCCTGGAATGATTTCCATCAACCTGGATCTCAAGAGAGGTGGCAATGGCAGATTCTTGAAGACTGCAGCATATGGTCACTTTGGAAGGGATGACCCTGACTTCACCTGGGAGGTCGTGAAGCCACTCAAGTGGGAGAAGCCTCAATCTTAAGATAAACTCCCATTTTCGCCCCCACTTTATGCCCGCTTCATTAGTATTGATCTACTGGATGAATAAGTTGAATGTTTTCCTTCCGCAACACTTTTTTTTTATCGATGAGCTCAACTGGTGATGTCCTTTTTTAAAAAGAATGATTCTACTTTCATTTTTTTCCCATTTCAAATTGTACTTTCCTCATATTGTTTTAGCATTGATCTTTGTAATGAATGTCTGGAATTTTGTGAGGATTAATTGTGGCTAGATCTCCATCCTTATGCATTGAAGTATTAACAGGAAGCAAATGTAGCAACTCTTGCTTGTCCTGTGAAATAATAACTCTAAACGAATTGCACATCATTGTTTCTTGGCATGATGTCCTGCATCTAGAGTTGAAAAACAGATGTGCATATCTTTAATCGCCAAGCAGTAATGTATCTCATCAAGCGAATCAAACATTGATGGCAATGGATGTTTCATCTAGTTTAAGCTTTGTTTGTAGTATGGCAATGAGAATACACAGCCAAGTTTACCTTATACTGCATGGTTTGTCGTATGGTATTTCTGGCTTGTTCTGTGACAATAGTATACGCACAGCAAGAATTAATTATCAATCTCGTGTGTGGTGAGAACTTTGATTTTCTGGTCATTGGTTAATAGGTGTGCATAGAGTGGCCTTTGGTAATTACTTCTACAATCTCGTGAGGCTGTACTTATGTACCGTTTGGGAGCTGGCAAAATTCTTGAATGATCTGCATCACATTATTTACTAGTTATCTGCTGGAGTAATTCTTGTGTGTTCGGATTTCACTGAGTTTTTCCCAGTTAGCTACTGGAGTAAACTTCATTAGGGCACTGACATAGGTATGAGAATCTTGTTCAAAACAATAATTTCTGCCATGGGGATGACCTTTTATCTTGCATTTAGCTGAATAAACCAATAGTGATTTGCTCGGTGATTGCTGGAAGATGTGACTGCCGTACTTGAGGCCACGGAAATTATCATGGTTGATGGATGTCTATGGGTCAAACAAAGGTGATTCGTCCGGAGATGCCGGGTCCAAAACGCTCACCGATAATAGAGCACATCAGTTATGAAAAATGTGCCTCTTTTCTTCTGTTTGGTAGCGATTTGATATTTACCTTCACGGCTTTTGCTGTTGATCTCAATCATTGAGATTTCGTGGGATTATGTTCTCGACCAGGCATGAAAAATGCTCTGCGAAATGAACCTAGACCTCACTCTCTAGGGTGTAAGGTCTGGTCAATTTCATCAACTTGGATAATTTGGCGGATCCGATGGAGCTAGTTATACAAATTCTGACGTCTAGTGTCCAACGTTGTTATTTTGTCTGAACTAAATCTTAATCCAGCTCAATGGGAATTGTGAGGAGAAAGTGATGAGGTTATAATTGAGCATCATTACAGGTAGAGAGATGAATCACGGAGAGGACAGAAGGTAATTGGGATCCGTTTGTGATGATCCAAAAAAAAATAATAATAATAAAAAAAAAAAAAAATGAACCAAACTGAACTGGATTTTTGGTTCAGTTCATTTGCAGTTCAGGACTGAGAATGGTTCTGTTCACACGTGAATCCTAATTGTTCAATTCAGTTTGGTTTTTCAAGAAAATCGAACCGGACTGAACTATGTACACCCTATCACATAGACTAATTTCGTCGAAATTCAACGTTGTGAAATATATCCTTAAGCGAATCATACATGTAAGATGCACATTTGCCGATGTGGCGAATCGATACATATTCATCAAGCGTAGCGGGTCAATTGAGAGAATCGATTGTGGGGACACTTAGCAAAGCCGGGCTCACTAAAGGGGCTAAAACTTATTCCCATTCTCGAATTAAGTACCGTACTTGTTATTTGTGATTCCTTACAAACGTGCCGATAATTAGAGTTTTTTTTTTTTTTGGTTCTTTGGCTTGCCTGAAAATAATCTTTTATGTTGGAGAATTCCTTTTTTCGTGCGTTCACGTCCGATGGTAGTCAGAATCGGTTTTAGTGCAGCACCGGAGCATGGTGTGCCCCGGCAATAAAACCTTAAACGCACATCTTGAGAGGAATTGCGATGATTGTATGGAAAATTATAAAAAAAGTTATAAAATTTATTGTAATTGTGTTAATTCGGCTGTAATTTTTTTTTTGTTAATTGAGTTCTTTCGGTCACTTTTAGCCGGGAACCGATAATATTGACTTCGGGTGTCATATGTAGGCATGTTAGCTAAGGTGACATTTCTTTTTTATTTTTGTGTTTTTTTATTAAAATTTTCAGTTTTATATTTATTTTTAAGGGTAGGTTGAGGCCCGGCGACTTTCGCCGATCTTGGGTGAGGGCCCGCCTCCTAGGAGAATCTTAAAAAAAAAAAAAACATGTATCTTGAGCAATCATTAGGCTGCAGGCGAGGGTAGCCATTGGGCAAGTCCCGAGTCCTCTCGCCGTGGCCCTTGCCCGGTTGTGAGCGAGGGCTCGAGCCCTCTACCGATGGCCGGTGAGGGTTCGCGGCCCTTGCACTCGGCTGATTTGCCCTCGCCACTTCCATCCGGGTAAAGTTCGAAATTATTTATGTCATTATCCGTACTTCTATTGGGATAGTGAATCTCGTGGCTATGCTTGCTAGTCCATTCGGATTGCAATCTCGACTTTTGAGGACAAGATTCCGCAACTGGCAATTTGATCTTCTAATAACAAAAGAGTTAGCTTAATTAGGGAGACTGTTCTTTTTTAGTTGACCGAGGGTTAAACAATACTTCAGGTGTTAAAATTTTGATTTTAGTTGACCGGAATTTGGAGAACCAGGGCCAAGAAGACCCTGGGGGTCGTAATAAAGATATCATTCCCTTAGATGAGTTTAATAAGTACAAGTCTCTAGCTTTAGAGCTAAGTGAATAAAATAAAATAAGAACAGTCTCCCTAATTAAGCTAACCATTTTGTTATTAGAAGATCAAATTGCCAGTTGCGGAATCTTGTGCTCAAAAGTCGAGATTGCAATTTGAATTGACTGGCACGCATAGCCACGAGGTCTACTATCCCCGATAGAAGTAGAGATAATGACACGAATATTTTTTGAACTTTGACTCAATATACAATATCATAAATGAACTTTGAATTTGTTTAATATGGATCTTGGACCTTAACCTAATGTTTAAAGTCGTCCTCAAATTTTTAATTTATTTAAAGTGATCACTGAACTTTTGGTAAATATTTAATCTAGTCCTTAGACTATATGAAAATATCAAATGTAATCCTTCCATTGATTTAAGTTACAATATTTAATATTTTCATATTGTCTAGGGACTAAATTAAACATGCACCGAAATTTCGGAGACCATATTGAACAAGTTAAAAGTTTAATGATGACATTGCATATTGGTCTAAAGTCCATGTACCATATTAAACAATTTAAAAGTTTAGATACGGCCTTGCATGTTGAGCCAAATCTCGGTTATCATTTGTGCCATTTTCCCATAGAAGAATAGTGGGTCTATTTTAGAACATTAAATCTTTGGGAAAATTGTACAAAAAGTTCTAAAAAATTTTACTTTTGTCAATTTAGTACTAAAATTTTTAATTTTTTTAATTGAATTTTAAACCTTTTTAGGTTTTGCCAATTGAATTTATTTGGCCAATTTTGATCGAAGATCACCGACGTGGATGTTGATCGTCCTACATGGCATGGTTGTGAGTAAGGTATTACAAATAAAGGCATGGACGTGAGCGATGTATTAAAAGTTATTTATTTCTAATACCTCACCGTGACCATACCATGTAAGATGGTTAGAGTCTATATCGAGGTTTTTGGCCAAAATTGACCAAATGGATCAAATTGATAAAACGTGAAAAGATTTAGAACTCAATTGACAAAATTAAAAGGTTTAGAAATACATTGGCCAAAGTATAGTGGGTGCATGACTTTTTGTACAATTTTCTTTGAACACTTTAACGCCTTATCCACAGAACATGGCAAAAGTAACCCATATAATAAGCCATGATGCATCTTCTCATTGGCATCTTCATGCTAAGGCTCAGTTTGTTTAACCGAAAATGAGTAATTCAAAAAATATTTTAAAAAAATAATTGTTCGTATTGCTTACAAAAATAAATGAACAAAAAAATATTTTCATTATTTACGTTCCTGTTGATGAAAATAGGAAAAATTATAAAAAAATTCCTCAATCTATTGCAATTATGCTGATTTAATCCAAAACTTATTAATTTTTTTTTATATCTATTCGGTTCTAAATCTGTTGCAATTGTGCCGATTCGGTCTATCCGGCAAATTTTGGCCGAGCGGCACCGACGCGGATGCCAACCCCCGCCAAAGAATATTTTAATAATTTTTTTATATTTATATTTATATTTTTTTATTTTCGATTTTTTTACTTCCTCTTCCCAAACCCAAATCCGCACTCTCTCTCCTCCTTTTTTCCTTCTTTGTGACCTTCTATGTACGTGTCATCGATGCTTCGTGCACAACGACAACCCAAGCCTTGGCCTCAATCGCTCCGATGGCTCTAATTACCCGTTTCTCTCTCTTCCCTTGACGGAACCCCGACTTACGTCGACATCGATGTCGCCGACCGCGAGATGCCCCAGGGCCCACCACGGCCTCACAATCAACTCCCTCTCAATTGATTACAACTCCGCCGATTCAATCTTTCCTTTTTCTTCAATCGGAGTGTTCCTCTTGCTGAGCCTCGCCCGATGACGTCGAGGTCGTGCCTCGCCATGGCCGGGTGAGGCTCGACCTCGCTAGATTTGGGCTAGTGAGAGGAGAGCCTCACTCGGCCATTGATGTTTGCCTTGCGAGGCCACCGGCGAGGCCAACCGTTCCTCTAGTTGGTCGTCGAGGTCCGGCGACCGGTTGGAGGAAGAAGATGGAAGGGTAAGAGGAGGACGCCATGGAAGCTTATGACCTCGCCATGGTTGGGGAGGTTCGACCTTGCAAGATCCGGGTTGGCGAGGCAAGCCTCGCCCGGCCATCGAAGCTCGGCCTCGCGAGGCCCTTAGCGAGACCTACGAGGCCAACCGTTCCTGCGGTCGGTCGCCGAGGTTCGGTGATCGGTTGTTGGAAAAAGATGGAAGAGTAAGAAGAGGATGCCATGGAACCTTACGAAGAAGAAGAAAGAGGAGAGAGGAGGGAGAGTTTAGATACTGGGTGGGTAGGAAAGGAAAAGTAAAAGAGAAAGAAAATAAAAGATCAGAAATTTTGAAAAAAAATTATAAACTATTATTAAAATATAAATATTGCTAGCGGGCTAAGCTCCATGTCGGTCTTGCTGACCAAAATTCGCCGGATTGACTAAATTGTCACAATTATAAAAGGTTTAGGACTAAATCGATAAAAAAAATAAGTTTAGGATTGAATCGGCACAATTGCAATAGATTTAGAACTTTTTTGGTAATTTTCTAGATGAAAATATTTTTCATTGACTAATTATTTTAAAGTGATATATGCGATCATTAATATTTTTAAATCACTCATTTTTCGCAAAAAAACCGTGCCTAAATTTTTTTAAAAAAAAACCTTTGCCTGCATTTGTTGAAAAAGATGGAAACCATCGAAATGGCATAGTTGTCCATGACGAGCTACTACCTAGCCTCGTCCATGATGATTGATCTCTACAGATCGAACAAGGCGAAGCTGGACCTTCTCTTGTCATTGTATTGTGTTAGCCCTAAATCCTATGTATACATTGTAAATTACTTCATCAATGCAAACCAAGTTTGCCCAAACTCTACATGGTATGAGAGCGGTGATCCTTGGAGGCTATCTCTCACGTCCTCTCTCTCTTCGGCCTTCTTGCTCGGCTCATTTACTATTATCGCTACGGGGAAGAGGCCGTGACATTGATGCCCATTTATGCCGGAGCGGCTTCGATCGAGCGCTAGGATTTCTTTCGGCTACTAGCCCTTGAATCCTCCAGATTGCGAAGTCTGCTCTAGATCCGCAAGTCACCATGGCAACCGGGACTCCAAACTCTTTAGCCACCGTTTCCGCACATGAGCGGCCAAACAAGAACAAGATTGTATTTGTTACCGGAGAAATAAAAAAACCGGTCGCAACAAATCCCGCCTATGCGTCCTGGATTCGTATGAACAATATGATTCTATCATGGATTCTTAATTCCATCCATCCAAATTTGGTGCCAACGGTTCTCTATGCGAGTCGATTCTTGATGTCCAGGGGCCGATCTTCGTGAACGTTTTTCGCTATCGAATGGTCCTAGGATTTTTCATCTCGAGCAAACAATTTGTATCCTTGGTCAACGTGACGATGCTTTGTAATTAAGTACTACAACGACTTGCGAAGGCTGCTTGGGATGAATTGAATAATTTGGATCCATTGCTTGCAATGCTCTTATTCGGCTCATTCTACTATCACCACACTACAAGAGAATCAGGGCCTATTCCAATTTCTCATGGGTCTCAATCCGAGGTACACTAATGTTGTCAATCAAATTTTACTAATGAATCCGTTCCCTAGTGTTGTACGTGTATATGCACTAATTCTTCAAGATGAGTCGCATCGCCATATCCAATCGGACCACCCATTGTCCGTTCAGGCCAAGACTTTTGCTTAGCACTCATGGCAACCATGCTTCGCGATCATACATGAATTCCTCATCCCATGGACCGCCCAGCTCTCTTGGTGCTTCGCTCCGTCTCGCTAACCTAGCTAAACGGACAAACACATGTCGTGGCCAAGAAAGATGCGCCCACTATGACATCCTCGGGACATACACGAGATGTGTGTTATCGACTTCATGGCTTTCCTCCCAACTAAAAGCAGCGGCATGGACAACCATCTACCTCCTCTCGGCCCGCGGATAATAAGTCCAGCCAAACTTTCGATGTGACGCCTCATTCATTCACAAATGATCAATTTAAGCAATCGATGCGCTTGCTACAAGAGGTAAACATCCCGAAAGCCAACCTCTTAGGTAATGTTCTTGGTTTATCTTTGAATTCATTTAATTTCGATACTTGAGTTATTGACACTAGTGTTACCAACCACATCACATTTGAATCACGCCACCTTACAAACCCGACACACTATCCCTCTTCACATCCCACCGTTGGAATTCCGAATGGTGTTGGTGTCCCCGTGATATCATACGGTTTGGCTCCCTTACCCCAACTATCTCTCTTGATAACGTCCTTTGCGCTCCCTCTTTCAAATACAACTTATTATCAATCTCCAAGCTCACTCAAACCTTAAACTGCTCGGTCGCTTTTTTTCCTAACCATTATCTTTTTCAGGACCTCTTGATGAAGAAGAGCATTGGTCGTGGCGATGAGCGTGGTGGTCTTTATTACCTGGAGATTCTTAAAAGGATCTGGCATTGCTTTCTACTGCAACCTCTTCACCTCATCTTTGGCATGCCCGCTTAAGACATCCATCCGAGTCAATTTTATCTATTTTGCAACAAATTTTATGTTTTAGTCTAGCAAAACAATCAAATCCATGTGATCCTTATCATTTATCCAAGCAAACGCTTATGTCTTTTGAGTCTAGCACTATTACTTATTTATGTCCTTTTCAGCTTATTCATGTTGACATTTGGGGACCTTATTCTCATTTTACACATAAGACGTGTCGTTATTTTTTTTTATCTATTGTTGATGACTATTCGCGCTATACTTGGATTTTTTTGCTTACTTTTAAGTCCGATGCGATTGATTCTCCGATTCGCTTCTTTGCTTTTGTTGAAACTCAATTTCAAACTAAAGTCCAAAATGTTCAATTTGATAACGGGACTAAATTCCTTTCCTCTTGGCTTACAATATTTTTTTTTGCGCTCACGGTGTTCACCACCAGCGCGAGTTGCCCTCATACCCCTCAACAAAATGGAATTATTAAGCATAAGCATCATCACTTGCTCAATGTTGCTCGTGCATTGTGTTTTCATTCCGGCATGCCTCTTTATTTTTGGGGGGATTGTGTTTTAACTGCTACTAATCTCATTAATAGACTACCTAGTCCTCTCATGTACAATAAAATCCCAGTATGACCTTCTCTATGGCAAACCACCTTTCTATTCTCATCTTCGTGTCTTTGGCTCATTATGCTACGCTTCTACCGGTCATCTTCACTTCGATAAATTTGGCCCGCTCTCCGATGTGTCCTAATCGGTTATCCCACAAACCACAAATGTTACTGTCTCTTTGACCTCCAAGTCCAAACAACTTTTACCAGTCGTGATGTCATTTTCTATGAACAAGATTTTCCTTTCCATCGAACCATCGAACTCACTGTAATTCCATTACCCATACTCGACCTTGGTGAAACATCCATCCCGGTACTTGTACCGACCTCACCTTCTCGGCCTCCTACACCCACGGCCGCACCATCACCCACCGAACTCAAAGCTGTGCCTCTGCCATCTTGGCAACGCCATCCACCCGGATATTTTCGGGACTACCACCTGTTATTTGTTGTTGCCTCCGATCAATCCTCTTCGGACTCTAAGGTAATTGAATAAGGTACTCTTTATCCCTTATCCAAAGGTTTATCATACTTGCGATTTTCACCCACTCACTGTGACTTTTTTAGCCTCCATATCCTATGAGCAGGAACCCGAAACTTATGACGCTGCGTGTCAATCTCCCAAGTGGTGGGAGGCTATGTCTTCCGAGATATAGGCCCTTGAGCGAGAATGATACTTGGGAAATTATTTCTCTTCCTCCTGGAAAACACCCCATTGAATGTAAATGGGTTTATCGAATCAAATATAACTCTAATGGCACCATCAAGCGCTACAAGGCTCGGCTCGTTGCAAAGAGTTATACTCAAACAGAGGGCATTGATTACCATGATACCTTTGCACCCATTGCTAAAATGGCAACTGTTCGCACTTTATTAGCTTTTGCTTCAATTCGTCATTGGCCTCTCTACCAATTAGATGTGAACAACGCTTTTCTACATGGTGATCTTGACGAAGAGGTTTATGTGAGGTTTCCACCAGGTTTTCATACTAAGGGAGAGAATTTAATTTGTCATCTTAAGAAATCACTCTATGGCCTTAAACATGCATCAAGGCAATGGTTTGTTAAATTCTCTTCTGCACTTGCTTGATGTTGATTTTCAACAATCCCAGGCGGACTATTCACTTTTTACATTGGTTTGTGGCTCACTCTTGACCATTGTTCTTGTTTATGTTGATGATTTGGTGATCACGAGTGATGATGAAGTTATGATTCACCTTCTCAAGCGATTTCTTGACATAAGGTTTCGCATTAAGGACTTGGATACTCTCAAATACTTCTTGGGCATTGAAGTTTCTCGTTCTAAGTCCGGGATTTTCTTGTCACAAAGGAAATACACTCAAATGATTATTTTGTCTAACGTTGGTATTTTTGGAGGACGTCCCGTTGATACTCCAATGTAACCCAATACACAATTTTCGGACTCCTCCCTAGCTCTTAAGGATCTAGGTTCATATCGACGACTTATTGGTAGATTATTATATTTTACAAGTAATTCATCCAGATTTACTCTTTCCAAGTGCAACATCTTAGTCAATTTATGCACTCTCCTCATGAAGACCATTGGAATGCCGCCCTTCGCATTGTGCAAGTATCTCAAGCATGATCCCAAAGATTGGTTTGTTCTTCCCTTCGATTCTACTTTCCAACTTAAAGGTTATACTGATTCCGATTGGGTATCTTGTTCTACATCCCGACGATATGTTTTTGGCTACTGCATGTTTCTTGGTTCTTGTCCCATCTCATGACGTTTCAAGAAACAAATCACTGTTGCCCGTTCCTTAGTAGAAGTTGAATATCGTGCTATGACGTCTGCTGCATGCAAAATCACATGGCTTCACATGCTTTTCTTGGATCTCCACGTCAACACCGCCACTTGCTAATTTTTTTGTGATAATAAAGCGGCCATCCACATCGCCACTAATCTTATCTTTCACTTACGCACCAAACACATCGAAATTAATTGTCACTTGGTTTCGTGAAAAAAATTCAAGATGGCACTTTGCGTACTCTTCATGTTCCCGGTCACTCCCAATCGCGGACTTGTTTACGAAACAGGTCACACGTGATTTATTTTGTACTTTTAAGAACAACTTGTTGACATGTTTACATTCACCAACTTGAGAGAGAGTATTGGTAGATTAGGTTTATACTAAAAGGCATAATTGTCATTGTATTGTGTTAGTCCTAAACCCTATGTATATATTGTAAATTCCTTCATCAATGCAAACCAAGTTTGCCCAAACTCTACATGGTAGCTGCGTGAGCAGCGCTAAGAGCTTCACTAGAACGACCGGACACCACGATGCTCGGCAATGATTCACAGTCGGGCGATGATGAGCTAGAGCTCCAGCGGGCATCGATATAGAGGCTGCCGACATTCCAGCAGCTGAGGGCAGCAGTGCTCGACTGCGAGGTGGTGGACGTGTTGAAGCTCCGGGACCCGGGGAGGCGGGTGCTCGTGGACAGCCTGCTGAAGATTATCGTAGAGGACAATCCCCGGCTTCTCCAAAAGCTTCATCGCGAAATTACTGTTTAGACGGGCTCGCTTCAATATAACAATGTTAGAATAACTGAGAAAATTTAGGGTTCCATCCTCTTCTTCCAATATAGGAGAGAATGTGACGGTTTGGATCATGCTAACAAGTGCTTGGTGATCTGTTTCATACGACATAGATAAATTCCAAAGTACCAGGTAACAAAACATGGGAAAAATAGTCATTGTCAGTCGTAGAATTTCAGTGCATGCTTAATAAGTGCCGTGAATTGTGGACACTCGTTAAAAAAAATTCATATTTTTTTTTTTTTAATTAGATGAATCAACGCAATAAAAAATAGGGGACAGATCATCCGTTCCACGATCAATGTGCAAGGCTATTTTTAAAAAGAAAATATAAGCATCGAATATACAATAAAGACAATGATTTGTTCAATGTATATAAATACTTGAAAGTTTTTAATAATCTAGATATTTCTTCAGGCTCTCTTGATAAAATCTTGTCCAAGAATTCCGCGTTGAATTGATATGATATCGAGATACCAACGAGATAGAGTTGCATTAATGTATGTCTAGTGGATGGCTAAGCGCGAAACACGATCCGTTGTCACCGTCATCAAATATAAATAAAGTTCCGTGTTTGATTCACCCATTTGAACTTTGACTCGCTTCTTATTTGAATTCCGATACATGGTATTTACATGATCATTAATCAATCCGTCAAAATGATTTTTCTCATCGCTGCAAATAAACTGAAGTAAATAAACATTGGGTGAGTAAAGGAGCCGAATAGAAATAATGGCACGCTACCTTTCCAGAAGAAAATGAACCAAACATTGATGCTTACATTAATTATTCCTACATGACTTGCATTGATTTAGAATATAAATTACTCTAGTATCAAGTCGACACCACGTTTTGAAGCCAATTCAATAATGTAATAGAATCCCACTAAAATGGACAACGGAACAACTCGAAGAATGCCACGAGGAACATAATTGTGAATACATGGATGAGAAATGTCGATTCATGGTTATTGGTGTTGTATTTAGTAATATTACCTCGAGGAAGGGTGAATAGGTGATTTTGAACAATTTTGAAACTAATTGCAGAATTTAAATGAGCTAGAATAGAATCTGACTTAGGCAAGCCTATATCCATTCTCTCATGCTGATATCCGATTGGTTGGATTCCATTAGATCAATTGTTGAAAGGTTACAAGTGATATCACACTATTCACTCTTACGAAGATAATAAAATAAAAAAAAAAGAATATTTGACAAATCTCTCAAAGAATAAGTATTTCGCTCCCAAGAACAAGTATATAAATATGAACAACTCCAGCACTTCGAATTTTTTTAAGTTCTAATCTCTTTCTAATTGGCCACCATGAATCTCTCTTTTATATTCATTCACCTCCAAACTAGCCGTTGGACAGGTCTTTCAAAGGATCGCTCTTCGGTCGCTAATTGGACGCCATCAATCTTGATTGAACGATATTGTATCTAAGAAGATTTGGTAGCTGTTAGAGTAAAGTCCGGACCCTTCGATTCGGTCGCCTATACAACTAAATCCTTAGTTTCCATAAGTAGAGATTGTTAAAAAAATGCAAGCTTTCTTGTCCCATGAAAGGTAATATCCAATCGAGGATATTTTTCCAATATGTTTGGAAAATAATCCTGTCGATCAAGGTTGTAGACTTCCATAAATAACATACCCTAATTGCAAACTTGCCAAACTTCAAAATTTGATAAAAAAATATTGCAAAATCTAAACATAATTCAAAAACAGTTTTAGAAGTAGAAGAACCTCTTTGAATTTGAACAGATTGGAAAGTGACTTTAAGCTTTAGTACAATCCTTGCTGATGTGTCAAATAGAACTTCTCCAGATTGAGTCTTCGAGAGATGACATCTCCCTCCATCCGAATAATAAGATTTAACTCACTTAAAAGCAAATACATGACGACTTCGAACATCAAGTTTGGAACAATAAAAGCTTTTTATTCATGTGTTTATACCTGCAATAAAATATTTCAAAGCATTAACTAGATTCTTTTTAAAGAATGATAGTTCTTTCGAATCAAAATATTTAGAGGAAGGTGTTCTCAATAATAGGGGTATGGTTCTATTGGGATTATTCCACATCGATTGTAAAAAGGGTAGGTAGTCGATTTATAAGTGTAAGGGAAAGTCTCATCCTCTGAGCTAGATGTAGCTGTAATTTAAGGGCGAACCAAAATAAATCTTGTGTCTCAATTTTTTTTTTCTCTTTGCTCTTTACTTTGATGTAATTTTTGCGCGAATCCCGACAATGATATCAATATTGCCTAATGGTACTTAAGTTGGTTTCTTGATGTAAAGGTCAATTCCAGCCATCACATTTGGATTAACCTGTAAAGGTCATTTCATGTCCTTTTTTTATCTCCTAGGAAAAAAGTTTGTTTCGTTTAGTAACGTGGGAGTTTGCAATCAAATAGGATATCAAGGTGATCGAATATTATGGACGTATGCACGGACCAAGATGCTTGGAATCATGGGATGGCTAGCAAAATTATTAGGAACAAAAGTTGTATTTACAATCGATTTGAGGTAGGGTGTACAGAACATGTTCTCAACCTAAAGAACCGGTGATCCATCGCATCAAATGGGGCTAAGGAAGTACCTCGTGGTTCGTACATTATCCTTGTAACATGCAAAATTTTCATGGTGCAGCTACCAATAAAAAGGGAAAAGACAGAGAATTTTCATGGTGCATCTACTCACAAAAAATTTAAAGACAGAGAATTTTCACGGTGCGGAGAAACTACTGTTCCTGTTTTAAGGTGTCTCCTATAGCAAAGCATGCCTAAATTCAGCTCCTCAGAAGAAAATATAAGCTGGAGAAGATATTGTTTTACGGGAATGATTATAAAAAAAGTCATAAATCTATTGTGTTCGTCCCAATGTGATCATAAACCGTTTAATTTGGCTGATTTAGTCCTAAACATTTTGATATTTTGCCAATATAATCTAAATCGCCGACGTGGTCGTTAGTTGCTTATGTGATAAAACGAGCGCTGATAACGATAATTTTTACAATTTTTTTAAATTTTTCTTTCAATTTCTATTTCTTGTTTTTTTTTTTTTTTCCACTTTCATCTTTGTTTTTTCTTCTTCCTCCGCTAGTTGTCGAGCCTCCGTGATGGCTGGCAAGGGTGACCTCGCCGGCTTAGAGCAAGGCTCACCCTTGCCGGATCCCGAAGAAAGGTCACTTGCTGGCTTCGAGCAAAGCTCACCTTTCGCCAGATCTCGACGAGTTGACCTTTCTAGCCTCGGGCCACATGAGTTGCATCTGATTCAGAACATAAGTTACTCTATAATCAAGTCAACATCAACGTGAATTCAATCAAATAACGTAATGTAATCCCACAAAAATAGGCAAAAATCTGATTGCTTCCACACTTGTTCCGCGAGGAAAGATATGCCTTCAATAATGTTGTCCATAATCAATTCGAAGTAGGTGTGGAGAAGGTTCTCAGCCTAAGAAACCGGTGATCCATCACATGCGGAAAGGAAGATATATTCCTTGGAAAACGTGATGAATTAGATGAGTCGGCAGGCATTTAAGAATTTGATAGACTACGACCCAAAAACATGTTATTTCAATGGACAAAAATTGACCCTAGTTAACCAATTCCAAATTCATTAATTGGATATATAATATGATCCACCCGCTCGGCAACCAGCCAATTTCTTCATCAACATCTAGCCGATGGGGGCGAATTGACACATTTTATCGAGTGTAGGGGCGTCATTTGAGAAAAAGTCAAAAGTGTAAGGGTCGTTTGCAAAGCTCGGCTGGCCTAGGGGCTAAAATTATTCCCTTTCTCCAATGATGTTGACCTACTGGTTATCTTATGATTACTTATAAAGCCTACTATCATTTTTTTACGGCCTTGAGATTGCATGCGTGAGTTATATTAAAAAAAAAAAATCTTACATCGAATAATTAGGGGCGCATGATAATATTTTTAGAAGTGGATTTTGCCAAAGTGCTTTACGGAGCGAAATCACATTCGTAAAGTTTGGTAATGTAACTTCGAAGCAAAAATCTTTTTGATAAAAAATTTTACTTCGAAAGAAATTTTCACTTCAAGTGAATTTCCATTTATGAAGTTATTTTTTCCCCAATTTGAGAAGTTAAAAAAAAATAGCTTCTCTAACTCAAAAAGTGCTTCGCGCCTTACCCCCTTTTTTTTTTATTACGCCCTCAATTTATTTTTTATCATACCCACCTTCACCAACCTCTGCTGCCACGGATCGTCGTCGGCCGCCACCCATCGCTAACCTCCACCGGCCGCCTCCCATGACCATCGCCAACCGCCAACCATCGCCTTGCCCTCGTTACCTCAAATCTCCGCTTGTTGCCACCGACCAACGCCCCTGGTAGCCATTCATCACCAACCACCACCGTTGCCGACCACCGCCTACCTTCGCCGGCCACCGCCAACCATCGATCACCACCCACCGCCAACCTTTGCTGGCCACGATCGTCGCCAACCACCGATCTTCGCCGATCGTGACCGTTGCCAATAGTTGCCCCTTGCCGCCAACCAATGACCACCGCGTCGGCCGCCATTGCTGAGTTGCCTTCTCCGATCACGGGAGTAAAAAATAAATAATATTTTAATAATAAATTATTATTTTTAAATAAATTAAAAAAGTTCAAAAATGAAGTAGAAATTTTTCTGCCGCCGATAATAATTTTTCATAGAATATTTTACGTTAATAATGTTTTATAAGTAGAAATTTCCAATCGTTACCAAACGAATTTCTACGATCGAAATAACTTCGGAATAGAAGTAGAAAAATCAACTTCGACCGAAGTTGATTTTTGAAGCAGAAGTGTTACCATGCATGCCCTTAGTATGGTGTGGAGTGATTATATGTCCTAATTGATTCATATTTAATTGGTTTAAGTTTTCGAGTGAAGATGAGTCTAATTGAATATATTGATGGATTTGGGCTTAGAATTGAGCCCTCTCTTGGACTTTGAATCTATTCACAGAGGAGTTTCTATTCTCAATGGAAGGCTTGCATGGTTCGCCAAAGGGATAATTGCCAAAAAAGTCATAAATTTGTTACAATTGCTAATTCGGTTCTAAAGCATTTTTTATGTGTCAATTCGGTCATAAACCTTTTTCTTTTGTGTCAATTCAGTCATTTTTGTCAATTTTGATCAAAAATCGCCGACGTGGCATGATTAGTGCTGACATGGCAATTTTAAAATATTTTTTAAAAATTTTTTTATCATTTTTTTCCCTTTCTATTCTTCCATAGCCACACCTCTAATTGGCAACACCTTCAACCGGTTAGAGGTTTGGCCTTGCCGCTAATGGCCATGGCGAGCCTTGCCTATCTACTAGGGAAGCCGACCTAGCCGGGGGCGAGGTCGGGCCTCACCATTGCCTAGGCGAGGTGCGCCCTCGCAAGTGGCTAGGCGACCTCGCGAGGGGTTAGGCAAGGCTCTCATTGCTAGATCCGGCGAGGCGAGCCTCGCCTAGGCGATGGCGAGGGCGCCACACCTCTAGATGGTTGGAGATGTTGCCGATCATAGGTGTGGCTAAGGAAGAAGGGAAGGGATGAAAAGAAAAAGAAAAGAAATAAACAAAAAAATTAAAAAATATTATTAAAAAATTGCCACATCGTCGGCTTGCCACGCAACTTCTAATTAAAATTGTCCGGAAAGACTAAATTGGTATAAATACAAAAGATTTATGACGGAGTTGGCATAAGCGCAAAAGTTTTAGGACTGAATTAACATAATTGCAATAGGTTTAGGACTTTTTTGATAATTTTCCTTTGGCGAATGTAAATTAATATCTGGAAGTGTTCAATAATCTAGCTATATCTTCAAAATCTATTGCTAAGAAATCCAATATTAAAATTTCAAGTTGGAAAAGCAAAATCACAATGCAATGTGAATTGTTGAATTGGTAAGATAGTAGGAACAATGAGATAGGGTTGCATGAAAACATGATCGACTTTTCTTACCATCAATTATGAATGATATTTTTTGCTCCTTCGAGCTTTGCCCTGCTTCTTACGCGGATTCAGGCGACATCAAAATTCCTAAACTTGTACCCGCTTGACATATCTATTCAAAGCCTTTTTTTTATAACACCAAATATCTTAAATTTTTACTCATGTGATACATTTATGTGTCTCACTACATTGATGCTAACGTTGTTATTTTTAACATCACTTGCATTGGTTTACAACGTGAGTTACTTCTAAAATCAAGACAACGTCAATGTGAAATCAACTTAATTATGTAGTAGTGTGAAGTCAATTCAATAATGAAACTTTTCTAATGCACTAACCCAACAAAAAATTAGAAACCCATGATTCCCCTTCTCTCTGGCATCTCCCTGGTGTTAAAAACGTGACTGTATTTTGATGTGCTCATGTGGCATCCAGCCTTCACTATATATGAAAAATATTTGCCTTGCATTTGATCCCAGAGATCAAACGAATCAAAATGGCGAAGTTGTCCCGGGCGAGCGACGAGCTGGCCTCGTCCATGAGGATCGAGCTCGCCCAGACGGAGCCAGGACGAAGCCGGCGCCTCTCTTCATCACTGCGCCACCTCGCCTCGAGCAGCTTCAGGAGCATCGCCGACCCGGAGGACCAGGCGGAGTCGGTGTTCGGCGACAACCGCCGGCGGGAGGATGACGAGCTGGAGCTGCAGTGGGCGGCGATTGAGAGGCTGCCGACGTTCCGGCGGCTGAGGGCGGCGGTGCTCGGGCGCGAGGTGGTGGACGTGGCGAAGCTCGGGGACTGGGAGAGGCGGGTGTTTGTGGACGGCCTGCTGAAGTCGGTGGAAGAGGACAATCTCCGGCTTCTCCAGAAGCTCCGGGAGAGAGTGCAGAGGCAGGCATTCTGTACTTTGTTTTGTTTTTTTCATGCATCTTCAATTATTTTACATGCCAAAGTGTAGCTAATATGAAATTTACTCTTCAGAGTGGGTCTTGAATTACCAACGGTGGAAGTGAGATATCAGAATCTGTGCATAGAAGCAGATAGCGAAGCCGTTCATGGGGAACCCATTCCTACTCTTTGGAACGCAATCAAGTCCATCTTCTACGTGAGATTTCTTCTCTATCTTCTTCCCCCACAAGCTTATACAAAGTCTATGATTAATCAAAGAGCAAGGTTTCGATCTTGTCGTCCATCTTCTTTGTTCGGACGACGTAGCCGACTACTTTCGACCCAGACATTAGGAAAAGACGTCGACCTTAGCCAGGTGATGCAGATGGATCTTGCCGTTACAGAGTTGGCAGTTTTTAGGAAAAACCATAGGATCAACCAAAGGTGGGAACAAAATGCCAGGCGTAGCCAATGAAAAGACATCTTCTAAATTGTTTCAGAGAATTTTATAGTCTTATTCAGGATCTTGAATCTAATTCTCCCATGTCCTTGCATGATATTTTCTCTAGGGCATAACGGTATAAGGTTAACCTACCTGTATATTTACCTCAAGAGAAGTAGATGGGGCTTTTTTTTATTTTATTTAAGAAAGTAAAGATGGATAGCATGGGTACATAGGGGTCATCCGTTCCTAGTCCGGTCCGATCCCGCCCAGGAACCAGATTGACCGTTCCAATCAGTAGATTATTAGTAGGAGTGAGCAACACAGACTTTAATTTTAATATATTAGTTAAAATTAAATTTACATTTAACAAATATCAAATTATTGGTCCTCGGATGGTCCGGGCAGTTCCTTATTTGGTTAGTTCGTCTTACTCACCCCGTGGGTACAACAAGTTTTTACTTGACCAATCCCCTTAATGCACAAAATATCTGATTCATTAAAATCCCTTGTCGGATGGGAGAGCTCATGATGGGTGTTTCATAAGTAACACCAACCTCCAAATGGTCACCACCTCCTATTGTTACTTCGAGTGTTCCTTCTAGGAGGTTATCTCACATGAACCAGGCCCGATCGTTCAAAACCAGACGCTTGATTCTTCAATGCCGACGGGGAAGATAGTACCCTATTTTCGCAAGACGAATTCCTAATGAAACCCCTGGAATATCCAGTTGCACCTACTTTACAATCTAAAAAGTGTTACGGGGAATTGATTCTTGTCTTTTTAACTAGATTTTTGTCATCTTTAATTGGCTTATTTGGTGGCAAACTTATTAGTTCATGCAACTGCTTCTATATTCTATCAAGCTATTACAATATCCACTCTGGTAAATATGATAGGACATAAAAACAGGAACCATGAACCTTATTTTTTTGCAGGCTCCAACAAATAAGGTTGGCTGCAAGTATCAGGAGAACAAGATAAGAATTCTCAATAACATTAGTGGCGTGCTTAGGCCTGCGAGGTTAGTATTAAAGCTTAGCATATGCCCTAATGGAGATTCGCAAGTCTATGTATATGATGTTACTATGCGGCGTATTTTCTCTCGAAATTGTTGCAGGATGACACTCTTGCTAGGTCCACCAGAATGCGGAAAGACCACCTTATTACAGGCATTAGCAGGCAAATCAGAGAAATCCCTCAAGGTATTACCTTTCTGGTGTTCAGTTTGTTGTAGATTTTCCATGCTGACAAGATTAGGTACTATACTTAAATCGATATTCGGACGCAAATGATCATGCATATATATTAGATCAGTGGAATTGACAAATGATGTATATGATCAAGGTGAAGGGAGAGATTTCCTACAATGGTTACAAGCTGAATGAGTTTGTTCCTCAAAAGACTTCAGCCTATATAAGCCAATATGATACGCATATTTCCGAGATGACAGTGAGGGAGACGCTCGACTTCTCTGCACGTTGTCAGGGCATCGGAGGAAGGGCAGGTACCATCTAATTATTCGGCCTGGAAGTGACTATTAGTTCCGGTGGTCATTGCTGATCCTGCTTATGTCGCTTTTCATTGAAGACATGTTGAAAGAAGTTAGAAAAAGGGAGAAGCAAGCAGGAATTAATCCGGAGCCAAGCACAGACACTTACATGAAGGTTAATGTTTGCACAAAGTTGGATTCACTTTTTTCCTACAATATTCCAGTAACAGTCAACGGTTGGCGGGACTGGCTTCTGATGCCTTTATGACTATGAACAGGCAATATCAATAGGAGGAATGAAAAGGACACTTCAAACAGACTACATATTGAAGGTAATGTTTCCAATGGGAAAAAGAATTACCTAGTTTAGTTTTCACTGACAATTTTACTGCTGCTACCATTGCTGTGATTTTACGCCTTTTCAGATTCTTGGACTCGATATCTGTGCGGATACAATAGTAGGGGATGCAATGAACAGAGGAATTTCTGGCGGTCAAAAGAGAAGGTTGACGACTGGTTAGTTTCATATGAACTGTCAGCAAAGGATGACAAACTTATAAGAACAGCTTCTATGTCACATTGGAAGTTTGAGGCTTCGTTACAGATCTCTCACAGTGCCCTCTCTTCCAGGGGAAATGATAATTGGTCCGGCGAGAGTTTTACTTATGGACGAGATTTCAACAGGCTTGGACAGCTCCACTACCTTTCAGATCACTACATGCTTGCAGCAATTGGCACACATAACAGATTCCACAATTTTGGTTTCGCTTCTTCAGCCAGCGCCTGAGACATTTGATCTCTTTGATGACATAATTCTGATGGCAGAGGGACATATAGTGTACCATGGACCTCGGACTGATGTTCTCAGCTTCTTTGAACATTGTGGTTTCAAGTGCCCAATGAGAAAAGGCATTGCTGACTTTCTCCAAGAAGTATGCACTCTTGCTTACTAAAGGGATGTTGGAACCGTGCAAGGTTAGCGCTAACATGTTCTGTTTTTTGGGAATTATTGGCAGGTAGTTTCCGAAAAGGACCAGGCACAATACTGGCATCACAAAGACCGGACTTATAATTTCATATCTCCAGGCATGTTTGCAAGGATGTTTAAAGAGTTTCCAGTGGGAAAGACACTAGAAAAGGAACTTGCCAGGCCTTTCGAGAAAACTGAGCTTCACAAAAGTGCTTTGTCTTTTGAAATTTACTCGTTAAAAAAGTGGGAGTTGTTCAAAGCATGCCTGTCGAGAGAATGGCTCCTCATGAAGCGCAACTCCTTTTTTCATGTATTCAAATCAGCACAGGTAATTGCCCATTTGGGACTCAGAATGTGCAGTCACAATACATTGTTAATGAGACGTGAGAAAAATTCATTGGACTTGGTGGTTACTCTTTGCAGCTTGTGGTCATCGCAGTTATTACAGTGACCGTCTTCTTGCGTACACGGATGAAAG
Organism: Rhodamnia rubescens; assembly: GCA_021437795.1. Lineage (NCBI taxonomy): Eukaryota > Viridiplantae > Streptophyta > Magnoliopsida > Myrtales > Myrtaceae > Rhodamnia > Rhodamnia rubescens. Next base: position 3,466,683 of record JAILYA010000028.1, on the reverse strand, counting down.
TCGATTTGGTGCATGCGGATCTTTTCATGGGTTCCCTATTTTATGCTCTCATCCGGCTCATGGTTAATGGCCTTCAGGAGCTGGCAATGACTGTTTCTAGACTCAGTGTCTTTTACAAGCAACGAGATATTTTCTTCTACCCTGCATGGGCTTATACTATTCCAGCGGCCATACTGAAAATCCCATTCTCTTTACTTGATGCGTTTCTTTGGACAGCTATTACCTACTATGGAGTAAATTATAGTCCTGAACCGCAAAGGTAGTTGCCAAGTTCACTATATCAGATAGATGATATAATTTTTAGCCACTCACTTTTTTCATGACTGCCAGGTTCTTTTATCAATTCTTCCTGCTATTCCTATTGCATCAAGTATCGGTATCAATGTTCCGATTGATAGCTTCTGTGGTTCGAAATCCGCCTGTTGCAGCGATTTGCGGGCTATTCTCTTTATTTGTTTTGTTTTTATTCGGTGGCTTTGCCATCCCGAAACGTAAGTGCAATTTTATCAATTTTAATTGTAAGGACTTCAGCGAAGTGATAGGAACTTAGCAGCCTTGTCTATCTGCAGCTTCTTTACCCGGATGGTTGAGGTGGGGCTTCTGGTTCTCTCCATTGTCATATGCAGAAATAGGTGTTTCGATTAATGAGTTTCTTGCTCCAAGGTGGCAAAAGGTGACACCCTGAAGAACAAACCAGTCTCACATGTATGGATTCCCCTGACTGTGGAGGGGTTCAGTATTTAACGGGCTTAATGATCCTCAGCAGGTTTCATCTCTTAATGGCACTCTGGGGCAACAAGCGCTCAAACAGCGTGGTCTAGATTATAATGACTGCTTTTCCTGGATATCAGTTGGGTCATTGATTGGATTTTGGATTGTTTTCAACATTGGGTTTACCTGTGCTCTGAGTTTTTACAAAGGTAATTGAACGTGCTGGCTAGGAATACTCTCAGAGTGTTGACACTTTTTTGCTGAGTAACATGTATTTATTGGCTAATCACAGCTCCGAGTAGATCTCGAGCTGCTGTCTCCAGTAAGAAGCTCTCCCAGCTGGATAAAGACAGAGACATTAACCGTCCTACTCCAGGAGAACAGGCAACCAACAAAAGTACCACTGAGCCAAAAATTACAGGTCAGACGATTCATAAGCAGTTGGTCGATTATCATCTATTGAAAAAATCAGCAAAACTGCCCAAAGAACGGTCGATATCATACATTCATGAGTGCTAGTCGACATTTTAAATCAGTTTATATTGCCTTTTGATGCCAGTTCAATCTTGAAATTGTGTAGAGATGGTTTTACCATTTGAACCAACAACTCTAACATTCAAAAACGTGCAGTACTTCGTTGAAACACCCAAGGTGAGGCATTTGAGTTGCTGAAAATAAGTACTGTTGTGCATATCATATCAATAAATGATTGGTATAACAGTACCTCAAATGTTTCCCAGATACTGAGAGAGCAAGGTTTCTCAGAAAGGAGACTACAACTTCTTCGAGATATTACCGGAGCATTCAAACCCGGAGTCCTAACGGCTTTGATGGGCGTCAGTGGCGCAGGGAAAACAACGTTAATGGATGTTCTTTCTGGAAGAAAAACTGGCGGTTTTATCGAAGGAGACATAAAGGTTGGAGGATATCCTAAAGTTCAAGCCGCATATGCCAGAATATCTGGCTACTGTGAGCAAACCGACATACATTCTCCACAAGTTACAATAGAGGAATCGGTGGCATACTCAGCTTGGTTAAGGTTGCCAGCCCACATTGACAAAAATACGAGAGTGGTAAGATTTCTCCATCTGGATAGAATATGCTGATCATTATGGATACCCTATTGCTTGGTATTTGAGCAAGACTGGGACTAGGGACAAACAGATCAAGCATTTCAGTTAAGTGGATATAACGGACGTATTTTGCACATCGCGATTTGAGACACGAATTTCAATCTTTTTTACTAGTTGTTAGATAAATCTTGTCGAGAGTGTTCTCGAGTTAGGTGCCAATCAAGGGCTCAATCTTGTGCTCAACTGGACAGATTTTAGCATATCTGTTGTACGCATTTCTCCAGCAGGCAGACACAAACTATATTACGTCTCTCGCATCACAAATCGAGTGAGCAGCTAAATCTGCATCACAACTGAATAATATGTTGTCAATCAGGAATTTGTGGCTACTGTACTTAAAATGATTGAGCTAGATGACATCAAAGGTGCTATAGTTGGTGTTCCTGGTGTGACCGGTATATCAACTGAGCAGCGTAAACGGCTGACTATAGCAGTGGAGCTTGTTTCTAACCCCTCGATCATATTCATGGACGAACCTACTTCTGGTCTCGATGCCAGAGCAGCTGCCATTGTAATGCGAGTCGTGAAGAATATTGTCAACACAGGGAGGACCATTGTTTGTACAATTCACCAGCCAAGCATCGACATATTTGAGTCTTTTGATGAGGTAACTTGCTAATGCATTAGTTCCTGTAACAGTCTATTCTACTATCCGTAAATTATGCTTAGAAGACAAGAGTTTTGGTGGACATTGCATGAAATTCTAACTACTACTCAATTCACAAATGTTTGTTAAGTGCATTAATAACTGTGACGAACACGATTGAAGCATGTCGCATTTGATAAACTATGCAGCTAATCCTGATGAAAAGAGGAGGTCAAATGATATACTCTGGAGAGCTTGGCGAGCATTCGAATAAGCTTATTGAATATTTTGAGGTAAGTGCTACACCTCAGGCGTGAGCTCTTCACTTTATACTTCTTTCTCGTGATTTGCATGTCGTTAAGTATGAATTGCTTCTATGATGAGCTGCAAACAACGTTGATATAACCGAAAGGAAGAAAAACATATAAGATTGACTAATCCTAGCCTCATCAAGTACTCTACACTGGAAAGGAAAAACTTAAATTGAATTGAGAAAGCTTGACTACTGAATCCCTACATTTCCCCTTGTCCAGAGCATCCCTGGAGTGCCAAAAATCAAGGATAATTACAACCCTGCTACGTGGATGCTGGAAATCACAAGTCCTTCTCTAGAAACTCAACTCGGTATAGACTATGGCATCATTTATAAGGAATCTGATCAGTGCAGGTGATCATGCAGGAGACTATCGATCATTAAGTGCTCATCAAGCGTATAAATAGCAAAATTCAGTGCTCACAGGTGTTGTCTGCTGATAGCATATTTTTTACCTCTATAGGACAAACCAAGAATTAGTGAGAGAGCTAAGTTTGCCGGAGGCTGGGACGAAAGAAATGTGTTTCTCTGCGCGCTTCCCACAAAATAGATGGGAGCAGTTCAAAGCATGCTTGTGGAAACAACATCTAACCTACTGGAGAAGCCCTAAATACAACCTGGTGCGCCTGATTTTCATTACCGCGTCTTCCTTGTTGTGTGCCACTCTCCTTTGGCAGAAAGGAAAGAAAATGTAAGTTGTTCATACAACCCATGTAGTCTGAGAAAAAGCTTTTGTAGCTTGTCAAACATCAAGAATAGGAGCTTATAAAACTTACCATCTAAGATGCTAAAACATGATTTTTTTTGTTTTCAAGAAATGACCAGCAGGATCTTTTCAACATACTTGGATCGATGTATGTCTTTGTGCAATTCATGGGGGTAGGCAACAGCAATTCGGTTCTGCCATTTGTTGCTACCGAACGTATCGTTGTCTACAGGGAAAAATTCGCCGGAATGTACTCATCGTGGTCCTATTCAATTGCTCAGGTCACTGATTCATGCTCCTATGTATTCTCGCGGCTATACTGATACATTTCTCGTTCTTCCATAATTTTAACGAAGATATTACGCCCCACAAATATGTTGCAGGTGGCTATTGAAGTTCCATACATATTCTTGCAAGCAGTTCTGTTTGTGCTGATCACATACCCTGCCATAGGCTTCTATGTCTCGCTCTATAAGGTGTTTTGGTACTTCTACACCATGTTCTGTACACTGCTCTATTTCAACTACTTAGGAATGATGCTTGTTTCACTGACACCGACGTACCAAGTGGCTGCGGTATTCGGGAGTTTTGCCTACACCATGTTCAATCTATTCGCAGGGTTCCTCATTCCCAAACCTGTAAGTCTCTGATTCAACTTCTGCTATTCCGTGGAGTAGCCCTCAATGATGAACGTTGTTTGTGGCTTTAACACATCTAACCCCACATCTTTTATCATCCATTCCGGCAGCAAATTCCGGTCTGGTGGCGTTGGTGTTATTGGATATGCCCAGTCTCGTGGTCCTTGAGAGGTATGCTTAGTTCGCTATACGGAGACATCCATAAGGAGATTACAGTTAATGGACAGCAAACGACGATCAGCGGCTTCTTGGAAAACTATTATGGGTATCGGTATGATCAGCTGTATATCGTAGCCATCATGCTTTTGGCCTTTCCGCTAATTTTCACGTGCATATTCGCTTGGGCAATTGCGAAATTGAACTTCCAAAGGAGGTGAAAGGAGTGTAGAGAGTGCTTCGTTGAGTACTTCCACCTACAAAAATAATGTAGATTTCCATCAGAATAGAAGGAACTCTATTGCAAAGTCTTGACCTTGATTTCATCTCTCCTGTTGCAGCTCATTATTCCTAAATTCTTCACATGATTGGCCTAAGATTCACCTCAAATTTGGCATGGTTGACTTTGCAATAACTAATTAATTCAGCAGATTTTTTTTGCAAACAAGGACAAGTAAATAACTCATTGCCACAGTTCTTGCCAAATAACAGCGAAAACGATTACGCATTCGACACTTCGTATTCATAGATAGACATAAGGGCAATCCTCTATCATACAAAGTACAGCCGCAAACATCAAAGGCGTGTACGGTATATACACCTGAGGACATTCATGTTATCGATTCTTTCGCAATCCTGAAACTAGACCTCGAGCACGTGTTGTGCATGTGCCAAGTTCGTTCTAGATACAATTAACTTGCAATTTCAAAATGTTTGAAAAGAAAGAAGTCGGACTAAACATTTGGTTTACTTTGTGAGAGCAATCTTGGAGATTTTTAGCCAGTTGTTGAGTGAAAACATTGCTAAACAGAAAATGCACCCAATGAAGCAAAACCGTTGAGTCCTGATCAGTAAAGATTAACATTCTATTGTCCTTTGTTATGAAGATGGTGATTGATATGAGAAGCGGAAAATGGACACCAAATTCCAAAATTTATGGTTGTAGCGTGGTAGATCAGAGGATTTTGCTCTTTAGCTCCGTTTATTTCGCGAAAAATGTAGCGTTTCTAGAAAATATTTTTCAAGAAGTCGTTTTCCAGGATAATAACTATATTTTCCAGGAAAATAAATATATTTTTCGATGTTCGGTTGAAAACTGCAAATAAACTTGAAGTATAGAAGAGATTGAGGATGAAAATGACAGAATTTGGAAGTTTTTTTTTTTTTTTTGTTGTGTGGTCAAAACAGAACTTAGAAGTTTTTTTTTTTTGGTCGAATAACTTAGAAGTTCAATGGTGCATATATATCATAATCTTCAATGCCCGCAATTCACGTAATTATCAAAATAAGGGGTTGTTTTTTTCTTTTTCTTTTTTATAACTTTTTTGGCACGTTTGCAGTACTGCTCCAACGTGGGCGGGTGGGCGGGCGGAAAAACAGAAGAGTTCCGAAAAAAAAATAGAATACTTTGCATTAGACATGGCCAGTTCAATGAAACCGCGGTTCACGGCGGTTCCGGTTCCTAAAAAAGTGGAACCGCCGGTCTAGGCCCAACCGCTTTTCCCTCGGGCTCCACCCTTTTTTTTTAAACTAGGCCCAAACGGTTCTTTTCCCTCGGGCCTCCACCCTTTTTTTTTTTTTTTTTTTTAAACGGGTTGGAACCGGCCCGGAACCACCGGTTCCGGCCATTTACAAATCGGAACCGGCTCGAGAGGGCCGGTTCTGGTTCCGGTTGAAACCGTGGGCCCGGTCAACGGGCTGGTTCCGGGCCCACGATTCCATTTGGCCATGTCTACTTTGCATGAAGTGAAGGTCCGACGTAGTTTTCGAAATGTCAAGATTTCGCGGACTGTCCGCGGTAGTCGAGAAGAAGAGAGCTTTTGTATGGCCGCCACTTGGAGGAGTTCTAGGATCGCAGCAATCGTCAAGCGAGTCGTCTCTCAAATCTGGAGCCCGGCCACGGCCATGACCAGCGAGGCGGGCCTCGCTTGCACGAGGCCAAGCCTAGCCGAGCCAGAACCGGTGAAACCGAGGCTTCGCTCGGCTAGCTTGGCTTGGCCGGTCGCCGTGGTCGGCAACGGGGGTGACGAAGAATTTAAAGAAAAAAAAAGAGAAAAAATTTGAAGAGAGTAATTAAAAATAAATTTTTATTTGAAAAAATAAAATTTTCAAAAAATAAATAAAAAATGAAAAGAAAGTAACAAAATAATTGAAAAGAAAGAAGGTGTGAAATAGAAAAGGAATAAAAGATGAGAAAAATGTTTTCCTCTAATATTTTCCTCTTCTCAAAAAGAGGAAAACATTTTCCCCGCTTTTGAAAGAGGTTTTTTTCATAAGGAGAAATATTTTCCTAGACTAACTTATTTTTCGCCTTCCAAACTTCGAAAAATTCAGAAAACGTTTTTCGAAAAGTTATTTTTAGCTAAACAAACAGTCATTTTTGAAAATTTTTTACTGGAGGCAAGATAAGAAAGGGTTTAGCTAATGGTGATATTAACTCTGCCAGAAAGCCCTTGTTGAAAAAAATTCGGTAGCAAGGAGAACCCCAATTTACAACTTATAAGCCTGGACTAGAAGTAACTTTTGTTACAGTGTTTGTGCCCAATAGCATTGGTCTCCTCACTTACCTAAAAGATAGGGAACAATAAGCTGAATTCTTGCACAAGAGACATCTTTATTTGAGGAGGTGGCTTTGTTGTCCGGCTCCTCGTAAATGATCATCACTTGAGCTGCGCTACTTTTCAAGTTAGAGATGGATAGTTATAAAAAAATAAGGGTGAGTATGATTTTACGGGTACAACCTGAAACCGAACTAATGAAAAAATCTGTTCTATTCTAGGTTTTGATGTATGTAGGGTAGGTTCCAAGTTTCAAAAAGTTGGAGAACTTGTTTCAACGGATAGGTTTCAATTTTCACTACCTGGAACCTGGAATTTGTACCAAGTTTTTGTGTTGGGTCTTGGTATATGTTTTCGCTATCTTGCGGTACTCCATGGCGTCCAATGATGAATGTTTAATTTGGAACCACTTTCCAAACTTACATTTCGGCAAGATATTTAAGACTAAGACTTTTACTTTATTAATGTTTTATATTTATTGGCATGTGTAAATATGAGTTGTAGTTAGTGGATCGTAACAGCAAATGGTAGTCATTAAAAGTGACGATTCATTGCAATAATTCAATTAAGAATATAGTTGAAACTTGAGACCAACCCCGAAACTTGTACAAGATAGGTTCTAGATTTTTTTTAAAAAAATGAGAAATTTGTTGTCGTGGGTACGCTTTAGGTGGAACCTAGAAAGAGTCACCTTTAATTAAAAGGAAAATGCTTACCTTTGCTTAGAAAACTACTCCTAATCAAAGCAAGCCCTCAATGTCAAAATGTCTTTAGGTAGAACACACAGATGACAGTTGATTGAATGGTAGATAGGTACTTTTGCCCTCGTCATGAATTGCTTGCTAAAAGAACGACACAAACCAAACAGAGAACAAGGTTGATTTTAGGATGAATATAAAGTTGGAAAGCTGGATCTCGGCGCATGCGACATGCAAGAAAAATTCTGAACTGTGCGTTCCCGATGATTTCATTATCGATAGGCAAAGTGCAATCGTTCTAGCACTACATGGATCGAGAGATTTCCTAGGAGCCTAGAAACACGTTATAAGCATTCATTTCCACATGACCTCAAAATACAAGGTGTTAGGAATTCTCTTTAATTTCTTTTTCTGTTCTCGTTGATTTCTCGAACAACGTTCATTGGATTTGGTTGGTCATGGATGGATTGGGATGGGCCACTTACCTTCTAAGAGTTCCTAGTTCCCAGTTCCATGGACACAAGCGCACCGAAGAAATCACAGCACAAACATAGGAGACTGCCGGTCCAGTTCCGACATGATTCCTCGTCTGCCCCAATGGTTTCCAATGCTCTCTTCGATGAAGACTCCGAGAACGTTTAACTAACTCCGTCTGTTTGGGCGTCTTGTTCAAGAATATTATCCAGCAGCTCACCACAGTTACCGGCATGATTTATGGGGGGGCTGATGATCTGATGCCAACCCACTTGATCATAAGATGATGTGATATCATCAATCTAATCATGTGTCATACGCTTCCGTATCTATGAATCGGATTACATGATATCATCGATGGACAAAATATGTTGAGAACGGAGAGGTCGAGTGAATTGGCGAAATAGTCGGAACAAAGAAAAGGAAATCGAACATCAAATTTACGTGATTTGGTCCGAATGTCAAAACTTACGTTCACGGAAAGAACAATATAAAGTTTCACTATAAAAACAAGCGATATAATAAGATTACAATCACTCGAGCATTTAAACTCACTCTCGCTATTTTCTAGCCCTTAATTACACCCAATTACTCATACAACGTTTAACCCCCTCATAATTTCTGATGAAATCTCACTCGACGAGAGATACAAATTCTACTCATAAGAATTTAACTAGTTAAATCATTAACGGGTATAATTACAACAAGCAAATCCCTTCTCTCGGCCACCGAATGGAACTTTTTTTGTTTTGGTCGAAACCGAATGGAACTTGGCGCACTCTTTATTGGACGTCACTCTTCCTCACAAGAAAAAGAATAAGACAAAGAATAAACTCATTAAACAGCAAAAACTGCGCCCACAAGACGTATTGCTTACGTGGTTCCCTTACCCATTCATCTTACGACACGTATCCCGAGCGGGGCCCACCAATCAGGAAAAAGAAAAACTCTCCTCGCTCTTCACGATCACTTTCACGGTCACGGTCTCTCCTCTCTCTCTCTCTCTCTCTCTCTCTCTCTTCCCATTCTCTTTCTTTCTCTCTCTCTCTCCCCGCCTGACCCTCTTTCCTCTCCGACCTCAAGCCCGAGCGTCCGCCATTGTCGGCCACCGTGAAGAGCACGGTCGAAGTCTCTGGCAATGGGCTCGCCGTCGATGGATCCCTGTCACTTCGTGCATCTCACGAAGATGGACTTTAAGTCGTCCAAAATATCAATCGACGAGTATAAACCTAGCATTGTGCAGTCACGGGCGATATGGCCTCGCCGGTTTGTGGCCATGGCCACCAGATATCGAGCTTGCAGCTGCCTCGGCCGTGGCCGGCGAACCCAGATTCGAGCTCGAGCTGCCATGGCCACAAGTCACAAGTCAAGCTCGAGCAAACATTGCCGAGGCATCCTTGCCTGTTCGGGGCCATGGCCGTCGGATGTCGAGCTTGCAGCTGCTCACCCGTGGCCGGCGAAGCCAAATGTTGGAGATATGGATTGATTTGTTAAGATTACGAATTGATTTGATATGATTATATTCCTAGACAAATTGATTCAATCTATCTATGATCTTTTGTAGAATAGGAAAATGTAATCCTATAGATCTTTTTCTTTTTTCCTTTCTAGCACTATAAATAGTGCTAGGCCCTTTGTACATTGTTGAAATAGAAAATAATACAATTACAACTCCCTCTTTCAATTTATGACATGGTATCGAGCCGTCCTTCCCGGCCAAGCTTCCGCATCTCTAAATTGCCTCCGCATCTATAAATTGCCTCCGGTCTTCTTTCTGTCTTGTCCTTGCAATATAAATCCCGCAAAACAAGGTAGCCCCCGAGTGGAATTTAGTTTCTTTTTGATACCATGTCCAAGAATCAAGATACAAGTGGTTTTTCAATTGAGGAAAACAAAAACAGCTCACCTCAAGATTCGGATCAAACCGATCCAACCACAGAGCAACAATCCTGCTATTCAAGATTCATCGGAATAAATCCCGCTTCACTACTATTCCTAGCCCAACTCGGTGGGCTCCAGTCCACTAGAATCCGATCCAAGGATAATGGGTCACTGGGCCGAGCCAAACGTGGTTTCAACAAAACCCACCTGGAGAGGAAAATATTCCGGGTCTCGGAGTTCACCCCACTGGAGGTGGGCCCGGTCCATTCCCGAATAGTGGACCAATTTGGACAGCGCCGGGTCACGCACCCGGATTTTTTTCCACGTGGTCCGGGGATGGATCCCCAACCCGGATTCTTGCCCTATGCCTTGCCGGTGAGCAACGGGAGGCCCGAGCCCGGTGACCCACTCTACACGTCACCGGCCGACGGACCGGAGCTCGACTCATCAACATCCAGCTCACCGGGACCGGACAATTACAACGTTTGGGCTCGGAATCTCGGGCGAGCCCTCGTCACCAAAGACAAGGACGGCTTCCTCGACGGAGCTGTCCCCTTTCCGATGGACGAGCGCCTACGGCGATGCTTGGAGGAAGTGCAACCAATTGGTTCGCACTTGGATCGGCAATTGTCTCACCGCCGACGTTGCCGCGGACTTCCACCCACGGAGGATTCAAGAACAATATGGGAAAATATTCGCGAAATGTATGGGAGAATAGATCGAGCGAAATTATTCACAATTACTCGGCCATATCCGAATTAAAACAAGGAAATTCTTCGATTATTGCCATCTTCAATCGACTCTCGGCATCGTGGAACGAACTCGAGGCTGCCGAAGAACAACTCGAGGGACCCGAGACCACACTCCGGCATGCATCGAGAGATAAGAGAAAGAGAGAAAACTACCCGTTTTCTGCTGATCTTAAATGAGTCATACTCGTCCTTCCGATCGCGAGATCTTAGCGATGGAACCCACGCCGACTCTCGGGCGAATCTACCAACTAGCCGTCCAAGAGGAAAGCCGGCGGACGGCCGCAATCGAGCATGCGAGAAGAGGCGAGAGTGTGGCTCTCATGGCACTTCTAACCGGTGTTGTCTCGGTTGAATCATCGCACGAAGAACAGAGGAGCATTGGAGGTCACGGGTCCATCGAGCTTCGAAGGCGGCGAGAAGAGAAGATGGAAAACCTAAAGGATTTCGATCGGATGGCTAGGATCAAAAGGGAGGATCGGACGGCTATCGTCCATCCCACTATGCAGCCGAATCATATGGCTCTTATCAAGCCACATCAGCCCCACTTATAGAGGATTCAATATCCCTCATGGTGCTACGTCAACTCAAAGATCCGGTGGGCAATACTCCAAAATTAAAGGTAAATATTGTGAATATTGTAAGTGCCCACATCATACTATCGAGACTTGCTGGAAATTACATGGAAAACCAAACGATAAAGACAAGAAAGAAAAAAAAATTTCTGCTTACCAAGTGTCAAGACAACGGACTGATGGGGGACATCAAACAATTACTCATGATCAATACCAGGAACATTATGAAAGCCCCGAGTCGGTTGAAAAGTAGTGACAAAGCTGCAAGTTTTTCGGTACCTTCCTTTGCAAAACGAATTCAATACCGGTTGATGCATGGATAATTGATTCGGGTGCCAATGACCACATAATCTGTGATGAACGATTATTCTCTCATGTTCACAAAAACTCACAATCTCCCATATCGTCGTCTTCCGAATGGGAACGTTACTTATGTGACGAAGATTGGGACTGTGCATCTTAGTCCCGACATCATTCTTAAGAATGTTCTATTTGTCCCAGATTTTGAATTCAACCTCCCGTCTGCTTCAAAAGCCCGTGAGGATAATTCTTGTCATGCCATATTCAATTCTGAAAATTGCTTCTTTCGGGACCATTTGACCGGCAAACCGATGGGCTTGGGTAGTATTGCGGAAGGACTATATTTTTGGACCAAGACACACCAAGAGATTTTGATAGTAGCATTTTTTGTAATGCCACTACTAGTAATAAAAATATTCTTTTTCATCAACGACTAGGTCATAGTGCTTGCTTTCCTTATATAAAATGTCCGATCCGTCCTTCCGGCAAAACAATCTCGCACACCTTTCCCAAACAGCACATCTCGAGTTACTAGTTCTTTCTCCTTGCTTCATATGGATATCCGGGGTCCTTATCACACTCCAAATCGGGATGGATCCCGTTTTTTTTCTTACCATTGTCGATGATTACACTCGTGCTACTTGGGTGTTTCTCATGCAATCTAAAAGCCAGACTTTTTCCTATTTGTCAAATTTCCTATCTCTAATTAGGAATCAATTCAACAAAACCGTACATCGAATTCGTACGAATAATGGGAGGGAGTTCTTTACTACCGAGTGCACATCTTTCTTATCTTCTCAAGGGATACTTCATGAAAGCTCCTGCACTTATACTCCTCAACAAAACGGGATTGTTGAGCGCAAACACCGACATCTTTTAGAAGTAGCTCGAGCTATCAAATATCAAGGCTCGATTCCCGAGAAATATTGGGGAGATTGTGTGGTCACGGCAGCCTATTTGATTAATCGCATGCCAACTAGAATTCTTCTTTGGGAAGACCCCTTTCGAAATGCTTTATGGAAAACAGCCGAGAGATAAATCATCTTAAAGTATTTGGCTGTTTATGCTATGCAACGACTGTGGGCTCTCGAAGTAAAATGGATCCTCGTGCTACTAAATGTATTTTCATGGGGTATCCATCTCTGCAGAAGGGTTATCGTATGATGGAGTTATCCACAGGGCATTTCTTTGTAAGCAAGGACGTTATTTTTCATGAAGATACATTCCCATTCAAGGATATTGAATCTTCATATGTTTCGTCATCGAACATCGTCCATTCTTATCAAAAGAAGATCTATCTACGTATCCTTCATATGCAGTCATTGCATCGGAGTCGTATGCGCCAATTGTTGCAAATTCAGTACACCAAGACATAGCGACACCGGCTATTGCTCCCTCGGCATTGACTGAAGATATCCATGAATCCCTTAATCCCTCGGTGCATTCTCCCCCTCGGGTTACTCATGAGGTCGCTTCTCCAATTTCCGAACAGAATAAGAATGAGAAGCCTCGACGTTTTGGGAGATCAACTCGGCCTCCGACGTGGACAAAAGATTACATATGTCCTACCTTGGATTCTTCGGGTAGACAATATCCTACTTCCTCATATGTATCATTTAGTCGACTATCACCCGAACATCCGTGTTGTATTAGTCGAATTTCCCAAGAACAGGAACCATCTTCTTACGTTGAGGCAACATGTGACCCCAAATGGCAACATGCCATGGAAACCGAATTGAAAGCCCTTATTGAAAACCACACTTGGGATATTGTTCCATTACCTCCACTTCGAAGGGCGATTGGCTGCAAATGGGTATACAAGATTAAATTCAAGGCGGATGGATCCGTTGAAGGATATAAGGCTCGTTTGGTCGCCAAAGGATTCACACAACGAGAAGGTTTTGATTACCATGAGACCTTCTCACCGGTTGCCAAAGAGGTCACTGTTCGTTCCTTTCTATCCACTGCGGCCATCCGTAATTGGCCACTACATTAGATGGATGTGAACAATGCTTTCCTACATGGGGATCTAGATGAAGAAATCTATATGGAACTTCCATAGGGATTACGCGAGACGGGGGAGTCTCGAGTATGTCGTCTCCGCAAATCCCCGTATGGTCTTAAACAAGCTTCCAGGCAAAGGTATGCTAAATTCACTACTGCACTCACAAATGCAGGTTTTCAGCATTCCAAGCATGATTATGCCCTATTTACATGGATGAAGGTGATTCATTGATTTATTTGTTGATATATGTTGATGATATACTTATTATGGGAAATAATGATTCTCGCTATTGGGAAATTCAAAGAGCATTTACACTCCACCTTTCACATCAAAGATTTGGGACCTCCCCAATATTTCCTTGGATTCGAGATAGCTCGAAGCGATAAGGGAATATGTCTCGATCAATGCAAATTGATTCAAGAAATTGTTTTGGAAGCGGGGTTATCAGCCGCAAACCAGCTATTATATCGATCGAGCAAAATGCAAAACCGACAACCCATGAATACGACATGGGCTCATCTTCATCTCGTCAAAGATCCATTGCTTAAGGACCCGTCAGGGTATCATAGACTTGTTGGGAAATTAATTTATTTTACCATGACAAGGCCCGATATATGTTATGCGAGACAAATGCTCGGTCAATTCATGCATAAACCGAAGCAATCACACATGAACGCAATAGAAGGTTGTCAAATATCTAAAAGGATGTCCAGGACTTGGTATTTTCTTGTCTCGTGGATCGGCAGCATGAGGATGACAGCCTCTTGTGATACAGATTATGCTACTTGCCCCATGACCGGAAGATCCATTATTGGTTTTTGTATTAAGTCGGGGAAGTCATTGATATCGTGGAAGACAAAGAAACAATCAACCGTATCATTATCATCAGCCGAATCGAATATCGAGCCATGGCAAAGACTGTTTGTGAAATAGTTTGGATACGGGGACTACTCTCGGACCTTGGAATACAAGTAGACGGGCCAAGCGAGTTATTTTGTGACAATGATGCCGCTCTTAAGTTAGCAAGAAATCCAGTTTTTCACGAAAGAACGAAACATATAGAAGTTGATTGTCATTTCACTCGAGATAAAATTCGAGAAGGCATCATTGTAGCAAGAGGAATTGGGACTGTAGAACAACCCGCTGATATCTTCACCAAACCATTGTGTCGGTGACAACATGCATACCTTTTGAACAAGCTTGGCATCCTTGACATATATCGGCCGCCAGCTTGAGAGGGAGTGTTGGAGATATGGATTGATTTGTTAAGATTACGAATTGATTTGATATGATTATTTTCCTAGACAAATTGATTCAATCTATCTATGATCTTTTGTAGAATAGGAAAATGTAATCCTATAGATCTTTTTCTTTTTTCCTTTCTAGCACTATAAATAGTGCTAGGCCCTTTGTACATTGTTGATATAGAAAATAATACAATTACAGCTCCCTCTTTCAATTTATGACACCAAAGCTCGAGCTCGAGAGGCCATGGCAGCCGCAAGCTCGAGGACTCAAGCGATCCACCCTTGCGCGGCCTCGCCGATCGAGCCGACCGGATCCGGCCGACGACGACCACGGATGAGCCTGAGCCGCTTGTCCCGAGCCTTGAGCCAATCATCCATGGCTGGCCACCGCCATCTTCATTGAAAATGTGTTCAGGTTAAACAAAGAGAGAGAGAGAGAGAGAGAGAGAGAGAGAGAGAGACCGTGACCGTCAAGAGAGAGGGAGGTGGGTTCTCCAATTTTTGTTTTTTTGGTGGGCCCCTCTACGGACAGGTGTCGCAAGATAAATGGATAAGGGGATCACATAAGCAATACCGCCGTGGGTAGCCAATATTTTCTCGGTCTCTGGGCGCCCTCCATTTTCCACGGCATGCACGTGCATTGCAATAACGAAAGAGGCGGAGGCAAACGAGTATTCTTCCTCTTTGTCCAACCCATGAATCCGTCATATCACCTTCCTTCATCTGCCCCTCTTCTCTATCTTCATGATGGCTCATCTGAAGAAGTCCACTTGCCCGCTGTTCTCCTTCCACGCCCAAAGGGTCAAAAGTCAAAACACCTCGAGCCGGAACAAAAGAGAGGCTCCGATTCGCATCAAACGAAGGCAACATCATTGGACTTCCCCTTTCTGGAAAATCCATCTTCTTTGACCATCTTCAATAATGCATTCCACTTTTCTTTCGTCCTTTTCATTTTCCACGTGGTCGAGCTTTCGCACGCAATACGTTTGAGTCGGGTTTTCCATCCGGACTCAAACTCTAGACATATCTTTAACAATATACTTGCCCTGATCTTACACAAGAAGCTCGAGACAACTGTGATTGTAATTTGCATGCTCTCTCATTTTTAATAGGCGTTCTATGACCGCTTCCCTTTTCTTTTCCTCTTATTTCTTCACTATCGAAGAAATGTCCGGAAGGGACTAGTAAGAGAGGGGCTTCTTGTATGATTTCTCTTTGATCTTTATCATATAGGTTCTATACCCGTATGAGTTGTTGAGATTTAAGACCGTATTTACAGAATAATTCGCGGATGAAAAATGTCAATACCATATCATTGCCATCTCGTTCGATATAATTACAACAATCCTCTAAGATATTTTCCCGTATTGGAGATAATGAGAGTATGTACATTGATCTTTTGTAGCTATCAAGATGGCATGTGTACCTGATATATATTATCTTATAAGCTAATGTACTCTTTATGATTCATAGATAATGTATAGAAAACTCCACAATTCTCTCTTTCACTTTATTATTCTCAGGTCAACTAATGTCTCGATGTTTGATGGTTTTAGGTCGATTTCATCCATCACATTCGAGCTAACCTCACCTCCGCCGTCACACTTTAATAGTTACATGTCCTTTTTTATTGAGGAAAAAAATTTACTCAATTTAGTAACATGAGTTTGTAATCGAACGGGATGTCAAGGTGATCGAATATCATCGATGCGTAGAGCCCGATGCTCGAGATCAGGGGACCAAACAATCTTCCGGGGGATTAGTTAGAAAATTCGGCAAGCATTTAAGAATTATTTAATAGAGTATGACCAAAAGGCATTTGATCTAATGGATGAATTGGTCAGTCGACGAGAGCCATCTTCTTCTAGTTTCTGCAACGCCAATTGTCCTTCGTGGTGCCGACAATTTTTTTTGTCACGTCGACGGTAAGGACTAGGAGAATGATCCTGGGTGCAAAAATTGACTCCATATAAAGTGGATTCGACCAATTTCTGATTTGCACCTAATTTGAATTTGTAAGGAAAAATTCCAATTAGTCCTTGGAAGTGAGCCGAGCTTTGCAAAGTACCACTTACACTTATATTTATTATTTTCTGTTGTTGTCAAATGACCACCCCCTATACTGGATGAATATGTATCCATTCACCCCGTCGGCTGAACGCCGGTGAAAAAAGTGGCCGGCCGTGGTGGTCATACCTCCATGGTGTGCGCGGGCGTCTTCTATTTTTATGATGCAGGAGTACTTCGCAAAACCGGGCTTTTAAGCAAAAATCAAGTATGGGGGCACTTTGCGAAGCCGAGCTTACTTCGAGGGGCTAAACTTATTAATTATCCGATGATTTTCTTTCCAATAATTGCCAACCAGTGGTATCGTAAGAATTTGTTTCTCTTTCGATATGCAAGAGCATCAACTTTTATCTTTGCGTATTTCTTTTTCCCGTTCTTTGTTATTTCTAAGCCGGTTTTATTGCATCGGAATCAGGGGTACACGGGCACGAAAACCCTAAACGGGACATCGTGATTGGAATTAATGTCAAACTTTTGAGATATCAATTTGAAATTAGGCTAACCCTTTTGTAGTTATACAATCAAATTGCGGATTGCAGAATCTTGTGCGCAAAAAAATGGAAATTTGCCAACTCTAAGTTGACTAGCAACGCGTAGCCACGAGGTTTGCCAGCCCCAGAAGAAGAACAAGGCATCAATCATAGAGCATGCATTCATTCAAAGATAATGGCTGAAATTGACCAATACCCCTTCTCAGGCATTAATTGAGCCGACATGGCGGCCGCCTCGCGCCATATAAGAAAGACTTCGCCTGCCTTTGCCCCAAAAAGATCAACCACAATCGCCATGGCACAGTCGTCCACAGCGATCGATGAGCCGGCCTCGTCCATGATGGAGCGGAGACGGAGCCGGAGCTTCTCTTCGTCGCTGCGCCACCGCACCTCGAGCAGCTTCAGGAGTGTCGTTGAGTCGGAGGACCAGGCGCCTTCGGCATTCGGCGAGGACAACCAGCGGGAGGACGACGAGATGGAGCTGCTGCGGGCGGCCATCGAGAGGCTGCCAACGTTCCGGCGGCTGAGGGCGGCAGTGCTCGGCCGAGAGGTGGTGGACGTGGCGAAGCTCGGGGACACGGAGAGGCGGGTGTTCGTGGACGGCCTGCTGAAGATGATCGAAGAAGACAATCTCCGGCTCCTCCAGAAGCTCCGTCAGCGAGTGCAGAGGTGAACCAACCCAGGCCAACCCTTTTTTTTTTTTCCATTTTCGTGATTGTTACGAATAAATCTATCCAAATGGGTTTCACGATCACCTTAATTAAAAAAAAATGGATAAGTGTACTAAAATTCTAAAACTGAGTAGTAAAAATTTTAAAAAATGCAATCAAGTCCTAAAATTTATCACGAAAGTATAATTAATTTTTAAAACTTTCAAAAAATGCAATTAAGTCCTAAAATTTATCACAAAAATGTAAGGATTTGATTAGATCAATTCGACAAATTTTGAGATTTGATTGCGCCTTTCAAAAGTTTTATGACTTAATTGCACTTGAATGATAATGTTTAGGACTTGATTATGCTTCTTAAAAGTCTTAGGACTCAATTGAATTTGCTTGACAAGTTAAGAGAAGAAGATGCCCTTTACGTTGATGCTAACATTTCCCCGACATTTTCTTTTTGGTCCAATATTTCCCCGACATGGCTTACATCGATTTCAGAATATAAAAATAAGTTAAGAACCAAGTCAACATCAATGGTGAAGTCAACTCAATAACGTAACAGAATCTCACAAAGAAGACAACGGAACAATTTGCAGAATTCCACGGAGAATACACTTGTCCTAAAAAGTGATTGTTAGGTTAGCCCATGATTCGCCTTCTCGTTAGCATCTCGCTCTCGTTGGGGATGCGACGGTTTCCTTGTTGGGAGCTCGCGCGGCATCCCACCCACGACACTATAAGATAGACGTCCACCTGCATTTGTCCGAAAAGATCAAGAGCGATCGAGCGGGGCACGGTCGTCCACCATGAGTGATGACCAGGCCTCTTCCGTGATGAACGAGCCCTCCGAGACCGAGCGAGGACGGAGCTGGCGCTTCTCCTCGTCGTCGCTGTGCCGCGTCGCCTCGAGCAGCTTCAGGAGCCTCGCCGATTTGGAGAGCCAGGGGGCGTCCGTCGTTCGGCGAGGATCCCCGGCGGGAGGATGAAGAGCTGGAGCTGCAGTGGGCGGCGATCGAGCGGCTGCCGACATACCGGCGGCTGAGGGCCGTGGTGCTCGGTGGCAAGGTGGTGGACGTGGCGAAGCTCGGGGAGTCGGAGAGGCGGGTGTTCATGGACGGCCTGTTGAAGAATATCGAAGACGACAATCTCCGGCTTCTTCAGAAGCTCCGTGAGCGAGTGCAGAGGCAGACATTCCATACTTTTACGCTTGTTCTATGATTTTACAGCACTAGTGAAAGGAAGACACTTTTTTTTTTTGTGGTTTCATGCATATTCAATTATTTTAATAAGCGAAAGTGCAGCTAATATGATATTATAATTGTTCAGGGTGGGCCTTGAATTGCCGACGGTGGAAGTGAGATATCAGAATCTGTGCATAGAAGCAGATAGCGAAGCCGTTCATGGGGAACACATCCCAACTCTTTGGAACTCACTCAAATCCATTTTCTACGTGAGATTTTCTTTTCTGTTGTGAACAGTATGTTTGGGTTTTGACCTAAAAAATAAAAAAACAGTATGTTTGGGTAACATAGCCTACAAGTTTTGACACTTCTGTTGAAAGTCGGAGTTTCGAAGAACTTCATTTTTCGAGACATTAGGACAGGACATCGAGATTAGCCGCGCATTCCACATGGATCTTACTGTCAGGGAATCGGCAGTTTTAGGACATCCGTGTCTCAATGGGACAAGATTGAAAAGCATCTAGTTTCAAATGCTTCGCTTGTCGTGAATCGGCGGGGCGCGATATCCGGGTTGCACCGTGTCTTCGTATAGAAAACTAAGTACCTATTTTTCGCAAGACAAGTTTTATGAGGAACTTGATTTTTGTTGGCTTTAATTGGTGTATCTGATGTCAATATAATTAGCTTATGCAACTGCTGCTCTATTCCATCAAGCTGTTGCAGTCCATTCTGGTGTACTTGATAGGACACACAAGCACAGGAACCATGATCCCTTTTGTTTCCTGTGAAGCAGGCTCCAACAAATAAGGTTGGCTGCAAGTCCCAGGGGAACAAGATAAGAATTCTCGAGAACATTAGCGGCGTCCTTAAGCCTGCCAGGTTAGTTAAGCTCAGATTAGAATATACATTGATTTAGATTCACAAGTTGATATACATGATGCGGCTTCGCGGCGTAATCTTTACCTCTCGAAATTGTTGCAGTATGACGCTATTGCTAGGTCCGCCGGGATGCGGAAAGACCACCTTATTACAAGCATTGGCAGGCAAATCAGAGAAATCGCTCAAGGTATTACCTTTTTGCTATTCAATTTGTTGTAGATAACACCTACTACAGTTAAAACATACTCAGATGCAAATGACAACGAATAAATGTAAGATCAGTGGTATTGACAAATGATGTATGATCAAGGTCAAGGGAGAGATTTCCTACAATGGTTACAAGCTGAGTGAGTTTGTTCCTCAGAAGACTTCAGCCTACATAAGCCAATATGATTTGCACATTTCCGAGATGACTGTGAGGGAGACACTCGACTTCTCTGCGCGTTGTCAGGGCATCGGAGGAAGGGCAGGTACCAGTTTATTCTCCGACCTGGAAGTTATTGTTTATTCCGGTGATCATTTCTGATCCTATTTATGTTGCTTTTGGTTGAAGACATATTGAAAGAAGTTAGCAAAAGGGAGAAGCAAGCAGGAATTAATCCAGAGCCAAGCATAGACACATACATGAAGGTTAATGTTTGCACAAAGTTGGATTAATCTTTTTTGGGTTTTTCAACTTTCCAGTTGTAGTGGCAATTGGCAAATACTGGCTTTTCTGATGGCTTTATGATATATGAACAGGCAATATCAGTAGGAGGGCTGAAAAGAACACTGCAAACAGACTACATATTGAAGGTAATGTATACATGAGAAAAGCAATTGCCAGCTGAGTTTCTCTTTTTCAAACGCAATCTTTCACTTCTTTAGCATTTATCGCCTTCTCAGGTTCTTGGAATAGACATCTGCGCAGATACAATTGTAGGGGATCCAATGAACAGAGGAATTTCTGGTGGTCAAAAGAGAAGGTTAACGACTGGTTAGTTTCATGTGAACTGTGAGCAAATGATGACAAACTTTATAGGCACAGCTTCTATGTCACATTGGAAGGTTTAGGCTTCATTACAGATCTTTCATGATGTCCTCTCTTCCAGGGGAAATGATAATTGGTCCGGCGAGAGTCTTATTTATGGACGAGATATCAACAGGCTTGGACAGCTCCACTACCTTTCAGATCATTACATGCTTGCAACAATTGGCACACATAACAGAGTCCACAATTTTGGTGTCGCTTCTTCAGCCAGCACCCGAGACCTTTGATCTCTTTGATGAGATAATCCTAATGGCAGAGGGGCATATAGTGTACCATGGACCTCGGACCGATGTTCTCAGCTTCTTTGAATACTGTGGTTTCAAGTGCCCAACGAGAAAAGGCATTGCTGACTTTCTCCAAGAAGTACGCACTCTCGCTTAATAAAGGGATGTTCGAACTGTGCAATGTCAGTGCTGACATATTCTGTTTTTTGGGGAATTCTTGGCAGGTAGTTTCCCAAAAAGACCAGGCACAATACTGGCATTGCAATGACCGGACTTATACTTTCATATCTCCGAGCATGTTTGCAAGGATGTTTAAAGAGCTTCCGTCAGCAAAGAAACTAGACGAGGAACTTGCTAGGCCTTTTGAGAAATCTGAGCTTCACCGAAGTGCCTTATCTTCAGAAATTTACTCGTTAAAAAAGTGGGAGTTGTTCAAAGCGTGTCTTTCAAGAGAATGGCTCCTCATGAAGCGCAACTGGTTTGTTCATGTCTTCAAATCAACACAGGTATTGCCTATTGGTACTCGATATATGCAGTCATACCAGATGGTTAATGGGAAATGTACGCGAAATTCATTGAGTTGGTGGTTTCTCTTTGCAGATTGTGGTAGTTGCAGTTATTACGGTGACCGTCTTCTTGCGGACACGAATGAAAGTCGATTTGGTGCATGCGGATCTTTTCATGGGCTCCCTTTTTTTCTCTCTCATCCGACTCATGGTTATTGGCATTCAGGAGTTGGCAATGACTGCTTCAAGACTTAGAGTCTTTTACAAGCAACGGGATTTTTTCTTCTACCCTGCATGGGCTTATACCATTCCAGCGGCCGTTCTGAAAATCCCGTTCTCTTTACTTGATGCGTTTCTGTGGACAGCTATTACCTATTATGGAGTTGGTTATAGCCCCGAACCACAACGGTAATTCCGAACATTTGCTATATCAGAGAGATATGACATGAATTTTTTGGCCATTCTCACTTCCAACTTACTGGATGTCTATCAGGTTCTTTTATCAATTCTTGCTGCTGTTCCTTGTGCATCAAGTATCAATATCAATGTTCCGGTTGATAGCTTCTGTGGTTCGAAATCCACCTGTTGCAGCAATTTGTGGTCTATTCTCTTTACTTGTCTTGTATTTATTCGGTGGCTTCGTCATCCCAAAACGTAAGTTTTTCAGTTTTACCAATTCTTATGGTAGGGACTTTTGAAAAAGTGACAGGAACTTAGAAACCGTGTCTCTATGCAGCTTCTCTACCCGGCTGGTTGAAGTGGGGCTTCTGGTTCTCTCCATTGTCATATGCAGAAATAGGTGCTTCCCTTAATGAGTTTCTTGCTCCGAGGTGGCAAAAGGTGACGTCTTGAAGAACAAACCAGTCTTATAATGAGTGGATTTAACATGACCATGGTTGTGTTTAGTATTTGACAGGATTGATAATCCTTCGCAGGTTTCATCTCTTAATGGAACTCTGGGGCAACAAGTGCTCGAACAGCATGGTCTAAATTATAGCGACTACTTTTACTGGATATCACTTGGGGCTTTGATTGGATTTTGGATGGTTTTCAACCTTGGGTTCACCTGTGCTCTAAGTTTCTCTAAAGGTAATTGATAATGCAAGCTAAGAATATTCTCAGTGGTTGACATTTTTTCACTAATTAACTTGCATTTATTGGCTAATCACAGCTCCGAGTAGATCTCGAACTGCTGTCTCTAGTAAGAAGCTCTCCCAGCTGGATAAAGACAGAGACATTAACCATCCTACTCTAGGAGAACAGGTGTCTAACAAAGACACCACAAAAACAAAAGTTAGAGGTAAGAAGATTCATAAGCACTTAGTCGATCATCAACTATTTCAAATCTGCAGAACTGCAAATGAATGGTTGATGTCATACATTCATGAGTACTGGTGAAAAGTTTAAATAAGTTTATAGTGCCTTTGGTACCAGTGACAATTGCAATTTTGAAATTGGATAGGGATGGTTTTACCATTTGAACCCACAACTCTGACATTCGAAAATGTTCGGTACTTCGTCGAAACACCCAAGGTGAGGCATTTCAGTTGCTGAACATAAGTATTGTTGCGCATATCATATCAACTAATGATTGGTATGACGGAACCTCCAATGTTTCCCAGAAACTTAAAGAGCAAGGTTTCCCAGAGAGAAGACTACAACTTCTTCGAGATATTACAGGAGCATTCAGACCCGGAGTCCTAACGGCCTTGATGGGCATTAGTGGAGCAGGGAAAACAACGTTGATGGATGTTCTTTCGGGAAGGAAAACTGGTGGTTTCATCGAAGGAGATATAAAAGTTGGTGGGTATCCTAAAGTTCAAGCTGCGTATGCCAGAATATCTTCCTACTGTGAGCAAACCGATATACATTCTCCACAACTTACAATTGAGGAATCGGTGGCATATTCAGCTTGGTTAAGGTTGCCGGCCCACATTGACAACAATACGAGAACCGTAAGATTTCTTCATCTGGATAGAATTTGCCAATTATTTTGATACCCTAATCGTTGATATTTGAACAGGATGGGAACAAACAGATTGAGCAACAGAGCTTTCAATAAGTAGATAAAACTGGAATTTTTGTGTACATCACATTTTGAGACACGAATTTCAATCTGTTTTTACTAATTGTTGGATAAAACTTGTTGACAGTCTTGTCCGGATATGTGCCAATCAACGGTTCAATCTTGTGCTCAAGTGGACTGATTTTAGAGTATCATCTGTATATATCTATTATTAGCTGATGTCTTAGGAAACACGAAGAACTTTTATACACTAGATATTCTCATGCTGATCAAACCTGCCAGCAGAAAAAAAGCTAAATTTGGTCTCTCGCGTCTCTAATCGAGTGATGAGATTTTGCAGCTCTCAGTAGCTAAATCTGCACCGCAACTGAATTATATGTTGTCAATCAGGAATTTGTGGCTGCAGTACTTGAAATGATTGAGCTAGATGACATAAAAGGTGCTATAGTTGGTGTTCCTGGTGTAACCGGAATATCAACTGAGCAGCGTAAAAGATTGACTATAGCAGTGGAGCTTGTTTCTAACCCGTCAATCATATTCATGGACGAACCTACTTCTGGTCTGGATGCCAGAGCAGCCGCCATTGTAATGCGAGTCGTGAAGAATATTGTTAGCACAGGGAGGACAATTGTGTGCACAATTCACCAACCAAGCATTGACATATTTGAGGCTTTTGACGAGGTAACTTGCTAATGCATTCATTCCTATAACAATCTATTTTAATCGCTATAGTTATACCCTTAGACAGAAGAGTTTCGGTGTACATTGCATTTCACATGTCAATTCTCACAAGATGCACAACTCAACGTATTTTCTTTAAGTGCATTAGTAACTGAGAAGAACATGACTGAAGCATGTCGCATTTGGCAAACAATGCAGCTAATCCTGATGAAAAGAGGAGGTCAAATGATATACTCTGGAGAGCTTGGCGTGCATTCTAATAAGCTTATTAAATATTTTGAGGTAAGTGTTACACCTCAGGTGTGAGCTGTTCACTTTATACTTCTTTTTCGTAATTAGCATGTCATTAAGTATGAATTACTTCTGTTATAAGCTGCAACCATTGCTAAAATGACCATAAGGAAGAAAAAACATACAAAATAGTCTTATCAGGTACTCTACAGTGGAGATGGAAAAACTTACACTGAATTTAGAAAACTTGACTAATGAATCCCTGCATTTCCCTCGTGCAGAGTATTCCCGGAGTGCCGAAAATCAAGGATAATTACAACCCTGCAACGTGGATGCTGGAGATCACTAGTCCATCGCTAGAATCTCAACTTGGTATAGATTACGGTGTCATTTATAAGGAGTCCGATCAGTGCAGGTAAACATACAGTAGACTAATGTTCAAAGCATGTGTTAAGCACACATTAAGTGCTCATTAAGTGCACAATTGGCAAAATTTGGTGCTTTTGTCTCTCATGTGATGCTAACTTGGAGTGCTTGCCATGGGAAAAGGAATGATGTCTGCTGACGCATTTTGTTGATCTCTATAGGATGAACCATGAATTAGTTAGAGAGCTCAGTTTGCCGGATGCTGGCACAAAAGAAATATGTTTCTCTGCGCGCTTCCCGCAAAATAGGTGGGAGCAGTTCAAAACATGCTTGTGGAAACAACATTTAACCTATTGGAGAAGCCCTAAATACAACCTGATGCGCCTGCTTTTCATTGCGGCGTCTTCCATGTTGTGTGCCGCTCTCCTTTGGCAGAAAGGAAAGGACATGTAAGTTGTTGTTGTTGTTCGTAAACCTAGTAAGTCCAGCAAAAATATTTTGTAGCTTGTCAAATATCAGGATAGGAGCTTGTAAAACTCGCCATCTAAATGCTAAAACATGATTCTTTTTTTTTTTTTTTGCAGAAATGGCGAGCAGGATCTTCTCAACATACTTGGATCGATGTTTATCTTTGTGCAATTCACGGGGATAGGCAACTGCACTTCGGTTCTGCCATTTGTTGCTACAGAACGCATCGTTGTCTACAGGGAAAGATTTGCCGGAATGTACTCGTCGTGGTCCTATTCATTTGCTCAGGTCACTGATTCGTTCTCGTTTGCTATGTATTCTTTTGACTAATTGCTGATATCTTTCTCGTTCTTCCGAATCTTAACGAAGATATTATGCCCCTCAAGTATGTTGCAGGTGGTTATCGAAATTCCATACATATTCCTACAAGCGGTTCTGTTTGTGCTGATCACATTCCCTGCCATAGGTTTCTACGTCTCATTCTATAAAGTATTCTGGTACTTTTACGCCATGTTTTGTACATTGCTCTATTTCAACTACTTTGGAATGATGCTGGTTTCATTGACACCGACGTACCAAGTGGCTGCGTTGTTCGCGAGTTTTTTCTACACCATCTTCGGTCTATTCTCAGGGGTTCCTCATTCCTGGACCCGTAAGTCGCTTATTCAACCCATCAACAGACGACGGAAGTATATCTGTCACGCTAAATCATCAGTAATAGTTACCATTCAACACATCTAACTGCTCATCTCTTTCCACCCATTTTGGCAGGAAATTCCGGTGTGGTGGCGTTGGTTCTACTGGATATGCCCGAACGCGTGGTCCTTGAGAGGTCTGCTTAGTTCGCAATACGGAGACATCCATAAGGAGATCATGGCTTATGGACAACAAACAACGATCAGCGCCTTTCTGGAAAGTTATTTCGGATATCACTATGATCAACTCTATATCGTAGCCATCGTGCTTTTGGCCTTCCCGCTAATTTTCACGTCTATATTCGCTTGTGCCATTGCCAAAGTGAACTTCCAAAACAGATGAAAAGGAGTGTAGAGACTGGTTCATAGTATACTTCCACTTAGAAAGATAATGTAGTTTCCGGTAACATCGCGCCCTCGATTCACGGGCCGTGTGATGTTGTACATCATCGTTTCCCTTAAAAGAGTAATTTGAAAATTTTGAAAGGTGGATCTAATTGAAATCACCTTGAAAGGAGTGTTTTCAAACTCTTTGGCCACAAAGTGTAAACCATTTTTAAAAATATCAAAAGGATGCCCACCACCACCAACCACCATCATCCCCCCCAGCGCCCCCACCCCCACGGCTCCCCATCCCATCGCCGCCTCCTTTTCCCCCATCCCCCTCTTTCTCCCTTGCGCACGCCCCCACGAAGCCTTGCTCGTCGACCACAGCCACCCCCCCCGCCTCCCCAGCCGTCGCCCCACCACCGAGCCCCGTCGACTTCACCCCGCCACCCGACACCGCCCGACCCGAGCTTCTCCCCGGTCCGCATCATCGCCACACCACCCGCAGCCCGCCACGCCAGCCACCGTTCAGTCGGCCGACCACCCCCCACCAGCTTCCCAGTCGTTCGATCGAGCCCGCCTAGCCAAGCTCGACCCAATCCGCGCCGTCGCCCGTCCCGACCCAGGCTGTGAGTCCCACAGCCCCCCCGCCACGACCGACGACCCAACCACCACCAAGCCGCCATTTACCATCGCCCCGTCGCCGGCCGTCGAGCCGCCGGCCACCGAGAACAGCCGTTGCGACCCACCAGCCCCACAAGCCCGCCGACGCCGCCCCGCAGCCGCGACCTCAACAGCCCGCCAAGAGCCACCAGATCAGAGTTCCGACCGCCGGAATCGTCGCAACGTCGTCGTCGAGCGCGTCCCCAAAATACCGTCCGGAACAGTACCACGTGAACAGTACGGCCCCCGGAACAACTGATTCAGCCCGAATAGTGATCGACCCGAAAGTGCCGACCCGACATCGACCGTCAGTTTTAGTTATGAGTTAAACCCAAACCCCGATAGGGCCTAATCGCCAATTAGTGTAATTAGCGAAATTAGTTATGTAATTAGAGTAACTAGCATAATAGGGTTTTAGGAGCCAATCGGTTAAATAGAGACTGTTAAGTAAATGAATTAATTAATCAATCTCGACATTTGGATTAATGGATGATTATCATATCGCAAAAGAGAGAAAAAATATTAAAACACCCAAATATAATATAATTATAAACCGATACGCATGCAATAAAGCTAATCCCCCAAATGCTAACAATATAACCATCGATGGATGCTTAATTTAATCACCCGTTTTTTCAAAGCCTGTGACAAATTAGCATCACTCAATCATAATTTACAAAACCCCACCAGTCTGGCAGATCGAGCATCCCGATATAAAATAAAAATTATTACAAATGTGCCAATATGCAAATTCGCTGGAACATATCTGCTATAAAACTTTAAGTCGCCGTCAGGATAGCACGTCGTAAAAAGATAATAAAAAAATGCAAATGAAAGAGGTGATTTTAATACAAATCAGAAAGTGAAAATACAATTTGTTAGAAAGAAACGCCAACGACATGATTCACAAGATTATTCCATCCCGTCGTTTAACCATTCGCCAGCAAAACCGATGTGGGCAGTGTTAGAACAGTAGATAGTAACTTACCCGAGTTTGAGATAACCCAAGAATTTAATTATGTTTCGAGCTTAGAGGAAGATTACTACTTGATGAAAAAATTCATTTAAAGACGGGGCTATAATATCCCCGCATCTGCAGTAGGGCACGTCCACGCCCGTAGGTCGAGCACCCTATCTCAACGAAAAGGCGGGTACACAAAGTTTCTTATGCAATTTTGAAGACCTAATGAAAAGGCAAATTATCCACTTCTTTTGCTGGACATTGTTTCGTTTTGCATGAGTTTTGGTAGTGAGAAGTGAATTATTGTGGTTGAATTATCTGATTTCCTGGAAGGCCTAGCTCCCACGACAGGAACCATCCTTTTATCATCCCACTGAAGCAATGTACTGAGACGTGACTGGACCGACCGGTTGGCACGATGTTATTTATGGTGCGTTGAAATGAACAAGTCAACGAATTACAGCCCTACTTAAAGCTAATTACAGATGCGAGGCATAGCAAAGTCGATGATTCCAACTCTACTTAAGCTAATCGCAGTTGCGTGCGCTGGTAGCCTAGTACTACCGCAAATAGGGGGACAACCCGTTTGGGCGAAATTGACAAAAAGGATAATGACAAAAATAGTCTATGAACTTTGACTCAATATGCAATGTGATTTATAAACTTTTAATTTGTTCAATGTAGTTCCCGAACTTTATCCTAACATTCAGGTGGTCCTTGAACTTTTAATTTGTTTAATGTGGTTTGTAGACTTTCGATACACGTTCAATGTAGGCCCTAAATGAGTTTAATTAGTCATTCCACTAATTTAAGACCGGAGACAATATAAATCGATACTAAATTGAACATGTACCCAAAAGTTTAAAAACTAAATTGAACGCAGTTAAAAGTTCAGGATCACATTACACAAGTGTGGTAAAGCTCAATAACCACAATGAATAAATTAAAAGTTCAAAGACTATAATGCATATTGAACCAAAATTCATAGACCATTTGTGTCATTTTCCCTAGATAAAATGAATCGATCAGTGGATCGATGAACCTCACTATATAATGATTTAAATTTATTTTAATATATGTATGAGATTCCTAAAACTACAGGTGCGCTTTTGTTTTGTAAAAATGGATGATTTGAAATATATTTTCCTAAAAATGATTGCTTATATCCCTTATAAAACTATATGAATGAAAATATTTTCAACTTCCACGAAAATGTTTAAACGTATATTGTTGTTGATAATTGAAATATTGTTCATTGACTAATTATTTAAAGCAATATAAGCAATTATTTTTAAGTTTCAAATAATTCATTTTTCAAAAATAAGAAGAAGAAGAAGAAGAAGCTGACATCAAAAAGAAGGATTGCACTTTGGTCTTTTTGACATGGGCTGTACTTAATTCTGTACAGTTAAGGTTAATCAACGGATTAATATCATGAAAAACCTAAAAATGATAAACTTGTGATATATTTATTTCAAACTAATTTTTTACCCGTTAGTTCCCATTAAATTTTACTTTCAAATTGCTTGAGTTGGAAGACATGTGGCAGGTTGACGCATATACCAATTTGTGGTTTACCCTCCATTTGTCACGAGTGTCTTGGTTTGAGATTTTTCGTGTTATAAATCCAATTTAATGAAAAATAAAGGAGGGTAAATTTGTCACATGCTTACTAGTTCGGGACTTTGGTGATGAAAAATAGTTTGTGGTAAATTCGTCACACGTGTACCGATTTAGGATTATTGATGGTCAAAAAATTAGTTGATGGTAAATTTATCGTAGGTGTATCAATTTCAAATTTTTCGTGTTATTATCTTTTAACCAATCTAAACCTCATGTTGGACAAATGGATATATAATTTAATTCTAGGCAAAAGTATAGCAAGAATGCCAATATTTGTCTATAGCACTCATGTTAGTGCCAATATTTTTTTCGAATCACTTAAGTGTCAGTTTTTTTGAAAAAACGGTTATTTCAATGTCAACTCCGGCGAGCTTCGTCGGAAATTCTACGTGGCGTCCACTAGCGAAGCCTCGACGGGGTCGCCGAGCCCCGGTGACCCCCCTCGGCCATCCTCCACCCCTCACCGGCCCTTGCCGGTGATGGTGGGGGCGGCGGTGGCAAAGGCTCTCAGTCCTTGCTGCTGCAAACTCATGGTTCCCTTTTTATTATTTATTTATTATTTTTAGGCTTTTTTTTGTTTAATTTTAATTTTTTTAAAAATAATTATTTTTAAGTTGAATAATCCTTGTGGACGCCACGTGGGGTCGATTTTTTTTAAAAAATTGACACGTGACATTAAATTTTAATAAAAAAAATTCCACGTGTCTTGTCTGGCCGGAATTAGCACTTAAATAATCATTTTTGGCCGGAATTGGCACTTCGGTGATCGTTTTTCTCCGATTTGGCATTTAAGTGATAAAAAAAAATTGACACTAAAGTGAGTGTCGTACATAAATATTGGCACTCTCTTTGTACTTTTGCCCTTTTAAATTTAAGTGCGGAATTGAGTAGTTTTTCCTATATACATATAGTATTTGGTTTTCTTTCTTCCTTAAGGAGGAAATAGAGTAATTAGACTGGCACATACATTGGATTAACTTTTCCAATGAAACGATCCATTAGAAGATTATACTTGAATTAATATTTTTTAACTACAGATTGAGAAAAGAGGCATATGCTACTACTTTATCTTTTTGCATAACGACACAATCTAAACCTTCTTTAAATGCTTCACAATAAATTGTGAAGCCACTAGTTCTCAAAGGCAAGATCAATATAAGAGCTAACACTAGCCACCATTTTAGCTTTTGGAAATTGCATTTGCATTGATCATATCGTAGAGGTTTGTACTACGATCAAGCTGATATTTTTGCGATTTGCTGGTACTTCAATGGTAATAACCTGAGAATGTCAATATGTGCTCATAAATGATGCTTCTCATACTTGCTATTAAAAAGAAGGGAGAAGTGCGAAGTGGAAGTCCTAAAACTTATTATGAAAGTACAGTTAAATCCTAGAACTTTCAAAAAATAAAATCAAGTCCTTGCGATTTGATTTGGTACTTCACTACTAATGACCCGAGAATGTCAATATGTGGTCATAAATGATGCTTCTCATACTTGCTATTAAAAAGAAGGGATAAGTGCGGTGGAAGTCTTAAAATTTGTCACGTAAGTACAATTAAATCATAAAAATTTCAAAAAGTGAATCAAGTAATTCCATTAACTCCTTCTAACTTAGCGAACAGAAAATATTAACGGCTTTTTATCTCTCCTTCGTGATGCTAACGTGGCTAAATCATGAATGACAAGGCAAAAATGATGTCGTTTTGATCTAATTCGATTTTATAAGTTTAAATATTATTTGTATTAGACTAAATATAAACAAAATTTTTAAAAAAAAAGGGGAAGAACAAAGTTATTTCAAAAGGTGGCCCTTCCTAGATCCGCCGAGAGCCACCACTAGCGCAAACCCCACCCCACCGCGGTCGACCATGGTTTATGGCCATTGAGGACTGCGACCCCACCAACCTTGCTCTCTTCTTCCTTACTCTTTTTGTTTTAATAAAACATTTATTTTTAATGTTTAATTTAATTTAAATAATATTTAATCAAAAATCGGATTTGGAGTAAAACAGCATCATTTTGGCCTTGTCATTCATGTTTTAGTTTCGTTAACGCCACGTAGGAGAGAGAAAATAGTAAAAAAAAGCATGTCAACATTTTCGCTGGAGTCAAGTTAGACAGAGTTAATGGAATGACTTGATTGCACAAACTTGATAAGTTATATAACTTAATTGTGCTTTTTACAAATTTTAGGACTTAATGTTTCCTTATGATGCATTTTGTTGATCTATGTGGGGCAAATCACAAATTAGCTAGAGAGCTAAGTTTGCCAAAATGAAAAAAAAAAAATGCGTTTCTCCTTCCCTCAAGATAGATGGGAGCAGTTCAAATCATGCTTGTGGTACTACATCTAATCTATTGGCATGACGAGCAAATGAAATACTTCAAATTCTACAGTACTTTAAAGTAATAATAGCTTGGGGTGCGTTCGACATGCAATCAAGTAGGAAAGAACACTAGAAGTGTCAAAAGTCGTATATAGTTCTTTTCAAAAATTCCCACCATATCACTTATGTGTCAAATTGGAGAAAAACATCATTTAAATACCTCAAGAATATTAAAAATTAATCGTGGCATTTCTATTTAAATTTTTAATATAAAGTGCATTTGTAAAAGAAATTAAGCCCATGTGGACTTCTAAACTTTAAAAAATTAATATAAATTAAATTTAAATTAAGCTAAAAATTAATTATTTCAAAATACAAATTTTATTTGAAATAAATTTAAAAATAAGCTCAATTTTAAAATAAAAACAAATTATGTTGGAATCAAACAGCGATGGCACGCACAACCCTCCACCGCCCCCACCATCACCGGTAATGGCCGGCGTGGGTGGGACATAGCTAGGGCTTGGTAACCCTTGCCGCTTGATTCTAACGTAATCTATTCTTTTTTATTTTATTTTGAGTTTATTAAATAAAATTTGTATTACAAATTGGATTTGAGCAAAAATAGCTACAACGTTACAATGTAGGATAGAGAAAATATTAAAAAACGTCATTATTTTTCGTTAGTCCAAATTGACGGAATCAAAGGAAGGATTCGATTGCACTAATTTGACAAGTTTTAAAACCTGAATGCACTTTTTGTAAATTTTATGACTCAATTACATGTTCTTAACAAGTTTTAGGACCTCAAGTATACATGTCCTTTTTTTTTTTGTGGAATTTTCAGCTTTTTTATTTTTTTAATCTAATTAAGTTTGTAATTTTTATTCAGCTTTTAGCTTTTTTTAATTGCTGGTTTGACTTTTTGGCAAGCCACGTCAACTTCAAATATTAGCAAAAAAATGCCACATCAAATTTCGGCCAAGCAAATCGGAGTTGGCGTGATCCTTTTTCAAAAAATTGACGCTCAAAGTGATTTGAGGGAAACTTTTGGCACTTGTCACGTCCCAATCTCCGGGCCCGCGATATCCCCGCTTAAATCGCTCTCGGTCATGAGAGGACGACGTCTCAAGCACGTTATCTACCCTTAAATTTTTAATCTCTAATTGTGCATGCGGAACATGCAACTCCCAAACATCAAATCGAACAATAGAGATAGTTAAACAGACGGTCTCATTGAACAAATCACGTTAGCTCAAGCAAAAATCACATTTTATTTAATTATCTATGTTAACTCAAGGGAGTGAAATATCTACAAGCCCATTCTTCGGGCCATTTTTTACAACCCTTAGAGATACCATGTCGGAATTTACACGACTCCTAAACTACTCAAAGAAGGTTTACATACACTTCTAATCCTCCACGGCAACGGGCTTGAAAATGTTTAGCAATAATGGGGTGAGATATAAATCCCGGTGAATTAACACCTAAGCCATGTTGAGGCGTTGATTTGCTCGAGAGCATCTTATTGACCAATCACGGAATCACAGTATATACGTCAATCACAAGCAAGCTTGCCACCTTTCGCCATGTATAATGCAATGCTCGACTTGACCCAACAATACATCAAACAATCAAGTGGCAAGACTTCACGGACACCACACAAAATCTATTTATTAGCAGATGACCCACACGACCGGCGTAGTCGACTCACACGATTGGTGTGGCCCCAACATTACGACCGGCAGATCTACTAGCAAAACTAGGCATCGTTCCTTACTTTCGACGACGGCGACCGAAAGCCATGTATCCAGGCGACCGCACTGCACGGCATGCATACATGCATTCTTGAAAGAAGCGTCGGTCCGTCACAAGTTGCGATCGGATCCGACAAACCATATGATCCGTACGGCTTGCATGGGCACGGATTGACATGCTTCGACAAGTCGTGTGGTTCCGTACGACCGGCACGGCACGTAACTTATCGGGGTCCGTACGACCGGCACGATTTAACCTCATCATATGACCACACGAGCACATCCGACAATCAATTAATTCTTATTTTTGTAATTAATCGAATGCTCGTACAGCATATGCTCAAAGACTCGACCCAAGGCTAGTCTCATGCTAAAATATACAATTTGATTCCACACGTGATCATATGAATGCACAATTTATCCACAAAACTTTGCATTTTATGTAGGGTGACCGATGCGCACACTTTCACCCGAACACTTGGCGACTAGCCAATGCATCCAATCAAGCAATCGGTCATAACGATTTATTAAACCCATTTGATTAATCCAATTGTAATTATTAAATCGATTTCAAAAAATCGAGCCGATATAAATCCAATCCAATGGACAATCAATCGTTTGATGGGCTCTATTCTATCTCTCGCTCGCGATCAAACAACTGCAGTCACCAAATATTTCAATCTAATCACCAACTAGCCACAAACCACCTAACTATCCAATCCGGCTTATTTAATTGTGGCCATTTAACCTAAACATAGTTTGTACTAAATCGATCATAATTAATCTATCTAAACATTCTATAATATTAATTACACTAATTAACTATTTCGAACGAAACTAGCATCTTAACCGAGAGTTAGAGGCTAACTCACAACTAAACGACGTTCGATGGTGGCTCGGGCACGTCAATGATGGCCACAATAACGCATGTCAACGCCACGGGTTCGGATTACGGGTTTGGGCTCGACAATTTCGTGTAGGGGACTTCGGGCTTGGTTAGGGTGACAACGGCTTGAGGGTTCGGGTCGACATTGCGGCAGTTGGTTGGTTGGCCGCAGGACTCGCAGCGGCTCGAGCTACGGCCTGGATGGTGCAGCCTCGGGTCATGACGCGGCTGGGCAACGACGGCTCGTAGACTCACGGCGGGGCTGTGTAGAGGCTCGGGTCACGGCTGAGGTGGCTGGTGGCATGCGGAGGGGCCCGGCCAGGGGGTGTGGAGGCGCGACGACGAGGTGGTTTAGGCCGGAGGTGGCTGGCGGAGAGGAAGGGTGAAGCTCGGGCTCCCGGCTCCACCGCTCGCGACTGGATCTTGGCGGAGGAGGGTCGCGGGGGTCTGTGGGCTCGGGTTGCTCGGCGAGCTCGAGGACGGTTGGGCTGGTGAGGTCGGCGGGGCGACGGGTGAGACGGCGGTAGGGTGGCTCGTGGTGGTAGTGGAGGTCGGGATGTGGATCTGGGATCTCGGGACTAAGGGTTCTCGGGAGGCAATCGGGCAAGTGGCTGGCGGCGTTCGACCGGTGGCTGGCGCGGCGACGAGGGCGAACGACGGTGTGGGTGGTGATGGCGGTGGTGGTCGACCGACGCTGGGCGTGAGCAGAGGAGGGGTCGCGGGTCAGCCGGCTCGCGCAGGTACCTCGGCTCGCGGGTGACGGGCGAGCGACGACGGGCGAGAGGACGGAGGTGGCTGGTGAGGGCGGCACGCGACGGGTATGGACGGCTGGTGGTGGTCAGGTGTCACGCGAAGGGGGAGGGGTCTGGCCAGCAAGAAGAAGATGAAGAATGAAGAAGAAGGTGAGGAAGAACCAAGAAGAAGAGCAGCAGAACGGGGGGAGGTCGCGTCGTTCGGGGTGGGGCAGGCGTAGAGGGAGAGAGAGAGAATAAAAGAAAAAGAACAAAAGAAAAGCAAAGAGAAGGAAGAGGGGACGTGACATAAAAGGAGGGTGACTGACAAAACTAGTGGGGCTCACGGAATCTCGATGAATTGAAATTTTTATGATATGCGTAACATTATTCAAATCAAATTATACAAATGAAAATGAACGGTTTGATTTGAAATACGCATACGAGATTCAAAATTTTTCAAACCCCAAAAAAATTTTCGTCCATATTTTTTCTTTCTCTTTCGACACACGACGTGGTTCAAATCACGCCATCCTATTTTTATTTGGACGATATGATTTGAGTAATGCCACACATGCTACGTAAATCTCAATGTTAGGAGATCCAAATATATGCTCACGGGTCAACTTCAATTTGAATTCTTTTGTCCCATAATGTAAAATATTTAAGGGCATCTTAGTAATTCGATAAATGGGTACCGGATAATCATTTGATTCAATCGACCGGGGGCAACTTTGGTATTTTCACACTAGAGTTCGATCGGGGCTAGGCTCGGGCGCAAAGGATCTCGATATCGCTACGCGATGACTAAACTATCGGAGCCTAAGCTACTCGATCAACATCTCAAGAGTATTCAAATATCGTCTCTTAAATCCTCAAAATCCCATATCGACAAAACTAACTAGAATTCAAGATTAAATCTTTATTGAATCCGGATGTCGTACGTACATCAAAATTTTAGGATATCACAAAGCTCGAAATAAGTGTTATACACAACTTTGACACTTCCGGTGTTCTTCTCTCACATTCAAGCCAATCCTTAAACAACCACAACAAAGAGCTTGTTGTCTCATCAGCAAGCAAACCTCATCCTAATAAAATCGACTGACAATGGTGGTTGACACTGACAAATAGAGCAAAAGGCATGACATATTTATTTGTCGAATAAGTGGTATCAAATGTCACTACAGTTCCAACATATCTCGTGTGGGTCTCTTGATCTTGCATCCGCCCAAAAAACATTATGCAATCTCTGTTCATCATCCAAATCAAGCACATAATAAAATTTAGAATTCTTCAAATGCATGGATAAAAAATAAGGTTAATACCATGGAAAACCCCAAATTGATATACTTGTGATAAATTTATCTCAAACTATTTTTTTGACCACAAAAAATCCTAAATCGATATATTTGTGACAAATTTACCCCAAACTGGTACACCTATGATAATTTTACTCTTCATTAGTTTTCGATAAATTTAATTGTCAAATTATTGAGTTGGATGACACGTGGCGGTTGCCGGGTATACCATTTTGGGGTTTTTACCCTCTGTTTGTCACGGGTTTATCAATTTGAGATTTTCGTTATATTAACTCAATTCAACGGAGGGTAAATTTGTCACAAGTTTACCAGGTTTAGGATATTTCGTAGTTAAAAGAATTAATTTAGAGTAAATTTATCATAAATATACCAGTTTAGGGTTTTTGGTGGTCAAAAAATAGTTTAAGGTAAATTTGTCATAGATGTACTAGTTTGGGATTTTTCGTTGTCAACAAAATAATTTGAGATAAATTTGTCATAGGTATACAAATTTGGGATTTTTCATAATAATAACCATAAAAAATAATTTAAAAGTGCTTGCCCATCCCTTTCTTGAAATTTCAACCTTTTGTGTTTTGTAACATGATTTCTAACATCTTTTTCTTCAAAATTTAAGTTCTCATGCCCTCTTTCTTCAACTATCAACGCTTGAAAAGATTTATTGATTCTAATCTCTGCATCACAGTGCAACTCCGATTTTTCTTTTTGTTCTGGAGTCAATGATCTCGAGTGATGTAAAGAATCTAGCACTTGGTGGAGTTATTAAACGATTGTGATCGAGAACAACTTTTGTTATTTCCCACTTCTAAGACTCAACTAGATGCACTCTAATGATTGTTGGGCAACCGCATCTTTTTCCTAGTCTTGATTTGACTGACTCCTTTTCCAATCTTGTACCCTTGACGACTGCAACAAAATACCGTGCCACGTTTTTTCTCGTTGCCCTCTTTTTTTTCATACAAATTTAACACTCTAATGCCAAATCCCGCTTCTTTGGCATAATTGTTACAGAATGCATAAACCTCACTGTAAGAATCAAACTCCATATCTACACAACGTGCGAATTTCATGCTCTCCAGTGTCGTGAGCTTTCATCACTAGCATTTTCGGTTGCATCGTTCATCTCGTCTTCATCACCACCACTATTTTCACGAGTGAAGTTGCTTTCGATGCGAATTCCATCCATATGGACGAGATTTCAAGGAAAAAATTTAGCATGATATGTCTAAAATATATAGATGCAAACTAAAATTCAAAGACAGAATACCTCTAACTTTCTTGCAATCATAGAAGCAAAGATTAAATAAACTTTATCCATAGTCATGACTTGTTCAATTACAAAATCCTACAATAATCAAAAGTTCAAAGTATACAGTATAATCAGACAAAAAAAAAAAAGTATGCAATACAATTACATTCCAATTTTTTGGAGTATTAAGGTTTTATTTGTAATTTGGGAACAATATCCGCATAATCATTTTATTTGGCCGGAGAGTAATATCTACTGGTTTAAAAGTTGCAACTGAGTTCTTCATATATTTCTTATCATTTGACGATTATCATTTTGATATGTTTCTTCAAATAAGACAAAAAAAAAAATCTATTAAGACAAGTCTCCATATAAATGATTCTAAACAATCGAAACCTTGTTGAATAATTCCTTAAACATATTTGATCGTGACCTGCTTTGCAAAACGCACTTTGAAGATAGAAAAGGTGGGGTTGAGAGTTGATCCACCATTTTCCTAGCTAATGGCAGGGTCTTCTCAGCATTTCCTTCTAATGATCATATACGAGGAAAACGTTCGACTTCGTTTGGCCGAAAAGATCTAAAACAACTAAAATGGCACAGTCGTCCACGACGAGCAACGAGCCAGCCCCGTCCATGATGATTGAGCTCTCCGAGACTGAGGGGATACAAAGCCAAAGCTTCTCTTCGTCGCTGCACCACCGTGCCTCGAGCAGCTTCAGCAGCATCGCCGACTCAGGGGTCCAGATGCCGTCAACGTTTGGCGAGGATCACCGGCGGGAGGATGACGGGCTGGAGCTGCAGTGGGCAGCGATCCATAGGCTGCCGACGCTCCGGCGGCTGAGGGCGGCAGTGCTCGGCCGCGAGGTGGTGGACGTGACGAAGCTTGGGGACTCGGAGGGCCGGGTGTTCGTGGACGGCCTGTTGAAGAGGATCGAAGAGGACAATCTCCGGCTTCTCCAGAAGCTCAGGGAGCGAGTGCAGAGGCAGGCATTCTGTAACTTTTTTTTTTTTTTTTCATGCACGTTCAATTATTTTAATAAGCCAAAGTGTAGCTAACATGAAATTTAATTGTTTAGAGTGGGCCTTGAATTGCCGACGGTGGAAGTGAGGTATCAGAATCTGTGCATAGAAGCAGACAGCGAAGCCGTTCATGGGGAACACATCCCGACTCTATGGAACGCACTGAAATCCACTTTCTACGTGAGATTTTCTTCTCTGTTGTGAACAGTATGTTTGGGAATTTTTGATGGTTATAATTGAACTCAAAGAACAAATTATCAGTTGTGAACAGTATGTTTGGGTAACACAGCCTACAAGTTTTGAAGCTTCTGTTGAAAGTTGGAGTTCCAAAGAACTTCATTTTTTTCGAGACATTAGGACAGGAATTTGAGATTAGTCGCGAGTTCCAGATGGATCTTACTGTCAGGAAATTGGCAGTTTTAGGACATCAATGTCTCAATGGGACAAGATTGAAAAGCATCTACTTTCAAATGTTTTGCTTTATCCTGAATCGATGGCGCGCGACTAAGTACCTATTTTTCGCAAGACAAGTTCCTAATGGAACCCATGCGGAATCCAGTTGCACCTCATTTATATTCTCAAGAGTTTTATGAGGAATCTGATTTGTGTTGTCTTTAATTGGGGCATTTGATGTCAATATCGTTGTCCATTTTCTACGTGAGATTTTCTTCTCTATCTTCTTCTCTCTCCACCAAGCTTATAACTTTTTTAAAGATTCATCCAGGTCAATTCAACTGAAGTAAAATAACAAATTACCTGTTGTAACAACTTAGGAGCGTCAATTTAACTCTATTTAACTTGATTTTTATTATCTTTAATTGGCTTATTTGATATTATCTCATGCTGCTGCTTCTCTGTTCCTTCAAGCCATCGTAACCCATCCTGGTAAAAATGATAGGACATAAACACGGACCATGATCCATTTGTCTCTGTGACAGGCTCCAACAAATACGGTTGGCTGCAGGTATCAGGGGAACAAGATAAGAATTATCGAGAACATTAGCGGCATCCTTAAGCCTGCGAGGTTACTATTAAAGCTTAGCATATGCACTGATTTAGATTCACCAGTTGATTTCTATGACGCTGCTATATGGTGCAATCTACATCTCTGGGATTTGTTGCAGGATGACCCTATTGCTAGGTCCCCCGGGATGCGGGAAGACCACCTTATTGCAAGCATTAGCAGGCAAATCAGAGAAATCGCTCGAGGTACTAGCTTTTTCAGACGCAAATCATTATGCATATAAGTGAGATTGGCGGAATTGACAAATGATGTCTGATCAAGGTCAAGGGACAGATCTCCTACAATGGTCACAAGCTGAATGAGTTTGTTCCTCAGAAGACTTCAGCCTATATAAGCCAATATGATCTGCATATTTCCGAGATGACTGTGAGGGAGACGCTTGACTTCTCTGCGCGATGTCAGGGCATTGGAGGAAGGGCAGGTACCAGATTATTCTACAACCTGGAAGTGACTATTTGTTCCGGCAATCATTTCTGATCCAATTTATGTTGCTTTTTGTTGAAGACATGTTGAAAGAAGTCAGTAAAAGGGAGAAGCAATTGGGAATTAATCCAGACCCAAGCATAGACACCTACATGAAGGTTAATGTTAGCACAAATTTGGATTTAATTTTCCCATTTTCCAGTTACAGTGGCAATTGGCAAATTTCAGTTTCTGATGACTTTATGCAATAAGAACAGGCCATATCAACAGGGGGACTGAAAAGGACACTCCAAACAGACTACATATTGAAGGTAACTTTTCCGATGAGGAACCAAATTATGAAATATATTGTTCACGCAGGTTTTTTGCACTGTTGCTCTCATTTTTGGCCTTTTCAGGTTCTCGGACTTGACATCTGCGCAGATACAGTTGTAGGGGATGCAATGACCAGAGGAATTTCTGGTGGTCAAAAGAGAAGGCTGACAACAGGTTAGTATTACGTGAAGTCTCAGCGAATGATGAGAAACTTATAGGAACAGTTATGTCACATTGAAAGTTTTAGACTTCATTACTAATCTTTCAGTGTTCTCACTTCAGGGGAAATGATGATTGGTCCGGCGAGAGTTCTATTTATGGACGAGATATCAACAGGCTTGGACAGCTCCACCACCTTTCAGATCATTACATGCTTGCAGCAACTGGCACACATAACAGAGTCCACAATTTTGGTGTCGCTTCTCCAGCCAGCACCTGAGACTTTTGATCTCTTTGATGACATAATTCTAATGGCAGAGGGACATATAGTGTACCATGGACCTCGGACCGATGTTCTCAAGTTCTTTGGACACTGTGGTTTCAAGTGCCCGACGAGAAAAGGCATTGCTGACTTTCTCCAAGAAGTATGCACTCTCATTTATTGAAGTTATGTCCAACCTGTGTAAGCTTAGCGGTAATATGTTCTGTTATTGGGAATTCTTGGCAGGTAGTTTCTAAAAAGGACCAGGCACAATACTGGCATCACAAAGACCAGACTTATTGTTTCATATCTCCAAGCACCTTTGCGAGGATGTTT
The DNA here is from genome assembly GCA_021437795.1 of Rhodamnia rubescens. Lineage (NCBI taxonomy): Eukaryota > Viridiplantae > Streptophyta > Magnoliopsida > Myrtales > Myrtaceae > Rhodamnia > Rhodamnia rubescens. The sequence continues at coordinate 3,425,053 of JAILYA010000028.1, read as the reverse complement.
AAAGAATTTCCAATGGGAAAGAACCTAGATGAGGAACTTGCCAGGCCTTTTGAGAAAACTGAGCTTCACAGAAGTGCCTTAACTTTGGAAATTTACTCGTTAAAAAAGTGGGAGCTGTTCAAAGCGTGCCTTTCGAGAGAATGGCTCCTCATGAAGCGCAACTGGTTTGTTCATGTCTTCAAATCTGCACAGGTAATTGCCTATTGGGACTCAAAATGTGTAGTCATGACCCATGGTTAATGAGAAATGTACGCGGGATTCATTGAGTTAGTGGTTTCTCTTTGCAGCTTGTGGTCATTGCAGTTATGACAGTGACTGTCTTCTGGAGCCCACGAATGAAACTCGATTTGGTGCATGCAGATCTTTTCATGGGTTCCCTCTATTACGCTCTCATCCGACTCATGGTTATTGGCATTCAGGAGCTGGCAATGACGGTTTCTAGACTTAGAGTCTTTTACAAGCAACGAGATTTTTTCTTCTACCCTGCATGGGCTTATACCATTCCAGCGGCCATGCTGAAAATTCCATTCTCTTTACTTGACGCGTTTCTGTGGACAGCTATTACCTATTATGGAGTTGGTTATAGTCCTGAGCCGCAGAGGTAATTCCGACATTCACTATATCAGAGAGCTGATATGGATTTTAGCCATTCTCACTTCCAACTTTTTGATGACCGTCAGGTTCTTTTATCAATTCATCCTGCTCTTCCTATTGCATCAAGTATCCCTATCAATGTTCCGATTGATAGCTTCCATGGTTCAAAATCCCCTGTTGCGGCAATTTGCAGTTTATTCTCTTTACTTGTTTTGTTTTTGTTCGGCGGCTTTGTCATCTCAAAACGTAAGTTCAGTTTTACCGGTTCTAATGGTAGCGACTTTAGAAAAGTGACAGGACCTTAGCAACCTTCTGTCTGCAGCTTCTCTGCCAGGTTGGTTGAAGTGGGGCTTCTGGTTATCTCCTTTGTCATATGCAGAAATAGGTGGTTCAGTTAATGAGTTTCTAGCTCCGAGGTGGCAAAAGGTGACATCTTAAAGAACTAACCAGTCTCCCCTGAATGGATTATGAAGATGGTTGGGTTTAGTATTTAACAGGCTAATTTGTCCTTCGCAGGTTTCATCTCTTAATGGCACTCTGGGGCAACAAGTGCTCAAACAGCGTGGCCTAGATTTTACGGACTATTTTTACTGGATATCAGTTGGGTCATTGATTGGATTCTGGATGGTTTTCAACATTGGGTTCACCTGTGCTCTGAGTTTTTCTATAGGTAATTGAAAATGAAACCTAAGGATATTCTCAGCAGGTAGACATTTTTTTGCTGAAATACGTGTGTGTATCGGCTAACTGCAGCTCCCAGTAGATCTCGAGCTGTTGTCTCCAGTAAGAAGCTCTCCCAGGTGGATAAAGGCAGAGACATTAGCCATCCTACTCCAGGGGAGCAGGTGGCCAACAAAGATACCACCGAAACAAAAATTAGAGGTGAGAAGAATCATAAGCAGTTAGTCAATTGTCATCTTTCGAAAATCAGCACAACTGCAAAAGAAAGGTGGACATAGTTCACTCATGAGTACAAATGATAAGTTAAAGTAAGATTATATTACCTTTGGCACCAGTGACAATGACAATTTCGAAATTGCATAGGGATGGTTTTAACATTTGAACCCACAACTCTAACATTCGAAAACGTTCAGTACTTCGTGGAAACACCCAAGGTGAGGCATTTCAGTTGCTGAACATAAGTATTCTTGTGCCTATCATATCAATTATTGATTGGCATAACAGAACCTCCAATGTTTCCCCAGAAACTGAGAGAGCACGGTTTTAAAGAGAGAAGACTACAACTTCTTCGAGATATTACTGGAGCATTCAGACCTGGAGTCCTAACGGCCTTGATGGGTATCAGTGGAGCAGGGAAAACTACGTTGATGGACGTTCTTTCGGGAAGGAAAACTAGCGGTTCTATCGAAGGAGATATAAAGGTTGGAGGTTATCCTAAAGTTCAAGCCGCGTATGCCAGAATATCTGGCTACTGTGAGCAAACCGACATACATTCTCCACAAGTTACAATTGAGGAATCGGTGGCATACTCAGCTTGGTTAAGGTTGCCGGCCCACATTGACACAAACACACGAGCCGTAATTTTTCTTCATCTGGATAGAATATGCTGATCATTTTGATACCCTATTCATTGATGTTTGAGCAGAACTCGAACTTGGAACAAACGGATTGAGCATCAGAGCCTTCAATAAGTGAATAAAACTGGAAATTTTTCATACATCACATTTTGAGACACGAAATGCAATTTTTTTTCTACTAATTGTCAGATAGAACTTGTTGACAGTCTTGACCAGATATGTGCCAATCAACGGTTAAATCTTGGGCTCAACTGGACAGATTTTAGCATATCATTTGTATCTATCTATAATTAGATGATGTCTAGGAAGCACGAAGAACTTGTGTACGCTAGATATTCTCATGCTGACCAAACCAGCAAGCAGACAAAAACTAAAATGTGTCTCTCGCATCACATATTGAGTGATGAGATTTGGAACTACTTAGTACCTATATCTGCATCGCAACTGAATTACATGTTGCCAATCAGGAATTTGTGGCTGCAGTACTTGAAATGATTGAGCTAGATGACATAAAAGGTGCTATAGTTGGTGTTCCTGGTGTGACCGGTATATCAACGGAGCAGCGTAAACGGCTGACTATAGCAGTGGAGCTTGTTTCTAACCCATCGATCTTATTCATGGACGAACCTACTTCTGGTCTTGATGCCAGAGCAGCAGCCATCGTAATGCGAGTCGTGAAGAGTATTGTAAGCACAGGGAGGACAATTGTGTGCACAATTCACCAGCCAAGCATTGACATATTTGAGGCTTTTGATGAGGTAACTTTTTTATGCTTTTTTCCCTATAACTGTCTATTCTGCTCTCTGTAATTATGCTTAGACAATAGAGTTTCTGTGTGCATCGCATTCATATATCAACTCTCGCACGATGCACAACTCCGTCCATATACTTTCCTTGAGTGCATTAATAACTGAGAAGAACATGACTGAAACATATCGCATTTGATAAACAATGCAGCTGATCCTGTTGAAAAGAGGGGGTCAAATGATATACTCTGGAGAGCTTGGCGAGCATTCAAATAAGCTTATTAAATACTTTGAGGTAAGTGTTACACCTCAGGCGTGAGCTCTTCAATTTATACTTCTTTTTCATGATTTGCACGTCATTAAGTATGAATTGCTCCTATTATAAGCTGCAAACCATGCTGATATAACCAAAAGGAAGAAAGATATACGGAATTGGCAAAACTATTGAATAGTCTTATCAGGTACTCTACACTGGAGATGAAAAAACTTAAATTGAGTTAAGAAAGATTGGCTAATGAATCTCTACATTTCTCTTATCCAGAGTATTCCTGGAGTGCCAAAAATAAAGGATAATTACAACCCTGCAACGTGGATGCTGGAGATCACAAGTTCTTCGGTAGAATCCCAACTTGGTATAGAGTACGGCGTCATTTATAAGGAGTCTGACCAGTGCAGGTAAGCATATAGTAGACTAATCTTCGAAGCACGTGTTTAGCACACATTAAGTGCTCATTAAGCGCACAATCTGCGAACTTCAATGCTTCTGTCTCCCAAGTGATGCTAACTCGGAGTGGTAACCAGAAAATGGCAACATGTTCTCATAAATGATGCTTCTTGTGCTTGCTAGGGAAAAAAAATGATGTCTGCTGATACATTTTGTTGATCTCTATAGGACAAGCCAAGAATTAGTCAGAGAGCTAAGTTTGCCCGTGGCTGGCAAAGAAATATGTTTCTCTGCGGGGTTCCAGCAAAATAGGTGGGAGCAGTTCAAAACATGCCTGTGGAAACAACATTTAACATACTGGAGAAGCCCTAAGTACAACCTGGTGCGCCTGCTTTTCGTTACGGCGTCTTCCTTGTTGTGTGCCGCTCTCCTTTGGCAGAAAGGAAAGGAAATGTAAGTTGTTCATAAACCTAGTTACCCCGGGAAAAATATTTTGTAGCTTGTCAAACATCAGGATTAGGAGCTTGTAAAGCTCACCATCTAAGATGCTAAAACATGATTCTTTGCTCTGTAGAAATGACAAGCAGGATCTTCTCAACATACTTGGATCGATGTTTGTCTTTGTGCAAATGACTGGGATAGGCAACTGCAATTCGGTGCTTCCATTTGTTGCTACTGAACGGATTGTTGTCTACAGGGAAAGATTCGCTGGAATGTACTCGTCGTGGTCCTATTCTTTTGCTCAGGTCACTGATTCATGCTCCTTCTCGACTAATTAGTGATATATTTCTCGTTCTTCCAAATCTTAACAAAGATATTATGCCCCTCAAGTATGTTGCAGGTGGTTATCGAAATTCCATACATATTCCTGCAAGCGGTTCTGTTTGTGCTGATCACATTCCCTGCCATAGGTTTCTATGTCTCATTCTATAAAGTGTTCTGGTACTTCTACACCATGTTCTGTACGCTGCTCTATTTCAACTACTTCCGAATGATGCTGGTTTCACTGACACCGACGTACCAAGTGGCTGTGTTGTTCGCGAGTTTTTTCTACACGACAGTCAATCTATTCGCTGGGTTCGTCATTCCCGGACCCGTACGCCTCTAATTCAACTTCTGCTACCCCATCAAGAAACGACGAAAGCAGATCTGTCACGCTAAATCACGACTATTAGTAGTCACTTAACACATCTAATCTTTTTCCAACCCCTTTCGCAGGATATTCCGGTGTGGTGGCGTTGGTGTTACTGGATATGCCCGATCGCATGGTCATTGAGAGGCTTGCTTAGTTCGCAGTACGGAGACATTCATAAAGAGATCACAGTTCAGGAACAACCAATGACGATCAGCGCCTTCCTGGAAAGTTATCTTGGATATCACTACGACCAACTCTATATCGTAGCCATTGTGCTTTCGGCCTTTCCGCTGATTTTCACGTCTATATTTGCTTGTGCCATTGCAAAAGTGAACTTCCAAAAGAGATGAAAAGGAGTGTGGAGACTGGCTCATCGTATATCTTTCTAATAATGCAGTTTCCGATAGTATTGCATGCATGATTCATTGGCCTTGTAATGTTGTACATCATTATTTCCGTTAAATGAGTGATTTGAAGATTTGAAAGGGGGATCTAATTGAAATCACCTTGAAAGGAGTGTTTTCGAACTCTTTTGGCCTCAAAGTATCTTATACAATTTTGAAAGACCAAGCGAAAAGGCAATTTATCCTTTTCTTTTGCTGGACATGGCTTCTCTTCTAAACGTTGTGCATGAGTTTTGGAAGTGAGAAGTGAATTATTGTCGTTGAATTATCTGATTTCCACGAAGGCCAAGGTCCAGAAACAAGAATCATCCTCTGTCATCTCACTCGAGCAAGTACTGAGACAGCACGTTAAATTGAGGTGTGTTGATGTGCACAAAGTCAATGATTCCAGGCCCACTTTAAGCAAATTAGAGATGCGAGACATTGCAAAGTCGATGATCCCAACTCTACTTTAATTAAGCTAATCATCATTGGGAAAATTATTCAAAAAGTCCGAAACCTCTATTGTACTTTTGTCAATTCAGTCATTCACCTTTTAGTTTGAAAATTGAGTCATAAACATTTTCACATTTTGCTAGTTGAGTCCGGCCTTAAATTGCTAACGTGAATGCGGACCGTCCTACGTGGCAAGGCCGGGACGGCCGACGCTAACACCGACAATTTTTCAATGATAAATTTAATTTTTATGAATTTTAATTTTTTAGTTTTTTATTTTTTTTTCCGACGAGGCGACCGGTCATAAGCAAGGGCAATGCAGGCGAGGAGTCTCAGCCCTCACTTGTGGCCGGCGATCCTTAGTTCTAAAAAAAACAAAGAAAATGAAAAAAAATTTAAAATAATATATTACTACAAATTGTCCACAACAACTCCGGCCATGCAATGTAGGACGGCTAGCATCCATATCGGTGATTTTCAATCCAAACTTGGCCGGATGGACTCAATTGGCAAAATTATAAAATTTATGATTACATTGACAAAAATGCTAGATTTGGGACTTTTTGGATAATTTCTCTCGCAATTACGTGCGCTAGTAGCCTGGTACTATTGTAAGTAGGGACAACTCTTATGTGAGAAATGACTCGGTGAAAAAAGATAAAAATGAACCTGGGACCATGGATTCGATAACGCTCACTATTATAGTGATTTTAGATTTATTTTCATATATGTATGAGATTCATTAAACTATGTGTGCGTTTGTTTAGCGAGAAAATGAACGATTTGAAACATATTTTCCTAGCAATGATCGCTTATATCGCTTACAAAAATGAATGAACGAAAATATTTTTAACGTCCATGCCAATGCTTAGACATATTATTAAACTGAATAATCGAAAATATTTTCGACGGCCACGACAATGTATAGACATATTATTTGAAAGGACATGAATGATTATATTTAAAGATTATTTATTTTTTGTAAAACAAACGAAGCTTACGTTAAAAAGGACTGTACTTTAGTCTTGTTGATATGGGCTATACTCAATTGTGTACTTTTACAGTCAATCAATCTAAATTTCATGTCACAGACATGGATATATTATTTACTATCAATTTTTTTTGGGGGCAAATGTTTACTATTAAATTCAAGTGCGCAATTGAGTAGCTTTGCCGATAGACGCATTATCTTTAGTTTACTTTCTTCCTAACGGAGGAAATAGAGTAATTAGGCGGGCACATAGATATCCCTTCAGAGACGTACATTTGATCAACTTTTCCACGATCCATTTGAAGATTATATTCAGATTAATATTTTTTAACTGGAGATTGAGAATAAAGGCATAGGCAACAATTAGACCATACAAATTTGATTCCTTTATGAGTTAGACAAGAATGTGGACCAATAATTTTGGAGAATCCCTTCATTAAGCACCTCTAATAATATGCTAACCCAAGAAAACATCTCACTTTTGTAATATTAGTAGCACAATTCCACTGAACAACCACTTCAACTTTTTTCGGGTCAACTGAAATGCAATTCTTTGAGATTACATGGCCGAAGAACTCTATATGAGCAAGCTAGAGATAACATTTACAAAATTTAGCATCCAACTTCTTTTCATGCAAAGTTTGTAAAACAATCCTCAAGTGTTACTCGTGCTCCCCCAATCTCCTAGAATACACCAAAATGTCATTGATGAACACTGCAGTAAATTTGTCTAGATATTCCTTGTCACCGTGTTCTTCAAATCCAAGAAAGCACAGGTGCATTCGTCAACCCAAAAGGCATGAAACAAAATTCAGAATGGCCATACCCCGTTATGAAAGCGGCTTTAGGCACATTATTTGCTTTTATCTCAAAACGAAGGTCGATATTTAAAAACACTCGAGTTCCTAAAATTGATCAAATAGATCAACAATTTGGGGCAAATGATATCTGTTTTTTTTTTCATTACCTTGGTAATTTCCCGTTAGTCTATACAAAGTCTCCTACTACCAGCCTTTTTACATGTAAGACGGGAGCTCCCCTTGGGGAAACATTGGGTATAATCAAAGCCTTATGCAAGAACAATTGCACTTATGTTTTAACTCTTTCACCTTAGAAGGTGCCTAATGGTGCTTTAGAGATAGGCATTGTACTGGACTTCAAATCAATACAAAACTTGGTCTCTCTATTACGAGGCAAACCCGGTATATTTCACTACAAAAAAACACGAATTTTGCGATGAAATTTGCCACGAAAATTTCAGCAAAATTAGTCGCTAAAAGATTTTTGCCACGAATTTTGCGACGAAATAAAATTCGTGGCTAATACGGCGTCGCAAAATTTAGCGACGAAAATTTTGAATTTCGTCGCTAATTTGCCACGAACAACATTCGTTGCTAAATTTAGCGACGAAATCTTGATTTCATCGCAAAATTGCGACGAATATAATTAGATCGCTAAAATGTGTTTTCGTCGCTAAAATTAGCGACGAAATACTTTTTTTGGTCGCTAATTTTTGCTACGAAAATGATCTTTCGTCGTTAAACTTAGCAACAAAAAAGTATTTCGTCGCTAATTTTAGCGATGAATATTTGTTTTCGTGGCTAATTTTAGCGACGAATATTTGTTTTCGTGGCTAATTTTAGCGACGAAAACGTTGATTCGTCGCTAATTGTAGCTACGGATATACGTTTTCGTCGCTAATTTTAGCGACGAAAATATGATTTCATCACTAAATTTAGCGACGAAACATCATTTTCCTCGCTAAATTTCGGCAAAATTCAATTTGGAACGCAGACTTAGCTACGAAAAGTTGAATTTCGTCGCTAATTTGCCACGAAAACAATTTGTTGCTAAATTTAGCGACGAACAATTGCGACGAAATTCCTTTGTTAGTAAAATTTAGCGATGAGAATTTATTTCATTGCTAAACTTAGCGACGAATAGCCTTTTTCGTCGCTAAAAGTAGGGACGAATATTTTATTTCATCGCTAGAGTAGCTACGAATTGTTGTTTTTGTTGCTAAATTTAACGATCAATAGTTGATTTTAGCGACGAAAATATGTTTTCGTTGCTAAATTTAGCGATTAATAGTTGATTTTGTCGCTAATTTACGACAAGTTCTGCGAGAAGTTGCCACGGAAAGTTTCATCGCTAAAGTATGTTGCAACAAAAATGGCACCAATTCAACATTAGAAAATTTAGCGACGAAATTTTTTTTTTTTTGCCACGAGCATTGTTCTAGGATAAATTTAGCGATAAACTTCGCGACGAATATTGTTTAGCGATGGATTTTGCGATGACCAGGCATGAGACGAATTTTGCAACGAACTTTTATAATTTGTGATCGTACGATAAAATAATTTCTTTTAATTTTCAATTTTAAATCTAATTAAAAGAAAAATTAATTTCTAGAATTTGTATTTAACATTGATAAAGCAAGATCTAATATATTATAATAATATGCAAATAAAATACATTCATCTAATGTCCTGAACTAGACCCATTTGAAAACCTTTCTAAAAGTCGCATCTTTGAAAAGATGCAGCCCAATTGGCCAGGTCTGCAATTAGGGAAGAACAAAGTGAAAAACAACACAAACATTCCAGCAGAAACATGCTCCCCAATGAAAGCAACACTTTTATCTACAAACTGCAGATCCAGAAACTAATTAGGATTCTAAATATCGCCTATTGTCCCTAAGCAGATAAATCAAAGAAGAAAAGATGTCCTGCATCTCATCAAATTCAACCGCATTTATACTTGAAATTTTCTTCTCATGGATGAGTATGAGGGGATCTTCTAACTCCTGCCAAAGCAAAAGACACCATCATTTGAGAGTGTTGCCGCATTAACATAGATAAACCAGCTAAACCATCCATAAAGATGCTTACACATTTCTGGTTCTTCTGATTGGTGATGAAATAAGGGGACATGTAACCTCTATCCAGCTTCATCCCCTCAACAACCTCTAGTTCATTGTATAATGTCTTTCCCACCCTGCAACAAAAAGGAATTAATTGGAAATCCATGGGCCTCAGCAATTAGTAAAAGATGCAGTTCACATCAAAATCAAGCATATAGAGCACCAGCATGACAAATAAGTGCAAACACAAAAATATTAAGATATGTTTCAACTTACGGAGATTGTGATAACACCCTCCTTGCCAACTTTTTCCATGGCCTTTGCAATCAATTCCCCAATTTCCCGCTCTCCATTAGCCGATATTGTTCCAACCTGCCAATATACAGAGCAGCATAACTTGTAATGAAAGCTGTCTACATCGGTGAACCAACGGATGCCGATCGCTACTGCATAAACTAGTAAAAAGCAAGGGGTACGATACTGCAATCTCCTCTAATGGGCTGATCATCCGTGCCCCGCTTTTTAAATTCGTTACAACTGCATCAACCGCCATGGTAATGCTACGTCTCAAGTCCATTGCATTCATCCCAGCTGCAATCGACTTGCATCCCTCGGTGAATATTGCTCGGGTGAGGATTGTAGCGCATGTGGTGCCCGAAACACAAGGAAATTGGATGAGTAAGCATCAAGTATGATGAGAAAAGAAAAATTCTAAGCACCACCGAAACAAGGCATAGGCGGGATGCTGATCCCACCATCTCGGCGACATCATTGGTTGCATTTGCAAAATATGCTTTGGATCCACATCCTCTTGTCACAACAACTCCAGTGAATTCAATGAGATATCTAAGAATCACGCAATATCCGATCAATCAAAATATATGCACGAGATCTAATTAGTAAGTATGCTGGATCCACATCCTACTGTCACAACAACTCCGGTGAACGTAATCTACCGGGCATCATTCGACAAAATTACGCAACCGAGGCCCGAACGGACAAACCGAGCGGCCTTGTAGGCGGTGAGAGTGCTCTCGGCGGCTTCCCTTTCGCTCGGCGCCGGTCTTGAACTCGGCCAAGTACCGGTGGTAATCTCCCTTCATCTTCAAGTAGAAGACCTTGGAGTCGCCGGAGGCGTGGAGGGGATGAGGCGGGAGTCGAGGAGCTTGAGGATGCCGGCGCGAGATGCCGGGAGATCTCGGACTCGATCTAGGCGCGGTAGTCGCGGATGGAGGTGACGTGGTCCTCGTTGCCGCGGCTCTCCCCCTTCGCTCGATGGAGGAGATGATGCGCCAGGAGGCGCGGTGGGCGCCGATCAAGTTCTTGTAGGCGACGGAGAGGAGGTTGCGCTCCTCGACGGTAAGCTCCTCCGACTAGGCGGCGGCCGAGACCTTCTCCATGAACTCCACCATCTCCTCGTAGCGCTCGGCCTGCTCGGCCGGCCGCCATGTACACGTTCTCCTCGCGTGCCGATGGTGCGGTCGCCATTGTTGCGAGAGGTTAGATCCGGGCTTGGATTGGTCTTCCTCTTTCGGTTTTTGATTTCGATTTATGATCCTTCGACTCTTTTGAGAGCATTTGACGGAGAGAGAACGAGAGAGATTTTGTGAGGAGAAGAGAGCTTTTTGTGAGGGTCGGGGGTTAATTTTGGAGGAGTGGTCCGGTGGGGCCGATATTTGCGTTGTGGAGATTCGGAGGATCGATCCGAGCCGTTGGTTTAGAGAGAGATGGTAATATGGCCCTGTTTGGCGGGAAGTCCGGAAAATGAAAATTTTGGAAGATTTAGCGGGTTGGTTTTGTCGCTAATTAACGACACATTTTGCGACGGACAACTTTTTGTCGCTAATTAGCCACGAAATGAAATGTTCGTCGCTAATTAGAGACAAATTTAGCGACGAACTTTTTGCAACGAATTTAGGGACGACGAAGCCATTGCTAATTTTGCGACAAAGTTTATTTGTCGCAAATTAGCGACAATTAACGATTCGTCACTAATTAGCGACGAAATTAGCCACGACACTTACTTGCGGAAAAGGAAAAAAAAATAAAAACATATGGACAAATAATAATAATCAACAACAAAAATAATAATAACAATAATAATGATAATAACAATTAAATTATGTGGTTAGTCGCCAATTAGCGACGAAATTTCCGACAACCTATTACATTAATAATAGTAACAATAATAATAGTAATAAAAAACAACAATAATAATGACAATAATAATGATAATAACAATATTAATAATAATAGTAATAATGACAACAAAGAAATAACATAAATAAGCTAAGCTAAACGACGTATTATAGGCGTTTCTTATTTAAATCATTTACCGTTTGAAGAAAGAAAGGATCCCAAAGAATCGATCTTTCTTTTATTTGTTGAATCTCTCTTTAATTGATCAATATGTGATATTTCGAATCTTCATTACTAATGAAATCGAAATGATCTCTAGATTGATCAAAAGATCCTTTCAATTGGCTAGAATCCATTACATGAATGAAACTAGATCTTATATAATCATATTGAATATTTGACGATATATTCCGTACTTTGCTAAAAAAATCGATCATTGTTTACCAACCGCACATTGTCTAACCAAATCCAATTATCTCTCGATATGTTCCTAAAAAAATCCAATTCGAGCAGATTCTTCCCCCAACTAATGCCTTTCTTAAGCTTCATGATATTTTATTGGTCCAAATAAAAAAGAAATAATTTTTCCCAATTTTGAAAAAAACTTCATTTTTTATGATATTTTTTTTGAAAACTTCATTAATTGATTTAGAACATCGCTTATTCGCTAATAGTATCTTATCCATCTTAGAAGAAAGAATCGATCGATTTCATTTTTCTATATGATACAATTACAATATATATTTATTGCGATTTAATATTACGCAAAGTAAATCGTTTTCGAATAGATCCTTACTCTACTCTATTTAGTATCTCATCAAAGTTGAATATTTTTCTAAGCTATATTTTATAAAAAAAAACTGACCTCTATTTTTTGTTTGTCCACTACTTTATAAATGTAATAAATATATAAAAAAAAGGTCCTAATAAACCTGGAAACAATATAAATTAAGAATAGTAATTAGTGACGAACAACAATTTTCGTCGCTAACTTTTAAGAAGAGAATTTGCGACGAAAAACATGGTTCGTCACTAATTAGCAACGAAATAGGTTTTCGTCGCTAAATGCTCAAAAGGAGGTTAGCGACGAAAAACACTGTTCGTCGCTAAATTAGCGATGAAAATAGTGATTCGTCGCTAAATTGAACATTTGTTTTGTTATTTTTATTTATATCATATCAGCGACGAATAATACATTTTGTCTCTAAATTAGCGACGAAAATAGATATTCGTCGCTAATTTTAATATTTTCTTTGTTATTTCGCTAAATTAGCGACGAAAACCAAGCTTCGTCGCTACATAGTGCTAATTTTACAACGAAATCAACGTTTGTCGCTAACTTTTAAGAAGAGAATTTGCAACGAAAAATGTGGTTTGTCGCTAAATGCTTAGCAACAAATTTGCGACGAAATTTGGTTTTCGTCGCTAATTGCTCAATTGGAGGTTAGCGACGAAAAACAGTGCTCGTCGCTAATTATTTTTTCATTTTTATTTTTTTAGTTTTTATCATATTAGCAACGAATACTACATTTCGTCGCTAATTTTTTATTCATAGTGTTAATTTTGCGACGAAAATAACAATTGTCGCTAATTAGCAACGAACGTTGATTTTCGTAGCTAACTTTTAAGAAAAGAATTTGCAACGAAAAAGACGTTCGTCGCTAATTAGCGATGAAACGTTGCCTTTAGTCGCTAATTGGCGACGAAGCCTATTTTCGTCACAAAGGATATAGCGACGAATAATCTTTTCATGGCCGTTTTAGCGCTAATGTGTGACAAATTTTTTTTTGTGGCCATTTTCGTCACAAATTAGAGACGAAATGTTTTTCATGGCTATTTTCGTTGCAAATTAGCGACGAAAGATATTTCGTGGCTATTTTCGTTTGCAAATTAGCGACGAAATATATTTCGTGGCTATTTTCGTTTGCAAATTAGTGACGAAATTTTTTCCGTCGCTATATTCATCACTAATTAGAGACGAATTTTTTAGTCGCTAATTTCGTCATAAATAGCGACAATTTTTATTTTGTCGCTATTTTCGTCGGAAATTAGCGACGAATGTTTTTCGTCGCAAATTTTTCGTGGCTAAATCCTTGTTTTTTTGATGTGTTTACAAAAACAATTATGGAAACTCTTTGACATTAGGAACATTTTCCAGCTTTACAACGTCCCTTCTTGTTTTTTTTTTTTAACACAAGCTAGATAACCATAATAATCCTTTTTCAAAAGTCTCCTCATTTGTGGAGTTGAGATTAATCTTGGAAAAGTGGCTATCATCAAAGTCCTAAATCTATTGCACTTTTGCCAATTCGGACCTAAACCTTTTAATTTTGTCAATTGAGTCCTAAACGTTTTTACACTTTGCCAATTGGGTCCATCCATCCAATTTTAGCTAGAAGTTGTTGACGTTGACACCGACCTTCCTTTGTGGCATCGTTGGCGCTAATGTAGATAATTTTTAATAATACTCTAATAAATTTCTATTTTTTTATTAATTTTTAATAATTTTTTCTTTCTTGTGATGGTTGCCGGCCACTAGCCATAGGCGACCATCCATAGCCAGGCGTGCTAGCCTCACTGTGGCGGGCAAGGGCGAGCCCCGATGAGGGCTGCCCTAGCCGGACCGGGCAAGGGTGCCCCGGCCTAGGCAAGGGCCGTCCTTGTCGGATCTAGCGAGGGGAGCCCTTGCCGAGGGATCGCCCTCACCCAAGTGAGGTCCAACGTGGGTTAACCTAGGCTTACCCTCGCCCGACTAGGCCTCATATGTGGTTGGTGATGACGACGACCTTGCCTAGGTGAGGCCAGCCCACTCGACCACCGGTGAAAGAAAGAAGAAAGGAAAAAAAATGAAAAAAATAAAAATCATAAAATTATTAAATAATATTAAGTATTGCCCACATCATGACTAGCCGTGCCATGGCATCAACATCGGCGAATTTCAGCCAAAATTGACAAGTTGGGCTCATTGGCAAATGTGAAAAGGTTTAGGCCAATTGATAAAATTGAAAAGTTTATGATTCAATGGGAGAAAGTACAATAGGTTAAGGACTTTTTGGATAATTCTCTCGAATAGTGCCTTTACAACCTTCGGAAAAAGAGAATTCATGCTCATTTGGAAGTCCAAAAACAACAAAAAGGTAATTAATAGTAGCATGATATATATAAATAACCAATTCATTCCCAAAATAACATTAAAATCCTCGAATATTCAACTTCACTAGATGCGGTTGTTAGAAAGTCCAACCCAAAAGCTTATGACTACTTTGGAGGATGGATGCATATTCGGAAAATGGACAATACAAGCTTTGATACCATGTTAGAAAGTCCAATTCAAAAGTTTAATCGATAGGTAGAGGGAGATCACATGAATATAAATATGAACCATTGTCAAGCGATGTGGGACAAAAACTTCAACACCGATGACCCATAGATAGCATGATCCATTATCAACTAGAGCATGCCTTTGTGATGGACAATCACGCGCTATACGTCCATTTTTCCACATAAAAAGCAAGCTCCTATTTTCCGGTAACACTTATAGTTGTGATTGTTGACACCTAAATTTTGATTTTAATTTTTTTATTATTATTATCTTTCATTTAAGCACAAAATGAGAATTAATCATAGTTCTTGCAAAAATTAATTTCTCATGCATAGCATATTTATTTTCCGACGGTCATGCATTTACATTCAAGCCGGGGGAGTCAACTAAGCTTAATTTGATAGGCGGTGGACTAGACCCGATCTGAGTTTTCTCGATTGAAACCATAGGAGGGTGTGTTGAATTTATGTGGGCTTATTAGGCCTAGTTTTCAAGTTTATTTCAGTCCATTTTGAGCTTAATTATTTAATTAAGGCTTTTAATTAACTGGTCATTATTATTTTTTTTAAAAGGGCCTTAATTTGAGCCCGAGAATGCGATACGAGCCCATGGATTGATCAAAAAATTTGGCAAGGTCATAAGGGTGGCCGAATTTCACATATATTTGGACCTAAATTCGAATTCAAATCATCTCATTTTACCCATTTAATTATGCGAGGTCCTTAATTAACTACCCATTTGATTAATTAGAGCCCGGACTAGGCCAAAGATGTCATCACAAGCTCACAAACCCAAGAGAAATTTGGCCACTATCACACTCTCCCTCTCTTGGCCAAAAATTGCATAGAGTCCTAGGGGATCTAGACTCTTCCAAGATAGAATCAATTAAGAGTTTTGTCGGATTAGGGAACCCACCTAGCTAGAGTTCTAATGGATGCGGACTCGACCATCTAATGGCCATAATGAAATCCTACCCAAGCTAGGATAGCTCATCCGACGGCTTGAAATTAATCCTACTCCTACTAGGACTCATGAACCGAAGTTCTATAGATACAACCTAGGTTCGGCATTATTGGCTTCAACAACACTCATTATTTTCGGCATATTAAAGAGAGAGAGAGAGCTAAGAGACTTTGGCCGAGATCCTCCCTCTGGGTGTCGGCAAGCTCGAGCTGCCCTCGCTTGGTCTCCACCTCCATGCGCGACGGCCACCACGCCTCCATCGTGTGCCACTGTCCAGCTGAAGCTTCGTCCAGCCCTGGCCACTTTGCAAGCCCGCTACCGTCCCAGCTCTGTCCCGGCATTCCCTCAACCCCTTGGAGCCGCCGCCAACGAGCCCGACACTGCGCGGTCTCATGTTCCGCTGAAATCGCTGCTGTCCAGTAGCTTCGTAGCTACTGTCCGGCCCTAGTCGAGGTTAATCTAGCCTTGTATTTGCTTGATATTCGGTCCTTAGCTTGTGTGTGGTTTGGTGCTAGAACCCTTTGCTGTTTGGAGTTCAAATTGGACCCAAAAGGAGGCTGTTTCTAGTGAGATTCGCAGCTTGAGCGCGTGCTGGAAATTGAGCTAAGAAAAGGTAATTTTCTCAATCTTTTGGTTGTTATCTATGCTTGTTTAAATTGGTAACACGCATATACGTTCATGGATGTCAATGAATGAATGTTGATTTGCGATCAAAGTTGGAAAATTACATGTTTTTTTTTTATCAACTTTATTTTCCAATTTAATCAAGAGCAGAAGAATTGAGTATGTGAGATGAAATTCGGATTTTTCTTGATATGTTCATTGATTTGGTTGAATTGTGATGTCTTTGGGAATCGATTAAGTTTAATTGGAAATATATCTTTTCTTAAAATAAATCAAGCAATTTTAAGATCAAAATGAACTAGGGTAGAAATTTGAGAATTTTGTCACATCAAATTTCGGCACCTATGTTACACTTGGCCGAATTGCTCTATGCTCGTGGATGATCCAGGCTATGAATTTTATCCATGATTGGTTGTTTGACATTATCCTTGATTATTTGATGTTATCCTTACGTTGTGGATGAGGTTTATTAGCCTAAACCTTATCTAATCTTTGGGAGTGTTAGAATCGGATAGCGTTAAACTTGTTGTGGATAATCTTTTTCTTTGAATGCTTAACTTTAACATATGAGTTAGTTCGGATGATTGTTTGGTCTTATCTTTCGCAATTTTATATGAAAATATTCGATTTGAGATAAGATTTGACTTGGATTGGATGTTTATCTAATTTTTTAGAATTATTTGAAACTAAATTTTCGAACTTTGAAGATAATTTTCTCAAAATGAAATCAAATTTTGGATGAGGAAAGGTGGATCCCCAACTTCATATTTTCGGCCACCCCATGGAATTTTCGAAAATTTCAAATTAATTGGTCCATTTTTTATTTTTATTTTATTTGTGTCATGTTTATTTGCTTTTGATTGTTATAAAGCTTGCACATTTATAGACAAAGACACCCATAATATATGCTCCCCTATGTGCATTGTCCCATCGGAAAAATTAATTGCATGCCTTGGCCATAATCTTAGGGAATGAACGGTAATTTAGTATAAAATTTCGTGTTCTGTCCTTTGGCAAAATGGATGATATTATTTTATATAATTATCTGCATACTTGGCTCGAATTTTCGAGGATGTAGCGGATAAGATTCTGCTCTAGCCCATATCTCTCGGGAATGAGTGAATTTATCGAAAAATTCAGAATTCAAACGTATATTATGGGTATTTTTGTTTATTTTTATTCAAGCTTTTATTTGCATACTTGGCTCGAATCTTCAAGGATGTAGCGGATAAGATTTTGCTCTAGCCCGTTTCTTTGGGAATGAGTGAATTTATCAGAAAATTCAGAATTCAAAGGTATATTATGGGTATTTCTATTTATTTTTGTACAAGCTTTTGTTTGTTTATTTTTCCAAAAATAAAAAATATCGCCTCCTCTTTTGGTACATAACATATGGTCGTTCATGTCACATTTTTCCTAAATAAAAAATCATTCAATTCACATCAATCAATCAAAAAGGATTTTTTTTCATGAAATTGGTACCGAAAGGGCATTAATTTTTAAAATTAATGTAACCAAGTCCCCAGACTCATTTTCTCCGGTTTGTAGAAATAAAATAGTCCTTTCGCCATTTTGTATAGATTTCTAATTAACCTATGAAGAAATGATTAGTGGCGACTCCAATTAAATAATTTTCATGAATTTAACCTAAGTTGTGATTTGGTAGACTTAGGAGGGTTCGAATTAGGTTAGTTGATTTAATTAACCTGATAATCTATTAACCTAAGATTTTCTAATTTTAGGTCGTGACAATAATGCTTTCCAAATATATTACAAGGGCATGCAATATTTTGAGTTCTAAATTTCGCTAGTCAGTTAATGCCTCTCTGCTTACTGCTAACACTTGCACCGCTTTCTTAAAAATCAATGAACTTTGGGCCTCTTTAGCTGATCACCACCCTATGTGTCGCACTCCAAATTGCTTTGCTCTGCCATAATTGTTCGTTCCAAGACATCTTTGTAACTCATTAGTACAAGAGGCCAAAATTTATAACGAATCTCAGGT
Organism: Rhodamnia rubescens; assembly: GCA_021437795.1. Lineage (NCBI taxonomy): Eukaryota > Viridiplantae > Streptophyta > Magnoliopsida > Myrtales > Myrtaceae > Rhodamnia > Rhodamnia rubescens. The sequence continues at coordinate 3,406,630 of JAILYA010000028.1, read as the reverse complement.
CGAAGCTGTGTTTCAAAATGTTCAGCCCTATCTTTCTCATTGGTCATAAAAATCTTCTCAAATCTACTTAATCGGTTGAAGCAACTCGCGTACTCGATGTAATATGTGAATTATTTTTGTTACTAGGTCAAAATAAGTGGCGGGACCCACTGATATTAAAAAGAAAAGAAAAGAGAGCAGTTGGTTTCTCTTAAAGGGGGGTCGGGAGTATTCCACAACATAAAGAAAGGAAAAGAAAATAGAGAAAGGAGAGAAAGAAGGAGAAAGGGAAAAAAGAGAAAAAAAATAGTCACGTGCGCGCGCCACCCGCCACGAACGCCTCACCGAAGTCGTTTCCTACGTGGTGCAATGCTAGGTAAGTGCTCGCACCTCTTGTTTCTCCTATCAAGGTGATTTTCGGGTTTATGGTAAAAATTCAAATTTTGGGGGAAACTGAGTTGCTTGTGTGCAATCTCATGGGCATTTGACTACGTTTTTGCATGAGAACGAAACTTTAGAACGTCTCGAAGCTATAGGATTTTACAGCGCGTGATTTGCACTTCCGGTTTGTCCGAAACGACTTTTTTAAGTTGACCCTCTTTCTGAGAAACGTGAATTTAGACCATTGTGGGGGCACTTTTTCGCATGTTGTCGACTATTTTTGGTACGTGCTTGTCGGGGATTTTGAAGTACGTTAAATAAGCTTCGTTTTGACTACAATATTGTGTTAATCGGAGTTCGTTTGATCAAGTTGAGGAAGTTTCCGCAATTAGGGCTGGAAAATTCGAGTTTTGGGGTTTTTGATGCCGTGGGCCCTGATTTTAGTGTCGCTCAGCTGTGATTACTGTAGGACATAAATTTAAGGGTGTTGCGGAGCTAATGCTTTTGATGGTTCGTGAATCGAATTTAGGGTTTGTCCGAATGAAATTTTTAAAGTTTAGCGCGCAAGCTATCCATTGTGCGACCAGCAGCTTTTTGGCCCTTAGGTGTCGGGGTTATCGATGTTTATACGTCATTTAGTTAAGGTTTTTGTTAGCGTAGTATTTTTTAGCTTTTAATATTATTTTCAATTAAACTTTTTAGGATTTCGAGGCTTTGCGGCTCAACCGATAACTATAAGTTGGATTTTGCAACTTTTTAAGGTGAGATGTACTTTATCTTCTAAGAATTTATAAAACTCATGCTTTAAAGATGAGCACGTATACTATGGTTTGATTTTCTTGACAAGGTAAAGAAAACGTTAGAGCATTATTTTTGCATAAACATGATTGTGCTATCGCTACTATTTAATTATTTGATATGGCTTGTTGACAATTGTCTTACTGAATTGTTGTTTGAGAAATATGTTTCCGAGGAAGGCTATGTATTCGGTTTGTGAAACTAGATTGTTGTGGTTTTTTGGGTTTTGGTAGTGGGGTTAATACTCATGTCCCTATGAATAGAACCCACCGAGAAGGGGTAATATGCATATTGTCGGGACGTCATAGAGTCGAACCACCGGCTGAAATGGGTGGTAGACCTAACAAAGAGGGGTAAACTTAGTTGTCTTGTCACGGCATTAAACGTGACCATAGTTGACGATGGGTACTAGGTTATTCGATGGATGGACCATCAAAAGTTAATTTAATGAGATTAATCAATGGATTAGACCATTGATAGTTTGTTATTACTATGAGTTGCTATTTGATTTACTTTGACGATTGTGCGACCTAAAAAAAAAAAAAAGTCATCTTTTGGCAATGGATTATCGGGTTAATTAATTAACTAACCTAACTCGACTCCCCAAGTCCATACCAAATGCAACTAAGGTAATGATTAACAGCAAGTGATTTGAATTGGAGTGCCACTAATCATTTTGGTAGGCATTAGAAACCTAAATAAAATACAAAAACTATCTATTCAAGAGATAAGAGTCCGACTACATTAATACAACTAAGCCCTTGTACCTTAAAATTCAAAACAAATAATGAATTGACAAATTTGATAATTACTAAGATAAAAATCAATTTTTTTGGATTTTCTTCCCATGACATTTTTAAATAAAGAAATTACATGAAATTAGGATGAAATAGGTTCAAGGTTACTCCCAATTGAACTCGCACCAAACTCGTCTTCGGGCTTGTCTGACCATTGGACCGATTTGGTGACTCGCTAGACCGAGAAATCTCTTGGTCCTATCTCTCCTTCACGCTTCTTTCTCATATCGCTAGAATTTCATGAGACCGCAATCCGAGCGTTAATATTTTTTTCCTTTTGCTCTCCTTCTATTCTTGTACCATTGATGCCTCATCGTTGATATTCATTTATTTAACATAAAAACGTAGAGAAAAAAATCGATGTAGAAAATCGAGCTAATTTGTATTCGAAATTAAAGAAAGTTAGGAATCATTTAACTTTCTTTCTCAGCAGCTTGAACGATGGTAATGAACTTGTGGCTTGTGTTATGGGTGCGAGATTGGCAATGTAGCACCGAGCTTCAAAACACTCAAGCCCTCTCAAAACTCTCTCCAAATTTTTCTCAAGAATTCCTTTTTCCTCTCCAACGAATTCTTCTCAAAAACTCTCTCAATTCTCTTTCCCCCCCCAAAAAAACTCTCTCCTCTCTTCAAGAACTCTTCTTCTTTTTATAGGCAAAGTTCTTCATCCTTCATTCTTCATCTTTATTTCCTCACCTTCCATTTTCATCCTCTTTTCTTCATCTTCATCTTCTTTTCTTCATCTTCATTTCTCCACCTTCCATTTTCATCTTCTCTTCTCTATCTTCATCTTCTCTTCTTCATCTTCATCTTCTCTTCTTCACCTTCATTTCTCCATCTTCCATTTTCATCTTCTCTTCTTCATCTTCATCTTCCTTTCTTCATCTTCTATTTTCATCTTCTCTTCTTCATCTTCCTTTCATTATCTTCTCTTCACCATCTTCCTTTCTTCATCTTCTCTTCTTCATCTTCCTTTCATTATCTTCTCTTCACCATCTTCCTTTCTCCATCTTCTTTGGTATTTGCAATACTAAGTTTTAAGTATTTGCAATACGATCCCCGAAGTTTGAGTATTTGCAATACCCCCAGAAAATATTTCTTTCAAGCCCAAATCTTCTTGGTGCATTTTTCACCCGTGCCTAGTCCAGACCTCCGTTAAATTAAGCTCAAATTATATGCCAATGCTAAATGAATATGTGAGATGATTTTTGTTTAGAACTAAAATTAGTTCTAATTTTTATGCAAAAAAATATATTAGTCAAAATTTAGGCGTCAACGATTGCATAATGATTTCTCGATCCGCTTAAAAGATATTATACTTCTCAATTGAGCTGTAGTTGCTCACCCCTTTATCCCATTTTGTCTTTCGGGTTCATTGGGGGGTGTAGGGTGTAAATAGAATCGAGCACACGTTAGGCTGCAAGACTTTGAGATTGTGAGGATATATTTTTGGATAAGTTATATCTATAATTGGTGAGTTTCGAGTTAGATGTAGAAAGATATGTATGTATTTCTTTTTGATATAGTAGGTGAGCTCTAATTTTGTGGACATGTGACCTTTTTATCAAATATATATGAAGGTATATATTTCGATATCGATTTTCATTCGAGCTATGTTTGAGGCTGCGTCCTTTGATGAAAAAAAAAGGATAGTTGTGTCATGCCCCTTTTTCTCGGAGAATCGAGGTGTGACACTCCATAACCAGAGTAACCCGGAAGAATGTGTACAAAGTTTTACTTCATCTTCACTTGGAATGACTTCGGGGAGAAATGGAGCGTCAAAAGCTAGTGTGAAGTCTTTTGAAGAAACGAGTCGCATCTTCCGCTCCAAAGACCGATCTAGTTCCTTCCCCCAATATTCAGCTTCGCTTTCCGAAGACGGTGGCCAAGTCAACTTTTTGATCATCGGAAATTCTTTCGACTCGAAGATCCTCTCTACTTTTGTAATACAATGCTTGGCCATGAGAGTTCTCCGATGTCCCTTCATATGTGAAGGGATTTGCCGGGCTAAACAAGTGCAAACATGCATTTTCTATCGTCCCAAACTCGGTAGCTCCACTTCGCTCAATTCTTTCATTTGACAACGAAATAAGCCACTCCTTGACAAGCTCCAAACAGATTAGCTAGGGTGATAGGTTGTTGTTGCTTGTCTCTTACTTCCCGCAATATAGATTTTGATCATTGAAGCCGTGTTTCGAGTGTAATATATGGCCCTTATTTTGACTAGGTCAACAAGGTGGTGGGACCCACCTTTAAAATAAATAAAATAAAAGGCCTTCTTAAGTCTTACACTCCTACTTCACGCACGTAAGGAAGGGGAAAAGAAGAAGAAAAAAAAAAAGGAAGAAGGAGAAGGGAGAGAGGGAAAAGTAGAAGAAAGGATCACGCGTGTGCCGCCACCCGCCACGCAGCCACGTCAAGCTCGTTTCACTACGTGCCGCAATGTTAGGTAAGTGCTCACATTCCTCCTTTACTTAATCGGAATGGTTTTCGTAACTAGGGCTCAAATTCGGATTGATGGAAAAATTGAGCCGTGAAATCAGATTTTGGAGTCGTTAAGTTGAGATTCTTTGGGGGAATGATAGTTTAGGGTGTCGTGGAGCTGCGGGACTTTACGGAACTCAATTTGGACTTACGGTTTGCCCGAAACAAGTTCTTCAAATCTGGTGCGCTACAGTATAGTGTGAACAGTATACTTTGAAGGCTGATTTTTTTAGTTTCTGATCGTCGGTTGGGTTGGACCTATTAGGGATCTTGTAGTACATCGAATAAGCTTCATGTGGACTATAAGATCACTTAAAACGGAGCTTGGTGGAGGAAGATATGACCCGAGAGATTTCGATGTGCGCAGTGAACAGTGCGCGACCAGAACATGTTGCGCCCGTTTTGAAGAGATGCTAGGGCTTTGTAGTGCATTAAAAGATCTTTCTTTAGACTATAAGTTCATTTGAATCGAAACTCGGGTGAAGGAGTTACGGTCCGTTTAAGTTTGTCGTGCAAGTTGCGCGTAGAGGACAACATGCGTGTCCGCTATAGGCGATCATTTTGTTGATGCGTGTGTGTCGCCTTAGTGACAAATAGGTCTTTTTCATTCGAGTTATGCTGTAGGGTAGCATAGTACTTAGTTTTTGATACCATTTTTCATATATTTTATAGGGTTTCAAACGTGTCGATCCGAGTAAGCTTTATAGTTTGCTTCGACGTTGTCGGGTGAGTGATACTATTTCTTCTTTGTATTTTCAAAATGCATATTGGAAAGAGATAGTACTATATGTGTTATAAATTGAGAAAATGACATTTTGTTGCATAAAAACAGGATCGAACATTTATCGCTGTTTTTATCCATTTGATATGATTCGTTATCAATATGTGCTATTGGTTTTGAGTTGATTCTGCTACATTCTGGTTATGAGGAGGATGTTATTATTTGATTATGTGATGCTCAAGCTAGGCTGTGAACCCGGTTGAGGGGTTTGTGAGTATGCGCATACTACTTAGAATATCCTTGTGGGCCGAGCCACCGGCATTGTAGATGGAGACCTTGCCAAGAGGGGAATCTTGGTTGCCTTTTGTCACGAGCGTTAGACATGACCATGGTTAGAATCTTGAGCATGAGATTGGCTAATGGATAGACCATTGACATGTGATTTGATGAGATTAGTCAATGGATAGACCATTGATATGTGTTTTTACGAGATTGATTAGTGGAATTAGACCATTGTTGTATGTTTTGATGTTATCATATGATATAGATACTTTTGCTATAAATATATTATATTAAGATAATATATAACTTGTTTTCATCATAAATGTTTGATATGTTTCAATATTAGTGTAAATATCTTATATTTTGAATATTAAATGTGCATAGTGGTTGTTCGATCCGCTTAGAAGAAATGTATTACTTAATGAGCTATGTTAGCTCATTCCTTTCATCTTCTTTGTCTTTCGGGTTCAGCGAGTTGCCGTGGGACGTGAGAATAACGTTAGTGAAGGATTTTTTGGGTAGGAGAATTTTTGCTACGAAGTATACGTAGGTGTGTTGAGCTTTGGAGATAGTTCCTTTTGATGGATGTATGTATATATCTGTCCTGGAGGTTATAGAAAGCTCATTCATGTAGTTGCGGGACCTTTTAATCGTATATATGTGAATGTATATATATTGATATCGGGTTGACTAGTGTTACATTTTGTGGCTGCATCCTTTGATTGAAAGAATGGCCGTGTCATTGCCCTATTCTTGTATGAACTCAGGGTGTGACATCGAGAACCTTCGAACATATCCCTACTAGTAGATGTAATGGGTCACTTGCCTTTACAATTCTTATGAAGCGGAGCAAGTGTCTCTAAATCAGAACCTACAATCACCTAGACCCACAATGGAACGTGTCCTTAGCAACTTAAAGATTAGCTCGTTATAAACTAACAAACAACCTCACAACGTCCTATAAAATCTACACGCAAAAGACCATAACCTAAGTTCTAATGGCAACCAATATCACACTCTTAACTCCAATAAGAATAGGGAATTGATATGGCCATCCCTCCTAGCCTCATACACAAACCAACATCAACCTTGTTATCAAAATATATATTTTTCCAATTATATGTGATCGATTAACCAGCAATTTGGTAATAGTATCCGAGTTTCTATAATCCACAAAAAGAAACTATACATTCTAGAATTCAACTAACCCAAAAGTATCATCTCGATTATATAAAACTAGTTAAGCTCACACCCAAAAACTAGGTGGGAGCAGTTCAAAACATGCTTGTGGTAACTACATCTAATCTACTCGAGAAGCCCCAAATAAAACCTGGTGCCAACCTATTGACCGTGTCTTCGAAAAGAAATGTAAGTTGTTGTTCATGCAACCTAGTTAGTTTGGGAAAAATCTTTTGTAGCTTGTTAGACATTGACAATAGGAGCTTGTAAAACTTACCACTTAAGATGCCAAAACCGATTGCTTGTTGTGAACAAATTATGTGCGGGATGAGCGGGATCTTTTCAACATACTTGGATGATGTTTATCTTTGTGCGGGGGAGAGGCAAGCGTACTTTGTTTCCGCCATTTGTTGCTACCGATCTCTCGTTGTCTATATTAGGATTTGGCACACAATCGCAACGAAGTAAAGCGTAAAAGCGAGAAAAGAAATAGAAAGACGAGCTTTTATCTTGGTTCATCCTTAAACTAAGGCTACATCTAGCAAAAGGTTTCACTATAATTAGCACCTTGTATCTCTCGTTACATCCCTCAATTATAAGAGAAAAAAGAGTTTCTATAATAGCAGCTATTTATGAGCGGGACCCACGTGATTTCCTGTCTAAGAGGAGCATGAAACACACCTCAACGAGTCTATAGGAAAAGATTTGCCAAATGAACTCATGGCACTCCTATCCATTTGCTTTGGTTCATACCCTTCGCTCTGTCTTCTCTCTACTAATTACTGATAATTTCTCGTTCTTTCATATTTTAACCGTTAAAATGTTAAGTATTGGGCTTATTTGTTAATAAGGGTATTTTAGTCTTTCTAATTATTACTAAGCTATACTTATTGATGTAATCTACGATTATCGAATAAAAGTTCTTCTTTGTTTACGTTTACATGGTATCGAGCTTCTCACCATCGTTGACCCCAAACCCTAGAAAATCATATCAACCTTTAATCACCACCATCGTCGACCACCGTCGACCACCAATCGCCGCCGTCGTCAACAAGTCACCCGAAAATTCGGAACCTCCGGATCTAGTCTCGCACGGACCCCGAGAGTCGATCCGACGCTGCCTAGCCTTCTAAGGGTGTCGACCAATGTCGCCTAGGCCGTCGAGGCCTATCTTTGGTGCCGGCGAAGCTGTCTTGCTGGCGCTGCTCGACGTTGCATAGGCCGACCACCTCGAGATCCGACTTCATCCGGTCTTCTAGAGGTGTCGACCAGCCCATGAGGCCTATTCCTTCGACAAGAAGGTGACAATATCGTCCGAACAATGACGTGTTTTGGTGTTGTTCAACACCATTCTTCATGGGTTTTGATCCCCACGGTAGCTTCCAGCGTTGTTCTTCATGCCCACCGGTGTTCACGATGGCGTTTGTTATAAAAAATTGGCCATTCGTTTCTCGATGATGATATTTGGGGCTTTTTTTGTTGTGGAGTGATAAAATCTAATTGTTGATGGGAGAAAGTGGTACTACTGAATAATTTTACTGATCCGAGGGGTCGATTGATGATATTTAGGGGCTGTGGAAACTTTATTTTTTTGTGGTGACATAATTACGACCGGTTGGATTAGGATAAATTCGCGATTTATTATAGAGTTATGGCTGGAAATTCTTCCGGTGAACTCGTTGTGAGCCCGGACACTAATATTACTAATCCGAAGTTGAGTTACGTAAAGCTAGATGGGACCAATTACCCTTCTTGGTCTATGGCGGTTGAGACATATCTTTTGGCTACCAAATAGCAAAGTTATCTAACTTCTCTTCCTCCTTCGGATAAAAAAAGATAGATGATTGGCGTTACGGCGTCTTTGCGATTCGGACGTTATTGTGGAATACCATGGATTCCAAAATTAGTCCCCGCTTTATGCGATGTACATCAGCTAAAGCCATTTGGGATAAGTGTGCTCTTATGTTTTCGGGTCGAGATAATATGACTCGTGTTTGTGATGCTTGGGAAGAGCTATTTGAACTACGTGTAGGGGATATGTCTATATCATATTATTACTCCAAGTTCACCATTCTTTGTGATAGAGTGGATACTTATTTACCTACCACTTGATGACATTAGAGAATTAGCCAAGCGACATGAGGATATAAGAGTTATGTTATTTCTCCGGGGACTTGGTCCTACTTATTCTTCTCTTCGACAACAGTTACTTGTCGGTGTATACTTCCATCGATTGATGAGGTCTTCTCTCGGGTCCTTCGATACATACCGACTCACCATCTACACACGTTGCAAGTGCTATGGTTTCTCAATCATCTAGTAATCGTGGAGGTCGGGGACGTGGTCATCGTGGTCGTGGCGGATTTGGTTTTTCTCACGGGTCGTGGCCGAGATGGAGCTAGAGGTGCTTGGAAGTTCTCGTTATTGCCACCATTGTCGCGAACCGGGCATACCGAGGCTTATTGTTATACCCTACATCTCGAGCTTCGACCATAGGCTACTTATGCTGATGTCGTTGAGTCTTGATGCAAAAAGAACCTAATCGATCCACGAGAGCTACCTAGCACTATTATGCTTGTCTCGCGCCGAGTATGAGTCCTTAGTTCGTCCCAACAAGTGGTGGATTCCTCTTGCTCCCTCTTGCTACTTTGGCATAGACTTCTTTAGGTAATTTGTCCTGTTTACTCTCTCTGCACCCACTTCACGGGATGTAGACTCAGGTGCCACCAATCATATGACCGGTAATTCTAACTTATTGTCCGATATTATCTCCATGTCTCCTAGTTACGTTACACTTGCTGATGGTTCATAGTCTCATATCACTGGTCAAGGGAATGTAACTTTGGGACCCTCTCTTTCTCTCTCATCCGTTTACCATTTACCAGCCTTTCCATGTAACTTGCTTTCGTCGGTTCCCTTACCAGAGATTTGAACTGCTCTGTCACATTTACCTCTACTCGTTGTATCTTTCGGGATCCGAGGACCGGATGGATGATTGGTGGAGGGCATAAGTCCAACGGGCTGTACTACTGAACAAAGATCTTATCGTTCTTTGCTGTTCGGAAGAGCACCACATCGATTTCTTTCGGATGCATTGTCGTATGGGTCATGCACCGTCGATGTACTTCACCATTTCTCTCCTATTTCGAGTCTATGAGTCCTATCCAATGTGATGCCTATCAATTTGGCAAACATTATCGAGTATCTTTTCCTTCTCGTGTCCGGAGTTGTGTTTCAAGTCCTTTTGAGTTGGTACATTCGATGTTTGGGGACCATGTCGTATTAGAGATATGTCCGGTGTCACGTCCCGAACCCTACGAGCCGTCGATGCACGTCCCGAACCCTACGAGCCGTCGACATCCCACGCCAACAAATAAGTACAGTTCTCCAGGATCCAAAGGCCAACAGATATAACACTTGCGGAAGCAAACAATTCCCCGTACAAAATTAATTAACATCACGATGACTTGGGACGGTAAAACAACTTATGTACATATACACAATTGTTACAACCTTCAAACCTAGGGTTTCGAGGCCACTTACAAGCCTGTGACCAACTATAACAAAAGATTACGTGGTGAAGCCCCTATGTTTCCAAAAAAATACTCTACAAAAGCTCAAGAGGCCAACTACCCTAGGCCTCGTCCCCGCTATCCGGTACGATATCGACTCTCGCCTCCAACTCATCCTCGTCAATCTCGGTGGCTGTTCCGCATCCGATCGCTCTACAACCTCCCCATCTTCTCTTGGTACCATGACCTTGGGAATATCGAATCTCCCGGGCGGATTATTCATTGCCGATGCGGAGTGTCCGAAAAACAACGAACCCACGATGGGGTGAGATAAAATCTCGAAGCTAGCCCCTAACCCTAGGTTAGGCTCTAGTGCCTCCGACAAGTTTTAAAAACAGCAACTTTTCAACATATCCTTCTTCACCTCAATAATTCAACTAATAAATCCCGAATATTCCATACTTGTTCAAAATTCCCACACTTTCTCAAATATTCTACGTTACCCTCATATTGATATTTCACGTCTCGGATGAATAAAAAAAATATTCCACGTTGCCCAAAGCCCGCTTCCACGCTTAGGCTATCGTATAAAATTCCACATTACTCCGAAAATATTCCACGTTACTCCACGACTTCATACAAGTTCATAACATTGAGCCTCGACCTTTATGGAACACGGCTCCACATATATATATACTAGGTCTCGACTCATAGGAATACGACCCATAAATCACGGTCTCGGACACATAGGAACACGACCGGATTAAGTCTCGGACAATTAGCCGAACACGACTCACTTTGGTCTCGGACGACTTAATTGAACACGACTTTCACACTTTCTCGGTCTCGACAATCGGCAATACGGCTCACTTTGGCCTCGGCGACTTGATTGAATACGACCATCATACTTTCCCGGTCTCAAACAATCGACGAATATGGCTCACTTTGGCCTCGGCGACTTGATTGAATACGACCCATAAATCTCGGTCTCGGACACATAGGAACACGACCGGATTAAGTCTCGGACAATTAGTCGAACACGACTCACTTTGGTCTCGGACGACTTAATTGAACACGACTTTCATATTTTCCGAGCGTAATACGCCTCGGGATATTATAATACTCATAACCCCGTTCAACGCCTCGGGGTATAATAATAATAAAGCCCGCGTCACAACGCCTCGGGCAACATATGGTCTTATGAAATACGAACCCCGCGTCATAACGCCTCGGGGTAAAATCCCACATTTCCTCTCTTTCATTCCACTTAAGACCATATACCACAATAATTTCCCGATCACTCGTCCGATATCACACGATCCTTTAAATACTTCCGATCGATCAATCCTTGCCACGTGATCCCGCTAGATTCCTTGATTAGCGGATCGAGATCATCCGATCTCACCAATTTTTTCTAATAAAGATCGGGACCATGCGATCTCTCCAATGTTTCTCAACTGCCCAATCGAGACCACTCGATTAAATTGTACCGGCAAACACTCAATCGGGACCACGTGATTCACTCACGTTAAAGAATTAATAAATCGGGACCACCCGACTAGATCATACAAGACCAATGGCCAAATCGGCCACAAGATTAATTATGCTACCGCAATAATTAATCTACGCCACACAAAATTAATTCTACTAACGTAGCAATTACTAACGGCCGTACGTTCAGAATTAGACTAACGTACAATTAATTCACGACCATAGTACTAAACTATAGTAATACCACATTTAATTAACACCGTGGCATAACAACATGTTATCACATAAAAAAGTAACTATAGTCGAATATAATCTAACCATGGTTCAAAATTAACTAGAGTCAATAACTAACCTAACCATGATTAAATAATAGCATAAAGTAACTAGAGTTAGGCATAAAGTAACCATGGTCTAACTTTGACCATACCCAAATCCTCTTGACTTCACTATTCACTTCAAGAACATGATTTCTCTCTCCTCCTCCTCTTCATTCTCGGCCAAGGCATGAAAATGGCCAAAAACAACCAATTTTTCATCCAAATCTACTCAATCTCAAGTCCCTTAGCAACCTAGATACCTAATCAAGGTTTAGGAACCAACTTACTTGATTTCTAGCCAAATCCTTTGGTGAAAATCAGCTGGAAACCGAAGCAAAACTCCCTCTCTCAAACCGGGTCAGATTTGCCTCGTCCGGACCTTTGCCCCTTCAAACGGACCTACGGGAAAAAATACCCAGCCAAATCGAGCTTATAATATGTCCATGGAAAGCTAAGACAATAAGCTTTCAAATGGAGGTGGTCTTACTCAAAGCGACGTCGGACGAAAAAGTTATGGCCGGAACAGTGGGGCTGTCGGAATAGGGCTGCGGGTTTGGGCGAGAGAGAAGTGAGAGAAAATTTTGTCCAAATGAAGAAGATGAAGATGATGGATAGATAAGCTAGGCTAGGATATTTTGGGATGAAAAGTTTGACTAGAATTCTTGGTCTTAGAAATAATGAGACAAAGACTTGTGGGTCCCACCAATAATTCATCTCCTTTCCCATATCCAGTCCAGTATTTCACTTTTCGAACACTTTGGGGCGAATTGTGCAATATACATGCTCGGGATGAGGCGACGTCCAAAATATTATTATTGGAACCCCCGAAGGTCCGACATCAAATTTTGAAGTTAAATTCGCGATCAATCTCGATTAATTGAAATTTCAGCGTATCTCAAACTAACGGGCGGCTTTTAGGAGTTACGCGTATCGACCCGTGATTTATATCACATTTAAGAATTTCTCGAGCCATGGCGACTTTGGTTGTCATTCAATTGTGAGGGTCAATCACTAGTCCCGATGGGCACGACGTTAGAAAATAATTTAGGGACGTTTGGAACCCATACGAGGTCAAACGGAATCACCCGTGATCCAAGCGTAGGGTATTATCCAAATCGTTCCTTAATCATTCTAGGATCGGCCTATATTGGTCCAGAATATTCCTCGACAATTTTCATGGCCAAAGAGTCAATCCAGATCAAGTTCTTAAGTCCACGTACTTGATTTTCCTAGCTAGCCATTCCCATTTGGTTAGTCCCTCGAGAGGGATCAACTCCGAGAGTGAGATTAGACAAAATACATCAATGAGATATTTCATTCATTCATAGCTCGAAAGTGGGTCGGAATTCGGGATGTCACATCGACATCCCACCTGGCTAACAAATAAGTACAGTTCTCCAGGATCCAAAGGCCAACGAGATATAACACTTGCGGAAGCGAAAACAATTCCCCGTACAGAAATTAATTAACATCACGATGACTTGGGACGGTAAAACAACTTATGTACATATGCACAATTGTTACAACCTTCAAACCTAGGGCTTCAGAGGCCACTGTACAAGCACTGTGAGCAACTATAACAAAAGATTACGTGGTCGAAGCCCGCGATGTTTCCAAAAGAAAATACTCTACAAAAGCTCAAGAGGCCAACTACCCTAGGCCTCATCCTCGCTATCCGGTACGATATCGACTCTCGCCTCCAACTCATCCTCGTTAATCTCGGTGGCTGTTCCTCATCCGATCGCTCTACAACCTCCCCATCTTCTCTTGGTACCATGACCTTGGGGAATATCGAATCTCCCGGGCGGATTATTCATTGCCGATGCGGAGTGTCCGAAAAACAACGAACCCACGACGGGGTGAGATAAAATCTCGATAAGCTAGCTCCTAACCCTATGTTAGGGCTCTAGTGCCTCCAGACAAGTTTTAAAAACAGCAACTTTTCAACATATCCTTCTTCACCTCAATAATTCAACTAATAAATCCCGGAATATTCCATACTTGTTCGAAAATTCCCACACTTTCTCAAATATTCTACGTTACCCTCATATTGATATTTCACGTCTCGAATGGAATAAAAAAAATATTCCACGTTGCTCCAAAGCCCGCGTTCCACGCTTTAGGCTATCGTATAAAATTCCACGTTACTCCGAAAATATTCCACGGTACTCCACGACTTCATACAAGTTCATAACATTGAGCCTCGGACCTTTATGGAACACGGCTCCACATATATATATACTAGGGTCTCGACTCATAGGAATACGACCCATAAATCACGGTCTCGGACACATAGGAACACGACCGGATTAAGTCTCGGACAATTAGTCGAACACGACTCACTTTGGTCTCGGACGACTTAATTGAACACGACTTTCACACTTTCTCGGCCTCGACAATCGACGAATACGGCTCACTTTGGCCTCGGACGACTTGATTGAATACGACCTTCATACTTTCTCGGTCTCGCACAATCGGACGAATACGGCTCACTTTGGCCTCGACGACTTGATTGAATACGACCTTCATACTTTCTCGATCTCGACAATCGACGAATACGGCTCACTTTGGCCTCGAACTTAATTGAATACGACCCATAAATCTCGGTCTCGGACACATAGGAACACGACCGGATTAAGTCTCGGACAATTAGTCGAACACGACTCACTTTGGTCTCGGACGACTTAATTGAACACGACTTTCATATTTTCCGAGCGTAATACGCCTGGGATATTATAATACTCATAACCCCGTTCAACGCCTCGGGGTATAATAATAATAAAGCCCGCGTCCAACGCCTCGGGCAACATATGGTCTTATGAAATACGAACCCCGCGTCATAACGCCTCGGGGTAAAATCCCACATTTCTTATCTTTCATTCCACTTAAGACCATATACCACAATAATTTCCCGATCGCTCGTCCGATACCACACGATCCTTTAAATACTTCCGATCGATCAATCATTGCCACGTGATTCCGCTAGATTCCTTGATTAGCGGATCGAGACCATCCGGTCTCCCCAACTTTCTCCAACAAAAGATCGGGACCATGCGATCTCTCCAATTTTTCTCAATTGCCCAATCGAGACCACTCGATTAAATTGTACTGGGCAAATACTGATTGGAACCACGTGATTCACTCACGTTAGAGAATTAATACATCGGGGCCACCCGATTAATTTATGCTACCACAGAATTCAATCCACTCCAAGTGACCATATTATACTAACGTAGCGAGAAATTAATAGCGTACAATTAAAAGTACACTAACGTGAGAATTGATCCAGGCCGAACCATATTAATTTCTAACGTACAATTAATTCACGACTATAGTACTAAACTATAGTAACGCCACATTTATTTAATACCGTGGCATAACGATATGTTGTCACATATAAAGTAACTACGGTTAGAATATAATCCAACCATGGTTAAAACAATAACTAGAGTCAAGGAATAACCTAACCATGATTAAATACTTGCATAAAGTAACCATGGTCAAACTTTGACCACACATAATCTCTCTTGACTTTACTATTCATGCAAGATCACCAATTTCTCTCTCCTCCTCCCCTTCATTCTCGGCCAAGGCATGAAAATGGCCAAAAACAACCAATTTTTCACCCAAATCTACTCAATCTCAAGTCCCTTAGCAACCTAGATACCTAATCAAGGTTTAGGAACCAACTTACTTGATTTCTAGCCAAATCCTTTGGTGAAAGTCAGCTGGAAACCGAAGCAAAAACTCCCTCTCTCAAACCGAGTCAGATTTGCCTCATCCGGACCTTTGCCCCTTCAAACGGACCTACGGGAAACACTACCTGGCCAAATCGAGCTTATAATATGTCCCTGGAAAGCTAAGACAATAAGATTTCGAATGGAAGTGGTCTTACCTCAAACCGACATCGGACGACAAAGTTATGGCCGGAACAGTGGAGCTGTCGGGACAGGGCAGCGGGTTGGGCGAGAGAGAGAAGTGAGAGAAAATTTTGTCCAAATGAAGAAGATGAAGATGGTGGATAGATAAGCTAGGCTAGGATATTTTGGGATGAAAAGTTTGACTAGAATTCTTGGTCTTAGAAATAATGAGACAAAGACTTGTGGGTCCCACCAATAATTCATCTCCTTTCCCATATCTAGTCCAGATTTCACTTTTCCGAACACTTTGGGGCGAATTGTGAAATATACATGCTCGGGATGAGGCGACGTCCAAAATATTATTATTGGAACCCCCGAAGGTCCGACATCTAATTTCGAGTTAAATTCGCGATCAATCTCGATTAATTGAAATTTCAGCGAATCTCAAACTAATGGGCGGCTTTTAGGAGTTACGCGTATCGACCCGTGATTTATATCACGTTTAAGAATTTCTCGAGCCATGGCGACTTTGGTTGTCATTCAATTGCGAGGGTCAATCACTAGTCCCGATGGGCACGATTGTTAGAAAATAATGTAGGGACGTTCGGAACCCATACGAGGTCAAACGGAATCACCCGTGATCCAAGCGTAGGGTATTATCCAAATCGTTCCTTAATCATTCTAAGATCGGCCTATATTGGTCCGAATATTCCCTCGACAATTTTCATGGCCAAAGAGTCAATCCAGGATCAAGTTATTAGGTCCACGTACTTGATTTTCCTAGCTAGCCATTCCCATTTGGTTAGTCCTCGAGAGGGATCAACTCCGAGTGAAATTAGACCGAAATACATCAATGAGATATTTCATTCATTCATAGCTTCGAAAGTGGGTCGGAATTCGGGATGTCACATCTCGGTTATAAGTATTTTGTTACATTTGTCGATGATTATTCCCGTGTAACGTGGTTATATTTAATAAAAGATCGAATTGAAGTTTTTTCCTATTTTCGTATGTTATACTTTGAGATTCTCAATCGGTATCATGCTTCAATTAAATGTCTGCGTTCCGATAATGCCAAAGAATATATGGCTAGTTCCTCCGATTTTCAATCATTTCTTACATCTCATGGAATTCTGCATCGGACATCATGTCCCTATACCCCTCGGCGAGAATGGGGTGGCGGAATGAAAAAATCGCCATCTCTTAGATGTTGCTCGTTGTCTATTTTTTCATATGAACCTCCCCAAAATGTTCCGGGGGGCATGCTATTCTCACGGCGTGTTATCTCATAAATCGTCTTCCGTCCTCTATTCTTCGTGGAGGCATACCTTTTTCTACTCTTCATCCTACTAGTCCACTTTTTTCTTTACCACTCCGTGTGTTTGGATGTGTTTGTTTTGTGCATCATCTTGGTCCTGGTCGTGACAAGTTTGATCCACGATCTGAAAAATGTGTATTTCTTGGGTACTCTCGAACTCAAAAGGGGTACAAGTGCTATAGTCCAGTTAGTCGGAGATTGTATGTCTCAAATAGATGTAACCTTTTTCGAGGACCCGTCATATTACTCCTCTATTGGCCAACGGGTGACTACTTCGAAGATATTTTATCCTCGACCACGACTCCACTACCGCCTATCTCCTTGGGGGGTGCCCGGGCCATCCCCCGATTTTCAATTTTTCGACCGAACTTATCAACGACATCGTTACGTTCAACATGAGGTAGTACAGTCCCCCGCCCGCATTAGATATGCATGCTTCTCCACCAATTGATCTCCCGACCTCCGATCCGCCGATTTCTTCTAAGCTTGATTCTACCACAAATATTCCTATTGCGTTACGCAAAGGTACGCGTTCTTGTGTCGGTCAGCCCAATTCCCGATTTGCTCCCTAGACTTGGTTTGTCTAGTCGAACACATACTCGTTATCCTCTTTCTCGGTTTTTATCCTACGATTGTCTTTCACCTACATATTCCTCGTTTGTTGCTTCTTTATCTCTGGTGTCTATGCCGAGTACCGTTGCGAAGCTCTTACCCATCCGAGGTTGGCGGCAGGCTATGGAGGATGAAATGCAGGCACTACAGGATAATGGGACATGGCAGCTACACCGTTACCCGATGGCAAACAGGTTGTGGGGTGTCGTTGGGTTTTCACGATAAAGTTTCAACCTGATGGGTCCGTTGAACGTCCCAAGGCGCGTCCGGTTGCCAAAGGTTATACCCGGACCTATGGAATTGATTATGATGATACATTCTCTCCTGTCGCAAAGATACCCTCGTTCGTGTTTTCATCTCTCTTGCTGCTCGTTATGGTTGGAATCTTCATCGGCTTGATGTCAAGAATGCCTTTCTTCATGGTGACTTGACGGAGGAGGTATATATGGAGCAACCCCCGGGGTTTGTTGCTCGGGGGGAGCCTACTAGTGTTTGTCGCCTACACAAGGCATTATATGGTTTAAAACAGTCTCCTCGTGCATGGTTTGGTCGTTTCGGTGATGCGGTTATTTGATTCGGCTTGCAACGTTGTACCGTAGATCATTCTGTGTTTAGCTCCACTTCTCCTAGGGGTGTGTACTCCTGGTTGTCTATGTGGACGATATTATCATCACTCGGAAGTGATTCTGTAAGTATACAAAAGTTGAAACAGTTTTTATAGACAGAGTTCAGCACAAAAGATATGGGTAATCTGCGGTATTTCTTGGGCATTGAGGTAGCCTACTCGCGTGATGGTATCTCCTTATCACAACGAAAATATGTTCGGATATTCCGAGTGAGATTGGTTTTCTTGGAGCAAAGCCTGTCGATACTCCAATGGATCCTAATATGAAACTTGATGCGAGAACAAGGTGACTTACTTCATGATCCAAGTAAGTATCGGAGGCTAGTGGGTAAGCTCAATTATTTAACCTGTCACTCGACCAGATATTTCTTTTCTTTGTTAGCGTAGTTAGTCAATTTATGAGTGCTCCTCGCACTACACATTGAGAAGTAGTGCTACGTGTTGTTAAGTATTTGAAGGGAGCACTCGGTAAAGGACTTTTGTTCAAGAATCATGGACATCTTAGTGTCGTTGGCTACTCCGATGCTGATTGGACTAGGTGCCCTATTGATAGGAGATCAACTTCTGGCTATTGTGTGTTCTTGGGAGGCAATCTTGTGAGTTGGAAGAGTAAGAAGCAACAAGGTTGTGTCTCGATCGAGTGCAGAGGCGGAATATCGTGCCATGGCTCATTTGACCAGCAAGTTGCGTTGGTTGAGAATGTTGTTATCCGAACTCAGCATGCCATCCTCATCTCCCTCGGTTCCGTGTTGTGATAATCAATCCGCTATGCATATTGCTTCAAATCCAGTTTTTCATGAACGTACGAAGCATATTGAAGTAGATTGCCATTTTGTGCGAGAAAAGATTCAGAACAAGGAAATAACACTTCAGTACACACGGACCGAGGATCAACTTGCTGACTTTTTTACTAAGTCATTGCGGGGTAATATAGTGATTACGTTGTGTAACAAGTTGGGGCTCTTTGATGTTTATGCACCAACTTGAGAGAGAGTGTTAAAATGTTAAGTATTGGGCTTATTTGTTAATAAGGGTATTTTAGTCTTTCTAATTATTACTAAGCTATACTTATTGATGTAATCTACGATTATCAGAATAAAAGTTCTTCTTTGTTTACGTTTACATTAACAAAGGTGTTATGCCCGTCAAATGTGCTGGAGGTGGTTATCAAATTCCATACATATTACTGCTAAGTAGTTTTGCTTCTACTAGTCACATTTCCCTGCCATAGCTTTCTATGTCTCATTCTATAAGGTGTTCTGGTACTTCTACAACATGTTATCTACACTGCTCTACTTCAGCTACTTCGGAATGCTGATTGTTTCACTGACACCAACTTACCAAGTGGCTACGTTGTCCGCGAGTTTTCCCTACACCATACTCAGTTTACTCTTGGAGTTCCTCATATCCGAGACCCCGTAACTCGATTCCACTTATGCTTCCCCATCAAGAAGGGACTGAAGCATGTTAGTTTTGTCTGTCCACACTAAATCAAAGGAGTGAATCGTCTACACACCTGAGGGCCTCCATGTTGTGATTCTTCTCAACACTCAAACTAGACCTTGAGCATACGTTACGCATGCACCAAATTCAATCTTATAATATGCACTGAGATCTTTGACTTTAGATCTAGGGGTCCCAAAACCGATTCCCATTCTATAATGATGGAGACATATTTGTGATTTTATAATCACTTGTGAAGATTCCGATCTGTTCTTTTTCAACAATCTCTAACTGGAGATCTTGTTAGAAGTTCTTTTTCTTCGGTTAGCCAGAAAATCAGATTGCAAATTACTTCACCGTCTCACATGGTACTTGCCAAGAACCCGAAATTCCTCTGTTCATCGCATCCCCTGCAATTATATCTGCGCGGATTTCGAGTCCAAGAACCTTAAAAGGCAAAAAATGGTCGCAAAAAAGTGCAATATTATCAGAAACCGTTCTCAACCTACATGTAAATGTCTAACTTGTACATTATATACACACACCAGATGACCTTCATGTTGTGGTTCTTCTCAATACTTAAACTAGACCTCGAGCACGCCCTACGCAAGCACCAAATTCATATTCATTATATGCACCGAGATCATTGACTTGAGATATGGGGGTTGCAAAACTTATTTTTCCCAGCTCTAATGATGCAGACGTACTAATTTTTTGATCACATTATATAAGAAAGTTTGCCGGCGTTTGGCCAAAAAGATCAAAACAATCGAAAAATGGCAGAGTCGTCTACGACAAGCGACCAGCCAGCCTCGTCCATGAGGATTGAGCTCTCCGAGATTGAGCCGATACAAAGCCAAAGCCTCTCTTCGCCAATACGCCCCTGCGCCTCCAGTAGCCTCAGTGGCGTCGCTAATTCAGAGGACCAGATGCCATCAACGTTCGGCGAGGATCGTCGACGTAAGGATGACGAGCTGGAGCTGCAGCGGGCGGTGATTGAGAGGCTGCCGACGTTCCGGAGGCTGAGGGTGCCAGTGCTCGACCGCGAGGTGGTGGACGTGGCGAAGCTTGGGGACTCGGAGAGGCGGGTGTTCGTGGACAGCCTGTTAGAGACGATCGAAGAGGACAATCTCCAGGTTCTCGAGAAGCTCCGTGATCGAGTGCAGAGGCAGGCATTTTATACTTTTATACCTGTTCTAACGTTACAGTTTTAGTAAAAGGCAGACATCTTTTTTTCATTTCATGCATATTCAATTATTTTAATAAGCCAAAGTGCTGCTAATATGATATATAATTGTTCAGGGTGGGCCTTGAATTACCGACGGTGGAAGTGAGATATCAGAATCTGTGCATAGAAGCAGATAGCGAAGCCGTTCATGGGGAACACATACCAACTCTTTGGAACACAATCAAATCCATTTTCTGCGTGAGATTTTCTTCTTTTATCTTCTTCCCTCTCCTCCAAGATTTATAAGATTTATCGAAGTCAAAGAACAAATTCTATGTTGTAAACACTAAACAGTGTGTTTGGATCCTACTGTTAGAAAATTGGCAGCTTTAGAACATCCATGTCTCAATGGGACATACCTTAAAAACACCTAATTTCAAATCTCTTGCTTGTCATACGTCGATAGGGTGCGACATTTTCGCAACACAAATTCCTATTGAAACCAACAGAAAATCCAGCTGCAACTACTTTAAAATTGCAACGGATTAATACAACTCGTTCTAACTTGATTTTTACCACCTTGAATTGGCTTATTGGATATCAAATTTATCAGCTCATGGAACTGCTTCTGTATTCCATCAAGCTATTGTAATCCATCCTGGTAAAAATGATAGGACATAAGCACAGGAACCATGATCTATTTTTCTCTGTGACAGGCTCCGACAAATAAGGTTGGCTGCAGGTATCAGGGGAGAAGACAAGAATTCTCAAGAACATTAGCGGTGTCCTTAAGCCTTCGAGGTTAGTATTACAGCTTAGCTTAGCGTATGTACCGATTTAGATTCACAAGTTGATTTCTATGATGCTGCCATATGGCATAATCTACATCTCTAGGAGTTGTTGCAGGATGACCCTATTGCTAGGTCCACCGGGATGCGGAAAGACCACCTTATTACAATCATTAGCAGGCAAATCAGAGAAATTGCTCAAGGTATTACCTTTTTTGGTATTCAGTCTATTGTAGATGTTCCATGCTGACAAGAATAGCTACTACACTCAAACTATATCGAGACACAAATGATTATGCATATATGTAAGATTGGCAAAATTGACAAATGATGTATGATCAAGGTCAAGGGAGAGATTTCCTACGATGGTTACAAGCTGAATGAGTTTGTTCCTCAGAAGACTTCAGCCTATGTAAGCCAATATGATCTGCATATTTCGGAGATGACTGTGAGGGAGACGCTTGACTTCTCTGCTCGATGTCAGGGCATTGGAGGAAGGGCAGGTACCAGTTTATTCTCCAACCTAGAAGTTACTATTCGATCCGGTGATCATTTCTGATCCTATTTACGTTGCTTTTTTGGAAGACATGTTGAAAGAAGTTAGTAAAAGGGAGAAGCAAGCAGGAATTAATCCAGACCCAAGCATCAACACATACATGAAGGTTTATGTTGGCACAAAGTTGGAATTTTTTTTTTTTTAACATTTTCCAGTTACTGAGGCGATTGGCAAATTCCAGTTTCTGATGATTTTATGCAATATGAACAGGCAATATCAATAGGAGGATTGAAAAGGACACTCCAAACGGACTACATATTAAAGGTAATTTTTGCAATGAGAAGATTAATTATGAAGTATATTTTTCACGAATATTTTTTCACACTATTGTAATCATTTTTCGCCTTTTCAGGTTCTTGGACTTGACATCTGTGCAAATACAGTTGTAGGGGATGCCAGGAACGGAGGAATTTCTGGTGGTGAAAAGAGAAGGCTCACGACTGGTTAGTATTACATGAATTTCTCAGCAAATGATGAGGAACTTATAGGAACAGGTTCAAATGTCACATTGGAAGTTTTAGGCTTCATTACAGATCGTTCATAGTGGTCTCTCTTCCAGGGGAAATGATAATTGGTCCGGCGAGAGTTTTATTTATGGACGAGATATCAAATGGTTTGGACAGCTCCACTACCTTTCGGACCATTACATGCTTGCAGCAAATGGCACACATAACTGATTCCACTATTTTGGTGTCGCTTCTTCAGCCAGCACCTGAAACTTTTGATCTCTTTGATGACATAATTCTAATGGCAGAGGGACATCTAGTGTACCATGGACCTCGGACCGATGTTCTCGAGTTCTTTGGACACTGTGGTTTCAAGTGCCCGACCAGAAAAGGCATTGCTGACTTTCTTCAAGAGGTATGCACTCTCATTTACTAAAGCGATGTGTGCGGCCTGTGCAAACTTAGCAATAACATCTGATATTGGGAATTCTTGGCAGGTAGTTTCTAAAAAGGACCAGGCACAATACTGGCATCACAAAGACTGGACTTATAATTTCATATCCCCAAGCACGTTTGCGAGGATGTTTAAAGAATTTCCAATGGGAAAGAAACTAGATGAGGAACTTGCCATGCCTTTCAAGAAAACTGACCTTCACAGAAGTGCCTTATCTTTCGGAATTTACTCGTTAAAAAAGTGGGAGTTGTTCAAAGTGTGCCTTTCGAGAGAATGGCTCCTCATGAAGCGCAACTGGTTCTTTCATGTCTTCAAATCAGCACAGGTAGTTGCCCGCTGGGACTCGAAATGTGCAGTCACAACACATGGTTAATGAGAAATGTACGCGGAATTCATCAAGTTGGTGGTTTCTCTTTGCAGATTGTGGTCGTTGCAGTTATAACAGTGACTGTCTTTTGGCGACCACGAATGAAAATCGATTTGGTGCATGCAGATCTTTTCATGGGTTCCCTGTATTACGCTCTCATCCGACTCATGGTTATTGGCATTCAGGAGCTGGCAATGACGGTTTCTAGACTTGGAATCTTTTACAAGCAACGAGATTTTTTCTTCTACCCTGCATGGGCTTATACCATTCCAGCGGCCATACTGAAAATTCCATTCTCTTTACTTGACGCGTTTCTGTGGACAGCTATTACCTATTATGGAGTTGGTTATAGTCCTGAGCCACAGAGGTAATTCCGACATTCACTATATCAGAGAGCTGATATGGATTTTAGCCATTCTCACTTCCAACTTTTTGATGACCGTCAGGTTCTTTTATCAATTCATCCTGCTCTTCCTATTGCATCAAGTATCCCTATCAATGTTCCGATTGGTAGTGTGACGCCCTGAAAATTTGGCCTCGAGATCGGGACCAAATTCAATAAAATAAATTTTGATTGAATTCCTAATGGTAGGAAATTTCGAATCGCGAGGGACGAAAGTGACAAATTTTGGACGATTCCCGAAATATCATTCGATTTCGATTGGGTCTCGAAATCGTGGTCACCGTGACTTAGGATTGTTTTAATCCTCGCGCCTAGTCATTTCCGGACCGAACCTAGCCATGAAAAATCCAATTTCGTCCCGATCAGTTGAGCCAAAAATTAGTTCAGTCCCGATTTGTGAAATTACGACACCGCCCTTAGATATTATGCATTACAGACAAAAACCATTAAATTTTGAAGAGACCGTGGGCCCCACCTCAGTCAAACCAGCCCCACTAGTCAAGGCTTATCTCTCTCTCTCTCCTCTCTCTTCTCTCTCCCCCCTCGGCAGATTTCTCTTCTCTCTCTTTCACACGTCTGCCCCCTTTTCGCTGATGCATGAGCCTCTCTTCTTCCTCTCATTTCTTCAATTGCAGCGACAACAATAGCCACTTCAAGCTTCCACGATAAACTACGACACATATAGAACCCTCTCGAAGCCACCGGACCGCAGTTGCACCGCCGGAGTCGCCGGAAAGCCGGCTGCAAAAGGGCTTCCCGAGTTGCTCTGTTTTCCGCCGGGTTTGTAGTTGCAGAGCTGATGCAGCTGTCTCCGAGCTGCCGGCGCCTCAACGACCACCACCTCGGCCTCCAGCCACCTCCCCTGACCTCCTCCGACCTTGCTCCGCCGCCTGCAGTCGCCGCGAAGCGGCCGGAAGGGCTGGATCAGCCTCGAACACAGACCTGCTCTGTTTCGGGTCCTTGAGGCGCCGGTTCTGTGCTCGAGCTGCCCGGCCACCCGAGCGGCTTCCGACCACCACCCACCTTCGAGCCATAGTCCCTCCGACTTCCAGACTCCGTCCCGGCCGCCGCTTACCGTCGCAAGACGCAGAACAGCCGCCCGAAGCCCCGGCGACCCCCTGCCCTATTTCGCGTCGGGCCACTGTTCGGCCACCATCCGCCGCGATTGAGCTACGCCCACTGCCCGCCGACCACCCCAAGTCATCACCCTCGACCCCTTGAGGTCCTACGCAGCCACCGGAAGCTGGCCGTCGCCTGTGGAGCCGTGAACAGCCCCGGAACAGCCCCCGACCATCTCCCCTGTTTTTATGCTCTGTTTCGCGCCGGTTCTGTTCCAGCTGGAACCGCCGCTCCGGCCGCCATCCGCCGCCCCTAGCTAGTTCCGAGGGTCATCCTCGACCAGTAGGTGAGTCCCCTAGCCTTCCCCAGCCTCGCCGCCGCCCGTGAGGATGAAATTCCCTCAACTTACCCCGGTTTCCCTGTTTTCGTTCCATTGATTCTGTTTTTCCAGCCCCGCCGCTCGCCGGAGCTCCAGTCGCCGAGCTGCCACCGTGTGGAACGACGTCATGACGTCGCCACGAGCTCGCTGTCAATTTCGGCCGTGAACAGTGTCTCCCGGAATGCCGCCGGTGAGAACAGTGTTTCCGGCGTGAACAGCCGCGCATATGTGGAATAGCCAGTGAGGTGGTTGACTCGATTATCAAGTGAAGGACTGTCCGTAGAGACCACGGAACAGATCGCAAGAAGGACTTTTTGTTAAGCTCTACTTATGAAAATGAGTTGTATTAAGGTGATTGGTATTTTGGTGGACTATCTAAACTTGAATTGGTGATGTGTTTAGATAGTTTTAGTCATCGACTTTGGTTAATGCTTCGACTTGTGATACCGTTAGGGTGCAAGAAAGCTAACGAGAATCAGGAAATTCTAGACTTCATTATGAACTGAAATGGTTGGGATGAACGATCCATTATGGACAAGGAATAGCGGGATACTATGACCGTGATTTTGGGTGTTATAGATCAAATCTCGGAAAGCAAGGATTCAGCTTGAATCATGAAAGTCAATGAGTATCCCCCTTGAAGGAATTGTGGATATGGAATTGGAGTAACCGATACTTATAGAGCTTGAGTCCGAAATTGTGTAAAATGTCAATAAGTTTAAGTTATTGATTTTGGCCGATGACCCGAATTGATGAGGCAAGTGGTGCGAGACATCTCGAGAAGTCGATACACGCTATGGGATTGGTAAAGAGCCATCAATCGCTACTACCAAAGCATGGCTCGACAAAATGAGGACAATTGTCATTAGGAAGGACTCAAGATTTTTCTCTGGCGGCGTAAGCATAGGTAACGCCGTTAAGAAGGTCAATGAAATAGGCATTCGTCTTTGATCGCGTAGAAGATGTCCCTTGAGGAGAAGATCGGCATGTATAACGTGATTTACATGCGGGACATGGCCGATAATGAGTTATGTTTGGCATACAAGGATGGTTCAGCCATGTATCAACTTAGAGAGAATTCCCAAAGAGCATGTCTCTTTGAGGCCCAATCATGTTGATAATTGCAAGATTATAGACGGAGACATTGTGCTTATCAATAGGTTGCTTGACTACACATAAGAATCCTCTTCAAGCACTCGTCGGGCTAGGTATACAATGATCACACCGTGAAGATAAATCCCTTGATCCGTGGACCTCTTGGCACCGACTTTGATGGGGATTTTGTCCGCTTGTATTATCTCTAATCGGCACTGCAAAAGAAGAGATAGTGGAATTCGTTTAGATGGAAAAGCAGTTGTCAAGCTCATATAGCGACAATCTGAGAGTTTGCAACTAATGACCGGTTGCTTGTTGCCGTTAAAGATGATGTTCAGGAACAATTTTGATGTTTTTCGGGTGTTGCAAACTGCCTTATGAACAGGGAAGGGTTCGTAAGGGCAAGCGTGAAGTTGACGATATAATGAAGCTTGCCGATTGACCTCGCAAGTTGTTAGGATTGGTGCCAATCCGGTAAAAGGTTGAGATTGCGAGATGTGGCAATTAAGGGAGACAAATGATGAGAGTATGCAATGAAAGCTTGGTGAGACCACGAAGCAGTGAGATAGGGACCGCAAGAGTTTTACTTGGAACTCGGATTATTTATAAATGACGATTAAGTTGAGGAGACCACCGAGAGATTTGAGATCGTTTTCGACCTAGACCATAGCTTGACTTGCCAGTTGATTGTGCTATGGATCGAGGTGACGACCTTAAATCAAGCACGAATCGGCAAACAAGCTGGCCATGGATCCAGGTGAGGAGCGAGTTGTACTAGAACCTCGTACCAATCGCGCACTAGCCGAAGGCCGATCACCCTAGGCCATGTGACGTGTTGTTGGAAGAATACGGGTCGAGACAAACCAATCCCGCATCAACTTGAGTTGGTCATGAGAGGTGAACTCGATAGTGTTTGATTGTACCATCGGTTAAGGAACGGGTGATTCCAACCCTAAATCGAGATACTCAAAGTGGCCCTCGACTCGTCGGTTGTTTGTGAATCGAGCCGCCTCGACGGAATGGATGGTTCAACTCTCGGCTTGTTTGGGGGTTTAAGAAGGATTAGCCCTGGATGTCTCAAAAGTTGACAAGTTAGGTAATTCCAAATCTCGAAGAGATGGTAGAGAGAGACCGATCGTAAGTCGACCCAGTCAGTTTAAATAGAATGCTCAAATTGCCATTAGTCATTGTTGTAAGTGGCATCCGTGGAACAAGAAAGGACGCAGTAATAAGTTATGTCTTTGTTGGTTAAGGATTATCAATTGGTATGGAGGGATGGCTGATTTGGTGGTTAATTATGGCCACGATAAACCATGCGATGTTTGGGATTGGATGGCAAATTCGAGAGGGACGACGCAGGTTGAAATTTTTGAAGTTACACGACTAAACCTGTTTGAATGGACTGGAGATACGGAATTGTGACAGTTGTTATGGATAAGTAAACTAGTATCTCGAAAGTGTCGCCTAAGAGAGGGACATCCCGTGTTTGGACCTAAGTACGTTGGACCTTTTTGCAATCCTAGAGCGGATTGGAAATCGGCTTATTGTCTTGCGTTGCCACCAAGACCGGCTCAAGTACATAATGTATTCCACGTGTCAATGTTAAGGAAATACGGGTCGGATCCCACTCACGTGCTAAACTATGAAGAGATTGAGCTAGATGAGTGAGCTGCATATGTGGAATAGCCAGTCGGGATCGTGGATAAGAAAGAACAAGTGCTCCGAAGCAAGACGATTCGATTGGTCAAGTAATTTGGCAATACCATGAAACCGAAGGAGGAACTGAAAAGAATGAGGAAGTTATGAAGAGTAACTATCCTTATCTTTTCGAGTAGTTAATGGTGCATTATAATTTCGGGGACGAAATTTCTTAAGGTGGGGAGAGTTGTGACTCCCTGAAAATTTGGCCTCGAGTCGGGACCAAATTCAATAAAATAGATTTTGATTGAATTCCTAATGGTATGAAATTTCGAATCGCCGGGGCGGAAAAGTGACAAATTTTGGACGATTCCCGAAATATCATTCGATTTCGATTGGGTCTCGAAATCGTGGTCACCGCGACTTAGGATTGTTTTAATCCTCGCGCCTAGTCATTTCCGGACCGAACCTAGCCCGTGAAAATCCAATTTCGATCCCGATCGGTTGAGCCAAAAAATCCGTTCGATCCCGATTTGTGAAATTACGACACCGCCCTTAGATATTATGCATTAGAGATAAAAACCATTAAATTTTGAAGAGACCGTGGGCCCCACCTCAGTCAAACCAGCCCCACCAATCAAGGCTTATCTCTCTCTCTCCTCTCTCTTCTCTCTCCCCCTCGGCATTTCTCTTCTCTCTCTTTCACACGTCTACCCCCTTTTCGCCGATGCATGAGCCTCTCTTCTTCCTCTCATTTCTTCAATTGCAGCGATAACAATAGCCACTTCAAGCTTCCACGATAAACTACGACACATATAGAACCCTCTCGAAGCCACCGGACCGCCGTTGCACCGCCGGAGTCGCCGGAAAGCCGGCTACAAAAGGGCTTCCCGAGTTGCTTCTGTTTTCCGCCGGGTTTGTAGTTGCAGAGTGGTGCAGTTGTCTCCGAGCCGCCACCGCCCCAACGACCACCACCTCGGCCTCCAACCACCTCCTCGACCTCCTCCGACCTTGCTCCGCCGCTGCGTCGCCGCGAAGCGGCCGGAAGGGCTGGATCAGCCCCGAACACGGACCTGCTCTGTTTCGGGTCCTTGAGGCACCGGTTACGTGCTCGAGCTGCCCGGCCACCCGAGCGGCTTCCGACCACCACCCACCTTCGAGCCATAGTCCCTCCGACTTCTAGACTCCGTCCCGGCCGCCGCTCACCGTCGCAAGACGCTTGAACGCCCGCCCGAAGCCCCGGCGACCCCCTGCCCTATTTCGCGTCGGGCACCTGTTCGGCCACCTTCCGCCGCGATTGAGCCACGCCCATTGCCCGCCGACCACCCCAAGTCATCACCCTCGACCCCTTGAGGTCCTACGCAGCCACCGGAAGCTGGCCGCCGCCCGTGGAGCCGTGAACAGCCCCGGAACAGCCCCCGACCATCTCCCTGTTTTTATGCTCTATTTCGCGCCGGTTACGTTCCAGGCTGGAACCGCCGCTCCGGCCGACATCCGCCGCCCCTAGCTAGTTTCGAGGGTCGTCCTCGACCGGTAGGTGAGTCCCCTAGCCTTCCCCAGCCTCGCCGCCGCGTGGAGGATGAAATTCCCTCAACTTACCCCGGTTTCCCTGTTTTCGTTCCATTGATTCCGTTTTTCCAGCCCCGCCGCTCGCGGAGCTCCGGTCGCCGAGCTGCCACCATGTGGAACAACGTCACGACGTCGCCACGAGCTCGCTATCAATTTCGGTCGTGAACGGTGCCGCCGGTGAAACCTGTTTCCGCCGTTGTTTGTGAGTTGACCCTAATCCTTGGTTAGGGCGCTAATTGCGCCTAGGATTAGTTAATTAGCCGATAGGGCATTGAGGTAGGTATGATTATGGTCGGATTAGTTAGAAACCCGGTTTAGGGTAAATGGCCATAATTGATTAAATTAGAATTGTCTCGTGGCTAATTGGTTGCTAAACTTTATTGATTGTTGTGATTTGATCGCGAGTGAGCGATAGGTTAAGAACGAGCGATCGATTGGCAATTTTAAATCAAACTCGGCTAATCAATGACTTTGGCACGAAATTGAGCCTTATGGGGCATAATCGAATTGGTTTATTCTTGTTGAATTGAGGATTGTGTTGGGGCGGATCGCCTCGTTGAAATGTTGATCTAAGTGCCTTGAGTGCTTGTTGAGTGGATTGGCGTCCGTTTGGGAGTCAATTGTCTCGTGTGCCTTTGCGGCGTCTACTTGGTAGTCTCGCATGTTCATATGACCATGTGCGGAATTAAGATACAAGTTTTAGCATAAAAATGGCCCTGGGCCGAGTCGTTGAGCACGCTGTGTGAGTATCCGGCCTAAATCAAAGAGAATAAATTGATTGATGTATCGGGTGTCTTTGCATGGTCATATAACGGAACGATGATGAGTTTTCCTGGCAAGTTCGTGCTGTACACCGGAGTACACGCCGTATCATTTTTATGGGACCACACGACTTGCCGGAAGCACGATAATTCATGCCACGTATGGTACGTACGGTTTTAAGGGATTATCGGATGCCGGTCGCGACTTGTGATGGACCGAAGCCCCGTATAGGGATGCCTACTTGCCGTGCCGTGCGGGGTGCACCGGATACACCGCTTGTAGTAGCCGTTGCCGAGAGGAAAAAGGAACGTGGCCCGGTCCTCCCGGGAAGAATGCGGGATCGCATTAATTGTGAGAGTCGATCACGCCGGTAGCGTGGATCCTCGTCAGCTGTGGCGCCGAGAGCGCGATCATCATCAATAAATGGACTTATGTGGTGTCCAATGCATACTTGTGAGTGTGATGCTTTGTTCGGATGGTTGTCGATATGATCGTTGAGTCGAGTCAAATATTGCATCATGTGTGGCTTAAAGTGGTAAGTATGCATGTGGTTAATTATTGTCGTGTGATATGACTTCTTGATAAATGTTTATATTATGGTTTGATAATCCTTGTGGTTAGGATGTTTTAGGCGAATCAATGTCCTAACCGAGCTTAGGCTTGATTCACCGAGATTTATATCTCACCCCAAGTTTTAAGCATGCCTCCCGGTGCGCCGCGGTGTCCCAATGGACATGGATACATCCATTGAGGAGTTCCCGGTAGGTCTAGATAGAGTGTATATTAGAAAAGGAACCACTTTGTTTGGGTAGATGAAGGGGGACCATACTTGGAAGCCCCACGGATACGAGGCTTGGTATTATCGTTATGGGGATATGACCACATGGCCATTGAAGCCCTCTAAGGTTCCGAGGGACGGAATTCTGCTTGGTGTCACCCCGCTCCAGGTGGAGCATGACCTAGAACACTATGTAGCGAGAATCTAGGAACATTCCGAGAAAAGTCCCCGATGATCGAAGAAGAGATGGAAGTCATTGAGATATCTACTTGAGGAGGAAGAGGATGGGGAAGACTCGTTGAAGACAAACCCCGTTAGCCCATCGTAGTACGACCCCGACGAAGATGAGGAGAGGTCCGATGGCGTGGCCGACTAGTAGTTGTAGAATAGGCGGGGCTCAATTTTGGAGGTCCTCTTAGAATAGAGGCGTAAGGAAAGGACTTGGAGGGTTATTTTTTGTTTAGTCCCTCGGTCTCCTTTGACCCTTGCTACGGGTTATCTCGTAAATAACCGTTGGTGTTTTTGTATTATAAGGTTGTCTTTTGTCCCAGGTCATCTTTGTTAAGTGAATGGAGTTGTTTTCGCTTCCGCTTGTGCTTTTCCATTTGCGTTAAGCTTTAAATCCTTCCAAGTAAGGCCGTTGGATCCCCGGGAATCCTTTATGAGAGCGGTCGTGGTGGGATGTTATCGAGCCCGAAGGGTTCGGGCGTGACGGATAGCTTCCATGGTTCAAAATCCCCCTGTTGCGGCAATTTGCGGTTTATTCTCTTTACTTGTTTTGTTTTTGTTCGAAGTGGCTTTGTCATCTCAAAATGTAAGTTCAATTTTACCGGTTCTAATGGTAGCGACTTTAGAAAAGTGACAGGAACTTAGCAACCTTCGATCTGCGGCTTCTCTGCCGGTTTGGTTGAAGTGGGGCTTCTAGTTATCTCCATTGTCATACGCAGAAATAGGTGCTTGAGTTAATGAGTTTCTAGCTCCGAGGTGGCAAAAGGTGACATCTTAAAGAACTTGCCGGCCTCAACCGAATGGATTATGAAGATGGTTGGGTCTAGAATTTAACAGGCTAATTTGTCCTTCGCAGGTTTCATCTCTTGATGGCACTCTAGGGCAACAAGTGCTCAAACAAATGTGGTCTAGATTTTACCGACTATTTTTACCGGCTATCAATTGGGTCATTGATTGGATTACGGATGGTTTTCAACATAGGGTTCACCTGTGCTCCGAGTTTTTCTAGAGGTAATTGAAAATGCAACCTAAGAATATTCCTAGCGAGAATGACATTTTTTCACTAAAAAATGTGTATTTGTTGGCTAATCTCGGCTCAAGTAGATCTCGAGCTGTTGTCTCCAGATAAAGCTCCCCCAGGTGGATAAAGACAGAGACAATAGCCATCCTACTCCGGGGGAGCAGGTGGCTAACAAAGATACCACGAAACAAATATTAGAGGTGAGAAGAATCATAAGTAGTAAGTCAATTGTCATCTTTCCAAAATCAGCAAAACCGCAAAAGAAAGGTGGACATCACCATTAGTGAGTACTAGTGAAAAGTTTAAATAAGGTTATATTACCTTAGGCACCAATGACAATTGCAATTTTGAAATTGCATAGGGATGGTTTTACCATTTGAACCCACAACTTTAACATTCAAAAACGTTCGGTACTTCATCAAACCAAACAAGGTGAGGCATTTCGATTCTTTGAACATCGGTATTGTTGTGCCCCTCATGTAAAGTAATGATTGGCATAACAGAACCTCAAATGTTTCCCAGAGAAATGACTACAACTTCTCCAAGATATTACCGAGCATTCGGACCGGTGTCCTAACGGCATTGATGGGCATTAGTGGAGCAGGGAAAACAACGTTGATGGATGTTCTTTCGGGAAGGAAAACTGGTGGTTCCGTCGAAGGAGATATAAAGGTTGGAGGGTATCCTAAAGTTCAAGCCACGTATGCCGAATATCTACTCTTGTGAGCAAACCGACATACATTCTCCACAAGTTACAATTGAGGAATCGGTGGCATACTCAGCTTGGTTAAGGTTGCCGGCCCACACCGACAAAAATACGAGAGCCGTAATATTTCTTCATCTCGGATAGAATATGGCGATCATTTAAATGCTCTATTTCTTGATATTTTGAGCAGGACTAGAACTTGCAACAAACAGATTCAGCATCAAAGCTTTCAATAAGTGGATAGAACTCGGAAGTTTTTTGTACATCACATTTGAGACAAGAATTTCAATTTTTTACTAATTGTTGGATAAAAGTTGTTGACATTCCGAATGACGCTTAGAATTCCTTCGAATATACCGAATAGGCTAGCTAGTCATTTTTGGAGTGACATGACTAGAGGTAGGGTATGTCTCTATAATTAGGTGATGTCTAGGAAGCACGAAAAAATTAAATTTGGTGTCGCATCACATATTGAGTGATGAAATTTTGCTCTAGTTAGTAGCTAAATCTGCATGAACTAAATTGTATGTTGTCAATCAGGAATTTGTGGCTGCATAGACTTGAAATGATTGAGCTAGATGATATAAAAGGAGCCATAGTTGGTGTTCTTGGTGCGACCGGTATATCAACCGAGCAGCGTAAACGATCGACTATAGCAATGGAGCTTGTTTCTAACCCGGCAATCATATTCATGGATGAACCTACTTCGGTCTTGACGCCTGAGCAGCTGCCATTGTAATGCGAGTTGTGAAGAATATTGTTAGCACAGGGAGGACAATTGTGTGCACTATTCACCAGCCAAGCATTGACATATTTGAGGCTTTTGACGAGGTAACTTGCTAATGTATTTATTCCCACAACAGTCTATTTTAATTGCTGTAATTACATGCTTAGACAATAGAGTTTCGGTGCACATCGCATTCACATGTCGGCTCTTGCACGATGCACAACTCACTCCACATATTTTCCTTGGGTGCATTAATAACCGAGAAGAACATGAGTGAAGCATGTTGCATTTGATAAACAATGCAGGTGATCCTATTGAAAAGAGGAGGTCAAATGATATACTCGGAGAGCTTGGCGAGCATTCAAATAAGCTTATTAAATATTTTGAGGTCGAGTATTACACCTCGGGCATGAGCTCTTCAATTGTACTTCTCTTTCATAATTTGCACGTCATTAATTATGAATTGTTTCTATGATAAGCTGCAAGCAATGCATAAAATATTGGCCTTACAAGGTACTCTACACTGGAGACGAAAAAAATTAAATTGAATTAAGATAGCTTGACTAATGAATCCGTGCATTTCCCTCGTCGAGAGTATTCCCGGAGTGCCAAAAATCAAGGATAATTACAACCCCGCAACATGGATGCTGGAGATCACTAGTCCTTTGCTAGAATCTCAACTTGGTATAGACTACGGCGTCATTTATAAGGAGTCCGATCGGTGCAGGTAAGCACACGGTAGAAGAATGTTCAAAGCACATGTTAAGCATGCACCATGTGCTCATTAAGCGCACAATTTGCAAAATCTGTCTCATGTGATTCCAACTTGGAGTGCTTGCCCAGAAAATGACAAGCATGTGCTCATAAATGATGCTTCTTGTGCTTACTACGGGATATGAGTGATGTCTGTTGATGTATTTTGTTGATCTCTGTAGGATGAACCAAGAATTAGTTAGAGAACTAAGTTTGCCCGCGCTTGGCACAAAAGAAACATGTTTCTCTGCACGCTTCCCGCAAAATAGTTGGGAGCGATTCAAAACATGCTTGTGGAAACAACATTTAACATACTTGGAGAAGCCCTAAATACAACCTGGTGCGCCTACTTTTCATTACAAGCGTCTTCCATGTTGTGTGCCGCTCTCCTTTGGCAAAAGGAAAGGAAATGTAAGCTGTTGTTCATAAACCTACTTAGTCCGGGGGAAAATCTTTTGTAGCTTGTCAAACATCGGGATTAGGAGCTTGTAAAACTTACCATCTAAGATGCTAAAACATGATTCTTTGTTTTGAAGAAATGACAAGCAGGATCTTCTCAACATACTTGGATCGATGTTTATCTTTTTGCAATTCATGGGGGTAGGCAACAAAGACTTCGGTTCGCCATTTGTTGCTACCGAGCGTATCGTTGTCTACGGGGAAAGATTCGCGGAATGTACTCATCGTGGTCCTATTCATTTGCTCGGGTCACTAATTCATGTTCCTTCGCTATGTATTCTCCCGACTAATTACTGATATATTTCTTGTTCTTCCATATCTTAACAAAGATATCATACCCCTCAAGTATGTTGCGGTGGTTATCGAAGTTCCATACATATTCCCCGCAAGCGCTTCTATTTGTGCTGATCACATTCCCCGCCATAGGTTTCTACGTCTCGTTCTACAAAGTCTTTTGGTACTTCTACACCATGTTTTGTACATTGCCCTATTACAACTACTTCGGAATGATGCTTGTTTCAACGACACCGACGTACCAAGTGGCTGCGTTGTTCGCGAGTTTTTCTTACAACCTCTTCGGTCTATTCTCCGGGTTCCTCATTCCCAGCCCGGTAAGTCTCTAATTCAAATTTTGCAACCCCATCAAGGAGCGACGGAAGCATATCTCATCACGATGAGTCACGGATATTATTTGTCATTCAACATATCTAATCTTTTTCCATCCCTTGTGGCGGGATATTCCGATATGGTGGCGTTGGTGTTACTTGGATATGTCCAAACGCGTGGTCACCGAGAGGTCCGCTTAGCTCGCAATACGGAGACATTCATAAAGAGATCACGGTTCATGGACAACAAACGACGATCGGCGCCTTCCCCGGAAAGTTACTTTGGATATCACTACGATCAACTCTATGTCGTAGCCATCGTGCTTTTGGCCTTTCCGCTCATTTTCACGTCTATATTCGCCCGTGCCATTGCAAAAGTGAACTTCCAAAAGAGATGAAAAGAAGTGGACAGATCGCTTCATTTTGTACTTCCACCTAGAAAGATCATGTAGTTTCGGACAAGAACCATCCTTTCTCATCGACTCAAGCAATGAATGGAGACACGACTATAACCCGACCGGTTGGAATGCACCTAAGGAAAAGGTCTTAGTTCCCAACATATTCATTATTTAAAGAGATGGATCAATCTCATTCTCAAAAGTCAGCAATTACCCGAGTGCCCTCGACCCCGATATTTCATTTCCCAAAGACTTCTCCGATCCTAAATCTCAACATAAACCACCAAGCGGAGAGCCGAGTGGCACACAATTAGCCTTCTCCGATAGAGCATATGATTGTGTCCTTCAAACGTTAGAATCTTGTGATGTCTATGTCGGGCCCAGCCTTAATGAACCCGGTCGTGGGTGTTGACGACCCGGCAGGGGCCATTTCGAGTCTTGGACCTCGGCCTCGATGGACTCGGGCATGGGCATGATGGTAAAGAGCCTTGGCCTCGATGGACTCGGGCTTAGGCACCGCAAATCTGAGCTTGACCTAGATGGACCTAGGCACGGGCACCGGATCTCGGACCTCGGCATCGATAAACCCGAGTTCGGGCGCAAGGAATTTGAGCATGAGCTCTAGGGTCTTGGGCCTTAGCTCCAATGTCCCCAGATAGGCATCCGGGTCCCAGGCCTCGCTTCAATAGACCCGAGCCTAGTCATCGAGGACTTGTTAGGCGTTGTCCTCATGGACATGGGCACGGGCACCAATGTCCTAAGCATAGCCTCGATGCACCTCGACACGGGCATCAAGGACCCAAACACTAGTAGCGAGGTTCTCGGTTTCAGCTTTTGTGGACCCGAGAAGACATGAGGGTATCTCTCCCTAGTGAGCGGGTGGAGGTCCAAGGAGTTGCCCAGCGGGGCTTATAAGGGGGAAACACTCCCATGACGCCAAAGGACTTTTATAGTTTGAGCTCGTATTTTATTAATAGTTTGAGTTTCATCCCATGAATAGCTATTGATGTATATAACACTTTCTCTTGTAATTGAGAATTACAATAGAGATGTGGGATGTACTAATGATAACGGAATCCTCTGCTAAATGTTGCTTTAGTTTAAGGGTGAATCGGGATAAATTTTTTATCTTAATTTCACTTTTTTGTTTTTACTCTTTATTTTGTTGTGGTATATATGTCTAATCCTAATAGTGAGAAGTCGACTAATTTGCCGATAGTTTACGTAAAACTAATCAATCGACCGAAAATCTCCCCTTTTCATTGCATCCCTTACAATCGTATTTGCGTAGTTGTTAGCCACTTCAAATTTCTTGTTTAATTTCTTCTAAATTCACACTTGTCGCTCCCCCCTCCCAGGCCCCCGGTTTCTTTTCCCATTGAAAACTATTTAAACATCATCAACAATGTGCTTGTGTCGCGGGCCGGCAAATTTGGCTGTGGAATTAGCTCGTGCGATGCCAAGCGAGTCAAGAGCGCTAGGCTACCCTTCCTTCTCGTATTTGCACCTTGGAGTAATAGGGTGAATAGCCTCCCCGTATCAAATCATATCATGCCCAAGAAAGCTCGGGCATCCAATCCATCAAACAAGACATGCGAGAACACTTTATGTACTACAATTGGTTTTGGCCTGCCATAATTTCATTAAGAGAGTAGCATCGATTCCAACTAGTTTGTACATAGGAGGTTAACCACACTTTCATAGCTCTTAAAAGTATATTCATTCTTACATAGAACTCATAGTACAACAACCTTAACTCCACTCCCACAATCTAGTTGCATCTTTCCCTCTACATTGTTCACTCATCATGATGACTCTATCAAGCTTCACTCACAAGGGGACGCATGTAAGGATGGGGGTTACGAAACTTCCGGTCCATGACATCCTCCCCCACTCAATTCCACAATGTCCTCCTTGCAAGTCATTCGCCGCCTCCCTACATCACTTCGGTACCGCCAACATCACTATGGGGACTCACATGAATGGCGTACACCGGCCCAACGCAACAACTTCTCTCCATTGGTAGCTCCTTTCGATTAAAGGCCATTCGAACTCCTTTGATTACTTGAGCTCTCAAGTGTAGCAGTGTGAGCCAACCGCACCTTTTGGCAACACCCTTTTTTGCCTTCTAAGCACTTCCTACTTCCATCGAGACCGATTGAGGTTTTCTCCCTTTGTTGAAAACATAGTAGCAAACCCATCTTGTGATTCGCCTAATTGATCTAGGAACAATATCCCTAATAAGTGAGGAATCGGTTCTTTCCTATGCCCCGATTGGCATCCCAAAAGCTAGTTTCGAGGGTTGCACTTTGTCCAAGCACTTGTTTTCTCCGGCGATTCATTCTTCGCCCTCGTAAGACTAGGTAATCACAAGTTTTCTCCGACTCGCCCACCTACTAGAGGGATTCCGCTTTGATATCATATTGTCATGGGCGGGAAGATTTGGCCATCAAATTAGCCCATGCGAGTGCCTAATGAGTCAAAAACACCGGGTCGGCCTTCCTTCTCATGTTGCTCCTTAGAATAGCAAGGTGAATAGCTTTCCCCGTATCGAATCGTAACATGCCCAGTCAAGCTCAAGCAAGACGAGCAAAACACTTCAAGCACCACGACCGATTTTGGCCCGCCATGGCCTCATCAGGGATAAATGCATTAACTCCCAACTAATTTGTACATGGGAGGCCACTCCCGCCTTTAGAGGTCCTAAGAGTATATTCATTCTAACCTAGAAGTCCTAGTACAAACCATCATGACGCCACTCCCACAAATTAGTTGCATATTCCCCTCTACATTGCTCACTTACCATGATGCCACCATCAAGTTTCACTCACAAGGGAACGCGAGTACGGCCGAGAGTCACGAAACTTCCGGTCATGACATCCTCCCCCACTCAATTCCTCAACTTCCTCATTGCATGTCGCTCTATCGCCTCCCCGCATCACGCCGGTGTCATCAACGCCGCTATGGGGACTCACGTGAATGGTGTACACTTGCCCAACGTAACCAACTCCTCTCTATCGGTAACTCCATTTAATCAAAGGCCAATTAGGCTCTCCAGTTACTTGAGCTTTCAAGTGTGGCCATTGTGAGTTAACTGCACCCTTTGGCAAAGCATATTTTTTTCGCCTACTAAGCACTTCCTACTTCCAAAGAGGCCAATGTAGGTTTCTCCCTTTGTTGAAACATGACAAAGATACCCATCTTGAGATTTGCCGAATTAATTGAGGAAGAATATCCCTAGTTAGTGAGAAATCGGTTCTTTTTTGTGTGCCCGGATGCACTTTGTCCGAGCACCATTTGCTCCGTCGATTCACTCTTCGCCCTCATGAGATTGGGTAGGCGGGTTTTCTCCGACTCGAATTCAAATTTGTGCAAACATTGCAGTGTCTATGGTTGGCTCTGGATTAAGTCTTACTTGCTTCTCCCTTCCACCAACTTCCGTCAACATGTTTTCCAATAGGAAGCAACATAAATAGGACCAGAAATGATCGGAGGAACAACCGTTAACTTCCAGCGTCGGGTAATGAACCGGTGCCTACCCTTCCGGCGATGCTCGGACAACGCGCGCGCGACAAATCATCGGCGGTGGCGCGACGAAGCCATCCGGCCAAGCAAAGCACGGGCAAGAACAAGGAGGACAAAGGGATAATTAACATTTCTAATAACTCATATTTTTGTTTTACAAAATCAATCCTGCGACGTAAAATTTATACCCCTTCCCACTCTCACTCATTTATCATAATCCATATATATATTTAATAATTACTCACTGCGCATCCATTCAATTAAATATTAATTTAAATCCTTAAAATGATCCTTGAAATTAATTTCTCATGTAATATTATTATTACCAATTTTCCAGAAATCAATACAAGAAAATGGGTATCTCGCGACCAAAAGATAAAAACTAAATAAAGTGCAGAATTATGAAACAATTAGTTAGGGACACAATTTATTCCGAGGTTTGAAATTATGACTTAAGTCACACGTCGCCTTTTACATGTGTATGTTGAATTAGGACATTACATCAGCATGTTGTCACTCGGCAAAGAAATTTGAACTTAGAATTTTGCATTAGATTAGGCAAATCACAATTAGAGAACCCAAACAAGAAGAAAAATGATTAATCTCCTGTAAAATTCAGAGCTTCTATCAATCTCTGCCCCAGATCGATAATAAGCAAATTATATTATACGGTGACAATTTTTTTAAAATGTGTAGGAAATTATGGGATTTCATTAGTACAAACCCTTGTCCAATGGTATCTTCTTGTGCGTTTCGACGGGCTTATGCCATTCACTTAGGTACAATCGAATGTCACGAAAAAAATACCAATAGCAGTTTCACCGATAGAAATTACAATAATTTATGTACTTAACAATCATTTATTATGAAATTTTTATAGCTGTTGTAAGAAAGAAAGAGTCTTAAGTTCAAGAAAAATGGACATAACTCGTCCCCAATATTTTATCGGGTTGTGTAAATGCGATGCCGTGTTTATCTTAAAACTCGAAACTTAGCACGAGTTAAAACTCTTATAATTGCGCCTGTTGTTCCCCCAAAAATTAAAGATTTATAATTTTTTTAAAAATTAACTTACAAAACAAGTATGTTTTCTTGCCCCAAAAACACATCCCAGGGGCAACATGGTAAATTGATCGTCAACGGCACTTCCCGCATGGTCAAACAACCAGGGTCAACATGGTAAATTGGTCGTCCTGTCCTCTTCCTCATATATACTCCCACGCGATGCCACACGAAGTGCAGAGCCTCAGCCCGTGAAGCAGCGATTGTACAGTAGCCACCCTCGATAGCCATGGTCGGAGATGTGACTGGGACGATCGCCGCCTTTGCCACGGCCGCAATCGCCCCCACATCGGCGGCCCCGCCGTCGTCCTCGGTGAAGGCAGAGGCCCAGTACGTGAGCGCGAAAACGTCGGTGTGGTGGGACATAGAGAACTGCCACGTCCCCAAGGGTTGCGACCCTCACGCGATCGCTCAGAACATAAGTTCAGCTCTGGTGAAGATGAACTATTGCGGGCCTGTCTCGATCTCCGCCTACGGCGACACCAACCGGATACCTAGTTCGATCCAGAACGCGCTCTCTAGCACCGGCATCGCGTTGAATCACGTCCCGGCGGGTAATATGGTCGAACCCTATCATGTCAATTGATGTTTACTCGTGGTTCTTTGTCGAGCGAGATTGTTGCTGTAGTGATCGCCGAGTGCATGATTTAATCTTGGCATAACCCTAGCCGGGTATAGTGTGATTCTTCGAGGTTCTTTATCAAGTTTTCTTTTCTCTTCTTTGTGTTATGCGTGAGGAACTGGTGGTTGTAGTCTCGTATCTTATTGAGCGACGAAATGTCCAGTTGGTTTGTCTCTTATGTTCTGCAAATGAAACCTTTATTAAACCAAAATGGACACTTTAATCAGTGCATTCGTCATATTTAGATGTTTTTTTTCCCCTTTTGGAAGGCATCTGTAAGAATGGATGGGCTTGGGCATCAAAATCGAAACCACTTGGATTAAAATTGTTTGCTGTGATGAATTGGAGGACTTAAATGACATTGTCATTTATTTGACAGAGTCGCGGACTCATTCAAATGATGTGATCTCTGGATATTGCTCTGAAGTGTTTATTTTGTTCTACAACTAGAAAGTTCTTGTCTTTCCACTTAATCAATCTGCTATGTGTAGGGCCATGTATATTGTTTCATGGTGTGTTTCCTATTTTTGCCATTTCACAAGGAAGGTTTCAAAGGGTAGGCATTTTGATGTATATTTTTCATGTGAATGAACAGGTGTAAAGGATGCCAGTGACAAGAAGATTTTAGTTGATATGCTGTTTTGGGCTGTGGATAATCCCGCTCCAGCAAATTATCTGCTGATTTCTGGTGATAGAGACTTTTCTAACGCCCTCCATCAGTTGCGTATGAGAAGATATAATATACTCTTGGCACAACCACAAAAAGCATCCGCTCCACTTGTAGCTGCTGCGAAGAGCGTATGGTTGTGGACAAATCTTGCTGGTGGAGAATCCCCTCTGGCAAGTGTTGAATCATTGCAGCTTGCTAATGGTAACTATCCATTCGTCGCTGGGATGCTACAGAACCCAACTTACGAACCAACCCAGACAAGTCAACTCTTGACTTCTGATAGTATGTCCATGTCTCAACTAAGGTACCAAACTTCTACTACTGGGAGGCTTAGCGATAACACACACAGTGCAAATGGAAAACAGGTTTGGGGATCTCCTACGCCGTCAAGCATGACCAGAGCGGCTAGTTTTCCTGGTATCATGCATGGAGATACGAAAAATACTAATCATAACAAGTGGGAATTCACACAAGAAAAGCAGTTTAAGAAAGCACCCCATGAATTTTTTAGTGCTGGTGAGTCCATTGTCTCTGCCAGTAGGTCTGAACAAAATAGTTCTTCTAGCAAACGTGATTTTTATGGGACTATCGGCTGTCCACAAAATCTCTATCCTCGTCCAGTTACTCCAAACAACCCTCCAGTGCAACCTAATTTTGGTCATGGTAACCCACGGCGTTCTAATCCTAATCATGACTTTAATCCGGTTCCT
This sequence comes from Rhodamnia rubescens, assembly GCA_021437795.1. NCBI lineage: Eukaryota > Viridiplantae > Streptophyta > Magnoliopsida > Myrtales > Myrtaceae > Rhodamnia > Rhodamnia rubescens. Next base: position 3,363,883 of record JAILYA010000028.1, on the reverse strand, counting down.
CCAAGGCCTGACACTTTGCTACCTCCTTCTGTTCCAGTCACAAGTATGCCCAATATTGGCAATCGGAGGCTATCTGAATCCCCAAGCTATGCACAATACAGCATTCAAATGGACAGATATGAGAATAATTCCAGCTTTGGTGAATCTACTAACTCAGTTAGTTATAATACATTGAACAGAAGCCATGTGTCCATGGGTCAACAATTTCAACCTGACGGCAGATACACTAGTGGTCCTGAATTTTCATCTTCTCAAATCGTTAATGTTGATTCTGGCAATGGTGTCTGGGGAAGTCAGGGATACACACCGCCTTCTGAGTATGTGCAAGGCCTTATTGGTGTTATAATACTGGCATTGAACAATTTGAAAGAAGAAAAAATTATTCCTACTGAAGCAAACATCACAGATTGCATACGTTATGGGGATTCTAAGTTCCAGAATATAGATGTGAAAAAGGCCTTGGCTAGTGCACTTGAGCAACGTATGGTTGCAAAGCAAAATATAGGGATGCTGCAATTATACGTGTGTAGAAATGAGAAATTATGGAGCTGTGTCAACCTTATTGGTGGAATTCCTGGTGAATACCCGCAAGAAATATGGGATCGCATAGAAAGTTTCCTGTCATCTGCAGCTGGAAGAGCAGCCTTGTTTGCTACGAGATCCAGGTTAACATACTGTTCTTCGTTATTCTAGTTTATAATCATTTATCATTATTTCACTGGTTTGCTCCTTCATCTTATACATACGACTGCTTTGTTCTTCCTATTTCAAACAAATATACTTGACAGGTATGAGGCAGCTTTAATTATCAAGAGAGCTTGCTTAAAAGATCTTCCTTTGGGCAACATAATCCAGCTATTGAACATGATAATTACAATCAAGAAATGGATTGTTCACCCCCAAATAGGATGGCAACCGATTACTATTACTCTTGCAGAGACTAAAAGTGACGTGGATAGTACAGTCGAAGCTTGATTTTGGTGATCAAAATCATTAATGCATCAATATTTAGGCTTTCGGGTGCTAAAGAAGCTATATTATAGAAACTAGTTATGTACTCTACCTATAGTTTGCATCGCAAACATTCTTGTTGGTTTTTGCATGGTTGAAAACCATAATGTGGTCAAGGCCAAGAACTTCTTTGAGGAAATCACTTGAGATTGTGGACGAATTGTTTATGCTGGACAACTTGAGCTTTCATTTCCAGCACTCGGATGGTGCAGAAGGTCTTACTTTTGTGACAAGTATATAGGCTTATAGAAAATGTCTGAACACAGTTAGTTACAATGGAGTTGCTGTGGAAGAATTTGCAGCGCATCTGTTATGTCTGCGGGAGGTACAATATGCTCAGTTGAATGTAGGTTCGCATTTACGCCCTATCAGCACATTCTGATCTTTGTGGATGGATGATTGATGAAGGGATTGCTATTGATGCAACGCTTGACTGCAGTACTTTTTGGGGAAGAAGCTTTTTACTCGCTGTATTTTTGTATTGAACTGGTAATGTCTTTGGGGAGGTTTAGTTCTTACTTGGACACGCGTTTCTGTTTCTGTAGAACATTATGGGGAAAAAAGCCTACAATCTAGGAGTGTTCCTTTATTTTCCTCTATGAAGTTACGTTGGTTTCTCGTATACTCATTTCTAGTTAGAGATGAATCTCAACGGTGTTAAATTGAACCCCACGACGTGTCCATTTATCGGATTGACCCCTGAGTAAAGAACTGTACGATTAGGAAATGACCTGTGTAGCTGGGGCAATTTGACCAATTGATGCTGCCTCACAATTTCTATTTCCTTTTGGCCAAACTGAAACTTTAAAATCTTCTGGACTATTTTGACTTTGCCGAAGATGTCCGACTAATTCATCAATTTGATTTGATGTTCAACTCTTGCATGGAGCATTGCATGATAAACCTTAGTAGCTTTGAGGCGAACTAGCAGACCAAGGTTGAGCCCACGTTCTTCCCATATCCATCTTATGCATGTAAATTTTCGGCTGAAGTGCATGACTATTGCCACTTCGAAGTTGGAAGAATGCAATGCATAGTAGGAAGAGGAAAAGATTCAACTTTTGTTCGTATACCGGAGTCCTAAGTTTTCCGTGCTTTCTTGTTCTTGATGGGTGTAGGTCTTGTAAGTAAGCCGCTTGCTTTAATAGCTCAGACATACGCATGGAAGTTCCTCAGAGCTTCTCCTGATTGATACGATAGTCAAGACCAACCGAGCGCACACTTCCCCCGCTCGAGAGTGCTTTGCCAGTACCGTCTGACTATGCTAGTTTCACTAGTTTCGTCAAGATAAAATATATTAAAAATGTCATAATTTTCGTGATGCGCTTACTTGAATACTGTAACTTTTTTCTCCGCGCATTCAAATGTTGCATCGATGTAAAATCGTTCACCTTGAGTTTGTATTCCAGCAATTCGTCCAATATGACTTTTTAAATCATATTTTTGAATCTGACTTGCTTTTGTAAAAGAAACTAAAGGTTTAGGTGGAAAATTTTTCATTTTATGTTGCAAGAGCAAACAAAGCTGACGTTTTTCTGGGAAGACACTCTGTCAAAATTGTAGACTCAAAGAAAATATTAAGAAAGCTTTTTATCTCTCTTGCTTTGGCTTGGAAGCATATGCCGCGGACTTTGACAGTGTTCCTCCACTGTCGTCCATTGTCGCTTTCTCTTGTCTGTCCTTGCCCTTCCTTTGAGAGCCCAAAATCACGGAATGAAAGAATGGCAATGGTGACTCCTAAGAGAGAATGTTTAAGAAAAACTCATTTTGAGTTAGGGTTCTTCAACAATGGCTTCTCCCTCTCCCTCGCTGGCTCACAGACCAATTCCAGGTCGGAGGCTCAGTTAGGGTACCTCACCAACTTTTTCAACTTGGGCATAATTTTGCCCCAATTTCCTAGTTATGGTTCTTCAAATAGATATATATGTCCATAAACTTCTCATTTGTTGATTTTATCTTTGCCGGCAAACAACATTCGATTTAACATAATAAATTAGTGCAGCATCGGATTTCCCCACGAGACAAATCAACGATGTCACTCAAGTTCACGATATTTTTAAAAATGTGATGCTCAAGTGAGCACTATAAATAATTGGACCCAAAAAAAAAAAAGTGAGCACTATACGAAAGTTATGGCACTTGTAGTATTCTCATCCCGTTTCACCTAAGTGCTTTAAAATGAGTACATGGAAGTATGACATATTTTCTCGTATCTTATCCCTAGAGATGAGTGCATAGTAAAGTCTTGGATCGACAGATCATACAATCTGAAAATTTGATAGTTGAGATATCAGGTGCTACATGACCGGATGACATAAAGAAAGAAAATATACACCAAGAAGAAGGATCTTGCGAAGTACTTAATCAGCAAGCTAAGATGACCAATGGCCCAAAAATAGGGCAGAAACGAAAGGAAGACCAATGGTAGCAGGCAAATTGTATACAACCGTTAAAAAGAAGGAAGAGGGTGAATCTGGAGATTGATAATCTTGATGGTGTATTCATTTACAGGGTTAACAAACGCGTACAGGATAGATACATCATATGTTTCTTCGCCTTAGCGCCTTATTTGTTGAACACGCAACTTCATGACCATGATGCCAGACAATCTGTCTGACTTAGTTTCGGCTATGGTTCCCAAATCAGGGAAGAAAGGGATTATGAGATGGATAGTTCTGCTTTTCCCTGTTGTATGCCCTAGACAGACAAACAAATGAAAAGGTGAGTACGTCATAAGTCATGCTTGTGACTGAAAAATATGGGTTCCCGCGAGCCGGGCAATCTGAAAGCTGGAAAAACACCTGGAAGCGTTAAATCCCCCCGAGTCCAAGTGTTCCCAGAACGATGAATAGGAAAGGTATCCCCACGAGCGCACGATTTCCTTTTGCACCATTTGGCGATGGAACTCCCCTTCTCACAACACGAACATATGAACCTGTAGAAAAAACGAGATCATTCTGTCACCGCAAACGCCCTCCACCACCCACACAGCACACAGACACAGCGATTTCAAACTTACCTGACTCTGAATATTCCCATTTTGCACCTATGATGCAAACGTGAAACAATGTCAGGCATTCATCATAGGGGAAAGACTCTGGAACATGATTCTACTGACAGGCACTAGCATCGCTCTGGTGCTTTGCAAACTCAAACCTAGATACTGTTTATCCTTTGACAACCTGAGACGAGATCACTACCAATATCAGTAGATGATATTAATATACTAATGCCACCTTTTAGGTGGCCTTATTAGAATATTGCAATAAGAGGAGCTTCGTCTCTCGATTCCCTAAGTGAGTCATAGCAAAATTTGACATAGTATAGTCTATCTCAAGAGCAAGTATGAGCAGCTTTGTCATACAAGAAGGGACTCAGAACGCTGTCAAGGAGGCAACTTTTAGCAGGGGTCCGTTACAAGCTAATTATGTCATGCCCTTAGAATCACAATGGACACACGCAATTTATCGAGCGAGCCCTTGTCTTCCAAACAACAACTGTTCAAGATAGAGAGAATTACCAGACAGCAGGCAATTGTAAGCTTCTGAAATCTGTAACAAATAAGAAATTTAAGTAACTCAATTCCAATAGATATTACCAAAATGCAGCTAACTGAAGAATGAACTCGGAAGAAATAAAGAAGAATAAAAAAAATGAAAAGCTCCAACATTTCAGGAGCCATAGTAGTTACCAGCTTGAACTTAGATTCTGCAGTTGGCTTCTCATTAATTGGGAAGAGATCAGGGTGCGACTCCCATACCTTCTTCTTGAAAGCCGCTTTAACCTATAACAAATTGACCCACCGCCACATACCGATATCAAAGTCTAACATCATGTTCACACCAAAATGCAGGTCATGCATAAGCAAATCTTAAGTAAGAGCCACAACATAGTCCAATATCTGCCGAATCGAAGCAGGTTAAGATTAGACCCGTCATTCTACGATCACACACGCAAGTCACCAACCTCGTGAACCCCTTGCCCTCTAAAACATGGAACGAACTGAAGCAAGATGGACCAACGCGCAGCCCCAAACCTGTGCACCGAATCAACTCGACGAGACGAGCAGAACGGGCAAAAACCAAGAAAAGGGCGCGAATTGGCGACACAGTGAAACGAATTCCAGCAATCAAGAAAGGATCAGAACAAGAAGAAGAAAAAAAAGACGAAGGCCCAGATAGAGATCGAGCTCAGAAACGGTAGAAAAAACAAGAAAAGAACGCGAATTGGAGACAGAGTGAAACGAATTCAAGCAATCAAGAAAGGATCAGAACAAGAAGAGAAAAGGACCGAAGGCCCAGATCGAGTCCGACGACAAAATCAACTCTTTCCGGCAGGATTTTGCAAGAATCGGAGATGGGGATTGAGAAAATCGAATCGGAGTACCTGAGAAGGAGTGGGGCAAGAATTTGGAGGGAAGCCCAGAAGGCCTCTGGCTTCGTCCCTCCGCATTTCGCCACTGTTCTTGCTCTTATTCTTCACTTTCCTATTAGGCCCTCGTGATTTTTATAATATGGCACTGATCCGATATAGAATGTGTGAAAAGACTCATTTATCCCTCAATTCTAATCCCCATCTTTGCTCTCTCTCCCCCTCTGGCCTTTACTCGGACACCCACACAACAAACTCTTCCTTCCTCCACCCCTCTCGGCTGCCGCCGCCATCTCCCCTCCCCCCACTTCCCGTGCCCACTCCCAGCTGAGCCCCTCGCCCCTCGGCGACCCGAGCTCCTTGCCATTTAGAATTCTAATTGTCACCGTTACTACTGAAAGAGTAATGGTGCGGCTGCTCGATCAATTCCCAAATATAGAATTCTACGGATTTTCTTAAGCAGCGGTGTCAATTAGAATTCTATCTTTATTCTGTCTTATATTTGTAAAAAATTTTGAAAGCGACGCAAGATGCGATTGTTACTTCAACACCATATCATTATTTAGGGTTAATACCATAAAAAACCCCGAACCGATATACATGTGATAAATTTATCCCAAGATATTTTTTTTTCACGAAAAATTCCAAACCGATACAATTGTAATAAATTTATCTCAAATTATTTTTTTAGCCACCAAAAACTCTAAACCGATACATTTTTAACAAATTTACTATAAACTAATTTTTTTTACTACAAAAACCCTCAAATCTAGCACATATGCGATAAATTTACCCTTTATTGAGTTGAGTTAATATCACAAAAAATCTCAAACCGATACATTAGTGATAAACAAAGAATAAAACCCCAAGTTGGTACATCGACCAATGGTCACGCATTGTACAATTTAACACTTTAATGGCTAGATTTAACGAAACTAACAGAGGGTAAATTTGCCACAAATGTACTAATTTAGAGTAAATTCATCACTAGTATATCAATTTGAAGTTTCTTGTGGTTAAAAAAATAGTTTGAGGTAAATTTGTCACAAATATACAAATTTAAGATTTTTCGCAATATTAATCTCATTATTTAATGGTGACCAGTGGACCACGTTAGTTCTTTCATTTACTTTTTCAACATAATGAACAGTTTGAATAGAAAAATTTAGGGTGCCATTGTCCCTGTTTTTTCTTTAGCTTCCAACGTAGATGTAAATAATGTATGTGTATCTTATAAAATTGATATTTAAATTCCTCCACAAGTCCAACAGGTTGCCATGAACTTGTGAAACAAATATATGGTCGGAATTGCACCGTTATTAATTATGAATAAGCGGGTTTTCTTTTATATGGAAAAGCATAAACAAGGGCTAAAATTACTCTAAGGAAAATTAACTGTTAAAATAAAATAAAAATTATGAAAAATAATATCACTCAAAAAAGAGATATTTAAGGTTATTCTAGATATTTATTAAATTTCGAAAATAGAAAAGGAAAGCGTTGGAAATGTTGTTCGTGAATAGCATTCTCGTGTTGTTTCATGTCGGGAGCTGCTATCGAATTCATATTCATTCTACTCCCTACACCACATTATAGTTTGATTTTTTTCTTTTCGTTAGTCCGACATCAAAATCAGAATCAAGAGAAATCAATGAATTTCCTTCTCAAATTTAGAGAAATTCGAAAGTCTGCGAATCAAAATAATCAATTCGTGTTTGACATTTAATTTTCTTCTTACGTGAATTCTTTAATTTATTGTATATCATTTTTTTTAACCAATGTCAACCATTTAAAAAAGTATAGCTCAATTACCCTGTGATTTTCTTTTCCTTTCAAGAACTTCGTGCATTTGTCTATTTGAATATGAAACTAATCAACCTCTCCGACAACTAAGATGGATGGCCAATAACGCATCGTTACTCATAGACGGGAACAATACTATTAATCTCTCACGCTGGCTTTGTCGTTTTTACTTCCACCGTCAATATTCAAGTAAAGATCCGTTGGAATTCTCAATTTCGTTGTCCATCTTCAAGCTGCCCTCAAGTATTGTATATGCTTCTATTTCGTCAATTTTAACTTTATAATGTTGTGCTTATGTATTTTCATGAAAAATCTGAATATAGAGGGAGAGGGATATGTGTGTATATAAGTGGCGGACTCAAGTAATTCGGGCATTTTCGTAATTTCACATGGATTCCTCGAAGGTACAAATGGCCGTACAATCTCTCTTCACTCAATCCTCTAAGAGGTTGATGTCTCTAGTACCTCAACCCGAGCATGAACGGGAAGCCGGTGTACTTCAACCACAGGTGTCCCTGAAGGAACGGACCGGCGGCGTAAGCCTGAGCCTCCTTCTTGCCTATCACCCGGACGCCCTTCCACTTCACCCTGCCGCTGGCCCGGGCCCCCGGGCCGCGGTTGCCGTACTCCGCGTACACGCACGTGTTGTCCCCGTTCCACGACAGATACCCGGCCGGGTGGATGAAGTCGCCGAGGGTCGACTCCATGATCACGGTCCGGGCGTACTGCTTCCAGGGGCGGCCGAGGTACGTCTTGATGGCGAACCGCTGCGGGTAGAGCTTCTGCTCGGGGACGATCCTGCAGTTGTGGAGGACGAGCCCCGTGGTCTCGAACCGCTCCTCGCGGCCCTGCGCGGTGATGGTGTTGAGCTGGCCGGGGCCGGGCTTGCGGACGATGATGAGGGAGTTCTGGATGACTGTCGCCGAGTCGCCGAAGATGAAGTCCACGGTGCCGGAGATGACGCAGTTGCGGTAGAACTGCCTGTGGGTCTGGACGTAGAGGGTGTCTTGGTAGCCGTCCATGCGGCAGTTGAAGAAGGCGGACATGTCGGACTGGACGCGGAGTGCCACCGCCTGCTCGCCCCTGTAGCCGGCGGTGTTCTGGAATCCCATGGACTTGCAAAGGAATCCATTTCCGATGGCAGCTGCATTAAAAATCGTTCAATTTATTAGAATTTCTGTTAGTCCTTGATTTTGATTTGGTTTGTTGCGGAAAGAAAACTCACAGAAGGTGGCGCTTTGCCATGTCGAAATGCCGGCGAGAGCCTTGTTCTTGTGACCGGTCACGATGGTCCTCCTCGGTCCATCTCCGTACATGAACACGTTCACTTTGTCCTTGTCCACCGTGATGTATTCGTCGTACACGCCGGCCTTCACGTAGATCACGTACCTCCCGCGGTGCCCCTTGGGGTAAGCCGCAAGCGCCGCCGCGATAGTCCTGAACCGTCCGCTCCCATCCTTGGCCACCACGGCGTTCGGCACGATCCTCCTGTTGTCCACCTTGGCCAACAGCTTCCTGTCTGCAGCCGAGAACCACGAAGGATAACCGCCCTCGTCCATGCTCATCAACCTGCGGGAGTTGGGAGTGAGGTTCAGCTTGATGTCGAAGGCGGCGAGGACCTTGGATATCTCCGAGACGATGGCGAGCGCGTTGCTCGTGAGCTCCGTCGCGTTCTGGAGGTTGTTCTGCAAGTCGGCCTTGAGCTTCGCGTCGTCGACGCCGTCCAGGCAGGACTGCTGGTATGACACGACGGCGTTGAGCCAGTTCTGGACCTCGGCAACGCGGTCGTTCACGGTGTGGAGATCGCTGTCCCCGACGAAGGAGAATGCGGCCTGGAGCTCGTCGATGGCGAACTGGTACAGGTCCTTGCAGTCATCCAGCGACATCTTGACCGGGGCTTCGGTGGCACTGGCGGCCAGAGACTGGGAGAAGTTGAAGGAGCCCTTCATCTCGTCGAGGGTCGCAAGAACCGCGGCCTTGATGAGCTCCTTAGGGTCGGTGGTGGCGTTGGCGGCGTACGCGCCGAGGCTCTTCATGCAGAGCTCCTTGTGGTCGGTCGGCGCGCATATGGAGGAAACCGCCTTCATCTGGGGCGTCAACTTCTCGGCAGAGTCCCCGGCGGACCCGTACTTGTGGACTCCAGCGACGACGCCGATGACGACGCCGACAACGAGGATGATGGAAATACCCGATACAACTACTTTGCCGACCATTTTGGCGGCGTTCTTTACCGGCAGTCGGCCGGAGAAGAGTCACAAAAAAGGATTAGGGAAAGAGAGATGGATTATCTCTCTCTCTGATATCTGCAAGTTGAGGGTGTTAAGGCCATGCATGGGGAGTTTTATACTGCATGGGTTTCCCTAAAATTAGGAATTTTTCTTTTTAGTTAAGCAAATGAGCTGGTGGTGCTAATCTTCATGATTAGATGGTTGAGCGGTGTTTAAGCCGACGATTTGGACGAGAAGCGCTTGCTATGGATGAGGTGTTGTGAAGGGATAAACCCTAAAATAGCAGAAAACAGTTCATTGCATGTCATCCGATTGGCAATAACTCTTTTTTCATTTTTTTTTGTCTGAATAATCTCGTTCTGTCGTTTACATTTGTGTCGGAATCTTAGGGAAATTTTTCAGCATGATAAATTCTAAGGTGGCGGGGAAATTCGTGAGATGACATTGAGCTCCCATGAGAATGAAGAAGTTAACAATTGATACATGTTTTTTATTTATCACGTCTGGAGATCGATTTGGTTCATTTTCTTCGGGAAAGAAAAGTAACAAGTTCTCTTTCGAAATATCTAACTCGATAGAATTACATTTTTGCAAGCTCAAATTAAATGGAGATGATATGTTTGACAAGCGTTAATTCATTTAGGTTATGTTTGGATTGTCATAACATCATAATAAGCTCAAGTTAACATCGAACTTATTTATTAATATTGAGTCCCGTATTGAAGAACCTAGCAAAATATATGCACAAAAAAGAATGACGAAGAAAATACTATGGAATTATGAACTCGAGTTGGATTCATAACTAAACGTATTGAAATTTTAAGCAGCCTATTTAATTTAATTGGATAAAACTTGTTATTGCTGTTGGAGAAAAACTCTGCCTTTTACCAAACAAAGAATGAATGTACAAATCAAATCAGATCGGATAACAATTAATCGATAGTAAATGACTAGGAGTTAGAATGAGCAGCATAACATCCCAACACTTCTATCCGATGTGCATAAGCTATGCGATTTGCTTATATATGTAAAATCAATCTAGTCTAAATGTTTGAATATCGAGTGATAAATAACCATATTATTACTTAAAGTAAAGAAGATTGAGGTATCTCAATCATTCTTTCTCCCCCAAGATGTCAATAATTACCTATTTTATGAATATTAAGTTCACCGTCAAATTCGTAAATTCGGTACTTATGTATAATCTCTCTTTGCTCTAATTAGAGATAATGATACAAATGGTCTCGGATCATTGACCCGTGTGCAATGTGGAATATGATCTCCGAATTTTATCCAATGTGTAATTTATTTCTGAACTTTTAATTTGTTCGGTGTGATCCTTAAATTTTTTATAATTGTTTAAACTAGTCCGCGCACTTTATGAAAATGTTTAATGTCATCCTTCCATATAGTGCGAGGACTAGTTTAAACAAATACCAAAAGTTCACTCATCGCATCAAATAAATTAAAAGTTTCGGGACGATATTGCATATCGAGCTAAAGCTCGGGGATCATATTGCACAAATTAAACGTTCATGGACCATATTACACATTGTGTAAAAATACACGGACCGTTTATGTCATTTCTCTTCGATTATCCATTTGCCGGCATAAGGATATTAGAAGTGCGTACAACGCTCACTTAGTGTAAAAAATTTTCGCCGGTTCACTTAAGTGTCAAATCGAGATAAAAACGATTTCTTTTAAGTGGCGAAAAGCCCTATGTGGGATTTCAAGTTAATTTTTTGCAATGACATGATTTTTTAGAAAGAAATTGAAGTGCAACGCGGAAAATTCTTTGTCCACCTTAGCAAAATAAACAAAACGAAGTCTCTCTCTCTCTCTCTATAGAGCTGAACAAACGGAGTTCTGTTTTCACTTGGAGAAATAGAGCTCTCTCTTAGCCTGGGGTTCGCCTCGTAACACTTTGATTCTTGTCCGCCTCAGTTCAGGACAATGAAATAACAAGCATGGGCGAAAGAAGTGACTTGTTAGCGTGATTAACGGCTGAAGCCTAGGTTCTTTTTCGGCCAACTCCGGATTTCATTTTGCTTCTCTCGAAGCTTGATCGACTCGACTCTTTTCCCCGTCTCCCGATCCGGCCTCTCACTTCGTTTCATTTCTTCTTCTGTATCATCGCTTGGACGAAGAAGACACCCGATCGGCTCGGCTTTCCCAAATGCCCCCCCCGACCCTTCTCCTTTCGGGACCTGGATTTTCCGCGTCGTGGTCGATGGGGAAAAAAGAAATGAATAAATGTTCTTCTGAGAAAATGTAGAATAATACACCTATCGAGACGAAAACCAAATGGTTCAGCCATTAATTTTGGGGGAAAACTGAATTTAGGTTTGGAATCTGGAGAAGTGCTTGATTTGTTCAATTTAGGGTTTATATTTGCAAAACATATAGACCACGGGGTTTAGTGGAATATAATGCTGATTGGGCACTTTAATAAGTCATTTTGATAGAAGAAATCAATATATTTGCAAAATATGATATTTAAGCAGAGGAAGATTCGGACCAAAACTTTTGACAAACCTTTGGGCACTTTGAAGTTTTAACAATGTCTGCCTCCATTTGCTCCACGGTTGTTTCATTGTTTTGGCACCGGCACTCAAAACCCCGCACAGCCTCCATAAATTCTCAGTCACTCGAGCGAGAGAGAGAGAGAGGGGGATTCGGGAAGAGTGAAATCCCAATATGGGAAGAAATTCGCGTTCCTTGTGGAGAAAATTGATGTGGGCGACGCGCGAAATCGAAGCTCTGCCCGCAAATCCTCAAATCAGAGCATCGTTTCAACGATCGCCAATCGCCAGAGCTTCGCTCCCCCTTTCTCGTTTCTGTTCAACTGGTAAGAGTTTCTTGTATACCTACTTACGCGCTATGAATTCAAACGGCGCCGTCTTCGCTAGTTTTCAAGCTCAGTTCAGTGAAAAATGATCGTCATTTTGTGCATTTTGAGCTTCTGTTCCTCGTATACGTTGGTTTGCTTCTACGGTGAGAGAGATTTTGTTGCCTTTTTAACTTAAAAATTTGTTTTTTTTTTCTTGGGTAAAAGATTTGGATGATCAATTGGATCATGGAAAAAATGAATCTTGGAACTGTGGTAGTTGTTTAATTTCGCCATCTTTGTTGTTGCTCTGCTCTGTTTAGTCGTTTGGATTACCTCCGCCATCATTTGTGGAAAGTTCGTGTCAGATTGTCATTCTCTGGAGGAAACAGGCTGATTATAGTTTGTCCATTTATATGCTTATTGTTCGCAGCAAGTTCTCTTTGTCTTTTTCTTTTGGGTTCAATCGTTCATCTTCTTAACTATTTCGAGCATCAAAATGCTCACCCAACTCGCAGAAGTGCAACCTCATTCATCACCTGATCTCATCAAGATAATGGAGCAACGGCTATCAGCAATTGAACGTAGGAGTGCTTTTCTTCAGAGTCTCATTAACCAGGTAACCATGTGATCCTTTTTTTTTTTTTTGCTGTCTTCCTTCCGTATGTATCGGTTTTTAGCTTTTCAATGAACGATGTTTCCTGTGTTTCTGCAACTGCTGAGTGCTGAGGGTGTTGTGGGTGGTCTTTCATTGATGATTAATTCTGTTGGTTGAAGACAGCCAGAAGCATCCCCAACTGAATATTCAAAGGCCAATAAGGAGCTTAGGAAACTTAGGGATTCTATGGAGCTTATAAATGAGCTGAGGACGAAACAGAAGGTGATGAGTTACTCTTGAACTTTCTGAGACATCTTCGCTTCTTTGGGAATGTTTTCATTTTGAAGCTTCTAGGCTTTTAGATACATGATTAGCTATTACTTTAGACATGCCATTATACGGTTTGCCTTTTGGAGGCAGAAAAATGAGCAATACCATGGCTATTTATTGATGCCAAACGCACTTTGTCCTCTTCCTCTCGATGCAGGAAATTGACGGTCTGAAGACCATGATGGATGAATCTCTAGAAGACAGGGACATGCTTGATATGGTAACTGAGGAATTGGACCAGGCTGTAAAAGAAGAGAAAAGATTGCAGCAATTGCTTCTGAAGTCATTACTTCCTAGAGATGATGCCGATGAGAGGGGTTGCATTTTAGAGGTGAGAGCAGGTAATGGTTGTATACTTTATGGTGTTTCAATGCAGATTCAAGGGGTTTTGGTAGGGATCAACTTCACAAGTTGCTTGTTTAAATGTGTAAGCAGGAACTGGAGGTGAAGAGGCTTCCTTGTTTGCAATGGACATATTCAAGATGTAAGTTGAAAAGAAGTTTCTCAGATTTTATAATGATGTGAAGTCCTAGACGGTCAAGACTTATCCTTTGAAGAACTTGAATTTGGATAGGTATGAGAGATACTCACAAAAGAAAGGATGGAAATTTGAAGTAGTAGATATAATGGAATCTGATCTGAGAGGATACAAGGTATTGCTTCCGTAATTGGTTCTAGATTCGTGGTTTCCCATCTTCAGAAGTTGCACTAGATGATTCATATATGAGATGCACCACTTGCATATGATGAGGTTATAATTGTGTATGTCATATGCCAGGAAGCTGGTGCAGCAATTTCCGGAAACGGTGTTTATGGGAAACTCAAATTTGAGAGTGGAGTGCACAGAGTCCAGGTATTACTTTTTTGTTTCTCGACTAAATTCATGTGTGCGTGCATGCACGTGCACTGAGAGCTGGCATATGGGGTTAAAGGCATATTTCTTGTGGCAGCGAGTTCCTGTTACCGAGAAGTCTGGACGTGTCCACACCAGCGCAGTGTCCGTTGCAATCCTCCCTCAAGCAAATGAGGTCTAGTTACTTTCATTTTGGCGATGAAGGTTTTGTTACTAGAATTGGTTTCCCTTCTCTTCTATTTGGTAGCTTTGGGATTTGAAAGAAGTTGCTTTATTGCAGTTGGCACTTATACAGTCGGGAATCCATGTTGCACTTGGCACTTAAAAAATTCATATATCTTACTAGCTTCTGTCTTCTTATGGATCAATTTCCTTGACCTAAAGCTAAGTAGTTGGGAGTTTACTTTTTTCTTTTTCCATTTTCGTGTTAAGTGTTGGGTTCTGCAGGTAGATGTGCAATTGAGGAATGAAGACTTGAGAATTGACACTTATAGATCTGGTGGTTCTGGAGGCCAGCATGCAAATACCACCAACAGTGCTGTTAGAATAACTCATATTCCATCTGGCATGGTTGTGTCCATCCAAGATGAACGATCCCAACATATGGTAAGGGATTCTGACATACTGTAAATTCTGCTGAAGTTGTTTGTAGAAAACTTTCACGCAAATCTTGTCCTTTTGTTCCTCCATCCAGAAATTATGGCACTTTCTTCAATTAGAATTAATTTTCGGTCTCTGTAATTTCCAGTTTCTTTTCCCCTGCTGATTTGGTAGCTGAAGGAAGCAATGCTGTTGATGAATCTTTTATGTACATGATGAATTCTGGTCAATAAACATGTTCTTGATCTAGATCACCTCATTAGGAAGTTGAAGCTAGTTTGATTGAGCCATCTAGTCATGCTAGTTACTTTAGTTCCTCCTCTTCCCACTTTTTGACAGAACAAAGCGAAAGCACTTAAAGTTCTGTGTGCACGACTTTACGAATTGGAGAGATCCAGAATTCACTTGGATCGTAGTAAGCTGCGATCGGAGCAGGTATGCAGCAACCAGGCGATGGACATTAATTTAGCATTGGCGTTTGGTTTATCTTTTCCTTTGCAATGTGATTAAAGATATATAACCTTGAACAGATCGGAAGTGGGGATAGATCTGAGAGAATTCGTACTTACAACTTTCCCCAAGGACGAGTCACGGATCATCGTGTTGGCATCACACATCACGCAATAGATGACATGCTGCAGGGAGGAATATTGGACGCCTTTATTGACGCACTTCTTTTGCGGCAGGAAATGGATGCAATTGCGTCTTTCAGTTCAACAAGTGATCCTTAGTAGGGATTCTCTTGCTTGGAAATTTTCTTTTGTTAGACTTCTGTGCTATATTTGAACGTCTACCGATTTCAATTTGCTTTCTGTTTTTGGCCCTTTTTAACGCCCGTATCTACAAGGGCATTTGTGATGATACATTTAGCATGTGAGTCAATTGTATTCTCACGCTTTTTTAGATAAGAAAATTGATATTTCATGACTGCATCGAATGGAATCTATTTGCTGTGAAGACTTCTTATTGTTGAACAGATTCTTTTGGTGCAGGAGAGGAGATTGGATTGGTTTGATGGCAAAAGCAACTTTGAGTTAAAATGTATGAGGCATATTGAACCATCATCTTTCCTTGGGGGAAATCAGAGCAGGCTTCAGCCGGGTATTTCTGATAGACATTACTTTCTCTGTTTTGAAGAGAGCATGAGCTGGATAAGAATTGTTTCAAAAAGTTTGCACGACCAGAAAGGAGAGAATTAATTGTTAATCACTCGATCTAGAGATGATGCTTTCTCGATTCGTCCCAAAAAACAGATCGACAAAGTGGCTACTTCCCGGCATCTGCTCGGGCATGAGCCTTATCAACCCTGTTAAGGAAGCCTTGTCCTTACAAGTTTCCCAGTGTGGAAACTCCATATCTTGATGAATACAGCCGAGGCCTTTCCTTTGTACACTTGGGTCTTTTATTCTGCATGCATCCAAAAGAATGATAAAAGCTCGGAGCAGTAGACGGCATGCATACATGCCTCCAAATCCCAATAGGAACTACGGATTAAGTTGACGTGAGAAGAACATCGAAATCACTGAGAGTCCACTCTGCCATTTCGTCCTTGTCGCTGACGAAAATCTCCGTGCCGACATCAAGAGACGTCCAAATTCTTCTAGCATGAGTAGTATCTGGATCCTGCATTTCAAAGATATATCATATGCTATTATCTTCTTCATCCTATCGTGAGATGAAATAGTGGTCACGTTACACGCACCCTCCTATCCAAAGTGAATCTAATGAGGTTCTTTATCTTCTTGGGCCCGTTGGATAGTACTACCGACCTGATAGAAGTAGAGTCGGCTCGTTAGGCCACCAACATCGAGCTCCCAAGTTCTTCCGTCTCCAATCCAGCCATCACCTTGTCTGGCCGGATACCCATATCCGGCCCACACAGGGTGAGGCAGCAATTGAACAAGCTCTTGTGCCTGGGGATTGCTATAAGGATCGCACCTGCTCGCGGGACTCTCCAAAAACTTGGCATTCCCAGGTGCACAGTAATAGTGATAAGCCGAGTAGGGGAAATTATCAGTGTCATTCCTGTGAATTCTTTTGTTATGTGGTGTGATGTGGTACGGTGGGCAATTGCCTAAACTCGTGGGGCTGCACCAGGAACGGGTCTTCGGGTTGATGATCATCTCACTGTACCTCGTGACGTCGGTGAGCACATCCCCGTCGCACGGTTTGCCATTGTTCTTCCAGCAGCTGCCAATGTCTATGAGGTAGAACTGGCTCTTGGGGCCTCCACCTCTTTTGATGTCCAATGTCATTCTAACTTTGAAATTTGGTGACTCTGGAAGCTAAAAAAAGTAACTCCATGATCATACAAACATATGGAAGAAAGCATAATTGTCAATTCCACAGAGCAGACTAAAACCTAATCATCAACAGGTTCTGGGTCTTTAGGGTCTACATTCAATAATAGGGAAGACTTTATGACCAAATGAAAATGACAGCAAACTTTTCAAATGAAAACGATGGGGAGATATATTAGGTGAACAATGCTACACCAATCCATTTAACAACCGACTCAGCCACTTCATAAGATCATATGAAAACTGAAGCCCCTTTTTCCAATCATAATTGCTGATGCTTTGTCTGTTCAGTTGTTCTATTTGCTTATCAATCTATTGATCTTCATACCTGATTAGTTAGAAGCACTTAATCCCTCAGCATCATTAGATTTCTCTTCCTCATTAACGAGAAGTCACTCAGACCATGCATAACGACCGCCTCCATAACTATGACAGCATATTTGCTAAAATGAAACAGAGGGAAATATAAGTTCAAATCTCCGAAGTCTGAAAAAGGCTTACAGTTTTGAGCATCCCTCTGGTGTCGTAATGGTACCCACCAGAGAACCCTTTGGTTGCATCAGCTCTGAGATACAGCATCAGCCATGGATACTTCTTTGAAGTCTTGAGCTTGTGATGGAATACCCAACTCCCCACACCGATCTGCTTCTCCCAAATTACTTCATAGAATGAGATATCATCTATACCATCCGTGACGTCCGCACCCAGTTCACCCAGTTCGTAAGTCCCATTGAAACCTCCTCTCATAGTACCGTTTCCTAGAATCTGAGTCTGCTGGTGGTTCAGAATGGGTTGGTTCATACACCCCATTCCAAAGCACGGAAATTTGCCGGGTCTAAAAGGAGCCGCTTTTTTCCCATTTTCAGGACATAAGCCAGAGTTTGTGTCGAAGTTGCCATTTTTTAGCATGATCATCCAAAAGTGCCATGGTTTCGGGGTGTCTTGAACTTCGCAGAGAGAACCCAGATAAAGCTCCTTATGCGCAGCATAGAGGTTTGCATTGTTTAGGACGTCTGTGCTTAAACCAGGGAAAGAACTGCCTATTCCTAGTCTGTTATCAACCTCTGTGACCTTGTGTCTCAGAGTAACGTCTGCATCCACAAGAATGAGGAGTTAAATTTAACCGGTTAGAGTGAAGAAAAAGGTTTGGTCGTTGTTGTATTGATTTCTCATTCTGTTAAATGATTAGCTGGTTGGCCAAAGATCTTTCAGCTTAAGATGCACTCGACGTTGGCTCGTGAAATCAGTAACCTCATGTATTCTGAAGTAAGTGAGAATAAAAGTTGCTTGTCCTCTAGGAAAGCCAGAGAAAAAGGAAATTTCCCTTCAGTAGTGGCGTTTATCAACATTTCTCAAACAAAGTTGCAGAATGGTTCTGCTTTGTTTCTGAAACAGAAAAAGAAACCGAAAGGAAAAGATGAAAAAAGGCAAAGTTGTTCTGAATCTGCAGATGACAAACCATTTGTCATGGAATGACCTTGTTGCATTTGCAGGCAAAATGCATCGGCACATGAAACATGTTAAACCAAAATTCCGTAAAGAAACACAAGCAGAATAGAGAAAAGGGATTCACTTTTGTGGAATCTTGCACTCTTCCTGTGTCTGTGTCTGCCTGAGAGGTCAAAACAATCCGCTGCTCTTGGACTCCCCATACCAGGAGCTTCAATGCCAACTTCATTGCAGAAATTCCAAGCTTCGAAGGCGACTCTGAGACCGTCTCTTCTCATTCCAGGATCACCGACTGCAGATTCATATTGAGCCACAGTTGTGATAGGACCAAGAAGCATCATCATGCTTCTGACGAAGAGTGCGATGTTCCAACTCGAGTGCCTCTTCATGGCTAAAGAAGTTACCACAGGTCTCTGGTTTTGATAAAAGTGAGCAGAGAAGAGGATGATGCTTATATATTTGTAGATGAAGGTGAATATGGAACTGGGCAACATACATGGGTCCCTTACTTTTATGAGCGCATGTTGCCCTTTCTTTCCCATGCATAATCTCATAATAGTAGGTTTTGAATTTTGTTACGACTTTATATTGAGTAGTGTCAACTGTCCCCCTGCTAGATTGCCCCGACCGGACTACTCGCTAAGTGCTTGTTTTGGACGACGGTTCGGCATCTCTTGACTTTTGTTGAGTTGAAACAGTTGAACCCACCATGCAGCTCATAGGACTAAGTTTTCTCAGGCTCGATTCGATCAAACAAAATACAGTTTTCCAAGCCTTTTGATATGCTTGCATGCGTGAATAAGATAATTTAGTGTGTTCGAGTCTGGTCCTGCGCGAATGAGTTCGTAGACTAGTCCGATCGACCTGAGGCTCCACAAATTTAAGCACGGATCTTCAGGAATGAGCCGGTCAAGTTCGAACACCAGACGGTGTCGATTCGAATCTATTGAAATTCACATTTACTCTTCTAGGAAAAGAAAGGAGATGCCCATTCCATTTTCCTCCTCTGCCGCATCTTGGTCTAAAGTGATAGTTTTGACTTCTGGCGCCAGAAGTCACGAAGCAATCACGAAAGGAGTAGGTCGTTTCTGGTGAAATTATTGGCCTTCCAAATCAAAGTATTAGTTACATGTGGGGTCTACGTCAAAGGGTCTAAATAGCAGAACGGATCTCACATTTCTATATCGGTGAGCTAGGCTTATCGAGTTGGTTAAATCAACTTGATCTAAAGCCAGTTCTCCTGCATTTAGCTTAGTCTTAATATAGTTCTTGTTCGTTTCTTGAGGTACATCTCATTTCGGTTGAGAATTTATGGATCATGCAAATGAGGGTGAAATCTTTTACGTCTGGTACTTGTTGGAGTAGAGCAGTATGCAAAATTTGTGAGACCCCAACTGTCCGTGATCGAAGGAGCGAAGTGATTTGGTTAATTCCCTTCTAATTGCATCACAGATGAATCTTCTCAATGTGGATAACATGACGCTAATACTGATAGTTAAATACATTGGCAAATGAATGGCCCTGTATATTGGGGAAGGACAGAACTTTTGATCATGGTCAGGGAACAGATGATGGATTAGGTATTGAGTAGTACAAAACAGAAGATAACAAGACTCATAACCTAATGAAATTGACCAGACCATCCTTTTTTCTCCCTCTATCCTCATCAAATGTGAGACAGATTAAACCAGATAAGGATAAGAAGACTGGATATATGGTCAAAAGACTGCATTTGGAGATCAAGAAACGCGAAGATTCTAGCATGAGTAATTCGCGTGAGACCAGGCGACGAGGAAATAGTCTCTCATGTATACTCCGGTCTTGATGCGGATGCGTAACTGGCAAGCTGTCCGAAACACAAAATCTAAGCTAGGATGTACCATTCCATCATGTAGGCTACTAATTTAATGTTGATCTCTTCACTGCTACACATTGCTTGCTTAGCAAAAACAAAAGGCACAGGTACATGTCTTAATTCTACTTTTGTGGGCTCCTGGTTTTTTATTTGGAGGTTCTCTTTTTGTTCAGGGTGTCATGGATGTATTTGGTGCATCGGTGGGGTTGTTTGTTAGGAGTTGTTTTTGTGTAGAGATTGGTGCTATGATGTCTGCCAATCTTTCTTTGTCCGGATTTGCTGGATTTTCAGCTGCCCAGCTTGCATGCAAGAACAAGTAGTCAAAAGGTAACATGGACAAAATGGTTTCCATTTGCAGCAGAGAGTGAAGCAGGTTCTAGGGAAACCCTACTTCAGAGTCTTGCTAATTTACCAAACACTGTTTGCTTGTGTAGTCTGCAACTCCAGTCGTTCTGAACCTTTTGGATTCATTTAAGCCGGATACAATCCTTGGTCAGTCTTCTAATGATTAGTTCTCTTAAAGGCCATTGCTTTCGGTTGTTTTCGAGTTTCAACTACTAGTTGCTGCAGCTGCATTATTCACATCACATTCCTGAAACATTTGGCGGCAATTCTTGCCTATGGCGGAAGGAGTCTCCTGATAAAGATTATATACCACAGCAACCCAGATGATTCCTTGGTGCTTCAGTACAACTCATTAGAAACATCCTTTGTGATTTCCATAGCAAAAACCAGATAAAAGGAAATTAAAAGGACGCTATCGACTGAAGCATCAAGTCTCCTCCAATGACATTGTCCGATTTCAATGTCATTTACAAGAAAAGAGAATTAGCAGCAGGTGCTGTCATAGCACTTCCTCGGATTATACTCCACGATCAATAGCAATGGTGGAGGGAAAAGATGCTCTCTTTTCAATTTCTGATCGTTGTCTTTAACCTAGAGAACCGTCGGATATGTACACTTAATGCATATGTACAGCTTTTGGTGCAAGAAAAACATGCACTGTGATAGTGATCGGACCAAAGACAATGTTTGGGTTATCTTTCGCATATGCATGAATACTTCCCCTGTTTTTTGTCATCACAGGTGATTGTCCAAGAGATGCAGGAGTGTTATTTTTCCAGAGTTGTTTCGATCAAGCTTGTTGAACTGATCACATATCTGTAATATGTCCTTCTCGCTGATCTTCTCCATTTCTTTCAGCTTGTATATAACATACTCCGATTTACTGCACAAGACAGCAGATTGTAATCTTTAACATTACTTATTGCTGCAAGTCTAGGACGAGGAATATTTGATCTGCATACACTGATTTGGCCAAAAGCCAAATGTTGATTAAATAGCATGACAACTTCTGAAGAATATTGAATAACTTCTCACCAAATCAGGCAATCTACACATTAAAAGGAAAGACTTATTGATATAAGCCTTCTACCTATAAAAGAGGTAAAATACCTCTCTTGATTTTCAGCAAGGACATGCGCGGTGAACGAAAGGCTGTATGTATACACACACAATGAGAAGATAATTCATAAAGAAGCTTTCGAAGAAGGTAATGCACCATTCCGTTTGAAATTATGCATCCATCTCTTCACAACTAACAAGGCAAATCATCCCCAGTTCTAGTTTATGCTCTTTGAACAGAGAGCAACGCCTTTAAATTTTTAAGTGTGCTTCTAAAATTCCATCTTCAATCGCAGTAACACGAAGGGGTATATTTTTGTGTAAATATGAATAGATAGCGAACAACTCACAAGACCTCGAGTAGTTATCTAGTTAAATCAGAACACTTTCAAGTCAACTTTTAAGTAAGACTCAGCACTGGACAACACTTCAGAAAGCACTTGTGGAGCAAAAGCTATCTGCCACATGAAAGCGCACATGTTCATCATTGTCTCGTTAAGAAATAAATTCGCCGGATGATTGATATTATATCTCAAACTATGACATGCTCCTTTCTAATTTATGTTGACAATCCCTAATCCAACTCATCTGCTGCAGCACTGCAGCTTATCATATTAATTTCCTTTAGAATCTATTCAAAACAGTCAACACACACCTAACTACTTAGTTGTAACTAACAGAAGGAGCTGGAATCATGCATCCTACCTGATGAAGCCGCTGTTGTTTAGATCAGCTGCCAACAAATCCTCGACAGTGACATCCCTCTGCAACACCAGCTTCGAAATCCTCCGGTGCCTCTTGTTAATCCTAGCCTCGGCCAGATAAAGAAATGCCCTCGCAACCACCAGCGTTGAGAAAAGCAGCCAAACCGCGGCGAAGAGCCGCCCTGGCAAAGTCTTGAAGGCCTTGTCCCCATACCCGACGGTCGTGACAGACATAACCGCCAAATAAACCGAGTCCAACCAATCCAAACCCTCCACAAAGCAGAGCACCAACGACCCCATCCCAATGCACAGAACCACCACCCCGAGTGCCAAACCCACCTTCAACCTGATCCTCATC
The DNA here is from genome assembly GCA_021437795.1 of Rhodamnia rubescens. Lineage (NCBI taxonomy): Eukaryota > Viridiplantae > Streptophyta > Magnoliopsida > Myrtales > Myrtaceae > Rhodamnia > Rhodamnia rubescens. The sequence continues at coordinate 3,341,189 of JAILYA010000028.1, read as the reverse complement.
CTTCCCTTCTCGACATCGACGATGTAATTCACGGCACCAGACCCTCCACTCTTACCACTCAATCTTGCAGTGGCGAGGATCATGTTCTCTTGCAGATCGAGCACGAAATTCACTACCCCACTGAGCAATATGTCTATGAAACCAAAACCCACCAATACAAACACGCAAGCGAAGGCCTTGGACTCGGGGGTCAGGGGGGCAATGTCCCCATAACCTATAGTGCACATGGTGACGATGCAAAAGTACAGAGCATCCACAACAGGGTGCGTCTCAACGCCAGAGAAATGGTCCCTATTGAACGCGTAAATGCCGACACCGAGAAAGAGGTAAATGCAGAGAAAGAAGAGAGCCTGCCTGACGATGGATCCGGATCCGGGCCTCGGATTCGGGTCGCGGGTCGTGGCCCTCTTCTTGAGGTCCTCCACCACGGCCATTGCCGGGGCTGTCCTGCATCGGTGGAGGCTCTGCTTGTTCTTGTTGTGGAATTGAGCAAACGGGTGCTGGTCTTCAACGATCCGTTCAAGTTGGGGCCCTGTTTGGGAGCCGAGAAAGGGCTCGTCCTCCATGCACGCGCGTGGGCGAGTCCGCGAGAGAGAGCGAAGGCAAAAGCGCGAAAGAAATGGCAACGTCCCGTCGTTTCATTCTTGAAGAAACCATGGACCACTGGAGATAGAGAGAGAGAGAGAGACTTGTGAGGGACGCCCCATCGGAGGTTGGAGAGGGGGCCCCACATAGAGCTCGGTGACGAGGATAAAGAGTACGATGAAGCCGACGTGAAAAGCTACAGTCTTCGAGGATTTTGGAGCTTCGTCAATGGTGGCTCTAGAGGAATGGAATCCATCCGCGGTAGCTCGCTGTTGTCTTTATCCGGTGGGGGCTGTTCTGATCACCGCCACCTTTTTCAGTGTTAGTCATTCTTTTCACGGACATGTTCAACGACGTCGTACTTAACCCTCTTGGCTAAACGGCAAGAAGGGACGTTTCATTCCTTCCTTGGACATTCAAATCCATCATCTACATGGTAAAGGAACGTCACAAGACATGGGCCAAGCATCACAAGGCAAGAATAAGCAATGGGCTCAACAACATTTACAGCCCAAATCAAGACTTTGCAATCCTCACTGACCTATCTAACCAAGCTAGAAGATTCTGACATTTATATGTTTGGAAAGCCCTTTAAGCCTCCTAAAACTCTTTAGCTCAGCATGTTTTGATATTCGGCTCGCAACTTCATGAAACTCGCGATTCAGTCCGACTGGTCAGATTTTATCCCAAGGCTAGCCTTTTTGAAAATCGGTATATGGAAGTTGATTTTGATCATTAGAAGTAGTTTGATTTGAATACTTGTGAATGGTTGAGGAAGTAGCTTATGAAACGGATTGCGAAAGGTTCATGAACCTGGATTGTGAAATGTATGAGATGGATTCCGGATTTGATTTGCGAGTAATTGGAGAATGGATTTGTACTTGATGCTCATTAATTGCCGTTGTGTTCTAAATCCAATAGAGGGGTTTGTGGGTATGCAAAATCTTGATCGACTTTGTCACGGGGCGTTAAAAAGTGTCGCCGTGGTTAGAAATTGAGCATAAGATTGATTAATATAACGAACCATTAGTGTGTGATTTGATAGATATTAATCAATGGAATTGGCTGTTGATATCGGTTTCGATATCGTTAATTGATTTAATGCATATGAACCTTCATTGAAATGCTATAGCTAGCTTTCTTATATTGAGCATCTATGATAAACTGGATTTGGGATAATGAGTTCTGGTATTATTCCATAAACACGTACAGTGGATGCTTGATTTGCTTAGAAAAGATATGAACTACTCAACGAGCGGTGGCTCCTCACATCATTCAACTTACATCCTTTTTAAGTTCCTTAGTTAGCGGCATAGAGAACGAGAGCGCTATCGACAAGAATTTCTTGTAGTCGGGTTATGGACACAGTGTGTGAAGTTGCAAATCTGTCTTATGATGGTTGTTAGGCTTAGCTGAGTTCTGAAGCGACATAATCTCTTCGAGGATTATAAAAACTCTGACAGCTTAATCATCTATATTTGCTTAACCTCAAAGCAATCTTTACGTGGCATAGATCTTTGAATTGCAAGCGTGACAGTAAATACAAGCCACAAGTCCATATCATCCCTCGACTGCTCTTTGAAACTTAAGGTCAATTATAGTTATGGCCTTACGCTTGTTAATCTTGTACTTCATACCCCGTTTGCACGTGCTCATTAGCGGAAAAAGGGAAAACATTTCTTGCTTTTTCATGTTATTAGTTTGACGTTACCGAGTCGCTTTCGGACTGGCATTAGTCGGCCACATTGTCTATGTTGCGACGGGAGCAAGAAAAAAAAAAACAACCCCAGAAACGGGCCTCTGTCTTATTCATGGAATCATCTTATTCGATAAAGTTTAGGCACAAGGACACCTCAGTGTCAATATTTATATATGGCACTTAATTTGATATTAATATTTTTTTATATATATATATATATATTTTTTTCACCGAAGTGCCAAATTCAATGAGGAGTTGACACTAGAGTGATCGTTTTTTCTTCGATTTGGCACTTCAAATGATCTAAAAAACGATTACTTTAGTGCTAAATCGGAGAAAACAAGAAATTCCGGCGACCATGGCAACACCTGCTTTAGAAATCAACTTCCTGGCCAAAAGTTGATTTCTTTACTTTTACTCAAAAGCAAAAGTTGATTTTTTTGCTCGCTTTGGAAATTGATTTTTGATTAGAGAAATTCATTTGGTTGAAAATTTCTACTTCCGAAACCATCTATGAAAAATTATTGTTTGCGGTTGGCGGTGGGGGGTGGCCAACGGTGGGTGGTGGTTGGCAATGGGTGGCGGCGGTGGCGGTTGGTGGTGAGGGGTAGCTGTGTGGGTGGCGGCGGTGGCCGGTGGCAATCGACGGTGGGCGGCGGAGTTGGTCGGTAGTGGGCGGCGGTCGTCGATTGGCGATGGTGGTCACGGACGGCGGTCGGCGATGGTCGATGGTGGTTAGCGGCGTGCCAATGGGAGAGGTGGAAAGGTTTGAGGTGGCGGCGATGGCTATAGTCAACGGTTGACGTGGAGTGGCGATGGGAGGTGGCGGCAATGGTTAAGTGGGTGGCTAGCGGATTGAAAGAGATAACATAAAAAAGATGAAACAGATCTTGAGTTGAAAAGACTTTTTAACTTTTCAAATTGCGGAATTATAACTTTATAAGTGAAAATTCAATTAAGAGAAATTTTTTTCGAAACACTTTACCAAAGAATTTCCGAAGTTAAATTACAAGCAATTCCTCAAAGTTAAATTACCAAGCGGATTTTGCTTTAGAAGTGCTTTTAGAAAAAATTCACTTTCGAAGTATTATCGTGTGCACCCTAAATTTCTGACTTGCATATTCATTTTTACCTCAATGCGGAGTTTTCTCTTCTTCTTTTTTTTGTTTGTTTGTTTCTTCTTCTTTTTTGGGCTTGGAGGGCTGTCCACTAACAAATTGTAGTTCATCTACTCAAGCTCCCTTGTCTCCCTACTTTACGTTTTCGTTATGGTATTAGAATCTCCGAACTGGATGCCAAAAACGCTTACGACTTGATTCATACGTAAAGATTCATGTTCAAAGGATCACTCCTCCATCTCTCGCGCTCAAAGACCTCCATCTCTTGCTCTCCTAGGCTCGAGACACTTGGAATCCTCCATCTCTTGCGCTCGGAGTCCTCTAACTCTTGCTCTTCTAGGCTCGAGACGCTCTGGACATCTCGCGCTTGGGTAGTCTTTAATCTCGAGCCTAGAAGAGCAAGAGATAGAGGACTTCGAGCGCGAGAGATGAAGGAGCGAGCGCCATGGAAGATCCCGAGGAGATGGAAGGTAGACAAGATGATATGAAGAGCAAGAGCAATTGAAAAGCCAATCCCTAATTGCTCATCATGTCAGCTTGCTGAGGTGAATTTAACTAATGACGTGGAAATGCTACGTAGGATCACTAACGGTAATTTTGGACGGAAAGTTAATGGTGCTAGATTCGAGACAAAAGTCAAGATTGAGTTTTTTATAAAACAAATTTTTTTTCATAGATTTGAAACTAGACATAAAGTTTTGGGGTTTTTTTTCTTTTGGGCCGACACCACATATTCTTTACTCTTTAGCACCCTATCATCATCATATATCCACATTTAAAAGCTTTCATTAATTTCAATAAAGCATAATATCCGCGTAAGTAACATAATCAATCATCACGTGAAATTGTAATGCTATAGTCCCGCCTGCCTTTAATTTATGAATTTCAGTGATAACCAAGCTCGGACTACTGATTCCTTAAGAAACTTTAAAAAATGACTCAAGAACAATGATTCAAATAGAGAAACTGATACTCAAGAATCGGCCAGCTTTGGCCTCACACTATTCCAACGTTGTTCGATTTTATTAAGGCTCTGTTTTTACACGCCATGCCCAAAAGGGAGGCAACTAGGACAAAGAGCTAGAAATACTAATTGTTTTGTGTCTTAGTGGAAAGACAATAATTTTCAAACGTAGTGGCTAATGTCATGTCACTGGGAGTGAGTTGATTCTGACCGGAAAACGACTAATCAATTTCGGGTACAAGGCATAACAGTGCTTGATCTTCAAGTGTTTTCAGTGGGCTTATAATGCAGTAGTCGTTCATTTTGCAGTTGTCAAATCATTCGATGAAGTAGGGGACAATTTCTCATCTGCTACTGGCAGTAAAGGCTACCCTTTTGAGCTCTCTGCCTCTGGTGAGTAAATCTGTTTCAGTGAATGATTTGTTTTTTTTTCTTCTACTTGTTTCTGTTTTGTCTCTTTGTTGTGGAAAGAAAATGGCATCTTGGTTTCTGGTTGATATCAGCCTGGTGAGGTTGATTATGGTGTTAAACTATGGGGATCTCGATGATGGCTGATTAGATCAGACCCTCTTTGATTGGCCAGATCTTTTTGGGATTTTATAACACGCATGAGATCAGAGAGGTAGTGATTCTTGATATATTATAGTCTACCTCGTCTTTCTTTTTTTAATGTTTCAAGAAGTAGCGTTCTTGAATTTCGAGTTTGGTGATGGGAGTTGGTGATGGGAGTTGGTGTTCTGTTTAACTTCTTGATGAATAAAAAATATGAAGTCGCCATGATTTTCTTCCTCCTCTTTGCCAACTGTAGTTCAATTCGTTCCGTTTGGCCTGGTTTTCATGGTTGGCATTTTTTGCATGAGCAGAAGCAGATCACAGATCCGTATGCTCGAATGCAGGGAAATTTGTTGTCTCCAGCATTCTTTAAAAGATGCTTCTTTTGGATTGTTGACTGACTATACTATTGAATATCACCCGAGATTGATCAATTGTCTTGTAGAGTTCGAGTAATTTGGGCCATCTGGTATATTAGTCCTGTGTTTTTTGGTTGTGGGATTTTGTCTGGCGGTTTGACGGAGTACGTGACTGACTTGTATCTTTTGGAGCATTCGAACCGTTCCACTTTTCTGGCTTGTCTTGTAAAGTATTGATTCCCATCGTCGACTTTGTTCTGCAGGTGCAAGATAGGTTCTGGACATATCCAATAGCTAGTTGACAAGACAGATAGAGTGCTCGTCTATTTGGTATAATGTCTATGGAGCGCAGCTCAAACGTGGATATAGAAGTACCTGTGTCTACTAATTCGACGAGTCATGCAGAGGCCAAGGACAGACATGAAAAGAACAAAGAAGACGAGAAAACCAATAAAGTTCCATTTTACAAGCTGTTCTTGTTCGCAGATTTCACCGACATGGTTTTGATGCTTGTGGGGACAATGGGTGCTGTTGGCAATGGCTTAGGTTTGCCCCTCATGGCAGTGCTTTTTGGACAGTTGATTGATTCATTTGGAACTAACCAGAACAACAGAAATTTGGTACATCTTGTTTCCCAGGTAACAATCTTTGAAGCATAATGTTCATTTTCTGAGGCTAGACCCTGGAGTTCTCGTAATCTATTGCAGGTGTCGTTCGTTAGGAACAGGTCTTTCCTTCTAACTGATATGTGACACTCATATTCTGAATTCAGGTATCTCTGAGGTTTATCTACTTGGCAGTGTTTACCGGTGTGACTGCATTTCTTCGTAAGTGCATCTCTCGCCCCACAAAAAAAAAAAAAAAAACGCTGCGTTGTCATTAGCAAGCAGAAATGAACCAAGGAATCGCTTGTTTTGTCAGAGGTGACTTTCTGGATGGTCACGGGAGAGAGACAGGCCACTCGAATTAGGGGATTGTATCTGCGGACGATACTGAGACAGGACATTGCCTTCTTCGATAAGGAAACAAACACAGGAGAGGTTGTGGGAAGAATGTCTGGTGACACCGTTCTTATACAAGATGCCATGGGCGAGAAGGTAACGTTTCGGCTTGAAAGCCAGACACTAGTGGAGAAGGAAGCAGAGAAAAATTTCCTGCTACATGAAGTGAGGTTGTTTTTCATTATTACCTCTCTCGTCTCTGCAGGTAGGAAAATTCATACAGCTCATGTCGACGTTCGTTGGAGGATTCGTCATCGCATTCATTAGAGGGTGGCTGCTTACTTTGGTCATGTTATCATCCATTCCTCCCGTTGTGGTTTCTGGTGGCCTCATGTCACTGATCATAGCCAAGATGGCCTCAAGGGGACAAAGTGCTTATGCGAAAGCGGCAAATGTCGTTGAACAAACAATTGGGTCAATTAGAACTGTAAGTCAATGTAATATATAAAACTACTTTATTTATAAATTTGACTCTGAGATGATGACCGTCCCTTGGTGCAATTAGGTAGCATCATTTACTGGGGAAAAGCTGGCAATAGCAAATTACAACGAGTTCCTTGAGGATGCATACAAGTCGGGAGTTCACGAAGGCATGGCCGCTGGATTAGGTCTTGGTACAGCCTTGTTGATTGTCTTCTGCAGCTACGCATTCGCAATATGGTTCGGAGGAAAGATGATTCTGGAAAAAGGATATACCGGGGGAGAAGTACTTAATGTCATCATGGCTGTCTTAGCTGGTTCAATGTTAGTTGTTGGACTTCATTCAACTTTCGATACGTATAGACACTGATGAGTTAAGCATATATGCCATTCCTTCGGAAGGAAAGCTAATAATTGATTTTGCAAAATACGCGAGCGATAGGATATTTACATGTGGGAAAGATTATACATAAATCAATTGTAAATAGCTTTATTATGTTTGTGCTACAGCACTCATAATAAATGAATTGGTTTGGCTTAATTCTCAGGTCCTTAGGACAGGCTTCTCCGTGCATCACTGCATTTGCCGCTGGTCAAGCTGCGGCATTTAAGATGTTTGAGACCATCAAAAGGAAGCCCGAGATCGACTCTTGCGACACCAGTGGCAAGACGTTGGACAAAATTCATGGAGACATCGAACTTAAGGATGTCTGCTTCAGCTACCCGGCCAGACCAGATGAGCTGATATTCAATGGATTCTCTCTTTACATACCAAGCGGGACGACTGCGGCCTTGGTTGGACAAAGTGGAAGCGGAAAGTCCACTGTGATCAGTCTTATAGAGAGGTTCTATGATCCGCATAGCGGGTGAAGTGCTCATCGACAGCATAAATCTGAAAGAGTTTCAGCTCAAATGGATACGGAGTAAGATCGGCCTTGTGAGCCAGGAACCCGTGTTGTTTGCCTCAAGCATCAGGGACAATATCGTGTATGGAAAAGATAATGCCACCGTCGAAGAGATAAGAGTCGCTGCTGAACTAGCCAATGCTGCTAAATTCATTGATAAATTGCCCAAGGTCCAGAGATGTTTAGTTTGATCATTTTACCTCTTAACGTAAGTGAATATCATCCAAATGTGAATCTAAACTGTTTTTCATCTTTGCATCAAGGGACTGGACACAATGGTGGGTGAACATGGTACTCAGCTCTCTGGAGGACAGAAGCAAAGAGTTGCCATTGCCAGAGCAATTCTAAAAGATCCTAGGATTTTGCTTTTAGACGAGGCCACGAGCGCCCTTGATGCAGAATCAGAGAGGATAGTACAAGAGGCATTGGACAGGATAATGGGTAATCGAACCACTGTCATTGTAGCACACCGTTTGAGCACCGTCAGGAACGCTGACATGATTGCTGTCATTCATCAAGGAAAGATAGTGGAAAGAGGTACTAAAGCATCAATTTTTAGCCATATCATGTCTCAAATGAAAACCTATCCTTCCTAGTTGACCTGATATGAATAATCGGTTTAAACATGGAAACTTCGGATATATAACTTAGTGCAAACCCAAAATATTGTGGAGCAAGAGCTAAATTTCTCACAAATTTGATCAGGGACACACTCAGAACTGCTAAAAGATCCCGATGGAGCATATAGTCAACTAATACACCTCCAGCAAGTAAACTCAGACCAACACCAAGCGACAGATGACCAAAACAAACCAGAAGATTTCCTTGACGGTAGACAGTCAAGTCAAAGAATGTCCTTGGAATCCATAAGTCAGAGATCATCGGGTGTGGGAAATAGCAGCCGTCATTCCTTATCTATCTCGTTTGGACTGCCCCCGGGGTTCAATGTCCCCGATGGTGCACCTGTAAATCCAGAGTCCTCTTCCTTGGAGAAAACAGAAACTGCTGTGGAAGTTTCTATTCTTCGGCTCGCATATCTTAATAAGCCAGAAGTTCCCGAGCTACTGATAGGATCGATATTTGCAATCATTGCAGGTGTAACATTCCCCATTTTTGGCATACTATTATCTACTGTGATCAAGACATTTTATGAAGTACCTCATAAACTAAGGAAAGATTCAAAGTTTTGGGCATTGATGTTCATTGTTCTTGGCCTGGTATCATTAGTAGCATATCCAGCGAGGACGTACTTCTTCTCGATAGCAGGTTGCAGATTAATCCAGCGGATAAGATCAATGTGTTTTGAGAAGGTGGTGCACATGGAGGTGGGCTGGTTCGATGAGCCGAAGCATGCCAGTGGTGTCATTGGCGCCAGACTATCAGCAGATGCAGCGACAGTGCGGGCCCTAGTTGGGGATGCATTATCCCAGCTCGTTCAAAGCTGTGCATGTGCAGTTGCTGCTTTAGTCATCGCTTTTGCAGCTTGCTGGCAATTGGCGCTCATCGTCCTTGTATTGCTCCCTCTGATATTTGTTAATGGATACATCCAAGTAAAATTCATGAAAGGTTTCAGCGCAGACGCCAAGGTAAGCATTCCATATTTGCCATTTGCGGTCTTAATAATTTATGCATGTCTGGTCACAGTCCACTTGATTGTTCAAGAGAGCCAACAGCTGTTGTCCTAAATATTCAGTGCATTGGAAAGATATTCAGAAATCAGCAGTGCTAATTAAATTCTCTCTATTCACAGATGATGTACGAGGAAGCCAGCCAAGTAGCTAGCAATGCAGTTGGAAGCATCAGGACAGTTGCCTCTTTTTGTTCTGAAGAAAAGATCATGCAACTTTATGCTAAGAAATGCGAAGGGCCGATGAAAGCAGGCATTAGACAAGGGTTGATTAGTGGAGCCGGGTTTGGCCTATCTTTCTTCTCACTTTTTGCGGTCTACAGTACCTGCTTCTATGCTGGAGCTCGACTTGTCCAGGATGGCAAGACAACATTTTCACAAGTTTTCCGCGTAAGTTTATCTTTTATTGGTTTCCCGGAAGCACTAACAAGTTCATTGCGCCAAATTTTTAGGTGAGGCCTAGTTTAATTTCTGCGCTTCAGTTTATGGTTTATCTACTTTGTCCTTCCAGGTGTTTTTAGCCCTGACTAATGCGGCCATTGCAATTACTCAGTCAAGTTCCCTCACTCAGGACTCCACCAAAGCCAGGAGCGCAACTGCCTCAGTTTTCGAAATCATCAACAGAGAATCGAAATTAGACCCAAGTGATGAGTCTGGAGAAACACTAGATAATTTGAAGGGAGACATAGAGCTTCGTCACATCAGCTTCAAGTATCCTTCTCGCCCGGATGTACAAATTTTCAAAGATCTTAGCCTGACCATTCATGCCGGCAAAGTAAAGCTTTATGATAACCCTTTCACTTTTACTTTCAAAAGTCTTGTTCTATTCTTCTCTAAGTTCCAGCCAATTATCATGCGCTAACACATACTGATGTTAAAACAAATGCATAAGGATTGTGATTTTCACTTTTTCAGACAGTAGCTTTAGTAGGAGAGAGCGGGAGTGGGAAATCGACTGTAATATCTCTGTTGCAACGGTTTTATGACCCTGATTTTGGTCATATCACGCTCGATGGGGTCGGAATTCAGAAGCTACAATTAAAGTGGCTTAGGCAGCAGATGGGCCTCGTGAGCCAAGAACCAGTTCTGTTCAATGACACAATCCGTGCCAATATAGCCTATGGAAAGGGTGGAGAGGCAACAGAAACTGAGATAATGACTGCATCAGAGTTGGCAAATGCCCATATGTTCATCAGCAGTTCCCAACAGGCAAGTCTCGTCCCTAATGTATAGATATAAGCATATTATGCGAGCAATAAGTACACAAGTTTTACCGATATCACTATGGCTATGCAGGGTTATGATACATTGGTGGGCGATCGTGGAGTCCAGTTATCCGGAGGGCAGAAGCAGCGGGTGGCCATTGCACGTGCTATAGTGAAGGATCCGAAGATACTCCTTCTAGACGAGGCTACTAGTGCATTGGATGCTGAATCCGAAAGGGTGGTCCAAGATGCATTGGATAAAGTCATGGTCAATAGAACTACGGTTATAGTTGCGCATAGATTATCAACAATACGAAATGCAGACGTGATCGCAGTGGTCAAAAATGGAATGATCGTCGAGAAAGGAAAGCACGACTCTCTGATTAATATCAAAGATGGATTCTACGCGTCCTTGGTTGCTCTTCACATGAGCGCAGCGTCATCATAATTATGCTGTGTGCCACCTGTTCTGTCTGTGTCCTACTTTCCCATGTAACAGGTGACCGTACCAGTTTTTCTTGTGGGTACTCCTCATGTATTTCACTTATGTAAATCTCCTGCAAGGTGATGAGAAAGAAAGGCAAAAGTGCATTGAAAACACCTAGTTAATGGCAACTACAAAAGTAAGTATATCCATGACAGCATGTTTGTGTTAAAGGTCTTACACAAAATAAAAGGGATTGTGTAAAAAAAGGTCAGCAACTCAAAGCTGCGATTTATAAGTTCTTTTAAGGTTCAGCAAATGAGAGGAGTGGATTTAAGTTTCCTGAAGCTATATATTGTGGGTGAAGGATTTAAGTTTCCTGAAGTTCAGCAACTCAAAGCTGCGACCAGTCCGGTCTGGTTCCCGGGTCTAGGTTGGAACCGGACTGGACTGGGAACCAATCACCCCACGTTTTTACTTGTATTCCATGTAATATTCATATTCTTATCTTGTATTTTGGAAGTTGTCCACATAAATCATACAAAACAGAGTGCTCTCAGATTGATTGCAAGTTGGCCTATTCAGTTAATAGCCACTCTTAAACACTCAAATTCGTTTCAGAGCTTTAGAAAAGAAAAGGCCATTTCTCTCGAATATACCCGTACAGAGAAATAGTGTGATGCGAACGGGAGATAAAGATGGGGACTTGTACTCCTTGAAGCCAAATGACAGGGAAGCTTTATTTTCCAAAAGGTTCCACACAAGCGGTGGAGTTTCACATCGGCAGCTTGCACACCTGCGTGATCAGAGTTAAGAATTTCTGAAGAATGATAACATTAATCTGTCAGAAGTAGGAATACAGAAGAAAGCATTTGTAAAAGTTGCCAAATGGCCAAGTCTTGTCATTTGCCTTTAATCTTGACTAAGGAATTTGGCAATGAGCCTTTTGCTAAATTCACTGTAATCTATGGAGATCATCTCCAGTGCTTTCTAATCAGAAACTTCAGTATTATTCGGCTTTTTCATTGTGCTTTATTGCTTTGATAAGTTCATGCGAACTCAGTCTGAAATGTGAATGAAAGTTTTTTCAGTCAGATGAGGGAAGCTAGTGTGATGGAAGTGAGTTTAAACTTACTATAGAGAAAGCAGCGTTCAACACATGAAAGCTTGTCCAAAAACGCTTGAACAGAATGGCTTATGTAGCAAGTTAATACGAACATAGAAAAGATAGAGAAAAGAGAATATGAGCAGAAGTTTTATGTGGTTCGGTCGACCAAGAAAAAGTTCCTTGGAAGCCTACGTCCATGGGAGAAATCTCCATAATTTCTTATTTTCTTGGGAGAGATAAATTCTCCTTAAATAAAGAAGAGTACGTTACAGTTGCTAAACATAGCCTATGATTTTTATGGTAAGTACAGATATTACACATTGAATCTTGATCCCCAATCTCATCGTGATTTGACAAGTTTATCTTGCCAATCTCGCCGATAACGCCAGTCTCCGCCGACAGCTTAGCAGAGCGCGAACGTTGAAACATTACCGAACTTGGATTAAGTAAGACGTTTCAAACTTCTGTCCTAAGCGCTTTTGGGTTTAGGCATTTGCTACTGCAGTGTGGTGGATCGGCTACCTTCACGGGCATTAGATATGGCGTAGCCTTTTGAGAAGCTCTTCAACCAACCACTAGAGACTATTTCGAAACAACGCTGGATCCACGGTCATCGCCTTGTGTTTTCATCGGCTAGAGGCATAAGTACAAGGGTAATAGGTGTTTCTATCCTCCCACTGTACGAGTCTGTATTGCTCGGCCTGTGGTGTTTGATGGAATGACATTTTCTTTCAGGGATCCTGGAAATCTATGTGCTTCTGTATCAAAAACTAAAGACATCACCACTTTTTCAAAGTGCTTTGCAGACCAGATAAACTGTCAACACCACGTGAACATCAATTGCTTGATGCTATGCAAATTACTTAAACGTAGAATAATTCCATGCGGTGTTGATCAATCTAGCGCATCATCGAATAACTGACCATGTGTAACATCCTCTTCCTTCGTGATAGCACCTCATGAAGCACTTTCTTCAAGAGTTGGTTTCAGGAACAGCTGATATGATTGTTGTCGGGAGAAGTGAGCAATCAGTTCGGCTTAATGCAGGAGCCGAACCGAACCTATCTTACCCAACTGGTTTCAAGCCGGTTTACATGGGAACTGGTTTGGTCCCGAGAAAAAAAATTGAGGAACCCTTGTAAAAAATATGGAGAGTGTCGTTGGACGATAATATGGCTTTACATCAGGGGTGAGCATGTCGTTGTACGAGAATATGGCTTTACATTAGGGGGTGAGTATGGTTCGGGTTGCTCCGATTCCCTCAAGGAACCGAGGACCAAATTAGTGGTTCCGGTTCCCAATTTCAGGGACCAAGGACTGGACCGGAGGTGTTTGGAACCGGAGACAGGATGTTCAGTCCTGGGCAGTCCAAAGGAAACGATCGAAGATTAAAATAAGTGAGTTACACATGCTATCTTATGGCAAGTCATTCTCTATCATTGTGTCCCCTAATCGACGTGAGATAATAAAGAGACAGTAAAGAGAAAGAATAACTTGCTATAAACTTGTTGAGAGAATGACTTGCTATGAGTACTTGGCCCTTCCATCCTTTTTTGTCAAATTGAGATCTAGTAATCCTTCTTCTCATTCACAAAGATGTGATGTGAGGCTAAATTAAGTTTATGTTCATATTTAAAAAAATTAAAAAAGTAAAAGATATTTAGGTGGCCAGGTTCCCTCTCTAAGAGGGAACCGGATGAAACCTCTAGGGACCGTACCAACCCGGCCAGTCCGGTCCGAGTGGTTTTTGGTTCTATCGATCCATTATGCTCGACCCTACTTCACATGCATGGTTGGGTCATAGCAAAATTTTATGTGCTAACAATTTGAAAAAAAAAACAATCAGTAAATATGCTGTAACTATAAAACTCAAGACAACATACTATAGGATGATCATGTAAGAATAGTACATCTCTTTGGAATTGATAAGGATGAAATAGGTGGTCTGGAGACAACACGTACATATATCTTGAGCAGACAAAATGTTCAGCTCCGTTTGTTTCACGGACAATGCAATGTTTTTGGAAAAGATTTTCCAACCGTTATCCAGGAAAATGAAGATTTTTTCAATATTTGACTAAAACCCGAAAATAAACTGAAAAATATTTTCTGTTGTTTGGTAAGGAAAATTCCGAATTTTTTAAATTTTTTATATTTTAAAATATTTTTATTCTTAATACTTTTATATTTTAAGCATTTTCTATTTTTTCTATTTTTTTCTTTTGTTTCTTCCTCCGCCGGTCAATGGCCACGGCTACGGCGGTGACCGGCCATAGGCAAGAGTTCCGCTTGCCCGTGGCCGGCAATTGAGGCCGAGCTCGAGGTCTAGCCTTGCCTCGAGCGAGGCCAAGCTTTACCTCACTAGATTTGACCAGGCAAGGCGAGGTCGAGCTTAAGGTCACCGAGGCCGGGCCTTCGGCGAGGCTCGATCTCACTCGCCGACCATGGGCGAGTTGGAGCCTCACCGTGGCCGGCTACGACGGAAGAAGAAAGAAAAAGATAAAAAGAAAAAGAAAAGAAAAAAAAAAAAATAAAATTATTAAAAAATTCAAATTTCTTTAAATAGTTTTGTAAAAAATTGTTAAAGGAAAAAGAAATGTGAAGGAGTGAATGGAGGAAAGAGAGGGAAAATGTTTTTCTGGGAAAAAAATTTCTCCACTTTTGAAGGAGCTTTAATTTCTCTAAAGCCGTAATTGGAAGAGTTTTCCTTTCATAACGTGCATGGCAAAGAGGTGATCAAAATTGATTTGTAACATAGGCCTGCGCTCTGCCATGTTTTCACCTTAGAGAAAGAAAAGAACATGTCACCCTCCCAAATCCAACAAGAATGGAGAAATGACACAGGCCATTCTTGTGACATCCTGTATTCCGACCATTTTTTGAAGCTTTGAATAAATGTAATATCTCATTGATGTATTTCAGTTTAATCTCACTCGGGGAATGGTCCATCTTGAGTAGACTAACCAAATAGGAAGAGCTAGCTAGGAAAATCAAGTACGTGGACCTAAGAACTTGGTCATAGACTAACTCTTTGGTCATGAAAATTGTCGAGGGAATATTTTGGATCAATATAGGCCGATCCTAGAATGATTAAAGAACTATTTGGATAATACCCTACGCTTGGATCACGGGTGATTCCGTTTGACCTCGTATGGATTCCGAACGTCCCCGAATTATTTTCTAACGATCGTGTCCATCGGGACTAGTGATTGACCCTCGCAATTGAATGACAACCAAGGTCGCCATGACTCGAGTAATTCTTAAACGTGATTTTAATCACGGGTCGATACGCGTAACTCCTAAAAGCCGCCCGTTAGTTTGAGATACGCTGAAAATTCTATTGATCGAGATTGATCGCGAATCGAGTTTCAGAATTTGACGTCGGACCTTCAGGGGTTCCAATAAATAAAAATTTTGGACGTTTTCTCATCCTGTGTGCAATTCCTTCGCGGTTCTCCCCAAAGAGATTTAGGAAAAGTAGATTTGGACCGGATATGGGAAATGAGCCATTTGCCCTCGAAAAATACCCCAATTTTCACTTGGAACGAAGAGTATTTTGGTCATTTTCCCCTTTGGCCGAAAATTGACTAGTCAATGATAGTGGAAATTATCATTTTACCCCTCTTGCATTCAAAACCAATTATTGCCCATACTATTCATTGTCTTCAACCTTTGCACCAATTTGTGACAACTTTTCTCTCTCAATCACCTCTCCCCTCACTTGGCCAAAAATCCTCCTTGCCGCCGCCGTCGTCGGAAAAATTTCGTTGAGCCGCCGCCGACTCGGTTTTGAAGCGCAGAGGTCGTGGGCTACCGTGGGCCGCCGGAATCGTCGCTAGATTCAAGTTTTCTCAACCGTTCGACGGAGGTTTTTGCAAATTTTTGAGGTAGGATTACTTCTAAACCTAAATTAGGTGGTTAGGTTGCTAATAGACCATGAAATTGTGGATTTTTTATGAAGAAATGGATGGATTTGAGCTTGGTACGAGGGTGGCCGAAAATTTGCTTGAAGAAGAAGAGAGAAATGTTGTCTTGCATGAATAGTAAGTCAAGAGAGAGATTGTGTGGTCAAAGTTTGACCATAGTTACTTTTTGCTAATATTTTAACCATGGTTAGGTTATTTATTAACTCTAGTTATTTTTAAACTATGGTTAGATTATATGTTAACTATAGTTACTTTTTATGTGACATAATGTCGTTATGCCACGGTGTTTAATTATATGTGACTAAATATCGTTATACCACGGTAGTAATTAAATGTGGTATTACTATAGTTTAGTACTATAGTCGTGGATTTATTCGTACGTTAGAATTAATATTTGATCGGCCCGGATAAATTGCTACGTTAGTATAATATGGGCGCCCGGCGTAGATTAAATTATGTGGTAGCGTAATTGATCGGGTGGTCCGGTTTAATCTATGGATTAGCGTGAGTCAATCGGGTGGTCCGATTTATTAATTCTCTAACGTAAATGAATCGCGTGAGCCCGATCTATTCTCGAGAAAGTATGAGGGTCGTATTCAATCAAGCCGTCCGAGGCTAAAGTGAGCCGTATTCGTCCGATTGTTTGAGACCGGGAAAGGATGATGGTCGTATTCAATCAAGTCGTCCGAGGCCAAAGTGAGCCGTATTTGTCTGATTTTCCGAGACCGAAAAAGTGTGAAAGTCATGTTCAATTAAGTCGTCCGAGACCAAAGTGAGTCGTGTTCGACTAATTGTCCGAGACTTAATCCAGTCGTGTTCCTATGTATCCGAGACCGTGATTTTCGGGTCGTATTCCTATGTGTCCGAGACCCCGATATATATATATTTTTTATATATTTATGGAGCCGTGTTCTATAAAGGTCCGAGGCTCAATGTTATGGACTCGCATGATGTTGTGGAGTTACGTGAAATATTCCTGGAATGACGTAGAATATTTGTGGAGTAACGTGGAATTTTCAGAGTAACGTAGAATTTTATACGATAGCCCGAGGCGTGGAACGCGGGCTTTAGAGCAACGTGGGTTATTGTTATTCCAGTCGAGACATGAAATATCAAAATGAGGGTAACGTAGAATATTTGAGAAGGTGTGGGAATTTTCGAACAAGAATGGAATATTCCGGGACTTATTAGTGGAATTATTGAGGGAAAATGAGGATATGTTGAGCTTCGTTGTTTTAAAAATTTGTTTGGAGGCACTAGCGACCTGAGTTGGGATTAGAGGTTTTCCTACCGAGATTTTATCTCACCCCGTCGTGGGTTCGTTGTTTTTACAGATCCTCCGCCGCAATAATGAACGACCCGCCTACAAGGTTCGGGATACCGATGGATATGAAGACCGTAGTGACTGAGTACCCAATAGGAGAGGACAAAGTGTACTATAGGCATGTGACGACGATTAGGGTGGACACTTTGGAAAACTTTTTTGGAAGACCCATAAGTATGTGGCATGGACATACCGCAACATGGACATGGTGATGGGACCGTTGACGGGTTTTGACATTCCCCACGATGGTGTTGGGGAATGGGATCCTACTAATTCTCCCCCTCTAGATGGTGTTGTGCTACATCCCGACGCCGGCCCTTATGATAATCTGGACTACCCAGCCCTGTCCCAAAGGTCGTGGTACCGAGAAGAGGATGAAGAGGTCTTAGAGCCATCCGATGCTGAGCGATCGCCGCAATTGAAGAGGAAGAGCTGAAGGTAGTTGACTGGAGTGCCGACGAGGATTAGGGTAGCTGGCCTTTGAGTTTTTGTAGCGTGTTTATTTTGGTTGTGTAGCGGGCTTCGACCACGTATCCTTTTTGTTATAGTTGGTCACGGGCATGTACGGTGACCCCCGAAGCTCTAGGTTTGATAGTTTGTAACGACTATGTATATATGTACATAAGTGTGTTTTTTTTTTATCATCCCAAGTTATCGTAGCTTTGTTAGTTGTTTTATGTATGGGGGATTTCTTCCGCTTCCGCAATGTGTTTGTTGGCCTTTGGATCCTGGAGAACTGTACGAGATTATGGCCGGGTGGGATGTCGACGAGCTCGCAAGGTTCGGGCGTGACAATTCTTCTACCCGAATCAAACACAAACCAACAACCTATTACCAAAACATATATCTCAAATTATCGGCAGGTTGATTATAACATCAAAGTTTCTATAATCCATCAAAAGAATATATACATCTCCAAACAAACAACTAGAAAGAGCAAACCCATCTCAGTCATATACAGCTTAGATATATACAACTGACTAAGCTCATGTTAGAAAAAAAAAAATCTCTATCGGAATGCCCCAAAGATAACGCAATATTCGCGCTTTATTTACCGATAACCAAGGAACATGCAAAATATTTAAGATTAATGGCATGAGCAACCACAATCCAATTAGTAATGCATCTTTTCTAAATAAATCGAGTATCTACTATGCACATATAAAGCAATACGAGGAACTCATCACCCAAGATAAATACACATATCAAATCAAACGTGAGTTGATTCATTTCAATAAAACTTTATACAAAACAAAAACTCATTTAATCCACCATGATATTTCAAAAAAATAATGATCAAGTCCATTGATCAATATCTATCAAATCATTCATCAATGATCCATTCCATTGACCAATTTATTGCTCAATATCCAACTGTGATCACAACACAACGCTTGGTGACAAGGCGACCAAGATTCCCCTTGGCAATGTCTCTACTTATTACCGGCCTCTAATTATCCTCCAACACTAGAAACCCAATCTAGAATCAATCTTATAAACCAAAATATATTTCACAAACCATAAAGATAACATTTTGCAACTCAACTCATCCTCCAAAAGTACATTTAATAAATCATTTCTCAAATCATTTTAGAATTCATTTCTTAAACCAGATTCGCAAAGCAATACATATGTGTGTGTGTGTCTCTCTCTCTCCACATATATATATATATATATATATATATATATATATATAAAAAGAGTAGTACATGCTCGATGATCAAGATTCTATATCTAATCCAAATCACTTTCGAAATATAAGTTTACAAACTCGAAGAAAAGATAACACCACTCACTTAGGAAAGCCTAAAATCAAATTATCAAGGTTACTCGAATAGCTGAACTCACCGTCAAATAAGCGAGAAACAACGTAAATATCAAATGAAACACTGCCTCAATTATGAATCACCTAAAATAGGCTTAATCACCGACAAAACAACTCTTACGCACCAACAAAATGCTCGCTCAACGGAGAGATATTCAAAACTTCAAAATTTCGCTCCAATTAAAACGTTACTTCAAATCGATTTCTCATCAAACCCCGTGGCTCTACAACACTATAATATATCATTTCCATGTAACCCCATAGCTTAACAACTCCAAAATCGGATCACACGGTTCAAAATTCACAACTCCGATTTTCTCCGGTTTGATTAACAAAGGGTTCAAATCCTTATCGGGGATTGCGAAATGAAGTTAATTTGGCTCGACGAGGTCGCGGTAGCGTGTTCGCACGAAAGCCATCTTTTCCTTTTCCTTTCCTTTCCTTCCTGTCCCTTTCTTTCCATCCTTTCCACCTTTGTGTGCGTGCTCAACTTTTGTCCGAGGCGGAAGAGTCCACTTTTCCTTCTTTGTTGACCTACTGTTCAATATTACAGAACACGGCCTGTGGACAGCCGTTTAGGTACAATGTGCATGCATGAGATTGATCCAGCTGGGCCCTTTATCATTGCTCATCAGACTCGGCAGCATCAAACTCAAGTTCACTTACACATCCGGTGTTCAATACATGGAAAAAAAAAATTGCCAAAAAAAGCCCTAAATTCATTGCAATTATTTCATTTCAATCCTAGATCTTTTTTCCCCCTTCCTTCTTCCTCCATTCGATTGCTAAGGTTCGACGACCGACCATATGCGACGGCCGGCGAGGTCGACCTCACCAGCCTTGTCCTCCGGCCGATTGTGGAGGTCCGATGACCAACTGGAGGAAAAAGAACGGGAAGAGAAAAAAAAAAGACAAAGAAATAATAAAAAAGAAATTTAAACAATAAAAAATTGAAAAGATATTATAAAATTATCGACGTTGGCGCTGGTTTGCGCCATATTAGCAATTCTAGTCAGCGTTGATCGGAAATGACTGAATTGATATACATACAAAAGGTTTAAGATTGAATTAGGAAAAAAAAAAAAAGACTAAATTGACATAATTGCAATAAGTTTATGGCTTTTTTGTAATTCTCCCTCGTTATGTCGGGGAGTGAACCAAGAGCCCTCCTTCCTGTTCCGCAGAGTTTTTCAAGCTCATGTGCCTTCCTCTGCTCTGCTTTCTCACTTCTCCATGACTGTGCTCTCGAACTGCTTTACAAACGCGAATCGAGGTCTTCGGGTGGTGTCGGGTTTCAGTTCCGGCGTTTTACCCAATTTTATCGGATTGTTCCTGGTCGAATGTTTTATATCTCTACTTTTTTAACAAGGTGTGTTTCCTAATCTTCCTGTAGCAAACGTGGAAGCGTGACCACCGCATCATTTGCCAAACTCAACCAAGCATAGTTTCTTTGAAAATAAATTAAATAATTCTGATCCATTTTCTCTCAAAATAACTATCCCCTCTTCCATCTATCTTCTATGTTTGCTCAAACGGAAACACTTATTGCATAATATAACCGAAATCTTTGGATTGCAAGTGTAACAATGAAAAGATGAAAGTCAATATCATCCCTCAACTAGTTCACTAACTTAAAGTTAATAGTAGATATAGCGAGAGCATTATCAAAATTGTCTTAGACCTATTGCAATTGTCCTAGTTCAATCATAAACCTTTTGCATTTGTCTCAATTCAGTTCTTTTGGTTAAATTTGGTAGGAAATTTCCTGACGTGGCAATTTTTATATAAAATTTTAATACTTTTTGGACTTTTTTTCTTCCCTATCTTCTTCTTCCTCCAACCAGCCGCCGAGGTTCGACGGCTCGCAAGCTATTGGCAAGGGTGAGCCTCGTCCAGCCGATGGCGACGTCGCACCTCGCCGGGGCGAGTGAGTCGCCCGACCTAAGCAATTGGCTAGAGGGAGAAGAAGATGGAGAAGAAAAAAAAGAGAAAAATAAAATAAATAATAAAAAATAGATAAATAAATTCGAGAATATATTAAAGTATTATTTAAAATTGTCACCTCAATGTTGGCAATGCCACGTCAACGATATCAGGCTAAAATTAGTTGGATGAACTGAATTGACGCAAATATAAAATGTTAAGGCCTGAATTGGCATAAACTCAAAAAAATTTGGACTAAATTTGCCCAAAAAAGAGAGTTTATGATTGAATTGACACAATTAAAATAGGTTTATGACTTTTTTGGTAATTTTCCCTAGATATAGTCACTACTTGTTAATCTTATATTTTAGGGTTAATACTATGGAAGCCCCAAACCCGATACATATGTGACAAATTTATCTCGAACTATTTTTTTTTATTACGAAAAATCCCAACCCAGTACACATGTGACAAATTCACTCCAAACTATTTTTTTGCCCTCAAAAACATAAACCGATACTTTTGCGACAAATTTACTTTAAACTAATTTTTTTGACCAAGAAAAATCCCAAGCTAGTATACTTGTGACAAATTTACCCATCGTTAAATTGGATTAATACGAAGAAAAACCCCAAATTGATAACCATGTGATAAACAAGGGATAAAAATCTCAAATTGGTACACCCATGAACTGCCACATGCCATCCAACTTAGCAATTTGACAGTTAGATTTAACAAAAATTAATGGAGAGTAAATTTATCACAAGCATACCAATTTGGGGTAAATTTATCACAAGTGTACCAGTTTGAGCTTTTTGGTGGTCAAAAAAATAATTTGAGATAAATTTATCACATGTGTATTAGTTTGGGGTTTTCCGTGGTATTAACCCTATATGTCATACTTTGAAAAATCTGTTTAATCGTGTTTGCATTTGCTTATTGGAGAAAAACAGGAAAAAAAAAACATTTTCTTTTCGATTCTTCTTGTTTTTTAGTTTAACCTTATTGTGTTGTTCACTTTTACCTCCATGCCAAGTTTTTTTTTTTTTCAAAAGGTTTCTGGCTTCCATTAAACAGAACACACTCCATCTGCTCAAGCTCCCAAGTCTCCCTACTTTGTATTTTGGTTATGGTAAAATTCTAGAAGCTATAGCATCCAGATTCCAAACCGGATACCAGAAGACTTAAGACTTGGTCCATAAGTATTAGTTCATGTTCGACCGATTTATCATTCAACAAGTTAGGAATTTGGCTCACTTAAATTGAACCGAATTAATATGACTCGATAAAATCAATGTGTCGATCGAAAGTATAGGAATTTATAATTCTAATTGTCACCAATTTTTCTTTTTTCAGCCTTTTCTCTTTTGTTCTCGCTAGACCTTAACTTGGCACTTTATTGGTGAACCATTGAACAACGCGCTTTGCACGGGTTATGACGTGCAAGGCTAGTTATTTATAATCATAGAAAATATGTTCAGCAAACAAAATTTGACGAATTATTCAAATTATGGCATAAAAAATCTAGTCACTTTTAATCTTTATTCTGATATTAATAGCCTCCATTGAATCTCGAAGATAGTTGAAAAAGAAGTTGAAAATGAGAATAAAAGAATAACAAAGGAAAAAAAAACAAAGCAAACCCTTGGTAATATTTTCAAAGAAAATAATGATAAATCAAACAAATAAAGCTATTAAAAATATTTATATAATTGCCTTAATAAATGAGGAATTACATCAAAGTTAAAAAGAAACTGAATTATGCCATTTAAGTCCACAATATCCAATAATGACATTAAACATTTAAAGGTACAATTATGATATATTTGTATATACTACACAAAATTCCTACACGAGACTTTAAGAGAACTTATTCTATTTGTTCCCAAACGATCGAGAGATTGCTATGTGACATTACGTTCATATATTTCTACATGTTAATAGATTTGGAAGGCATAAAATAGAGATGTATTATAATAGGTGCAGGGTTCGACTTTCACCCTCGGCAAAGAGACAAAATAAAAGTTAAAAAGAGAGAAGTTAGATATAGGATGGATCAAAAAAACAAATTAAGTAGATATTACTATTGCTAAGGCGGCCACGACTTTTATGGTCAAGCGCACGAAACTTTTTCTGGCAACGAAGAGGAGACCATTCTAGTCTTAGTCACACTTTTAAAAGCAAGACTTGAAAGAGACCATCAGTTATGACATATTTAAAAATGGACATAAGATCTGACATTGCGAGACTCGATGAGGATTTATCTTTTCTCGTATATTAATGATTTGATCTTTTGAGTATTCTTTTTTCATATTCCGATTGAAACCTCACCCAAGCTTTGCCTTTACTTGAGATAATTACCAAATCAGTCTCAAACTTATTATATGAATATCAATTTAGCCATAAATTTTCAAATTTATCAATGCAGTCCTGAACTTTTGTGTAAAATTTCAATGTGGTTCTTTTTGTCAACTACTACAAAAAAATTGCTAAGATAGCGTCCAATCATCGTAGGCCGTCCTACATGGAATGGCGACATGAATAACTTATGGATCGCCACGTCGGTAATTTCTAGTGGCAATTGGCCGAAGAGATCGCATTTGTATTTCACGCAAACATTTAGGACTACAATAGTAAAATTGAAACTTACATGATTGAATTGGCATACAAAAAGTTTCTGACTGAATTTGTAATTGTCCTCCTTTTCTCTCGACTTTTTTCCTTTTTCTTTTGTCGGTGGGGTTCCTCTTTATCGTTGAGAAGCTGAAATGACTTTCACTTTCTGACTCCACTACTATCGGCGTTTCCGATTCTTTCTGCCAGCTTTTACGCCATAATAGTCCTCTTTTAGTCTTTAGCGCCCGACCATCATCAGCATGGATTCACGTTCAAAAGCTTCTATCAATTTCATCTAAACATAAAATTGTCGTAAGTAACATAACTAATCCTCATGTGAAATTCTAATACTATAGTCCCGCCTCACGTTAATCTCGCCTACCATTAATCTATACATGCTAGGGGCTAAGCGAGTCAGGATAAGTTTTTAAGAAACCGAATAATAACTAAATAGAGAATAGGTAGTCAAGATTCACCCAGCTTTGGCCTGGCAAGGGAAAATTGTTCAAAAAGTCCTAAACCTATTATACGATGTCAAATTCAGTCCTAAACATTTTTAAGTTTTGCCAATTTAATCCTTAACTTTTTGAAATTTTTGATGATTTGACAATTTAGTCCTATTGGCCAATTATGCAAATAATAGGTTTATGACTAAATTAACAAAACTTCAAAATGTTTAGGGCTAAATTTACAAAATTTAAAAGTTTAGGATTGAATGGACCACCGTACAATAGATTTAAGGCTTTTTGGACAATTATCTCGGCCTTACACGATTCAAATATCGAGAATCATTGGTACTTGCCGGCGTGATGAACAATTCGGTTTATGTATTGGGTCGAGTCATTGTTGTGGGTCTTTTTAGAAGGCTTTGCTTTCACCCACTACACATTTTGATGCCTAAAAAAGAAGAAGCAAAAGACGATTAACTAGAAAGTACCATTATGCTATTAGGATTCTCACCGACAAGACATGTTACAGAAGCTATTTATATAAACAAAAGATAATACGAAACTACTATGGTTGACACGAGAGTCCCAGTGATTGTGACCAAGAAACGACTGACCAATCTTTCGGTTATAAGGCACAAAAATGCTTGGCCCTCAAAGCATTTTCAGTGGGCTTTACAATGTTAGGAGTCATTGAGTTGCAATCCTCAAGGCATTCGATGAAGTTGGGGCGATTCCTCAGCTACTACCGGCATTAAAAACTACCCTTTTGAGCCCTCTGGTGTAGTGAAGGTATCGCACTGAATTCTTTCCAGTTACTTTTTCCTGCCTTGTCTCTTTGTTGTGGAAAGAAAATGGCATCTTGGATTTGGTTTGGTTCAGTCTTATGATGTTGATTATGGCGTTGAAGCATGGGACTAATTAGTGATGGTCGATCAGATCAAACCCTCTGCGGTTGGCCATTGTGGTTGGCGTTGGCAACTTCATAACTTGTATAAGATCAGAGAGTTAGTGATTCTTGATAAATTATGTTCTACCTCGTCTTGTTTTTGTAATGTTTCTTGAAGTAGCATTTCTTGAATTTTGAGTTTGGTTGAAAGGCTTTAACATTGGAAAAGGAAGAGTATTGGTTTAAGGAGGAAGATAAAGAAACCACTCTGGATTTAGCTGGAGATCCTTTTTTAGCTTCTGGGTAAAGAAAGAAAAACTACCATGATTTTCTCCCTCCTTTTTGTCAACTGTTGTTTAATTCATTCCGTTAAGCCTGACTTTCCCGGGTGCGTGAGCAGAAGCAGACCAGAGGTTGGTATGCTTGAACACAAGGAAATTTGGTATTTCCAGGATTCTTTAATTATTATTAACTTGGAATCGGCTATGGTACTAAAAGATGCTTGTTTTCGCTTGTTGACTGACACCACGTATTCGAGCGTTCTACTTTCCTGCCTTGCCTTGTAAGTTATTGATTCCGGTAGCTGACTTTCTTCTACAGATGCAAGATAGTTTCTGGACAAACTCAATGAAGTAGTTGCGAGCAATATATGGTGATATTCTAGCTGGTATGATGTCTATACAAAGCAGCTCGAACGTGGATGTAGAAATGCGTGTAGCTACTGATTCGACGAGTCATGCAGAGGCCAAGGACAGGCCTGAAAAGAGCAAAGACGATGAGAAAACCAGTTCAGTTCTCTTTCACAAGCTGTTCTTGTTCGCAGATTGCACTGACATGTTTTTTATGCTTGTGGGTACAATGGGTGCTGTTGGAAATGGCTTAGGCATGCCCCTCATGACAGTACTTCTCGGGCAATTGATTCATTCATTCGGAACTAACCAGCACAACAAAAATGTGGTCCACCTTGTTTCCAAGGTAACAACTGTTGAAGCATAATGTTCATACTCTGATGCTAGACGCTAGAATTCAAGTCATCAAAGTACTTAACATGAATAAGTTATTCATAAAAACATGAAAACAGGTACCTGGTTATAAATTCTATCTGTCTTTACTCATAAGGAGCAGTCTATCCTTCTAAATGATGTGGTACACTCATAACTCTGTGAATCCAGATATCTCTGAAGTTTGTCTACCTGGCAGTGTTTACTGGTGTGATGGCATTTCTTCGTAAGTATATCTCTCCCCAAAAAAGAAAGATCCTGGAGTTTGCATCAGCAAGTGGGAATGAACTGTGGAATCACTTGTTTTGTCAGAGGTAACTTTCTGGATGGTCACGGGAGAGAGACAAGCCGCTCGGATTAGGGGACTGTATCTGCGGACTATACTGAGACAGGACATTGCCTTTTTCGATAAGGAAACAACGACGGGAGAGGTTGTGGGAAGAATGTCTGGTGATACTGTTCTTATACAAGATGCCATGGGTGAGAAGGTAACATTTCGAAATGGAAGCCAGAACTAGAAGAGAAGGAAGCACGGAAGATTTTTCCTGCTACACAGGAAGGGATGGTGTCTTATATTTTTAAACTCTGTAATTTCTGCAGGTAGGAAAGTTCATACAGCTCGTGTCGACGTTCATCGGAGGATTCATCATCGCATTTACCAAAGGGTGGCTGCTTACTTTGGTCATGTTATCATCTATTCCTCCCCTTGTGGTTTCTGGTGCCCTCATGTCCCTGATCATAGGCAAGATGGCATCACGGGGACAAAGCGCTTATGCAAAAGCGGCAAATGTTGTTGACCAAACAACTGGGTCAATTAGAACTGTGAGTCCATCAAATATATAGAACCTTTTGATGTAAAATTTTGACTCTGAGATGATGGCAGTCACTTGGTGCAATTAGGTAGCTTCATTTACTGGGGAGAAGCAGGCTATAGCAACTTACAACAAGTTCCTTGTGGATGCATACAAATCAGGAGTTCACGAAGGCATGGCCGCTGGATTAGGTCTTGGTACAGCCTTTTTGATTATCTTCTGCAGTTATGCACTGGCAATATGGTTCGGAGGAAAGATGATTCTGGAAAAAGGATATACCGGGGGTCAAGTACTCAATGTCATTGTTGCTGTCTTAACTGGTTCAACGTTAGTTGCACTTTGGACTTCATTCAACTTTTAATACACTGATGAGCTAAGGATACATGTTCCTCCGTTTCAACGGAAAGCTAATAATTGATTATTTCAAATCATGCAAGCAACAGGATGTTTACATTGGAGAGAGATTAGACAGAAATCAATTTATAGTATTATTTTGTTTGTGCTGCAGCAGACTCATAATAAATGAATGGGTATGGCTTTCTTCTCAGGTCCTTAGGACAGGCTTCTCCCTGCATGACCGCATTTGCCGCTGGTCAAGCTGCAGCATACAAGATGTTTGAGACCATCAACAGGAAGCCCGAGATCGATTCTTGCGACACCTGTGGCAGGACGTTGGAAGAGATTCGTGGAGACATAGAACTTAAGGATGTTTACTTCAGCTATCCGGCCAGACCAGATGAGCTGATAGTCGATGGATTCTCTCTTTACATACCAAGCGGGACAACCACGGCCTTGGTTGGACAAAGTGGAAGTGGAAAGTCCACCGTGATAAGTCTTATAGAGAGGTTCTATGATCCGCAAGCGGGTGAAGTGCTCATCGACGGCATAAATCTGAAGGAGTTTCAGCTCAAATGGATACGGAGTAAGATTGGCCTTGTGAGCCAGGAACCCGTGTTGTTTGCATCGAGCATCAAGGATAACATTGCCTATGGAAAAGAGAATGCAACCATGGAAGAACTAAGAGCTGCAGCAGAACTAGCCAATGCTGCTAAATTCATTGATAAATTGCCCAAGGTTTTGAGATATTTAGTTTGATCTTTTTACCTATACGCTAAGCGAGATTCATTGAATTGTGAGTCTCAACTTTTTGTCATCTTTTCAAGGGACTGGAAACGATGGTCGGTGAGCACGGTAGTCAACTCTCTGGAGGACAGAAGCAAAGAGTTGCCATTGCAAGAGCAATTCTAAAAGATCCTAGGATTTTGCTTTTAGACGAGGCCACGAGCGCACTTGATGCAGAATCAGAAAGGATAGTACAAGAGGCATTGGCCAGGATAATGGCTCATCGAACCACTGTCATTGTAGCACATCGTTTGAGCACTGTCAGGAATGCTAATATGATCGCTGTCATTCACCAGGGAAAGATAGTGGAGAGAGGTACTAAATCATGAATTTTTAGCGATAACATGTCTCAAATGAAAGCCAATACCTGGTTGACCCGCTATTAATATCCTGTTTGAATGGTGGGAACTGCACATTTATAATCAAGTGCAAGCTCAAAATACCACAGAACAAGGGCTAATATTTTCGCAAATTTGATCAGGTACACACTCAGAACTGCTAAAAGATCCCAATGGAGCATATGGTCAGCTGATACGCCTCCAGCAAGTAAACAGAGAGCAAGACCGTGCAACAGATGATCAAAATACACCAGAAAATCTCCTTGATGGTAGACGATCTAGTCAAAGAATGTCCTTGTTGAGATCCATAAGTCGGGGATCATCAGGTGAGGGAAGTAGAAGCCGCCGCTCCTTATCTATCTCGTTAGGTCTTCCCACGGGACTGAATATCCCCAATGGCGCACCTGGCAATCCAGAATCCTCTTCCTTGGAGAAAGCAGAAACAGCTATGGAAGTTTCTATCCGTCGTCTCGCATATCTTAATATGCCAGAAGTTCCTGTGCTACTAATAGGATCTGTTTTTGCAATCATTGCGGGTATCGTATTCCCCATTTTTGGTGTACTAATATCTGGTGTTGTCAAGACATTTTATGAAGAACCTCATAAACTAAGGAAAGATTCAAAGTTTTGGGCATTGATGTTCGTGACCATCGGCCTGGTGTCATTAGTAGCATATCCAGCAAGGACGTACTTCTTCTCGATAGCAGGTTCCAGATTAATCCAGCGGATAAGATCAATGTGTTTTGAGAAGGTGGTGCACATGGAAGTGGGTTGGTTCGATGAGCCGGAGCACTCCAGTGGTGTCATTGGCGCAAGACTATCAGCAGATGCAGCGACAGTGCGGGCCCTAGTTGGTGATGCAGTAGCCCAGCTTGTTCAAAACAGTGCATCTGCAGTTGTTGGTTTAGTCATCGCTTTTGCAACTTGCTGGCAATTGGCGCTAGTCATCCTTGTGTTGCTCCCTCTGATATTTGTTAATGGATTCATCCAAGTAAAATTCACTAAAGGATTCAGTGCAGACACCAAGGTACACATTCCTTAGTTCGCCATTTATGGTCCTAATAACTTATGCATGTCTAGTCACTGTCCACTTGAGTGTTCAAGAGAGACAATAGCTAAAAATTGCCATAACTGCATGGATATTTCGATATCAGCATTGTTAACCAAGGTCTCTCCATTCGCAGATGATGTACCAGGAAGCCAGTCAAGTAGCTACCGATGCAGTTGGAAGCATCAGGACAGTTGCTTCGTTTTGTTCAGAAGAAAAGATCATGCAACTTTACACCAAGAAATGCGAAGGGCCGAATAAAGCGGGAATAAGACAAGGTTTGATTAGTGGTGTCGGGTTTGGCCTATCGGTCTTCATACTTTTTGCAGTCTATGGTACTTGCTTCTATGCTGGAGCTCGACTTGTCCAGGATGGCAAGACAACATTTTCTGGAGTTTTCCGCGTGAGATTATCTGTTCCTGCTTTGTCAGTTTCCCTGAAACACTAAGGAGTTCATTGGGCCAAATCTTTTAGGAGAGGACAATTTGAATTTCTGCATCTCATTTGATGATTTATCTATTTTGTGCTTTGCAGGTGTTTTTTGCTCTGACCGTGGCCGCCACTGCAATTACCCAGACAAGTTCCCTCTCTCAGGACTCCACCAAAGCCAGGAGAGCAACTGCCTCGGTTTTCGAAATCATTGACAGAAAATTGATAATAGACCCCCGTGATGAGTCCGGAGAAACACTAGAAAATGTGAAGGGAGAAATAGAGCTCCATCACATCAGCTTCAAGTATCCTTCTCGCCCAGATATACAAATTTTCAAAGATCTTAGCTTGACCATTCATTCCGGCAAAGTAAAGCTTTATGATAATCAGTTCACTTTTTCTTTTAACGATCTATTTCTGTTCTTATCTAAGTTCCAGCCAATTATTATGTGATAAACACATGCTGAGATTAAAACATGCACATATTGAACTGTGATTTTTCCTTTTTCAGACTGTTGCTTTAGTAGGAGAGAGTGGGAGTGGGAAATCGACTGTAATAGCGCTTTTGCAACGGTTTTATGACCCCGATTCTGGTCACGTCACACTCGATGGTATCGAAATTCAGAAGCTTCAGTTGAAGTGGTTTAGGCAGCAGATGGGCCTTGTGAGCCAAGAACCAGTTCTGTTCAATGACACAATCCGTGCCAATATAGCCTATGGAAAGGATGGAGAGGCAACAGAAGCAGAGATATTGACTGCATCAGAGTTGGCAAATGCCCATAAGTTTATCAGTAGTTTGCAACAGGCAAGTTTACCTCGTCTCTTAGATAAGATAGACGTATACAGATTAAGTGAGCAATAACTACCGATGTTTCCCGAGAATCATATTACTGGTATCACAATGACTATGCAGGGTTATGACACATTGGTAGGCGAGCGTGGAGCCCAGTTATCCGGTGGGCAGAAGCAGCGGGTGGCCATTGCACGTGCTATAGTGAAGGATCCGAGGATACTCCTTCTCGATGAGGCTACTAGTGCATTGGATGCTGAATCCGAAAGAGTGGTTCAAGATGCATTAGACAAAGTCATGGTCAGTAGAACTTCAGTTATAGTGGCGCATAGATTATCAACAATAAAGAAAGCAGACGTGATCGCGGTGGTCAAAAATGGAGTGATCATCGAGAAAGGAAAGCACGACTCTCTGAATAACATCAAAGACGGTTTCTAAGCATCCTTGGTTGCTCTTAGCATGAGCGCAGCGTCATCATAATTATGTTTTTGTGCTACCTGTTTTGTTTATGTCCTCCCTTCCCATGTAGCAGGTGACCATATCAGTTCTTGTGGATTCCATGATGTAATTCACCTGCAAGGTGATGAGAAAGAAAGCCAAAAGTGCATCGAAACGCCTATGCTCCATCATGTTTCCACTTCAAAGCATTAGATTGATGCAGCTTGACCCTTTTTCTTTCTAGTTAGATTCTCCTCCGCATATTGAACTCACTTTCACTTGCACATCCTGTGTTCCATAAGTTGGAAACTGAACTGAGGGCCCTCCTTCCAGTTCGCAGAGCTTTTCTGGTTCCTGCCTTGCTTTGCTCTGCTTTCTTGCTTCTCCATAAGTGTGTTCTCAGATCTGAGAGCCCTCCTTCCAGTTCAAATGTTGTGATCAAACAAAAGGAGGGGGTCATTTGTGGTCTTCGAAAGTAGACTTGCCATTTACATGCAAACAGACTAAGCGCGGACACTGCATAGCGCTTCTCCGGATTATGATCCCCAATCTGTATAGCGCTTCGGCGAATCAGAGCATGAACTTCATTCACCGAAGGCGATCACATTTGCAGAACCTAAATCTACAAATCATGGCATCCCTTTCTTCAAGGGTCGATGCCAAAGTAAGAAGAAGAACAAGGATTTTTGGCTTCCATTTATACAAAACATACTCCATCTGCTGAATCTCCCTAGTCTCCCTACTTCTTCATACTTTCATTATGGTAAAATTCTAGAGTCCATGTAGCGTCCAAATTCCAAACGAGATGCCAAAAAATTTGCGAGTTGAATCATAAGCAACGATTAATGTTCAAATAAATTTACTATTCAGATACTCCTTATTGAATCGGATTAATACGAATCGGACGAAATTAGTGTACCGGTCGAAAGTATGGGAATTTGTAATCCTAAATAACACCATATTTTCACCTTTTTTTTCTTTTTATTCTCACTAGGTTGCACGTATCTATGTGTATGCATGGATTCGCTAGACCATAATTTAGCAATTTATTACTGGATCATTAAATTGATTCATTTGTTTCATCACTATAGGCACCCTTTTCTGTCTTTATATTGTATATATATATTTTTCACTAGATGTATACTTGCTTCGGGATTAATATCCTCGATAAATAAAAAAAGAAATGTTAGAATAGATTTTTTGACAAATCATATACATTGCACGATATAGTAACAATATGTTAAGGAAACAACTAGACTTGTCAAATAGGTGGGTTGAGTCGGGTTTGGGTCGAGTTATAAATGATCCAACACAAATTGACCCATTTATGCATAGTGCAAATTTCTTAACCCGTATCCAACCTGGCTCATATTACTAGAACACTTCTACACTTAATCCAATCTATAAAAAAAAACTTACTTCTTATAGATTTTTGAAAAAAAAAATGTTGCTAAATCATTGTTTATAATTTAAAAATATCTGATTTTTTTATTTCTTATAATTTAAAAAAATTGATTTTTTAAATTTTTTATCAACCAGATTTTGTTTATTTTTTTATTTTTTCCATTTTCTATTCTAATACCGGCGACGGTCGCCGATTATTGGGCGATGGTCGGGCCCTTGTCGCAGCAAGCGAGGATTGGGCCCTCACCGGTCACAAGAGAGGGCTGCCGGTAGGGTCATCGACCCTCG
The DNA here is from genome assembly GCA_021437795.1 of Rhodamnia rubescens. Taxonomy (NCBI): domain Eukaryota; kingdom Viridiplantae; phylum Streptophyta; class Magnoliopsida; order Myrtales; family Myrtaceae; genus Rhodamnia; species Rhodamnia rubescens. The sequence goes on along the minus strand of JAILYA010000028.1, from coordinate 3,308,603 downwards.
CCAATCTTAGAAGAAAAAAAAAAAAAAAAAAAATCAGATTTATTAAAAGAAAGAAAAAAAAAGGTAAAAGAAATGGTAGAGGCCTCTTAAATGGGTTATCTTAAGTGGGTTGTAAATGAGTTCACAATGGATCAATTAATAACCCACTTATTTTAGTCTCTTTATTTTGTAGACTGATTATGCTGGCTTGCTAAGTTTATTATGACCCATTTAAATGCTTGTGAGTTATTAAATGGGTGTTGGACCCGTTTTGACAGGTCTAGAAACTAGATATAGAGTTAAATGCTCTATTTCACACATGCCTTCTTACTATTGCCTTCCTTCTATCTCAAAGATAGTTGAAAAGAAGTTGAAAAGGAGAATAATAACAAAGAAAAACAGCAATCAAAGTGAACTGTTTTAACATTCTAAAAAATTTAATCAAACTAAGAAAAAGAAAGCTATTGAAAATCTATAATATTTTTTAACTAGGTATATCTGTAGCAAGAAATAGGAAATTACCATCAGAATTGAGAGAAAAATAAATTGTGCCGTTTGAATCCACAATCTTCTAATACTGCCATAGTTGTTACTTATGTACGATTTCTGGGTACCCTACAAAATTCCTACTGACATTCTAAGAAAACTTATTCTTTCATATTCCAGAATAAATAGACAAAAAAAAAAAAAAAAACCTCACTTGCAAGCTGCAACAAGCTTTGCCTTTTCTCTCTCTCTTTCTTTTTTCCTTTTTTCGAATGGTGCATCTTCTTTTTCCTGATTCTGTCTCTTTAGCATCCTATGATCATCATCATAGTATTCACGTTTCAAAGCTTTTATGGATTTCATTTATGCATGTGTCGTCGCGATCGACATAACCAATCATCGTGTAAATTCTATTACTTTGGTCCCGCCTCGGGTTAATCTCTCGCCCACCTTTCATTTATGAATGCAAGTGCCAAGTGAGTTCATACTTCTAATTCTTGAATTTTTTTTAGAAACAACTTACTCTTAGAATAGTGATAGTTTTATTGAGAACAGAAAGTCAACGTTCACCCAGCTTTGGCTTCACGCAACTCAAAAATCGAGAGTTGTTGTTCGTATTTTTTTCTTGAAGGCTTTGTTGCTTCTACCCGCTACCGGTTTTGATGCCCAAAAAGGAAGACGAGAAAGACAAGCAAAAGAAATTTTTATTTGTTTCTTAGGAAAAGCATCCATTGCTAAATGTCTGCAAACAATAATATAGTTGACAAAGAGAGAGCGTCCAAGAATCAAGAGAAGATCTCGAGAAATTGGGAGAAAATCTTTGGATATGGCATGACAAACATTTTTTTTTCCTTGGACTTGGAGATCATTTATTTCTGAATTCTCAAAATTAGGAAGTAGATCATTAGGAAGTAGGAAATCTTTTTCGCTTTTATTTTCTCTACTGCATCCGTAGGCTCTATTTATATACTATGTTCGCTATAAGAATGATAAGCAATGAAAAATAGAATAAACTACTTTTCTTCTTTGAAATATTTATGGTATCGAGCCAAGGTTTAGAATCCGGCTCCTACTGTAGTAAAAACTAAAAACAGCGATGACCGGAGCTCTTAAGGACACCAATTCTTTAGGTGTCGCACTAGAAAAATATTCGACCGATATCTCTAGACAATCGAACAGTAGTAGCGAGCAATTTTCCTAGAACTCCAACTTGCTATTAATAGTGCACTGATTGAATGGCCAAAATTATTTGGAATGGGCTCAATCGGTGAAACTAACAACCGATGGCAAAGGAAAGCTAGGCCACTTGACAAAGAGGTGAGGGAACCGGCAAAGGAACCGGCAAAAAGCAATCCATATTGAAAATCTTGGAGATTCGAGAACTCCTTAATAATTGCCTGGTTGATCAATTTTACGGAGCCAGCAATTAGAAAACCACACATATTCCTTCCAACCGCTAAAGATGTGTGGGAGGTTGTGAGAGAAACATATTATGATTTGGAGAATTCTTCCCGGATCTTTGAACCGAAGAAAAATGGCAATCAAGACAAGGAGATCGTGAGGTCACTGTTTATTACAATGAAATGGTGAACTTGTGGTAGGAATGAGATTAATGCTATGATAATACATGGGAAAGTCCGGCTAATTGCAAGCGACAAATGAAGAGAGAAGAGAACGATAGAGTATACATATTTCTCACAGGCCTTAATCGAAGCTTGGATGAGGTGAGAGGTAGAATCCTTGGTCAAAAACCTTTGTCATCCATTAGCAAGGTTTTCTTTGAAGTTAAAAGGGAGAAATCTCGAAGGTGAGACTCAAAAACAGATGTGAACTCTATATCCGAAAATTTTGCACTTGTAGCTCGGAGGCTTGATTATGAAGAAGATGGAAGAAACCATGTGTGAACATTGTAAGAAACCATGGCATGCTAAAGAAACCTGTTGGAAAATTCATAAGAAACTGCAGAATTGGAAAAAAGAAGGTTGGAAGAGAAGGAGCGGTGGTGATGGACGTGTGTTCCAACCAACAAATGAGGGAGAGCAAATCAAGTGAGTTTCATTTCCATTCACAAAGGAATAGTTAGAGCACCTTTACAAACTCATTCAACCTTCTTTAAATCCATCTTATTCCTTAGCCTAGAAAGGTAATTATTTTGCTACTGCTTCCCTCATAGAAAATCCATCTTGTACCTCCTTTGTCCACATCTATGATAGAAATCGGGGGGAACTTGATCCTAGCGCTAAAAAATGTGTGTTTGTTGGTTATGCACCTAACTAAAAAAGGCATAAATGCTTTGATCCGATTTCCAAAAGCAAAATGTTTATCACCGTGGATGTCACCCTTGGTAGGCGAGCGTGGAGTCCAGTTATCCGGGGGGCAGAAGCAGCGGCTGGCCATTGCACGTGCTATAGTGAAGGATCCGAAGATACTCCTTCTCGACGAGGTTTCTAGTGCATTGGATGCTGAGTCCGAAGGAGTGGCTCAAGGTGCATTAGACAAAGTCATGGTCAGTAGAACTACAGTCATGGTGGCGCATAGATTATCAACAATAAAAAAAAAAGCAGACAGTGATCGTGGTGCTAAAAAATGGAGTGATCGTCGAGAAAGGAAAGCACGACTCTCTGATTAACATCGAAGGCGGTTTCTGCGCGTCCTTGGTTGCTCTTCACATGGGCGCAGTGTCATCCTAATAATGTTTTTTATGCTACCTGTTTTGTTTATGTCCTACTTTCCCGTGTAGCAGGAGACCATACCAGTTTTTCCTGAGGGTTCCAGGATGTAATTCACCTGTTAGGCGATGAGAAAGAAAGCCAAAAGTGCATGGAAACAGGTGACTTATGGAAACTATAACGATAAGTATATCAGCAAACGGCATGTTTCTTTCAGCTTGCCCATGACATGCTCTGATTCACTGCATAAGACAGCGGCTAGTAATCAATGAGGAGACACGTTTAATATTTCTTATTGCTGCCAATATAGCACGAGAAACCTTCGATCTGCACACAGTGCTTCGGCCAAGCCAAAAGCTGATTAAACAGCATAACTTCTTCTGAATTATATTCACTAACTTCCCGGAAAATCAGGAAAACTACACAAATGGAAGGACAGACTTGTTACTAGAGCTAACCTTTCTACTACAAAAGAGCTAAGATGCCATAAGCTCTTGAAAGGACATGTCAAGTGAACAGGAATAGTTAGCAACAGTCATTCAACCAGTCAAAGTATGCCTAATTAAGCGTTTTTATTCGTCCAATTAAGATGCTAATTATGGAGCTAAGCTTCTACCTATACAAGTCAACTCCCCAATGTCATATCGATGGCCCTGAGCAACATGGGCGGATTTCAAAGTTCCACTTTTGCAAGGCTTAAAAACAGTGGTCATGAGCATCTCTAGGGTCTGCTTTGGTTGGTGGTCTTGGACAATGGATTTAAGGTGTATGGCTTTACATAGTGATTGGTGGTGGTGTCTCTTATATTAGAATTCATTAGAGGCAATTTTTTTTTTTTTTTTTTTTTTTTTTTTTTTTTAGTGAGGTAGAACCTTAATTAGTTAGTTGAAAATCTAAAACTATTTCTGTTTATAGGATCGTTCCCTCTTTCATCTATCATCTATATTTACTCGACGTAAATCATTTTTTTTCCATAATATGATCGAGATCTTTGGATGGTAATTGTGAAAACAAAATGTTAAAAGTCAATTTTATCCCTCAACTGCTCCACTTTCTTTGAGTTCATTAAAAAAAAATCATAAATATATTGTAATTGTATCAATTAAGTAATAAATCCTTTTTTTATCAATTTAATCATAAACCTTTTTTATTTGTGTCAATTTAGTCCATTTTACCGACCGGCGTTGATGTGATATCTTTGGCGACACGACGTGGCCAAATTTAATATTTTTCATAAAATCTTATTTTTATTTATTTTTTTTTTCTTTTTTTCTTTCTTTCTTTCTTCCTTCTTCCTTCTTCCTCCGGGCCGCCGAGCCCAAGAACCAACCAAAGGCGAAGGCCGGCCTCGCAATGGCCGGGCGAGGCTTGACCTCGCCATCACGGCGAGGTCGCACCTCGCCCAACCATGGCAAGGCGCAACGACCTAATCGGACTCCGGATGGAGGAAGAAGGGAAAAAAAAAAACCAAAAGTTAAAAAAAAAAAAAGTCAAAAAAATTATTAGAGATTATTAAAGATTAGCCAAGTTAGCGCCGACCAGTCAAATTGACAGAATTGATACAAATGCAAAAAGTCTAGAATTGAATTGGCAAAAAAAAATTAGGATTGAATTAGTACAATTGCAATAGATTTAGAATTTTTTTGGTAATTTTCCTTAAGTACAGCGGAGACTTGTTTGCATTTACTTATTTGTGAAAACCGGAAGAACACACATATATATTTTTTTGCCACCTCTTGGCGTTAGTTTAACCTTAATGAGTCGTTCTTGACTAGCTGTTGCCGGTAAATTACTCTTTTCCATGTTACAAGAGGAGTTGACACAGAACCATTTTTTAGTGTAATCTATTTGCTTGATTGTCGCATTGCCACGTTGCGGTGAATTGTAAATCACAAAACTTAAAGGGGACCCCACCCAAAAAAAAGGCCTTTGTGCATAATAACATCATATGCTTTGTCAAAGTTTTATCGCCATCGATCATTTCAGTCACCCACTACAAGAAGAAGTGGAAGTAATCATTGCATCCTTTTCTTTAAAGGTCAATGCCATGGAGGTCTTTTTTTTTTTTTTTTTTGTGGGCTTCCATTTTGACAAAACATACTCCATCTGCTCAATCTCCCAAGCCCGATAAAATTATTCAAAAAAGTCTTGAATCTATCGTAATCATGCTAATTCAAGACGAAACTCTTTTTTTTGTCAATTCAATCCTAAATCTTTTGCAATTGTGTCAATTCAGTCTTTTCCGACCATTGCTTGGCCGGAAATTGCTAACCAAGTGTGGCTAACGCTAATGTAGCGTTATTTTTAATAATATTTTTATATTTTTTCTAACTATTGTATTTTTATTTATTTATTTTCTTTTTTCATTCTCTTTCTTTTCTTGCAAAAGGTTTAGGACTAAATCGACAATGATCTAACGTGGAGGTGACGGGTCGGACCCTTCTTTGAGACCGACATGGTCACTTGAGGTTCATATTTGAAACAAGGTCCACTTCAAGCCCTTACGTGAAAAAAATAAGGACACTGCAAGCCCTTATTTAAAATTTTCCCTTACTTCTATACATGTTTATGGATTTAAAAAATCGGAAGGTATTAAACAGAGATGTATCCAAAAAGGCAAGAAATTGTTTCATTGCCAATTAACTTTTCTTGACAATATAAATTGCAGGTTTGATAGGAGGAAGAAAAATAAAGTCAATATTGAACTTAAGCGATTAAGTAGATATTAATCTCGTTAAGGTGGCGACTACTTTTGTTTGTGGGAAAGCACACAAAACTTTTTCTTGTAACAAAACGAAAAAGATAATTTTAGTATACAGTCTTAGGTTACACATTTAGAAAAGCAACTCTTAAAAGAGAGAATCTTTCTTACAATGTATCCATAAAAATCAAACATGATATCGCCACTAAGGACTTGATGAGGATCAGTCTTTTCTCGTGCATTAATAGTTTTGTCTTTTAATAATAAGATTATGTTTCTTTCATATTCAAGAGTAAATAGAAAAACAAAAACCTCGTTCGCAACAAGCTTTTAAAAGCTTTTATTGATTTCATTTCGGCATTAGTTTCATCACGACTAACATCACCGATTATCGTGTAGAATTCTAATACTATTGTAGGGAAAATTGGCTGATGGACGCGGGCTGTCCCACGTGGCACGACCGGCGCCGGCATGGACAATCACCGACGTGGCACGGCCATTTTACGTGGCACACCCGCCCCCCGTTAATCTCTCGCCCACCTTTAATTTATGAATGCAAGTGCTAAGCGACTTCTTGCTTCTAATTGTTTAATAACTTTTAGAAACAAATTATTCAAGATTAGTGACAATTTAATGGAGAGCAGATAGTCAAGATTCGCTCGGCTTTGGCCTCACGCTACTCAGAAATCGAGAGTTGTCGTTCGTATTTTTTTAAAGGCTTTGCTTCTACCCGCTACAGGTTTTGATGCCCCAATAGGTAGACGATAAAGACAAGCAAGAGAATTTTTTATTCGTTTCTTAGGAAAAATACTCCTTAATAAAATGTAGTGGCTAATGTCATGTCACTGGCAATGACAGTTGAAAACCAAAAGCATATTCTACTGTTGTTGTTTAATTGTGCTGATCGGCGAAAACCATCATAATATTATGATTCTCACCGAAAGACATGCTCCAGATGTTATTCAGACAAACAAAAATATACATCAAAATGTGTTTGACAATGAAGAGAGTTCAATGATGCTGACAAGCAAACGACCGATCAACCATAATGCTTAATCCCCAAGCATCGTCAGTGGGCTGGCGAAGTAGTAGTCCCTGATTTGCAATTCTCAGAGCATTCGATGAAGTAGGTGACAATTTCTCGGCTGGTACTTGCATTAAAAGCTGCCCTTTTGAGCTATCTGTGTCTGGTTTATCTTCGTTCCTTTCTGTGTCTTGCTTCTTCTCTTTGTTGTGGAAAGAAAATGGCATCTTGGGTTTTGTTTATTTCAGTCAAATGATGATGATTATTATGTTAAACTGTGGGGATCTCGACGATGGTCAATCAGATCGGACCCTCTGTGGTTGGTCATTGCATTTATTTAGTGATTTTATAGCCTGTATAAGATCAGAGAGTTAGTGAATCATGACATATTATATTCTACCTCTTGTCCTGTCTTTTGCAATATTTCTGGAAGTAGCATTTCTTGGATTTCGAGTTTGGTTAAGGGCTTTCATATGGGAAAAGGAAGAGTATTGGTTTAAGGAGGAAGATGAAGAAACCACTCTGAATTAGTTGATGATGTGAGTTGGTGTTCCTTCTTTAGCTTCTGTATAAAAAAGAAATGAAACCATGGTGTTCTTTCTCCTTTTCGCCAACAGTTTTTTAACTCGTTCCGTATGGCCTGCTTGCAAGGTTGACATTTTTGAATAAGCAGAAGCAGATCAGAGGTTTGTATGCTTGAATGCAAGGAAATTTGGTGTCTCTAGCATTCTTTACTCTTTGTTTACTTGGATGTGCCTATGGTACTGAAAGACAGTTCCTTCAGATCGTTTACCGACTACAACATTCAAATTGACATGCCATCTGGTATATTTGTTCTGTGTTTTGGCTGTTGGATCTGGTCTGGCAGTTTGATTCAGATGCATGACTTACGTATGTCTTTTAAAGCATTCGAAGCTCCACTTTTCCGGCTTGTCTTGTAAAGTTTTGATTCCTGTCGTTGACTTTGCTCTGCAGATGCAAGATAGTTTGTGGACATTTTGGATGAACAAGTCGACAAACAGTATAGAGTGATCTTCTGTTTGGTATAATGTCTATGGAGCGCAGCTCGAACGTGGATATAGAAATGCGCGTGTCTACTAATTCGACGAGTCATGCAGAGGCCAAGGACAGACCTGAAAAGAACAAAGAAGACGAGAAAACTAATACAGTTCCATTTCACAAGTTGTTCTTGTTCGCAGATTTCACCGACATGGTTTTGATGCTTGTTGGCACAATAGGTGCTGTTGGCAATGGCTTAGGTTTGCCCCTCATGACACTACTTTTCGGGCAATTGGTTGATTCATTTGGAACTAACCAGAACAGCAGAAATTTAGTGCATCTTGTTTCCAAGGTAACTATCTTTGAAGCATAGTGTTCATTTCCTGATGCTAGATGCCAGAGTTCCAGTCGTCAGAGTACTTGACAGTAATCAGTTATTAATAAAAGCATGGAAAATTGGTGTCAGACTATCTATTCCAGGGGTCATTTCTCATAACGATCAGGTCTTTCCTTCTTACTGATATGTCGCGCCATATTCTGAATTCAGGTATCTCTGAAATTTATCTACCTGGCACTGTTTACTGGTGTGACGGCATTTCTTCGTAAGTATATCTCTCACCCAAAGAAAAAAATGTTCTGGAGTTTTCGTTAGCAAGCTCAAATGAACTGTGCAATTGGTTGTTTTGTCAGAGGTGACTTTCTGGATGGTCACGGGAGAGAGACAGGCCGCTCGGATTAGGGGATTGTATCTGCGGACTATACTGAGACAAGATATTGCCTTTTTTGATAAGGAAACAAACACAGGAGAGGTTGTGGGAAGAATGTCTGGTGATACCGTTCTTATACAAGATGCCATGGGTGAGAAGGTAACACTTCAGCTTGAAGCCAGACACTAGCGGAGAAGGAAGCACAGAAAATTTTCCTCCTTTACAGGAAGTGATCGTGTATTGTTTTATTACATCTCTTGGATTTCTGCAGGTAGGAAAGTTCATACAGCTCGTGTCGACGTTCATAGGAGGATTTGTCGTCGCATTTACTAAAGGGTGGCTACTTACTTTGGTCATGTTAGCATCCATTCCTCCCATTGTGGTTTCTGGTGGCCTCATGGCCCTGATCGTAGCCAAGATGGCATCACGAGGACAAAGCGCTTATGCAAAAGCGGCAAATGTTGTAGAACAAACAATAGGGTCAATTAGAACAGTAAGTCAGATTCTACATATGAAGCCTATTGGTTTATAATTTTGTCTCTGAGACGATGGCTGTCCCTTGGTGCAATTAGGTAGCATCATTTACTGGGGAGAAGCTGGCGATAGCAACTTACGACAAGTTCCTTGTGGATGCGTATGAATCGGGAGTTCACGAAGGCATGGCTGCTGGACTAGGTCTTGGTACAGCCTTGTTGATTCTCTTCTGCAGTTATTCACTGGCAATATGGTTCGGAGGAAAGATGATTCTGGAAAAAGGATATACCGGGGGTCAAGTACTTAATGTCATCGTCGCTGTCTTAACTGGTTCAATGTTAGTTGCACTTTGGACTTCATTCAACTTTCAATTCACAATATACCTTGATGAGTTAAGGATGCTTGTTATTTTTTGGAAGGAAAAGCTAATAGTTGATTATTTTCACAAACCACGCGATTTATTGGAAGTTCACACCAAAGAGATATCAGATGTAAATCAATTGCGAGTAGCTTTATTGTGATTGTGCTACCGCAGACTCACAATAAATGAATTGGTTTGGCTTACTTCTCAGGTCCTTAGGACAGACCTCTCCGTGCATGACCGCATTTGCCGCTGGTCAAGCTGCAGCATTTAAGATGTTTGAGACCATCAACAGGAAGCCCGAGATTGATTCTTGTGACACCCGTGGCAAGACGTTGGACGAAATTCATGGAGTCATAGAACTTAATGATGTTTACTTCAGCTACCCAGCCAGACCAGATGAGCTGATATTCAACGGATTCTCTCTTTACATACCCAGCGGCACGACCGCAGCCTTGGTTGGGCAAAGTGGAAGCGGAAAATCCACCGTGATCAGTCTTATAGAGAGGTTTTATGATCCGCAAGCAGGTCAAGTGCTCATCGATGGCATAAATCTGAAGGAGTTTCAGCTTAAATGGATACGGAGTAAGATCGGCCTTGTGAGCCAGGAACCTGTGCTGTTTGCATCGAGCATCAAGGATAATATTGCGTATGGGAAAGAGAATGCAACCACCGAAGAGATAAGAGCAGCCGCTGAAGTAGCCAATGCTGCTAGATTCATTGACAAATTGCCCAAGGTCTAGAGATGTTTAGTTTGATCAATTTATCTGTAAGCTAACTGAGATTAATTGAATTGTGAGTTAACTTTTTTGCATGTTTGCATCAAGGGACTGGACACAATGGTCGGCGAACACGGTACTCAGCTCTCTGGTGGACAGAAACAAAGAGTTGCCATTGCCAGAGCTATTCTAAAAGATCCTAGGATTTTGCTTTTAGACGAGGCCACGAGCGCACTAGACGCAGAATCAGAGAGGATTGTACAAGAGGCATTGGACAGGATAATGGCTAATCGAACCACTGTCATTGTAGCACACCGTTTGAGCACCATCAGGAACGCTGATATGATCTCTGTCATTCATCAAGGAAAGATAGTGGAGAGAGGTACTAAAGCATGAACTTTTCGCCATGGCATGTCTCAAATGAAAGCCAATCCTACCTAGTTGACCTGATATGATTATCCTGTTTAAACTGTGGGAACTTGACAAACATAAGTGAGTGCAGGCTCAAACGGAGCTAGAGCTAATATTTTTGCAAATTTTGTCAGGTACACACTCGGAACTGCTAAAAGATCCCAATGGAGCATACAGTCAGCTAATACGACTCCAGCAAGTAAATGCAGAGCAAGATCGAGCAACAGATGACCAAAACAAACCAGAAAATCTCCTTGACGGTAGACAATCGAGTCAAAGAATGTCCTTGAAATCCATAAGTCGGGGATCATCGGGTGTGGGAAACAGCAGCCGCCATTCCTTATCCATCTCGTTCCGTCTGGCCACAGGATTAAATGTCCCTGATGGTGCACCAGCAAATACAGAGTCCTCTTCTTTGGAGAAAAAAGAAGCAGCTGCAGAAGTTTCTATTCATCGACTCGCATATCTTAATAAGCCAGAAGTTCCAGTGCTACTACTAGGATCTATGTTTGCGATCATTGCTGGTGTGGTATTCCCCATTTTTGGCATACTATTATCTACTGTGATCAAGACATTTTATGAAGTACCTCACAAACTGAGGAAAGATTCAAAGTTTTGGGCATTGATGTTCATGACTCTTGGCCTGGCATCATTAGTAGCATATCCAGCAAGTACATACTTCTTCTCGATAGCAGGTTGCAGATTAATCCAGCGGATAAGATCGATGTGCTTTGAGAAGGTGGTACACATGGAGGTGGGTTGGTTCGATGAGCCGGAGCACTCCAGCGGTGTCATTGGCGCGAAACTATCAGCAGATGCAGCAACAGTGCGGGCCTTAGTTGGGGATGCACTAGGCCAGCTTGTTCAAAACAGCGCATCTGCGGTTGCTGGTGTAGTCATCGCTTTTGCGGCTAGCTGGCAATTGTCGATCATAGTCCTTGTGTTGCTCCCTCTGATATTTGTTAATGGATACATCCAAGTAAAATTCATGAAAGGATTTAGCGCAGACGCCAGGGTACGCATTCCTTATTCGCCATTTATGGTCCTAATAAGTTATCATTGTCTAGTCACTGTCCACTTGAGTGTTCAAAAGAGCCAACAGCTGAAAATTGTCCTAAATTTTCGGTCAATTGGACAGATATTTAGATATTACCGGTGTTCATCAAAGTTTCTATGCACGCAGATGATGTACGAGGAAGCCAGTCAAGTAGCTACTGATGCAGTTGGAAGCATCAGGACGGTTGCTTCTTTTTGTTCTGAAGAAAAGATCATGCAACTTTATGCTAAAAAATGTGAAGGGCCAATAAAGGCAGGAGTGAGACAAGGGTTGATTAGCGGAGTCGGGTTTGGCCTATCTTTCTTCTTACTTTTTGCGGTCTATGGTACCTGCTTCTACGCTGGAGCTCGACTTGTCCAGGATGGCAGGACAACATTTTCAGAAGTTTTCCGTGTAAGATTATCTTTTCCTGTTTTGTCAGTTTTCCTGAAACACTTTCGAGTTCATTGCACCAAATTATTAAGGATAGGACTATTTTAAGTCCTGTAATTCATTTGATGGTTTACTTATTTTGTGCTTTCCAGGTGTTTTTTGCCCTGACCATGGCAGCTGTTGGTATTACTCAGTCAAGTTCCATCACTCAGGACTCCAACAAAGCCAGGAGCGCAACTGCCTCAGTTTTTGAAATCATCGACAGAAAATCGAAAATGGACCCTGGTGATGAGTCTGGAGAAACGCTGGAAAATGTAAAGGGAGAAATAGAGCTTCATAACATCAGCTTCAAGTATCCTTCTCGCCCGGATATACAAATTTTCAAAGATCTTAGCTTGACCATTCATTCCGGCAAAGTAAAGCTTTATGATAACCCTTTCATTTTATCTTTGCAAGATCTTTTTCTATTCTTATCTGAGTTCCAGCCAGTCATGATGCACTAAACGCGTGCTGATATTAGTACATGCACATATGGACTGTGATTTTTGCCTTTTTCAGACAGTTGCCTTAGTAGGAGAGAGCGGGAGTGGGAAATCAACTGTAATAGCTCTGATGCAACGATTTTATGACCCCGATTCTGGTCACATCACACTTGATGGGTTCGAAATTCGGAAGCTTCAGTTAAAGTGGTTTAGGCAGCAGATGGGCCTTGTAAGCCAAGAGCCAGTTCTGTTCAACGACACAATCCGTGCCAACATAGCCTATGGAAAGGATGGAGAGGCAACAGAAACTGAGATAATGACTGCATCAGAGTTGGCAAATGCCCATAAGTTTATCAGTAGTTTGCAACAGGCAAGTTATCTCGTCCCTTATATAAGACAGACAAATGCGGGTTAAGCAAGCAATAAGTACGGATGTTTGCTGAGAATCATAGTTACCGGTATTTCAATGACTATGCAGGGTTATGACACATTGGTAGGCGAGCGTGGAGTCCAGTTATCTGGTGGGCAGAAGCAGCGGGTGGCCATTGCACGTGCTATTGTGAAGGATCCAAAGATACTCCTCCTCGACGAGGCTACTAGTGCACTGGATGCTGAATCCGAAAGAGTGGTTCAAGATGCATTAGACAAAGTCATGGTCAATAGAACTACGGTTATAGTGGCGCATAGACTATCAGCAATAAAAAATGCCGACGTGATCGCGGTGGTAAAAAATGGAGTGATCGTCGAGAAAGGAAAGCACGACTCTCTGATTAATATCAAAGACGGTTTCTACGCGTCCTTGGTTGCTCTTAACATGAGCGCAGCTTCGTCGTAATTATGTTTTGTGCAACCGATGTCGGTCGTGTCCTACTTTCCCGTGTAATATGTGACCATACCAGTTTCTTTTGTAGGAGGTGTTCATTTATTTCCCTCATGTAAATCACCTGCAAGGTGATTGGAGAGAATGGTAAAAGTGCATCGAAAACACGTGGCAAATGGCAACTTTAAGAATAAGTGTATTCCCGACGGCATGATTGTGTATGTCCCATCTAAAGGGAAGGGAACTGTAAGAATATGTTCAGTATTGTTGAAACTGCCAGTGATATGTTCTTTTAGGTTCAGCAGATAAGAGGAGCGAGCTCAAGTTTCCTGGAGTCATATACAGTGGGTGAAGTGTTCAAATTTGGAGGTTTCTTGGGAACATCTGTAGCTTTCAAGTCTGAAGCCACAAATGGAAGATATATCCTAGAGAAGGACCAAAAAGTAAGAAGTAGAGGGAATTTTACTATCTTTTGTCGGTCAAAGTTGCATTATATGATCTAGCTGATAATATATGCAGAGATGAAATCAAAAGTGTTTTTTCCGGTTACAGAGACATTTCCATGCCTTCACGGGGTTGCTTTCGAGAGAAAATAAAATACAGAAGGTCAAACTTATGCTGCCTGGGTTTCTTAAGGAAGAGAGCAACTTCATTGCAAGATGTCTGAACTTTAGTAATCTATCTTATTCATAATGACGCCTTAAAAAAATGGGCCTGCGCATTTTTTTTGTTGTTGGAAATATCGAATATGCTTCATTGCTTCAAGTAGGTTCACCGTTGAGAAAAACAGGCGCAGACATGAATTGGCGTGGGGTTGCTTCCGTAGATTGAGAAGAAACCACCTCAAGAATCAAGGTAACAGTCATTTGTTGATTATTTTGTTCTATATCTACTTGATTTAAAGCTAAGATAGAGCTGGTATGTGTTTTATCCATGCAATCTCCATATTATTATCTTGTATTTGGAAGTTGTAAGCATATCTTCTGCAAAGCAGAGTGCTCTCAGATTGAGCGCAAGTTGGCCTGTTCATTCCAAAGCCACTCCTGAACACTCATGGCATCAGAGCCATCAGAAAGGCTTCCGATCCTGATGACCAGGCATGGTTCCCTGACACAGGTGCTTCATCCCACATGAAGACTTCTCGAAAATGTTTTCCCTCTCAATTGATCGCAATTTTGGCCTTAAGTAAATATAGTTGCTGTGAAGTAACTGCCGATGAAAATGAGTTTCACGCATGGTTTGTGAGAGTGCATTCACTGAGATATTGCATGGTTTACCTCTGTTTGGAGTGATATTGCATTGACTGAGATTCATCAAGCTTTGCTTATATTAAACAAAAGAATGTTGAATTGAACCTCGGTCTTGTACGTGCCAACAGAAGAAGATGGAGAATGCTCCCAGAGAAGGGCCAGATTTTCTCGAGTGTACATGCCACAACAGAGCTCCCAAAGAATGGTCAGGATAACTCTCTTTCGCTTGTAAAATGGTTTCTAACTCAGCAAATGGTTCTGTTCATTGCCTGCAATGAAATCTCAGTAAATGCAATCTTGGAAACCATGCGCCAAACACATTTTCATCCACAATTATTGTAAAGCATTCATATTAAGGCCAAAATTGCTATCAATTAAGAGGGAAAACATTTTTTAGTAGAATGTTGATGAGAAGAAAGGTTTCTTCCAAGACAGGTTGCAGGGCAAGCCCACTTTTGAAAACCTTAAATCACCCTCTCTTTTTGTTGGATCGCAACATTTGATCAGGAAAAATACAATAACCTAAAACAAAACCTCTGCAGGAACCAAAACCCAAGACGAATCGAAAACTTCTATTCTGGTTTGTAGCCCGATCCGACAACACAGCTATGGAGAAGAGAGAAAGCAGAGCAGGGCAAGGCCCGAAACAGAGAAACTCTGTGAACAGGAGGGAGGGCTCTCGGTTCACTCTCCGACGTATTGGAACCCAGGATGCGTAAGTGAACGTGACTCTAATGCTGAGGAGGGATCGCAGAAATCCCCTTGTGTGGTGATGCAGCTGGTTCCATCTTCTTCTTGGTAAACAGAGATTTTCCACTTCCATTCAATTTCCTCAGAAGCTCACCAAATGTGCCTTGTACAGAGAGGAGTGTGTGCTTTGTGTAGGGGTGGAAGTGACCATTTGCTTATTTTGGGTTCTTCATTAACATTTACACTTCCTCCAGAACAGGGTATTTTTTACTATAGGGAGCAAATGTGTATTTATAATGGAAGGGGTCACAAGCTCTCTTCTCTGTGGGGAGCCTAAAATGGGTCAAAGCTCATGCATGCAAGCGAAATGAAATGGCAGTCAACATGTCTCGAATTAGCAAAAACAATGTCTCCTTGCAATATGCTTAAAGTGGTGACAATGCAACAATAAAAGAGCAACCTTTGATATTGTTGTGCGCACTGTGATAATATTTCGGTTTTTGGAGATAACGTCTCAGAATTCCTTGCATCAATTTAGGCTCTCCTCGTGCTCAAACCTATCTCAGCAGCATTTTTTCTGTCAATTTCTTTCTACTATACAGACTTAGGGTTTCATTTTGAGCCGTTGAAAACCAGCTTTACCCAGAATACCCGCAAACCAACAAGGGCCATGCTCGGTAGAACCGGTGGTCAATTCACAGCAAAAATAGGGAAACGAACCGGTTAAGGCCGATTCTCCAATTTTTCGCTCAAAAACCAAACAGTTCTCCTTGTGAGCAAGTCCGAAACCGATCGGGTGCCGCTGGTTCGATTCGGTTCTTGGATTGAACAGGCATGTCTGGCCATCCCTCTGTTATGCCGTTAGATTTCTTCTTGAAATGGATGGTGTCCCTTTGAAGCAGTCGCAGACATTTCCTCGATTGGCTACACTTTGCTGGTCGTGGGGGAGGCACAGACGAGGGATCGTGCTTGAATTTTCTTCTAAATTGGTTTTGGAAATCGCATAGTTCCACTTCTACATCTTAACTTACTAATTTGACCGAGAACTAGGAGCACAAACACGGACCAGTACTGCCAGGTGCATTAAGCGAGTGGCATGGAGGATAGTATCAGCCTCTTGAACAGAGTTCTTCCCATCCTCAAGTTCCATGCCGTAAAGCATGTAATGAATGAAGTCTTGCTCATCAACCTCGACTTTGCCCCCCGGCCCTTTTTTTTTCCGGTGTTCCTCGACTCACCCATAGGACGGACTCTCTTGCTCCGAATTGGCTGACTAAACACTCCCCGAAACACAACCCCCCGCCCCCCCCCCCCAACAACAAAAAAAAAACATCTTTGGGCTTTATTATG
Source organism: Rhodamnia rubescens (assembly GCA_021437795.1). Lineage (NCBI taxonomy): Eukaryota > Viridiplantae > Streptophyta > Magnoliopsida > Myrtales > Myrtaceae > Rhodamnia > Rhodamnia rubescens. The sequence continues at coordinate 3,292,052 of JAILYA010000028.1, read as the reverse complement.
TTTTGATTTCGAACAATCTTGTGACTCAAGACCTAGTTATTTATGACAGTAACCATCATTACTGACCAATACAAAAAAGAACCGAATCCAGTTTCTCGGCGGTCCTCTCCATTTCAGCCACACTTCCCTTCACCATTACAGAATTTAGCTAGGCAATGATCTATGTTATGTATGATATGGGGGACTCAACTAACTTGGCTTCGAGAAAATTCATACGATCCACGCATCGCTTGTCAATTGGATCAAACTTTTCGCCAATCAAGTTAATTACAATCTTGATTCTGTTTTGAAGATTTCTTACCTCCACTGCATATTTCTGTGCATCCTCGGTTGCCCTTCACATGAGCTCTTCGGCTTCATGACCTTTCTTTGGAACTTTTGCTGTGTCTTTCTTATGGACGTCTTCTTTGATGAGTTATCTTCAATCACAAACAAGGATTGAGAGCAGAAGAAAGTGAAAATGTCGTCTGCCCTGGAATCGAAGTTGACAAAACATGCTGAATTAATTTCCAGCAAATTTTTGAATCTGCGCACATCACCCCTTATTCCGGATTTCACATCCAAAAGTGAATTACCACTTCTACAACATAGAAGAGGCGAATGGCTTCACCATAATCGAATAGTCTCCACTGGTAGAGATTTTGACAATCAATCCCTAAGACAAACTAAAAGTCAATTACCAAGCTATCGTTGGACCAAATTGGCAGGATTTAGTCAGTTGGAACTAATGGTCAAAATTTCTAAGATTCACCATTTATGTCGATACAATGTGGCTATGTCTCATCCACAAGTGTCCGCTCATAGCAGTTATTCTTGGAAAACCATCAAGGATTTGAAGATCACATGTACAATTCCACCCGGCCATCCACGTGTTACCAAACCATAACAAGCCGCAGCCATTGGCACAGTTGCATTAAACCAAATAAGGCTTGGCAACTGCAAATCACGAACAGATCTGCCACCACAGCATGAAAGTAAGAAGAGGCTTTTCAGAAACTCTAGTCAAGCCAAACAAATGCATTCACAAAAATGAATTTCACCTGAACTTATTTAAAGATAAATGCACGAAAGCAGAGGAAGCTTAAATACGTTCTAAGTGCAAATCAGTATCTATACAGCAACTCAAGCATAACTTATTCACAAGCCATTGGAATGTGGTCTCTGTCCACCTTTCAAGATGCTTGAAACTTGAAACCTACATAAAGAGCTAATTAGGCGACGATAGAAGTGAAGGGCCATCAGATTGAAACCTCACCCCTAAGTTAGCATCAGCCCGGTTAAAACTGCCATTGTCCTGGTTTTCTTTTTTCAAATAGGCCTCAAGAAAGTAAATCATTTGATGGAAATTGCTCACATATGACTGCAATTCAACGTAAGGATTTCAATATAGGAATCTCTCAGAGCAAAGAAATTACAAAATAAATAAACATTCAGTCCAAGAACTACACGTCTTCATGCTAAAAAGTCAAAAGGCAACTCATATAGTCATATGAGGCAGACTTCGTCACATTTCTGCATAATAATATATGCAATTTCATAGGGAAAATGTTTTTAAAGGAAGCCTAAGCAGAAGAAGAACATAAGCATGCAATCGTGTACTAAAGTAAGGAAGCGCTCTATATCAATCTCCAATACAATAATCCTCTCATAGAATTACAAAAAGCCCATAGAGCGCCGTGTTAATAAAAATTATCTTACAATAAGCAAAGAGAAAAATAACATGTATCGCCAGCAGCATTTGACAAATCAAGTGATCAACTGGCACACAACAAGGAGTCCTGAAATGCCTAAAGACCTGAGGATTCAATCATCAGAGAGTTCAAATGAGCCATGTGTCCAAAATTGCAATTGCTGTGCTTAACTCAGTTCCACGAATAGAACAGCAACCTCGGCACATTCTATCCACAATGAAAAGAAAGATGATATAAAGTAGGAAATGAGTGGCTCTAAGTTCATGGCATTGAAGACATGAAGAATAGATACTACGGTTCCTCTTATGAGATGATCCCATGGGTGAAAAAGAGTACCTTTTTCACTCTATAAGGAGCCTTTTGCAAGTAAAATTATTCTCAACTAGTTCATTTATCGCATCCCTGAACTTGAAATAATCTTCTCCAGTGTTGTAAACTTGATGAGAAATGCGAGCATATCCTGTTATGCTTCCATCCTTGTCCCTAGGTCCGTCAACACCATCAGCAGGAGGCTGATAGTGTATAGGCACTTCGATCCCATGATTCACCCGCAAATACGACCTTAGCCTCTGAGCATCCTCTCCGCTGAAAATACACAGCCTCGAAGGAAGACCAACCACGATCATACTAGCACACATTTCTGGTGGAGACCCAAGATTCGTCCCCCAAGATTCTGCCAGCATTTGTCCCATTTTCACAACTTGCTCGTGGTTTCTCTTTATGATGCCCTGAATCCCTCCTTCGAATCTCTTCACAAATTCAAAAACCGCAGGCACAACGAGCTGAGAGCTATAATCCCTAGTGCCAATCCACGAGCTCTCTGTCGGTAATCCATTCCCGTATTCATGTGTAACCACAGGATGGTGCATGTTGCTCACTAAACCCGACGATTTCCTGCAATGCAAGAACGCCACGGAAGGCGGGCAAAAGAACCACTTATGTAAATTGCTCACGTAAAAGTCAGCCCCAATCTCCTTCACATCGATCTCAACACTACCAATCGCATGCGCCGCATCCACAAAAACCTGATCTACGCCCTCCTCTCTACAAATCTTAACTAAGTCCTTCACTGGAATCAACACCGATGGCATCGAAGTAATATGATCAATTATAGCCAACCTCACTCTCCTACCATTTTTTTCCCTCTCTCTAACCCTCTCCTAAACGCTGCAATCACCTCCTCGTCCGAGCTCACGGGGAACGGCAACTCGACCTCCACAATCGAGCCCCCCGCGCTCGCTACGTACGCCTGAATCGACTTCTTTACGGCCTCAAACACGCAGTGGAACATCAGGACCGCGTCGCCGGGGGCGAACCTCGACTCGGCGAACCCGCGGCCGACCTGCTGGAGCACGATGGCCGCGGCCGTGGTGACATTATCGACGAGCGACACCTCGTCGACGTCGTCGGCATTGATGAGGTCCTTGATCAGGGTCCGAGATCGGAGTATACCCCCGCGGAGGGAGTTGAAGCAGAACTCGTCGGGCTGCTGGAGGAACCGGAGCAGCCAGTCCCGGTGGGCGGCGAGGACGGAGCCGGGGCAGCTGCCGAAGCTGCCGTTGTTGATCCGGGCGACGCCGCGCTGGTGGTGGGAGAACTCGCTCCGGAGCTCGGGGTCGGAGATGGTCTGGGGAGGATCGGGGAGCTTGGCCTTCTTGGAGGAGCGCTGGCAGGGGTCGCAGTTGCCGTTTGGCGAGCCGTGGCGGTCGTCGCGCTCCATGGGGGAGGGGCGCTTGACTCAGTGAGTCAGAGGGAGTGGTGGAGCGCGAGCGGACATGATTGGGCTGCCGAGAACATCTAGGGCTCAAAAGAGGGAGACCATGTGATTGTTGTTGCAGAGCTCAGAGGAGAGAGAGAGGCTAAATCAAAAATCATGTCGTCGTTACTGATATAAAAACACAACCGATAGAATAGGATCGAATGCTCGGTCCGGCTCCGAGGGCGCCTGTCCGATTTTCGGTTTTCGAATTTCGATTTCATAAAATGAAAATCACTAAGTATTGATCTGATTCTCGATTTAAAAGGAAGAATTGCTCACCCATATCGTCTAATAAATTGGATTAATTATATCTTAATTTTAGTTTTATCTTTTAAAAATATTTAAACTCTTAATTATTATGAATAATTCTACATATTTAATATATTAATATGTGTTTAAAACACATGCAATCAATTTCACTATTTGCCTAGATCGATCGGTTCGGTCAGTTTTAGGCACCTCCGATCCTCGATTTCGGAAACTAAGATCCATTCCCTCCGATCCGATTTTTAATTCTATGATAGAACCAAATGGGATCAATAACCGATCATCCAAATTCGTCATCTCCTTAATTGGGACACGTGGGTCGGGTTTTGGAGCTTTTCTCGGGTTGGTGAAAACAGGATTTTAGTCGGGCCGGGAAATCTGGGAAAGGTTAAATAACTAAAGTTTGAACGTGATTTTTTTGTCTGCATTCCCTCATAGAATATCTTGATAATCTTTGATTCATTTGCTCTCCCCCGCGTAGGTATTTGAGCCTTCTTCAAATTGGATTGGCAAACATGAAACGGCTTCCTTCCTTCTACCAACCAATATTCCATTAATATCTCTTAAATATGGATTTCACGGATTTTTTTTTTTTTTTTGTGTCTAAGTAAATCTATACTATTACGTGACGTAAGAAGGATCGGCCACGTTTAAAAGTCGTTTTATTATTCTTTTCTAGAACGTTTTTTTATTAGCTAAGGTGTGTTTGACAATCCGAATTTAAGTCCGAATTCAATGACTTTCAATCTTAGTTTAGGTCGCACCAACATAGGATAGGATTTTCTAGAGTCCGAAGGTTATCCAAAAGGCAACCTTATTTAACAAACATCGAGTTGGTGGACAAATGCATAATCTCTAGGGGTGATCATGATTCGGGTTGGGTCCATTTAGCGCCTAATCCGAGGACCAACCCACACAGCGTTGGTCCACATTTTTTGGGACCAGGGGCTGACCCTGCTGAGCCCAGGACTGATGATTGGACTGACCCTGTGGGGTCTGATCCGATTTCAGGATCTAACCCGGGACTAAATTGATTCTTTTATGGTTCCAATTTTTGTGTTCCTTGAAAGACAAATTACTCTTTGAAATTACATATACGGTGCGGTATTGAGTAACCGAAATTGTGAACACGGGTACAAATCAAGCTCGTTAAATACGGTCAAGTTCATCGAGACATGTGTGTGGTTTGTGCCTTCTTCACATCCACGGTCTGGCGATTTCATCATCGGGCTCATCTCATTATATCCCTCCGCTTCTGTTGACATGTTCTACGGATTTATCAAGTTCACATAAATATTTTAGCCCTAGCACGTAATTAGTAATTGCCAAATAAATCAGTAGCCCAAGTTGGAAACCAGGAGAACTAGCATAAAAGAGAGACTGTCATGCGACTTGGGACTACTGCATCAACGAATGTGGCCATTCAAGTTAAGATCATTGGCCCTTGTTGCTCTTAGAACCGAATATGGAGATGCTTACTTTTGAGATGCAGATGTCAACTGCGAACGATGATCAATCTAAATTGCCGAGATCCTAGAGTCTATGTTGATTAGGATCGACGCTAGCGAAGAATAAACGAGCACGCAAAGAGGTAGAGAGTTGTTGCTTAGAGAAAGAGAGAAAGAGAGATCGAGACCCCGAAAGGTCGAGAAGAATAAGAGATGTTTAATAATATGTATCTGCAACAGGACCAAAGACCAGCCCACGCGGTACAGATTCTAGCAGCCCCAGGATCAGGGATTGGCCCAATCCCCCGAGAACCAAACCCGGATCGGCCGGTTTGGGCCGGTCCACAGGACGTTCACCCCAATAATCTCTCACACGAACTTGCAACAAAATTTGAATATTTTCTATCCAATAATAATTTTGCTAAAAAAAATCGAAATCCTAAAATGTTTACATCTTTCCCCATATTTTGATAACTGTGAGTTTCGTATTTCTTGTCCATAATTTCTTTCAAATCGTTTAACAATTCAAATATCTAGTAAGATTCGAAAAAAAATCTAGTAACAAGATGGCTTTGTTTTGTCTTTCAAATGTTGATTTCTCGCATGAACACAATTCATAATCAAATTTGCAAGTGGTTAATAATTTTAAAGTGGAAAGGTAACATGTTGTGGTCGGTAGCTAATTGTTCTTACTAGTACTATTCATGCTTCTTCTTTTTTTTTTTTATGGTCAAAAGTGTGATTCATATATATATATATATATTTTGGGACGGAAGAAAAAAGTACTGATCAAGCATGAATGAGCAAAGTACTGACCATTCATTATGAACTTTGACCTGACAATTACTGAATTTTCTAGTGGTCCAAGTAGTAATTCAAGGGCAGCCACTGCCAGGATACCAGTTGAAATCTATTTAAATAGGTAAGACAAGCTAAAATTGCCTCCTGTAGTCAGTATTTTTTTTTTTTTGTATTCTGACAGCATATTTTTGGAAAGGGTTAAATCACGAAAAATACCAAACTGGTACATCCGTAATAAATTTACTCCAAATAATTTTTTTGATCACGGAAACCCCAAACTGATATACTTGTGACAAATTTACCACAAACTATTTTTTTCACCACGTAAAATCCTAAACTGTATACCTATGACAAATTTTACCTCAAACTATTTTTTGACCACTAAAAATCCTAAATTGGTACACTTGTAATAAATTTACCTTATGTTAATTTTTTTTAAATTGAGTTAAAGTCACGAAAAATCCCAAATTGGTACACGTGTGACAAATAAAAAATAAAAGTCATAAATGGGTACACCCGACTACTATCGCGTGTCATCTAATTCAGTAATTTGATAGTAAAATTTAAGTAATACTAACGAAGGATAAATTTGTCACAAGTGTATCAATTTAGGATAATTTATCACGGGTATACAAGTTTAAGATTTTTGTGGTCAAAAAAATTATTTTGGGCAAATTTATCACGGATGTACCAGGTTTGAAGTTTTACGGGGTCAAAAAAATAATTTATGGTAAATTTATCACAAGCGTATTAGTTTAGAGTTTTTTGTGGTATTAACCCCTCTGAAAATTAAATTACTATCGATTAAAGCCAATAATATGGCTTGACAAAAAAAAAAGACAATTATATAGACACATACTTATAATTTGTGTCTAAATATTTTCGTAAAAGATGAAAATATTTTGCGTCGAATTTTTTTTTATAAGTGATACAATTGATTATCTTTAGGAAAGATATTTTCTAAAACCATTCATTTTATCTCGAAATAAGCCGCACCTCAAGGGTAGATCCAATTGAATAATCCATAAAAAAAAATTGGATGATTGCCAATCTAATTTCTTGGACTATGGCCATGAGCACTGACAAATTCCAAATTTAGAAATTATGAAAACGGTTGTTGTTTGAGGGCACCCAAAAAAATTAATAGGAATATTTAGTTTTTCACCAAACATGAAACCAGGGACAAGTTTGATATTTTGGCTTTTCACCAGATTTTTCTTAACTGACGATCAAGTAATTATTTTTCTACTTAACTCGTATACGTGGAAAGTAAGAAAGGAATTACTTGATTTGTTTAATAGAAAAGTATAATGTAGTTTAGATTCTTATCAATTATGTTGCTAAAACCTATCGAAGAGTTTCCAACTTTTGTAAGCAACTAATAACATTTACATATCGATTTTCATCTCGAGCTATTTCCAGGTCGTTTGGATTTTTCGTCAAGACAAGACATGATAAAATAGAATATAAAATTTATAGATTTTTTTGTAAAACATTATTAGTTTTACGTATAATATGTAATTTTCAATGAAATTCCCGTTTTTACTTACGGAACGAATCAAACATAAAACAATCTCGTATCATGCTCGGGTAAAAATGTATCAATTTTTGTTTTTATTTGATACCTTTACATTAGTAATTTACGAACGTAAGCATATCATTCTATATATAAAATGAATAAATGATTATATCATAGTCATATCATATAGCAAATAAACATGACATTTTTCCGATATCACATTATATAGTATGGATTAGAAACAAAAATATGAGTAATTGAAAGGGCACCGTGCGATCATGCTTTGGGCCTCGCTCTGGACGGTCCACGTCACAGAATCGCCAGCGCATCACCAACGCCCAATCAGAATCCAGAAACACGTGCCAGCGAGGCAGCTTCCAGCTCTGACGTCACAAGCAATGACAATTTTCATTTTTCTTTTTTTTTTTGGCCTTTTCTGCGCTTTGGTTCACCGTGAGTTTCCATGGGGTGGTGCACTTTCCGCTTCAAGACTCAAGCTTTAAAGCTTGGCCATGTCTTGAGTTTGATGAACGAGGTTAATTATTCCCCGCACACGCGCACGCCCAACGGAGAGCGCGCGAGCGAGAGAAGTGGCTCCTCCCAAGTCAGAGAGAGGTCAATTCCGAAGGGTCAAACCAGAAGTGGGAACCGAAGATCAAGCAAAGATCAATTGGCCTTCTGATGCTCTCGTTTGAGATTGCTTTATGCCTGGATTGGATTCGCACGTCCTTCTCAGGTACGCTCGGACTTTCCCCGCCTTTCGACTCATTCGATCCGCTTGCGATCGGGAATTCTGCGCGAACCCTAGAGATCCTTCTGTTTAAGTGGTGCCGACTTCTTTAGGAATTTTGGAAATTGAGCACCTATATAATAATGTGGGTCGTGGGTGTCCAGTGTTTCTTGAATGGGGATTCGATAGGAGGTGAATTGTAATGTGGGGTCGCGGGTATCTAGTGTTTCTTGAGTTTATGAATGACTTATTGACTGTTCAGCTAGTATCTTGAACTGGGTGTTAATCAAAATCCATTATTTTTCTGTGTTTTTGCTGTTCTCTGGCGGAAGTTCTGAGTGGGGGTTTTGGTTATTCATGAGCTTCAGTGAGATTATTCACGGTGGGATTTCTTTTGACGTATTAGATATGATTTAATTGCTGCATATGAATACCTTCTCTTGATTGCAACTGTACAGGCTCTGCTCATCAAAATTTCCGCAAGAAAACAAGATCCTCAATTTGCATCATATGCTTCTGAAGGGGATTTTGGTTATTTATGGTCCAGAGTCATGGTTTTAGCTTTGGATTCTGGCATGTGTGTTCACCTCAAGTATTAGTGTAGATACTTTGAAGATCTTGAGAAAGTTGTTTTCAATAAGGAGAACTTCCGCTTACAATGGCTAACCAACGACCACCTTCAACCGGTTACTCCATCACCATGACTCCATCAAATCCTGGAATGTCAACCCCTCATAACGACAGAAGTCCAATCCATCCTCCTCCGTTGATTCCTGCAGCTCCTAGATTTCCTCCTTCACAATCACAGCAAGAACACCTCGCTTCTCCTTTAATCAGGAGCCCCAATTTGCAATCACCACCGAATGGAGTTCACTCTGGCAGTCCGACCCCTCATATGAGCACACCTCCGGGCCCTCCAGTCTTTACTTCGCCTGTCAGGCCAGCTGCAGTGCCTTTCCGAAGCTCTCCTGCAACCCCACAGCCTGTTGCATTCTCTTCTGGGTCATCGTTGCCAGCTTCTTCCCCTCCTCACTTTTCAAATGGATCGGGTGATTTGCAGCACCAAGTTTCTGATTCTGCAGAGGACTTGACATCTACTGGGAAAGTACCATATGTATTCTTTTCGGCTCAGAAGGTAACCCGTTCTCTTTTCTCTGGCTAAAAGTTGAATTTTTTAGTCATTCATTTGACCTTTCTACGAGCAAATTTTGTCATAAAAGACGTCACTATTTCTGTTAAATTTAGGGCATATAATTAGTTTGTTTCTGATCACATTCATTCTATACAGAAGAGAAAATTTGCTCACTCACTTTTTTTTTCTTCTGTTGGCTATTGGTTTAGGTATTGAAACAGAAGAGACAAGCTAATGTGCCCAGTTTGGCATTTGGCGCATTGGTTTCTCCAGGACGAGAGATATCAACAGGCCCTCAAGTACTACAACGAGACCCGCATCGTTGCCAGAACTGTGGAGCTTATGCCAATTTTTATTGCAACATATTGATTGGCTCTGGTCAGTGGCAGTGTGTCATTTGTCGGAAACTGAATGCTAGTGAAGGAGAGTATATTGCTTCTAGTAAGGAAGAACTTAGGAATTTTCCGGAGCTTTCATCTCCAATGGTTGATTATGTGCAAACAGGGAATAGAAGACCCGGTTTTATTCCAATGTCAGATTCACGAATGTCTGCACCCATTGTGCTTGTAATAGATGAGTGTCTAGATGAGCCGCACCTCCAGCATTTACAAAGTTCATTGCATGCCTTCGTTGATTCACTTCCCCCACAACAAGGATTGGAATTATACTCTATGGTCGCACTGTCTCAGTCTACGACTTTTCAGAGGAGTCGGTTGCATCGGCTGATGTGCTACCTGGTGACAAATCGCCGACTCAAGAATCCCTGAAAGCACTAATATATGGGACCGGGATATACCTATCGCCAATGCATGCTTCACTACCTGTGGCACATTCCATGTTTTCATCATTCAGGCCATACAAGTTGGACGTTCCCGAGGTTTCTAGAGACAGATGCCTCGGTACTGCGCTTGAAGTTGCTCTTGCTCTAGTTCAAGGGCCATCAGCAGAAATGTCTCGGGGAATAGTTAAAAGGTCAGGAGGGAATGGCAGAATCATTGTATGTGCTGGTGGTCCTTGTACTTACGGGCCTGGGTCAGTCCCACATTCTTTCACTCATCCTAACTATGCCCACATGGAAAAGACAGCAACAAAATGGATGGAACACCTGGGTCGTGAAGCTCATCGAAATAATACAGTGGTTGATATTCTATGTGCTGGAACATGCCCTGTGAGAGTTCCTATCTTGCAGCCTCTAGCAAAAGCTTCTGGTGGTGTCTTGATCCTTCATGACGACTTTGGGGAGGCATTTGGTGTGAACTTGCAGAGAGCAGCTACGAGAGCTGCTGGGTCTCGCGGGTTGCTGGAGATTCGTTGTTCAGATGATATTCTCATTTCTCAGGTTGTAGGTCCCGGTGAAGAGGCCCATGTAGACACTCATGAAAGCTTTAAAAATGACGCTGCTCTATCGATCCAAATGTTAAGTGTTGAAGAAACCCAGAGTTTCGCAATCTCCATGGAAACAAAGAACGACATCAAAAGTGATCACGTATTTTTTCAGTTTGCAATACAATATTCAAATGTGTATCTAGCCGATATCTCTAGGGTGATTACAGTTAGACTACCCACTGTTGATAGTGTTTCAGCATATCTTGAGAGTGTCCAAGATGAAGTGGCAGCAGTTCTTATTGCCAAGCGAACTCTATTGCGGGCAAAAAATCATTCAGACGCAATTGACATGCGAGCAACGATAGATGAAAGAATTAAGGATATCACTCTGAAATTTGGGTCCCAAATACCAAAGTCAAAGCTTTGTCGGTTTCCAAAGGAGCTCTCTTCGTTGCCGGAGTTTCTGTTTCATCTTAAAAGGGGTCCTCTGTTGGGTAGCATAGTTGGCCATGAAGATGAGAGGTCTGTCTTGAGGAACTTGTTTCTAAATGCATCTTTTGATCTCTCACTTCGCATGGTAGCTCCTCGATGTCTTATGCACCGAGAAGGGGGCACTTTTGAAGAACTTCCGGCTTATGACCTGGCAATGCAATCTGATACGGCTGTAGTTCTGGACCATGGCACGGATGTCTTCATTTGGATGGTCAGCTACGTCAACCTTTCACTTAATTTGTCATGCTTGATGGCGCCATTTTCTGTTGGTTGCTTGTTGGATGTGAGGCTGCTAGTGCGTAGTCCTTGGGAATAATTTGCTCTTTCTTAATACTATCAGAGAAATTCTCTTGCTGCTCGCTGGATTTTTTCATATCCTTTGTCTTCATGGGTGGGATTGTGTCTGTGTCTGCGTGTCTTTTTCCAGAGCCTCATGCCACCACTAGACAGTCTTTATCTGTTTGTATTGAGTGGGTTTATGCCTGCTTCTCCGGCCTATTCGTCACTTATGTTTGGTGCATAATTATGAAATCCTTTAGTCTTTCCACCTGAGCATTTGTGCAAGGACATGCCTGTGACACCTTCATGCACATATAATCTTCTTCACACAACAGTTAGGCCCGTAATTATGCAGTATACACCTTGATGAATGACAGAAAAATGTAAGGTTAGATCTTAGTATCTAACCCAGTTGGAGTTGCTGCACATTCCTGAATTTACTGTTGAATATAAGTTCTCCGCATAGGGCATTGCTACCTGCTATTTTTATGTCACTATTGTAGCCTTTCTTTTCTAGTCCGCTTGTTAACAACTTTCCCATCTATTGATAAAGGGTGCTGAACTTGCTGCTGACGAAGGGAAAAGTGCAGCGACTTCAGCCGCTTGCCGAACATTGGCTGAAGAAATCACAGAATCACGATTTCCAGCTCCTAGAATACTGGCATTTAAGGTTTTTCCTCCTTCACACTCTTTTGTTAATTCGCCATACGTTATTCATGTGATGAAAATGCTATTGGTTTCCTGTTCAACAGGAGGGAAGCTCTCAGGCCCGGTATTTTGTTTCCCGTTTGATTCCAGCACACAAGGATCCTCCTTATGAACAGGTAAGTGGTAAAAACTAGCATCACATCGTACTATTTATCCTTTCCCTTTGCGTTTTTTATTATTGATGGGAAATTCATAAATTTGCTATCTCACTTATCTGTACATCCAAATGTTGTTTCATGTTTTTAAGGGAAGGCTTGATATAGTAAGTTCGGGGATTAAGAGTGTGGATTGAACATGCAATTTGATTTTGATTCGCAGGAAGCAAGATTCCAACAACTTCGAAGTTTGACAGCAGAACAGAGGACAAAGCTTAAAAGCAGTTTCCTTCACTTCGATGATCCTAGCTTCTGTGAGTGGATGAGAAGCTTAAGAGTGGTTCCTCCTGAAGCCAGCTGATGCAGTCCTGTGGATTTTTTGTGGCTAAGTTATTTCCGAACTCAAATGCTTGGATCCGCACCGTCATATTGCCAAAAGGAGACCATCTTCTGTTCCTAATTGTTTTTCGGCCACTTCTGTTTCTTCTTGTTTACTTTCGGTTTTCCCTGGCAAAGTTTCAGGGGATATGAGAACACTGGGGGATAGTGTTGGGTATATGGATTGGCAGTACCATTTCCGACCTTACAAATTTTTTTGCCCTAAACATTTGATTTTTTTTTTTTTTTTTGGTTGGTGAAGTTGTAGCTGAAGTTGTCTATCCATTCGAATTCACAGATGACAGTGCTATGAAGCCCATGGGCAATAAAAATTTGTTCATTTGGTCCTTTAACTAATGCTGCACTACAATGCTTTTCGGGTTTTATGATGTCATGTAGGAGATTGAAAAGTTTAACAGCTATGAGGTTGCCAATCCGACTCGATTCATCCATTTATCAGGTCTAGAGATAGGTAAGGCATATGCAAATTGTAGTTGTCTGTTGGTAGGCATTAGCTGAAGCCGTGAATCATAATGTAAGAAGGCAGATGTTCCTCTTTGTACGGCGACAACACGAGAAGACAACCACCCGCATTTGGCATGGTAACATCAGATGGTACACCCATTCAATGAAAGTCAGGCTGCCACTGGCTTTTACAGTGAACGAAGAATTCGGAGATGCTAATGAATGGCACTGGATATGGAAGGTCCCGTGGTCCTAAAAAAACATCTGGTATTGAAAATGTATAGAAAAACTTTGATTCAATGAATATAACATCCGAGAAGTTGAAGGATACTAAAAAAAACATTTGACAGAGAGAAGTTGAAGGATAGTCTCTTTTGTACTTGGTCACGCGCCCCTGCTAACTAGTCGCGGTTCATTCGATTTCTTTATATATTTAATAACGTATCGAAAAAAATTATATTCTCATCTTTTATTTTTTGAGGACGTGTTTGCAAAATGATAATAATAACCTATTTTGATGACAAAAATAGTTTTGTAAATTAATATTCCCTTGAAAAAATTCCTTTTCATATTGCAAAAAACAAAAAACCTCTTAAGTTAATTTTCTCCAAACCTTATTTTGAATTATTGAAGCTGAAAATTTAAAATTTTTTAAAAAAAAGGAAGAGGGAAAAAAAAAAAAAAAAGGGGGGGGAAAAGATAGGCCAGTTTTAATATTCATTTTAGTTGGGATTGGCTGGTCACCTGCCCTGTCCAAATCTTTGACGATTCACGAACTTAAAGCCGCTGATTTACGGTTTTTTGCAAGCTCCTATTTTTAACTGCCAACATCTTCGCTTGGCTGGGATTTTACCACCTTCACTTCGACTGTGAAACGATTGACGGGCCTGTCATTGTCAAGACACTATCCAGTAAGAACACTCTCTCTCTCTCTCTCTCTCTCTCTCTCTCTCTTATTTATCATGAATAAGTTTTCCATGTATTAATGGGTCCGTTCAATTTTCTTGCACCTTCAATCCCCTTGTACAGTTCAGTAAAATTGTGATATATATGCATGAGACGGTAGATTCTGGTCGTGAAGAAGCAATTTTTAGCGTAAATTTGGTAACCCTTTGGCATTTTCTAAGGGAATTGCCTAATGATCAGGTCAGAGTATGGCTGGTGGTCAAACGAAGAAGTCCAATGCAAATGCAGGTGCCGGTCAGTGATCTCATACGTTATTCCAATGGTGTTTTGTGCTCTTGTATTGTGAGATAATGCTCGGTGTGAAGATGTGTCTGATCTGTGGTAGTGATATACAGGGGGGAAAAAGAAGGAGGTGAAGAAGGAGACTGGTTTAGGTCTCTCCAACGAGAAGGATGAGAACTTTGGAGAGTGGTATTCGGAGGTATGTTTTGACTGCCTTCTTTGGGGCTACGTGGTATCGATCACTTTGTAAATATCCAGCATTTCTATGGAGTAGTCGGTTGCGAATCGAAGGATATAATCTACTTAAAGAATCTTGATGGGAAGATTGAACTCTCATGCAAAATTTTGTGATCTTCTTCATGTGGCCTTTAAGGGAAAAAAGGGTTCTTGTGATATTATTGGGTTTGCAGTGTGTGAAGTGGAGTGGAGTGGAGTGTGAGCTGCTATTCATAATTCTTGGTATATCATAAAGTGAAATTTAACTTGCATGTATATTGGTAGGGACCTCAGAAACATTAAATCTGATTTTACCAGGTTGGGGCCACTCAGCAGTATGTGGAGTGATATATTTGGTCGGACATTTTAATCAGTTATGCTCCTTCACACAATGCAGGTTGTTGTGAGTGGCAAGATGATTGAATACTATGATATATCTGGCTGTTATATCTTGAGGCCTTGGGCAATGGCTATTTGGGAGATCATGCAAGTGAGTACTGAGCATGTTTCCTTGTAGCTGTGTCAAAAAGGTTCTTTTCATTTTTTCTTTATTGAATCCGCTAATTCACACTCTTTTTCCTCTGTCCTTCTCTTTCATTAGTCACAATTTCTCTGGCTATATCTCCAGGTTTAGTTTAAGAGCGTGTTTTGCATTAGCGCCCTCTTTTGTTCTCACCTATATTTTCTTCTTAAATTATGTGATATTGATTTTTGAGTATCTATGTCATAATTTATTTTCTCTTTCCTCTAAATATTCCCATGCATTAACCTTGATCCCATTGGCCCAAAGCTATCTCCATTCGGCGAAGAAAATAATTTGATAGCAATGCTATATTTGCAGGGATTTTTTGATGCAGAGATCAAGAAAATGAAAATTAAAAACTGCTATTTCCCTCTTTTTGTCTCTCCTGGTGTTTTACAAAGGGAGAAGGACCACATAGAGGGGTTTTGCTCCAGAGGTAACATGTGCTTCTCTCTTGTTATATGCTTGAAAATATGTAGGCATAAATTGATAGCTTGTGGGTTACTTTTCTGGAATATTTACGATAGTTTTCTGAATAAAAATGACTCTTTCAGGTTGCTTGGGTGACTAAATCAGGGGAATCTGATATGGAAGTGCCTGTTGCGATCCGGCCAACTAGTGAGACTGTCATGTGCCCATACTATTCAAAATGGATAAGAGGACGCAGAGATTTGCCTTTGAAACTCAATCAATGGTGCAATGTTGTCCGATGGGAATTCAGCCATCCTACTCCATTTATCAGGTTTCTATCTGGATGATGTGGCTGTTTTGTTGTCTTTATCTTATGTCTGTGGATGTTAGGTCAAAGAGTGAGATGCTTTGTAGTTTTCATCACTTAAGCTCTGCAACAATCCAATTTGTGGATGTATATGCTACACGATACAGTACTGGGGATTCTCACATACTGCGGGTTTTGTCAGCTGGAATGTTTATTTCACCAAATAGTTTGACAGTCTTTCTATGAAAATTCTGCCCCTTCAGGAGTTACTTTTGGCCTCAAGCATAGTTGATTGCACAAGTCATTATATAACAGTTCGTCCGCTAGTGAAAAGATGATTCTTGAGTGAACTATAAATCTTTTATCTGCAGGAGTTGCGAGTTTCTTTGGCAGGAAGGTCATACGGCTTTTGCAACAAAAGAAGAGGCAGATGCAGAGGTTTGCCTCTCTATATTTGTTGGATTCATAACAGCATAAATTTTTTTGTAGGAGATAATATTTGATTTTCTTCTTTTGATTTCGGGGTTTTGTGATGCTACACTATGATTGATTTCTGTGGAAAAGAGCAATTCTTTATTGGTAAAGTGTATGATATATTTGAAGTGAAATTACAACCAATAACATATGAGAAGGCCCTTGAAAACTTGAGTAGATTTCACAAGTAATAGTGAACACTGTGAACTTTGACTTAGACTGTGACTTATTATTTGCTAACAGTGCCTGACTAAGTTTCAGTTAGAAGCACGACCCTGCACAATTGATGTGATATCGAAATACTTACAAGTAGTCCATAATTTTCTTCAGGTTCTTGATATATTGGAACTCTACAGACGTATATATGAAGAATATTTGGCTGTCCCGGTCATAAAGGGAAAGAAAAGCGAGCTGGAAAAGTTTGCTGGTGGTTATTACATGAAGACTGTTGAGGTACCCCGAGAACCAAATGGCAAAAGTTTGTGCCTGTTCTATTTTCTTCTTTTCTATTGAACAAAGTGGCTGTTTGCTTTGATACAAATATTATTGTCTCCATTACTTCCTTTTGGTATCATGTGGCAGGTGTTCATTCCCGACACTGGTCATGGTATACAAGGAGCAACTTCGCATTGCCTGGGGCAGAATTTCGCCAAAATGTTCAAGATTAATTTTGAGAATGAAAAGGGGGAGAAGGCCATGGTCTGGCAAAATTCTTGGGCCTATACTATGAGAACAGTATAGCTCCCGAACTCAATACCCTTTACCGGTTGTCGGATTAGAAATGGTGCTATCTGACATGGGGCCTGGTATACCGAGCGTCCTGTGTTTAGCAAAAACCGTCTTTGTTTGTGTTATATGTTTAGTCAGCATAGTTATTGACACGTTCTTCTTGGTGGCTCTATCACCAAAATGCTGACTTCCTCTCTCTTTCTTATGGCAGATTGGAGTGATGATCATGGATGACAAGGGGTTGGTTCTCCCTTCTAAAGTGTCATCTGTGCAAGGGATTGTTGTTCCTGTTCCATACAAGGATGCTGATACTCATGGAATATTCGATGCCTGTACTGCCACAGCGAATACCTTGTGTGAGGCTGGGATCCGAGCTGAGGTAGACTTAAGAGATAACTATTCGCCTGGTTGGAAGTACTCACATTGGGAAATGAAAGGAGTTACCCTGAGGATTGAAATTGGTCCGAAGGACTTTGCAAAGAAGCAAGTAAGGAGGAATTCCTTGCTTTCCATTTTGATGGGGCTTTTTGAAATGTTCATTTCTCTTGTTCTTTTCTAATTACAGTCAGTAAGGCAGGGTTTATGATTTGCATCTTGTTTGCAGGTATGTGCTGTTCGCCATGACAATTCTGCAAAAAGTGATATACCACAAGCCAGCTTGGTTGAGCAAGTTAAGAAAATCCTAGCTGACATACAGCAAAGCCTGTTCGACGCTGCAAAACAAAAGCGAGAAGCTTGCATTCAGACTGTGAAGACTTGGGATGAATTCATTGAGGCACTTGGGAAAAAGAAAATGATTCTAGCCCCATGGTGTGATGAGGAGGTAATATTCCCCTCTCGAAGTACCAAAGTTTCTTTTATTCTGCTCATTGTTTTCTTAAGGATGTTAAACCTTTATGGCTTTCCAGGAGGTAGAGAAAGATGTCAAAGCACGGACAAAGGGCGAAATGGGAGCTGTCAAGACACTTTGTTCCCCATTCGATCAGCCTGAACTTCCCGAAGGTACAGCTGTCATTAATTTCTTATAATTTTGGTTGGATCCGAAGGTTTTTATATTATGAATTGCTTGTTTCCTACGGACCTCTACAATTGAACTTGCAAAACCCCATGGTGTTGTAATATCACAATCCATATTGTTGAGTGTGTCTAACTCGGTCCTTCATCACCAAATTCCATTTGCATACCAACCGAGTTATAAGATTGGCAATGTCATTCATATGATTTCCGCATCTAACTACGCATGCAGGTACTAAATGCTTTGCGTTGGGAAAGCCAGCCAAAAAATGGTCCTACTGGGGCAGAAGTTACTAGGCCTTGTCGATGAGCTAGTTTCAGTATCTCAACCGTGCCTCGGAATAGTTTGTTTCTGCAAGGAAGTAATTCAAGTCTTTCTTCTTCATTGCCGGGTTTACTTGATAGCCTTATAGGAATGATCATTTGTTAAGCAGAAGTGAAACACCAGTTTTTCTCCAGTCACAGGCTGCTCGGGTACTCATTTTTCCATGTCGATAATGTCTTTGGAGAGTGGCCTTAATATACTCTGACATCTTCAACATAATTTACTCTAGTGTATACTTTCAAGCAATGAGAGGTGCGGTTATGTTTTCTTTTCTTCTTGTCGTGTTTGCTAATGAACATTCTGTCCTAATTCTGACTTTTTTGTTATCTGCAACGCGTATTCGCCATGGTCTTACTTGTTGGTTTGTGAGTACTTGTATGTTGTGAGATCTTGTATCGAATAATTGGAAATGTGTGTGAAGTTATGGCGTGTTGCTCCGAGAAGCGGCTTCTCGAGCGATCATAGGTCGAGCCTCCGAGCCGAGCTTTGACCTGACTATAAGAGGAGCCCTGAACGTCTGCTTAGCTACTCCATACTCCTCCTTTTATGTATGGGCATTGAGACTTATAGTAATCGATTATTTGATCTAGCAAGATGTGTGTAGTAAGAAATAAATGGAAGTTGACGAGAAATTCAAAAGATCATCCTCAAGTTTTGATGTCATATCGATCTGCATTATCACTCCTCAAAGTGGAGATGGTTTGTGAAATTTTCACATAATTTCATGTTGCAATGGAAGGTTTATAATTGGAGTTTTAAAGATATTTTCTACGGGACCGTTTGGGTAATATTTCATAAACATATATTTTTTTTGATCGAACATAAACATATTGAAATGCTAGCAATTTATGTATTTTGACTTCCTTCTTGTCTTTTTCACCCAAAATGTACATTATTAAGTTGCAAAAACGAAAACGAGAAGTTTCCAATTTCATCGAATTTTGGATCTCATGCGAAAGGTTACGAAGAGGCGGAAGAATGAGTTGAACCATGTTGTGTAGCAGATGAAGCATCAAGCTCAAACATTGGCAAAGATTAAGCACTAATTTATCTCATTTCATTAACATTTGTCTCTTAATCGAATTCTTGCTTACGTTGACAGATCGTAGGTGAGAAATTTCATCACCCAGAAATGGCCCGGATTGACATGAGAGATCGATCGGGTAACAAAACCAACGCGAGAAACTCTTTTGCACTACGTCACATAACATGATGATCTATCTCATAATCCACGAAGCCAGATGACTTCTTCCTCAATTCATTCTTAAAAAAAAAAAAACAAAACAAAACAAAGCAAAACTTGATTGAATCTATGATGTCATGTTAGAATGTCACGTTATACAATTATGAAATAGCGTTTTCCTACATCGCATTAATATCCATTCTTGAATCCCTTCCGCGGCACTAATCCCCCCCCGTGATCATCCTTCCACCTTCTAATAAACAGATTCAAGAGGCATAAATACGAGTAGGTAGATCTGGGAAGGTCCAAGGAGTTGGTACATGCTGGGAGCCCACTATCGAATTGATTCCATAATAATTAGCATGAGAACAAATTAACGCAGATCAGCAAAACCACTTACCTTGGAGCCATTGCAATTTTATAATTCAAACATCAAACAACAGTCGGCCATGATCCCAAGTTTTTTAAAATGGAGAATGCAATGTGGCCAAATGGCAAAACCCTAGCATCTGAAGTTACAGCAGCAAAGAGAAGAATGGAAAATGGTAGCTGCTGATTGGAGCAATTATTTTAGGGTTCTGGAGTCACAGGTGGTTCCCCAAGGATGATTTGGCCTCTTCTGTCAATTAATCTTTGGTTGGAACTTGGAAGGTAACATAGCATATGATTCTCTTCCCCCTTCTTCTTCTTTTTTTTTCCACCAATTGATGATTTTTTTGTTCTTCTTCTGAATTTTGATTTTTCCTTGGAAAAAGAAGAGATAAAATAAGTCATTGGTGGCACAATAGAAAGACTTGGTTCATAAGTCTTGTGAAGTGTGTGTACACACATGCTTCCAAAGTGCAAACATCAGTATTCCTCCTGATGATATAAGGCCCCCCTCTTACTCTTGGCCATTCAATTATATGATGCAAAGGTCAGTGTGATTCCAATAGGACCTTGTACCATCGATAGATTAATCATCGCTAATGGCGCGATTGACAACTATATTCGAAGAGTTTTAATAACGTTCCTAAAGCGAAAGGACCCCTCCACGCAATTAAGCAGCTAAATCTTATATACCTTATGAGCGATCAAAGAAAAAAAAAATCAATTATCCAAACAAACAAAAAAAAAACATAAAATTGGGTAACCTTTTTCGGATCCAAATTCTTCCCTCCTATACAAATTAAGTGACATAAGCCAACCCATCGTTGTCATTAACATTCCTCCCCCCCCTGTGGAAATCGACCATATAAATAAATGAACTATAGACTGAATTTTTTTTACGCTTAGGGTTTGATGCACATATTGAATTCTAGGATATGTTTTTTGAAGAAATTCCAATTTAAATCAATTTACGGGTGTCCCCCACATGAGGATAGTGATGGGTGCTCGTGTTCCTATCTCCATTATTGAAGTTTATTAACGTGCTAAAGACAAGAGTAGGTTGGCTTGGTGTCACTTTAAGGTGGTCCATTCATGTATTTGCGGACAGACCATGACAATTGACATTTTTCGAGTACAATTCATATTTATAGGAGCAAGGAAATTGTCCCACCAACACGTGTAATTATTCATGTCATGGGTAGCTACCAAGGAGCGTGACTTCCAGGATATGTATTTGCTAGCTAACGTACTTGACCAGTGTGCATCAAGATTCGAGATGCTCTCTCTGTCTCTCTCTCTTCTTAGCATTGGTTAAGGTTCTTGTCGATTAAAGAATGGAAGGATTTTCCCTGAAGCATGTGCGTTACAAGTATTTGGTATTAGCTTGCATCTTGGGTACGTGAGACCTTCTTTTGAACTCGATTCATTACCTAATTACGAGAGAGACTTGCCATTGTGTTGATTAATTACTTGGATGATAACTAGGTTTTTCAATTACCCAATGAGGAGTTTACAATGTAGTGGCTCTTGTTTCGAGCCATGAGTGATTAGGGTTTGGCCACTGTAGTCACTTAATCAGGAGATGAATAGCGGCAGCGTCGACGCACTTCGATCCAACCCAATTGAGTTGAAGCTAGCCTGGAGGATGGCCGTGGATTCGATGCCTGACTTTGAGTCCAGCAGCATAAGAATTGCATAAACAAATCATTAGCTATCTTGAGGATAGCTAAGATAGCGCTTTCGAAAAAAGAGATGATAGTTAGGTTAGCCGCAAGATTGATCCATGGCGTAACCACGATTTCGCAAATCTAATCATGCGAGCAAGTTCTTCAATGTACACTAGTTAGAAGCATCGATCTTTGTAGGGTAGATAATGTGTACATCAAATTATGTAAATATAATAAAGAGGACAGTCCCAAGAAAATTTTTTCTGTTAATATGGTAACTAAACTTATAAATGAACATACATATACCTTAATATACATATACATATATATATATATATATATGTGTGTGTGTGTGTGTTTGTCAAAAGGTGGTGAAGTTGAAGATGATAACATCAGTGATGGTGATAATGCATGTCCCATATTCATGAAAATGCAAGAATCACGTCACTAGTTAATGTCTGTAATTATTATGCGTGTACATGCATGTCAAGGGACATCCGAGTAGTTAAACTGATTGCGTCGGAGGTGTATAGGTGAAGAAGGCACAAAACAATCGCTGATGATTATTCTGTAGCTGTTAAGGAACACCACATCAATCAAATCGAAGCAACAGATTGCTTAAGCTCTTTGATGATGCTTAGGACCATAATGTTCATGCCTGATGATCCGCTCCGGAAGGGAACTTATCCTTTTCTCATAACATGTTCATTCAACGACTTTAAAATATTTATCGAATAAAAAGCAGCAATCTCTCTCATATGCAGATGAATAGGAACGACGACGGTATGATATATCTCACACCGCTCGAGATAGATACATACGAGTTAAAATTATGATTAGGATGCAACACAAACCCTTAAAAATAGAGGCCGATATGAATGTTGGGCATGTGAAGCGACGCATAAAGCTCGTCCTACTTCGGCATCATAGCTTTAAGCTATAAATGCTCTTTAAATTGCTCAACAATGTACTACTCATTAAAGAAAGGAGAGAAAGGATGCTCGAAATCGATCATGTGCTAGCAAGATGATGCGAAATGGGACATTCCGTAGGAGTCAAACCGGAAACTCGCCCCGTGCCAACGCCGCATGAAACTAAACGCACAATTTATCATCTCGAAAGTTGAAATAGCCCAGGAACCGCGCAATTTACTATTTAAATACAAACAACATTGAACTAAGAATACCCAGCAAAAAAGAAGAAAAGAAAAATGGAACTACGAAATGTAAAATGAGTCTTCTGCTAGGAATGAAGAAAGAAACGCAAGCAAGGACTAGAGAGTAAGTCTGATGATTTCATCAGACAAGTTGGAGAGTCACTCATGTCCCTTTTCATGCATAGGTTTGAAATCAAGAGGCACTGCATTGGCATTGGATGCCTGACTTTGGAAACCAAAACCATCTCACTTTCCCCTCCTTGTTCCTCTCTTGTCCTGCCTTCCACCACTGTCCCCCTCTTTTTGGACATTGTTTCCTCCGAACATTAGCTCTCTAAGTTCCAAGGTCACTACATGTTTAATTCTTTTCTTCTTTAATAGCTTTTTTCCCTTGTGAAATAAGACTTCAACTGTTCATAACCAAACTGAGAATATAGATCCGAGTCATCCCAATTCGCAAAGTACTGATAAGATAGACGTTTGCTCATTGAATGCGTTTTCCGTCGAAGAGTTCTCAAAGTCGATAGCTCACCGGATTGGTAATCAAATAAGAGTCGGCCCGATACGATTTTCATCCATGTTAGCGTAGACCGTAACGTCAAGAGTTTTCAACCCCGATAATCCGATTTTTCTTCTTTTTTACTATTGATCAGCCAAGGGATTGCTGTCGTTCAGTCTTTCACATGTCGGGAGGGGGGGCTTAATAATAATGTTCCCTAGATAATGACACTGTGTTTCCTTAACACTGGAAAAAAGGTCAAGAGTGAAAAGCAAGGAGGACTACTATCATTAGACATAAAGAAATTAATTTTTCTTTTTTCATTTTTTTTCCATTTCTTTTTTCTCCCAAGCATGTAGCTTCCTTATGGGGTCAAATCTGAGCTGGCTGGTGGTCCCTAAACATGAAAGAGCCAAATGTCATCCACAAACATAAGGCTCTCGTTCTTTCTTTCTCTTTTTTTTTTTTTTTTTTTTGGGGGTTGGGGGCTAAGGCTCTAGTTCAATGTGGGAAAAAAAAAAACAAACTTCTCAGGGGCATTCCGGTCATTTCGCCTCTTTGCCGGCCCAAGAAACTAATTGGACCGAGCTTGGTTGGGATTAACATTACCATGGAGAAAAGATACTGAATTGTCCTCTTCAATGTTCACAATGCGAAAAATAGGTTGACCAGACAATGTTTGGGACCAGAAAGGAAACAGAGTCTAGGATTCTAAGCTGTGGTAAAAGGTATTGAGATGTGGGTGTAGTTAGATTCGACCGGTCCATTCGATACTTGATTATGGAGAGAGGACTGTAAATCCCATTTGAGAGAAGAGAGACAGAGAGAGAAAGAAAACAGGGGAAAACTATAGGGCCAGTGTTCAGCGGAAATCACGAACCTTTATGATTGAGTTTTTAAGGAAGATGCCAATTTCTGAACAGCATAGAGACGAGTACGAAGAGGAGAGAGATGTCAGCGTGCGAGTGAGAGAGACCGGAAGATGCCCATGCATCCCCTCTCTCTCTCTCTCTCTCTCTCTCTCGCATTGAAGCGCACATGACACAAGCACAAGCATTCGATTAGACTCTTTCGGAAGAGATATATAGACAGACAGACTCTTTCGAAAGAGATATAAAGACACAGCCACTGCCGCACTGCCGCGCTGCTGCTGCTACTGCTGTTCCTTCTTCTTCCTCTTCTCAAATTGAATCAAACGCAGCACACTCGGAGACGCGAGAACAAACGAATTCCCGTAACCCCACCTTGAGTTTCGATCCATTTTTTCGTGATCCTCTCTGTCTTGGCTCTGTCAGTCCCCTCAATTACGGTACCCACCGCGAGGGTCTTGATAAAGAAGTGATCTTTCTTTTGGAGTTGCATATTAGAACGTTGGAGCTTTTCAAGA
Source organism: Rhodamnia rubescens (assembly GCA_021437795.1). Lineage (NCBI taxonomy): Eukaryota > Viridiplantae > Streptophyta > Magnoliopsida > Myrtales > Myrtaceae > Rhodamnia > Rhodamnia rubescens. The sequence goes on along the minus strand of JAILYA010000028.1, from coordinate 3,267,514 downwards.
GGCAGAGGCAATGGAGAGTCGTGGTGGACCAACTTGCTGAATGTTTTTGGGTGGCAACAACGGTCGCTGTCAATCAATGATTTGTACGTGAACTGGTGGTGCGTGTGCGAGCTCTCTCATCACTTCCCAGTGTTCCCACTCGAACTATTCAGGGTTGGATCTTGATTTCCATCAACGCCATTCTTTTCTGTTTCATCTTGTCAAAGCCTGGTTTTTTGTTTTTTGTTTTGTTTTTTTTTTCTCTTCAATTGAGGATTGGGATCGGCAGAGAATTAAGCAAAGCAGGTGTTTGTTAATCTTTTGTTTTTTAATTTTTGGTTGGTTTTTATTGCAGCTTCTCTTTCTGGTGCTTGAGCTCCAGGGAAGGTAGACCAGATCTCAGTCATATGAGGAGTCACTTTATTGTAAGTTTAAGATTCTTCATATTTTGTCTCTCTCTTTTTCATTGGGAAAACTAAGCTGAACCGTACAAGTAGTGTTTGTTGTAAGATCTCAAAGGAATGGTTGAGATGGATCAATCAGTACTGGAGCTAAGAGTGTAGTCCGGCTCTACCCCTGAAACACATTAGCTTCATTTAGCTGGAAAAGACTGCTTGTTTGGATCTGATGAGCGAAACTAGAAGTGTTTTGGTGAAATCCTACTGTTATTTGCTCAATTGTTCAAGCAGAGCACTTGAACTCTTTTGTTTTTGTCGCACCTTTAATGGACTTGGCTTTTTTTTTTCACTTTGGGTTGAATATCTTTTTGACAAATTGTTGCTATCCTGACCAGCCTTTTTGTTCTATTAACCAAATGGGGAAGTTTTAAATCAGTGGGATTCATCTTAAACTTTCATATAGGTGGAGCTTTAATAGCTGGAATATGTGCTTTGATTTACCTGCTTGATGGTTCGTCGCCTTCGGAGTTTTCATTTTACTCCCTCTATCTGTTTAGGTTTTGTGTCTGAACTGGCTGATGATGATACAGCTGTCGAGACATGTATGAGTGCTCCATTCGGAGCTTCTTGAAGTAGTGTGGTGCGAAATTGTTTGTTTACTGAAATTGTTGAGGTTCCATGATTTCAGTTGGTGGATGTGCTTGTGCTACTTGCATTGCTCGGCCCTACTCAATGGTTTGCTGTGGGAAGTTCACATTGCGAACGGCATAATGAACAAAGTGTTAGACCTCACAGCGTCACAATCACTGAATTTGGAGCAGTCGGAGATGGCGTAACTCTCAATACAAAGGCATTTCAGAATGCCATCTTCTATCTTAATTCGTTTGCAGACAAAGGAGGGGCCAAGCTTTTTGTCCCTGCTGGAAAGTGGTTGACAGGAAGCTTCGACCTCATCAGCCATCTCACCCTGTGGCTGGACAAGGGTGCAGTAATTCTTGGATCCATGGTATTGATTAATCATTAACTGAGGTCGACAAAATTGATTTAATTTTGCAATATCGAGGGACTTGACCAGTCTTTTGAAACTAGTGTACTGGTCTCTACATTTATTTTGCTTGTTCTGTGTTCTTTTAGTTCTCTAGCAAAATATAAGGACGTCCACATCTTTCACTATATCTTACCATTTGATGCTCCAAGTTAGCCCTTTCTAAACAGAATATTGAAGAGTTTTGGTCTAGAGCATAAAGAAAGAGAAGGGTACCCATAGTTTTCATTTTTGGCCAATCTAATGTCTGTAAATCAGCTGGGTATCAGTAACTAAAGTCTTACTGTAGTAGCACAATGTGGTAGCATTGAAGCAAAAAGGTGATGCACAGTTTAGTGAAGAGTCTCAACATCTTTGCTTCAGAATGCGGAGGATTGGCCCATTGTTGATCCGTTACCATCATATGGCCGAGGTAGGGAGTTGCCTGGTGGACGGCATCGGAGTCTCATTTTTGGACGCAATTTAACCGATGTGGTTATTACAGGTGAGTGATACGAATGAAGAATTAAATTCCTTGTGCTTCCTCTTCATATTGCATATTTCCCTTGTGCAGGCGAAAATGGAACTATCGATGGTCAAGGCAGCATGTGGTGGGAACGGTTCAGAAACAAAACCCTTGACTATACTCGGCCACATCTTGTTGAGTTGATAAACTCCACTGGGGTCGTGATCTCGAATCTCACCTTCTTAAATTCGCCATTCTGGACCATCCATCCTGTATATTGCAGGTTTGTCTGATCTGAGGCTTGAATTGTTTGATTTTTTTTATCTGCCTGTATAAACTGTGCAAAGTTGAAGTTTCTATGAACTAGGGGGAGTTGAGATTGTTTTTCTCGATTCACAGCCAAGTTATTGTTCAGAATGTCACCATACGTGCTCCTCTTGATTCACCGAACACAGATGGAATCGATCCTGGTAAGCTCTTTCTGCTAGGCTGTTATTTATTGCTTTTTTTTTTTTATATATTTCCAGAAGATTTATATCCATTGAGCTTATTGAATTTGCTCATCTGAGTCAAGTTTCCATTATACTTATTACAAACCCGTGATGCTTTTTGGAACATTAGCATCTGTAACCCTTTTTAGTCTCCATTAGTCGATCAGATGCTCATGTAACAACCTGAAATTCCCCTATAGTGACCTATTATGAACAGATCCCCCGTCCCTGCTCATTCCAACGGAAAAATGAGAATATCTCCTTCCAATTCCAACACAATGTGTGGTTGAACTCAAATTCTAATTTCAGAATTCCTCCCGTCAAACTCCCTTATTATAATGCTTTTTCATTATAGACTAGATATCATGTTGATATTTCACGAACTGTCTATTCCACTGCATGATGTCAAACAGAGTGCTGAATTTTTTGGCTTTTTAATTCATCTAGACTCCAGCAATGATGTATGCATAGAAGACTGTTACATAAGCACGGGTGATGATGTGATTGCTATCAAAAGCGGTTGGGATGAGTACGGCATATCATATGGTCGTCCTAGTAAAAACATCATCATTCGCCGGCTCATTGGTGAGACTCATAGCTCAGGTATCGCGATTGGAAGTGAGATGTCTGGAGGAGTATCAGACGTCCATGCAGAGGACATCGTGTTCTTCAACTCCACCAATGGCATTAGAATAAAAACATCTCCAGGAAGAGGTGGTTATGTGAGGAACATCTTCATATCTAATGTTACATTGGCTAATGTGAATATAGCCATAAGATTCACCGGTCTCTATGGGGAGCACCCAGATGAATCTTACGACCCCAATGCGCTGCCCAAAGTAGAAAGGATCACTTTTAAAGACATCCGCGGGGAGAATATAACAGTTGCAGGGCTTATGGAGGGTATTGAGGGTGATAGTTTCATCAATATCTGCCTATACAACATCACACTCGGCGTAAACTCGATGCCTCCGTGGAACTGTTCGAATGTTCAAGGTTACTCCAGTTTAGTTTGCCCTCAGACTTGTGAGCTTCTTGAAGAAAGTATATTCCCAGATCATTGCACCGAGTGTTACCATCTATCAAGTTTTTCACAGGGACATAGATTACGAAACAAAGGTGCTCGGTTGCTATCTTGGTGGACTTACCTTGAAACATAGCACATATCTTGGAGGCCAAAACACCTTCTTCATTGGAAGTCGAATATTTGTTGAAGATTTTTGAAGTTTTGCCAGCTCTCAGAGCGACCGGCCATTGCCGTTTCCCTGCGACAATTTAAAAAAAAAATGTGTCCACAACATCAAAAGCAGAATTGGGTTGCTGATGGTTGTTGAACTGTGAGATGGTAGTGAGAGATGATTGTTTTCCTTGTAGCTTGGTGTGCAGTCACAAATAATTTTTTTGTGTAAAATAACATACTAAATATAGATTGGTTTGTAATCATTGTAAATTTTCTCTTGTTGTAGCTTAAGTTATCCTCTCTTATTTTGTCCATCTGGCCGTCGCAATAAATGAGCGTTCACATATAATTCTATGAAGAATTTCATCATCTTCCAGTCGAGGACAATATGTTGGCAATAATGATGAAGCAAACTGGTGAAATATGGTTTTTCCTGGAAGCTGCATCACCTCAACATGAAAAGGAAAGATATCTACCATTGATATCATCACCTGAAGTTCTCGTTTTTTGCATTTTACGAAAGTGTGAATTGGAATCTCAGCAATGAACAATCCAACCATTCAGGTCGTGGGGGAAACTTCCAGCTGAGTGCCGTCATTGTCATTTTGTTTGTCTTCATTCACAACAGTAAAGCTAATTACCAGTGGAACTTCTGATAAACTGTGAATTCAGAACTCAAGAAGGATCTGATTAATTGGAACAAAATGCCGGGGCGAATTCGTGACAGAAGATGTAATTCCGGGGTTGCCACGGGGATGAGGTGAGTCAGTACAAAGCAAGGTATCGTCTGACTTACGTCGGCGGACGTCATGGTTTCTGTCTTTTGGAAGGAGCGGTAAGCCCCCGCTTCTTCCTTCAGAGCCGCAAGGTAACTTTCAGTTGATTCTGCTGCAGAGCGAAAAATCTCTCGCCTTTCTCCGTCTGCCCATTTCTTTTGACAAGTTAAATGGGTCTGAAAATCATGTGCAGGTGGCATGGAAGGTGAGTGGAGGAGTTCAGTTGTGCCTGGACTGGTGCACACCAGGCCCACTCTATTCTGCTCAGACAGGGGATAGCTACAACCAGAGCCCATATTACTTGGTTTTTGCTTTGGACTGAAGCTCAAATTTGCTCTCGCACGCTCGGAAAAAGCTACAGTTCCTGCTATGGACTCTTATTGCAGGATCTGCAGGATCTAAGTACTTACTGTAATTTGCGGTAGTTTGTTCAGAAACGAAGTGAAATTTGGGCATGCACAGTGATTCAACCATTGAGCAACTCATACAGGAAAAAGATGAGAAGAAACTCTTGTTGACTGTTGTCATATCATTCGGTGTGAGTTATATATACACAGAACTATGATCAGGCTTTTAAGCACGTGTGTGTGATTTTGGGCCCAAAAAGAAGGGCACATCCATGGACTACTCATCTTCACATTGCTCTGCAAAAAGGAGGTGCTGAGTGGCAGAGAGAGAGAGAGAGAGAGAGTGCAAAATTTGTCTTCTGGTGGATGAACAAGACAGCAACCCTCTTGCAAAATCACTCTATCCTTGTGATCTTCAGTCTCTTCACACTTGACAGGAACATCCTGCATCGTATCAAATAGACCCAAAAGAAAACAAGGATCACGAAACAGTTCCACAAACACACAACATTAATGTCGGAAAAGGACCATTTTTAAAGTGATTTTTCGCATGTTCTAAAGTTCTTCATTAGCATGCTCCCCAGACACAAGTTGATGATATTCATCTGTTTTTTTGGTAAGGTGATGATATTCATCTGTTACTTGCTTCTCGACGCCTTATTTAACGAATGGACGAGGTCGGGTATTCTTCCGACCGAATTCGAAGTCGAAACATCATGAAAATGGAGATGACTAAAAAGAGAGTGAAGAAGAATGAAGTCGAAACTTACTCCCAAGGAACATCGCCAACCATCAACCAGTCCCCTTCCTTGTCTTCATACAACAACACATGACACCCTCCACATTGAGCTCCTTCCTCTTCTGACCCTGCTCTAGCCAAACCACTTCAGAAACCCCCCATCGATCTTTACTAACTGCTGAAACATGTTCTTGGCGAAAGCCAAAACCCCGAAAACAAGATAACCCACAAAAACAAAAAAGAAAGAAAGGAAAGAACAGAACAGAACAACAAAGAACACTTTGTGATACTTGGTACTTACACATGATGTTGGTGTTGAACATGCAGTCGAGAGTTCTGATCAAGTCACAGTACCCATCATGAGCCAACAGGTCCAGTTTCCTACCGATGGGAATGCCCTCCATGTAAACCTTCACATAGAAGGTAGCCACGTTGTCGCATTCATCTCCTTCTTCTTCAATAGCCTCCCTTGCGCCACCAACACAAAAGCAATAAGAACATGAGAGAAATAGACACAAATCGGAAAAATCTCGAAGGAAAATGGAAAAAATTAAACAGATAAGCAAATGGATTGATGATATGAGTACTTTGGAGAAAAAGGGTGGTTGTGATCTTGGTGAGAAGCCGGCGAGGATCCGAGTGCGAGGTTGAGATCGGTGGTGAGGCGTTTCTTAAGACGGCGGGACAGAGACGAAGCTGTGGATGAAGAAGCCGACGATGAGCTGCTTCCTTTGCCCATTTTCTTCTCCTCCTCCTCCTCCTCCTCCTCTTGTGGGTGTGTGTGACCAGATTGAGCCGCCACCTTCGCTTCTTATATATACAACGAAGTGTGTAATTTACACATTTGAAAACGTAAAAATAAGATAAAAATTGAAACTTGACAAGTTGTTAGAGAGAGCGAGAGAGAGAGAGAGAGAGATCCTTCCTGAGTTTCTTTTCCGGCCATCGCTCGCCCATTGGACTCGGATGTCTTCATGGGAGGCGACACGAAGACACGTGTCGCGCATGTATTTGGAAAAGCAATGGCCTTGACGTATGATCTTGCGTCTCTTGAACATATTCGGATGGTGGCGACGGCGACTCTTGGACCAAGATTTTGACCGGCCACGTCTTTTAGGGTCGGCTGCATGTACTCCTCGTCGTCGGAAGGGTAGTGTCTTGCAGAAATCATCCATCAAACATCGGCATCGATTCGACAAAATCGACCAATATTCCACGGCAGAATGGCGTGACGATGGCGATGACTAATAATTTACGTTCGAATTAACGATTCAAATAACATTAAACTCCCGTCCGCTGAATCTTCCATTACATTTGCATTCAAGTCGGTTTTGTAAGATTTTGTGAGGCCGCTATCAACTATTCTAAAAATTTAAATTATCTTCGGTCATATTTTTTTTATGGAAAATCATGTCACTGCTTGTGTAGCTTCATGCATAACCTACTCTTCTCAACCTCTGCCGTTTTTTCGGTTCGGATCGAACCGACGGACCTTATCAAGCATCGGCAACCCTTTTTAACTACATCTTCCATTTTAGCCACGAATTAAAAATTGCTCATGCAAATGGGGTAAATTTCCTTCTTTTTGGCCAGTAATTAAATCGTGGCTAAAGCGAGCTTCTTCTGGTAATTTTGTCCCCTTCACATTCGAAAGGAATGAACGTAGACAAAGCTCCCGTGCATCGGACGAGGACACGAAGGGTCCATCGATGCGAGCGGAAGCTCATTAATCACACGACAAAGACAATTAATTCCGAACTTGACCCGCACGACCTCGGATCAGCGTTCAATGGATCAGCGCATTGAATTCCCTTCTGTGAATAACCACCGATTTTTAATGCGATCTAAACGTGATTTTGTATTGGTAATGGAGAAGCTGAGGAAGAATTGTCGAAAGCAGAGAGGTAGATGGGGTGAACCGAGCCCCGACTCCTTTCGATGTTTAGGGACGAGGAAACATGCGACCATCGGTCGCCGGACATGAACACATGAAACATGGCTCCACGTATGAATGGCCATGGCATGATGGACCCGTGCGTGATTCGAGAGTACAACGTCTTCTTCATCCGATGGAGGCAATGGATCTAAGTATTTAAACCCGTCCACGTCCGCACCCGCCGACTATGCTACGCGGCGTGAAGTGTGCAAAAATGGGTCCGATGGCGCATCGTGTGCGCGTAGGATGATCGGCGCCAGGTGAGTTTTGGTCAAAATTGACCAGAAGAACCGCATTGAAAATCTTCAAGAGTGCCGGGATTGAATTGGCCAAATCAAAAAGTTTAGTGAATTGGCCGATGTTTTCAATAGTTTCAAGACCAAATTGGTCAAATTCAAAAACATCCGTCGATTGTCCACATCCGACGAGCGTCGGCTTAATGAGCTCCATCAAATAATCAATATGAATTCAAGATATCTCGATAGTCGGTAATCCATATTCCACGATTGTATACACGGACACACTTTGCAAAAGCACATCGATCTTCTCTGATCTATTCGAACGAGACTATTCCTAGCCGATCAACACGTGAAAAAGGTTCATAAGAATCGACGCGGTGATGTGACGGGGACCTTTTTTAACAGGAAAATCGAAAATAATTGTACTAGATTCATATGGTAGCTGAGCTACCACTCTGGCAACAACGTTGAAGGGCAATGCCAATTAACCACAGAAATAAAGGGATAAGATCCCAATTTCTAAGGGACAAGTAATCAATTGCCGATTTGGGAGCGCGAGAACGAGGGCCAAGATTGAAAAGAGCGACACCACGATGCACAAGGTGCTGAACTTCATTCCTCCTCGCTCCACGACAAAATCTTTAGATCTCTCCTCGCCCGCCCACGTGTTCAATTTTCACGTGCCCTAATGCGGTTGTCTCTCTCGTGTCCCGCTTCCGTTGGCGCTTTTTCGCTAGAAGGGAACAAGAAAATCAATCTTGCACCTAAAGAAACGCCAAATGTACAAAAGATTCATGGGATCATTTCAAAATTTCTCAACAGGGAATGTTAAGGAGCAAAAGGTAAAGGGAAGGGGGAAAAGGATTGATGTCCCCTACCTACCCTACCACATTGTTTGCTTCAATTGACCGAGGGTGAACCTTTTTTTCTTTTACGGAATTATATTGGGCCAAAGACTTTTCCTTTTTTTTTCTTTGCATTTCTATTTAATTTTTTTCGGTCGATGGAAAATATTTCGCCATTATGTTGTGAGGAAATTCAAATCGGTCCCCGGAGTGGGATCGTTTTTTTTTATTATAAAGCATCTCTATCTCAAATGGTCCTCTGAACTTGATCAGTGTGTGTCCATCAGCTCCTGCATGCCTCGCTTGTCAATTGCGGGGGAATTTTCATCAAGAAAGTATAAATTTCAAAAACGAGCTCACTTCAGGGGCTAATTGAAAGTTTCCCTCATTAGCAATTGAATTATTATCGTCGCACAAAAGCGGACATGCCTCAGTGAACCGATGTTTTCAACCGACAATCTTTCGGCCGATTCCAAAACGTGGGAGCGATTTAAATGTCGTGAAAAATGCAAAAAATTATGATTGTTGCTGGTGACAGCGTTTCCTTCTTGGCAACAAAACGACATCCGCACATGGGTTATTTACTTAGAATTCATTGGCCACAGTTGATTTCTCCCGACAAATACTTGGATTCGACCCTAGGTTTACAGTCACCGGACGAAAAGTTCCAAAAATGGTGTTAAAATTCGTCAAGAATTGATCAAAATTGCTTCCGGCATCTTTCCGAAAAGCCTGATTGTCTTATGGTTTGAGACAAATTTGCCTTTCGTCCTGTAGATCGGAATCCTCGTTGGCTGATTTCCCCAGTCTTTATGATCTTGCCTCGTCCTTTTGGACTGTCGAGGTTGCGGTCGGTCAAAGATTGGATTTTGCCTTTTTCCATCGCCTGTCTCCGAATCCCAGGGCCCCCAACCGAGGCCTGATCCCGCTTTTAGCCTATGTTTGGGGACAACTTTCCCTCTTTAACAGCTGTTCACTCGTGATTTGCCTGATGACTTTTTACTACGCAGCGTTGAAAATCGATGGCGTGAGAGTTAAAACGTTGCAAGATGTAGAGAGTTCGAGCCTCCAACCTAAATACATGCATAGGAGGTCCATCTGATATCATAGCTAATAGAGATGCAAAACACAAGAAAAGAAGCTCACCACATGGCTCGAAATTATACTCGTTACCCTGTTGAAGCGGGGTGAGAGGGCTTCCGAGCAAGCATTTGCGAGGTAATTGTGCCCTGGGATGCTCGAATTTCACGCATTTGTCGAACACCTTGTTGAAGCTGAAACCGCCTTTTCAAAAGCTGTAGATACAACTACGACATCAATACCAAGCACCATCTAATTATGTACCTCAAGGCCAGGTACATGTTTTCGTCCATTCCATCTCGAAATCTTACCCAAAGTGCTTTTTGGCAAGGCGCAAATTTGTCTAATGAATGCTAATCAGTTAAGAGTCGCTTGTACGAATGATTAATAAAAAGAAAATGGAGCATAACAAGTAAGATTTACATCAACGAAATCCCTCTCTAAATAACACAGTACATGCTTCATAGCCCAATGAAAAATGATACAGCGGTTATAACCCAATATAGATAGATTCACCATCCAAATGTAATCTTCCCATTTTCTATTCTATCGAGCCAACTCCTACAGATAAAAAAAAAATTTACCCACTACGTGCCTAAAACAAGAAGTGCTGCTAGTTTCAAAACTTTATGCAGCTAAACTGAGGATCACAAAAAGCTCAATCCAGCACTTGGAGGACTATTTGTAAGCATATAGCGACAAGAATTTTGATACTTCCGCAGCAACTTCATAAGCACCTTCAACACAACGGCCTAAGGCCACACCAGATACATAGTTGCCACCTAGAAAAAAACCTTGGAAGCCAATGTCCTTTAAAGCAGCTTTGGCAGAATCTAGGTGGTCCAGATGACCTACCAAGAATTGTGGAATAGCTTGTGGCCACACTCTTACACCCAATACAAGTGGATCCTTTGCACCGGGATTTATAAGCATCTTCCTCAAGTCCCTATCAACCGCTTCCACAAGTTCACCTGATGTCTGCAATATATGCGCCATTGTAAGAGTATGAGGTAGGAGGCATCAGAGAAAATACAGGACTTCATTTAAAAGCTATCTGCTAGAATTAACTAGGCTTGTGGAACAATTTTGATTTGGCATGAGGCTCGAACTTTCATATTTGGCAAGAGACTCGAACCTGTTTAACTACAAGATTTTCTTATTGCAAGACAGAATTCCAGATCACTTCAAGCATTTTCGTACACTCAAAAAGGACAGATATGGAGTGAAGCTGCAATATGACAAGTCAGGAAATATATTCCGCACCCCAAAGAAGCCAGGGAACTGTTATAACTGATTTGCAAATAGCTAAAAATTAGCACCATTTGGAAAGGACAAAAATGCAATCAACACCCTCTTGATACCGGATGATTCACTTCTAAATACTTCATAACAGCTAATATGAGAGAAAAAGTGCTCATAGCAGCTCCACAAAAAGGACAGTCTCTTCTATATCAGCATACCCGATCCCACACGTTGTATTCATGCAGTAACACTTTTCTGCATTATGCTGACATAACCTCCCTCAACGCCACATCAGATTGCACAAAATTTCACCAATTGACTAGATAATTTATCCTACACAAGCATTGGCAACTAATCCATGCTATCCACACGTGCTGGATAAGTGGTTCTTTTATCTTTCCTGAGCTATCAAGAAGGGGGTGCCTGGTGATGAAAAGAGAAGCCATTATTGATTCTTTTTTCATGTGCTTTTCAGGAAAATAACGACATGTTAATGTGCCTTTGACATGAGAAATTTCCAGTAATCCCAGAAATATTCTCAATAATATTCAGAGATGTGTATGTTGATGAAGACATTTCATCACACTAAAAATTGGCAAGGTTACAAAATGAAAGTCCACCGTCATAGTTGAAATCAATCAATTCTTACATGACCATATGACTCACTAAGTCATTAACTACTCCTACAGGACCTAAACCAAATTGACAATTCAACTACACAAATCTCTTACCTTGGATACAATTCCGGGATTAATGGCCCCTCCAATATAGTTCAGCAGCAAAACCTTTCCTTCTGGTGCTCTGTTTGGGAAAAGTGATGAGCTGTATAAAGTTCCTGCAGTGCAACCTAAGCAGCTAAGCTGGCAGGAAATATTGTTAAATTCTGACAAGAAACAATAACAATTGATTTTACTCCATGAATATATTCTTTCTAAAAAAATGCTCACTGTTATAAGAATTAAAACCACACCTAGAGTTTCCACCCCCTGGCTACGAGGATGTAACTGACCAAACCCCTTGAGTTCACCGTCTATCAAACACTCTGACCTGATAGCTTCCTTTGGATATGAAATGGTTACTGCAGCAACTGGTGGGTAATAAAAGTTTGATAATGCATCTGCAGCAGCAGCCTGCAACAAAAGAACAGAAATTACTAACAAGGACTCTGAAAATTAAGGCCTGGAGATGCATCATCAATTCATCTAACTTTATGGTGGGCCCTCTGATTATGTGGCTATAATCAGGCAAAACTACCACGCCTATATGCCCAATGAAACCATTCATTTTCATGTATCCCAAGGGTTGATTAATTAATTGAGTGGATCCTACGTAATATGTGGCACAAGATAGTAAAAGATCTCAGCAGGCTTCTTTAATTGACTAAATGTAGCAACAAAAGCCCAAAATAGAAATCCTACAATAGAACATAAATGAAACAAATAAATGGAGCAGCAATTTCGTATTTGTTTTTTTTTTTGGGTAAAGGCAATTTCGTATTTGTTCGTAGTACTTAATCCAACTTTTCAGTTTGTCCCAAAAAACATGCACACAAAGAATACCAACAATCTGTCTAATTAGCATCATACTTGATATTTCATTCATAATCTATAAACATCACATAAATCAGCACAATACTTGTGGTTGGCCCCACCTACGTGGAAGATTCAGAGCAGGCCAGCAGATGGTCCAGTGACAAAATTACGAGGATACCGGGCAGGATCCATATAACACTATCAATCGAAGCTCAAAAGAGACTTGAAACTCGACAGTTTTTGCTTTCAGCTCCTCCCTTTTTGCTAAACTGAACGAATGTTTTTAATAATCTTCTAATAAAATTTTTTACATAGATTTTTCTTTTTGTTCCTGTTCTTGTGGCTGCTTTTGGCTTTACACTTGGAGAGAATCCTCTCAGTCCTGACACTTTCATTGATGATTTCTTTTATGATTAAAATCATCGCCAGCCGATGCAGATGACCAAACAAGAGAAGAAAGTGTTGAGAACAAATTTGAAGCTAGAACTTTAAACAAAACAAGTTTTCTTTATATTTACCCAAGCAAATTCAGCAAGAAGTTTTAGAAAATATGCAGGAGAAAGGAACTGAAACACTTTTTAAGTCTGGATTGAAAGAGACTCACAGATAGAGGACACAATAGACCACTAGCAACATGGGACGGGATAGTCATGACCACACTCTTAGTCTGCAAGGAAACCACTCCTTCCGGCGTTTCATAAGTCAAGTTGTATCCCCGATTATCCAATCTAGCAATACTTGAAAGCTTCCAGGATAATTTTACTTTGCTACCTAACCTGCCAAGTCATTTGCAGCCAGTCAAGAATATGGGTATACTCAATAAAATCCTGCAATGAGTAGCCAAAATTCTGCAGGCCATAAACTGATGATACTCATTTTTCCAAAAGAAGAGTTCAAAGGACAAACAGACCTATCATATATTGCATTTGGCAGCATCATGAGTCCCTTTCTAAAGGATCCAACTGTCTGACCCTTTGGTTTTGGTAGACGCCTACAAAAACCAAAAAATTAAACCAAGTGAAAAGGTGAGGCGAAGAAGGACTATACTTGGGAAGAATCACTATTTGCAAGTCATTACGGGTCTCGAGGTGCCTTAGGAGCTTTATTTTTTTCTTGGATGGTTTTGAAAGTGCCACCAATAATACTGCCACCAATTTGCTCTAGCTTCCATACTTTTCCAAAAGCAGCTTTCATACTCAGTTTTGAAGGATCACCTGCATAAACGCCTGAGCAGAAGAAATTGCCACTGTTAATCTTAAAATCAATGAAAATTTCTAAAATACACTGCCACCGATTGAGCCCGGGATGTATCTTAGCAGAGAAACCAATAGACTATGTTCTCCTGACTACCTCTAATTAATTGCCCCATACAACATACCCAACTTATTCTCGAGACCTATCGCCAGGGGGAAAGCTGTAGGCAACAGGTTCATTAATGATGAAAGCAAACTATCATCGACTATAATATTTTACAAAAGAATTATGAAAGCAGCAATCGTATATTTAGTCTCACAAAAGGCAGGTTACTGTCTACAATATTTCTTTGATTCAAAATCATATTCTGCAAGGTAGTGATATTAGGACTTAGAATGCACCGGGTACTTAGGTAAGACCAATCTAAGTGAAAATTGATGCACATTTTAAGGAATGAATGCCATAAAGGAGTGATTCTTCAATCAAAATGAGAAATGCATATTGTAATTCATTACAATTTTGTTCCTTGTGAACAGGGGAAAAGTTTCTCAAGATATTGCTAGTCCCATTGTCAGAGCCCTGAAAGGTCCAGGATCAAGCCACAATGCAGGATGAAGTACACCGACTTCAAAAAATGTCCAAAAATAAAATTCTTTCAATGAGTATGTACTATCTGGTGAAAACGACAAAATGTCACCTGAACAGAATGGCTCTATTAGGCGTTCAAAAACCTCATCACCAAGATTGCGCCGCACAAACTCCTCAACTGATTCCTCATGACCCTGTCACCTTTGTCAAAATACTAGAAGAAATGAGGCTATTTACTCCAAATGACTATCTATATTAGATGTAATGCATATCTTCACCATGTCGAAGGGTGATATGAACTAAAATAAGCAAGCTAGAGAAAGGTTAAAAGACACACTGGTGGAGGAGGGCGGATTCCAAGTGCACCAAAGCCGGCCCTGAGCTTGCCGCCAATGCTCATTAAATCAAAGAATGGAAGATCAGCCGGTTTGGAGGGTACTGGCCTCAATTTCCCATTCCATAATACAAATCGAGGCGCATTAGGGTCTCCCAATATCAAATCATCTTTTAAACCACTATCCACCTGCAACATTGAACACAAGCAGTGCATCATACATGCAATTACATGATATGCAGGGCAACACATGTTACTAATGGAGGAATTAAAAGGGGATATTCCTCTTACAACCAGACCAAGTCTATAAAAATCTTCAAATGTAAGGAGTTCAGAATTAAACAAGCCAACGAAACGCGACGCAGCTTTACCAAATCAACACTAGAAATACAGTAAAAAAAAATTTAAATTCATCTCTATCTCCAGCTTTCTGATAGAAGCATCCTCCTCTTAATGTTTACTTCTCTTTCTTTCTGGCCCATCTCTCCAACAAGCTACAGTCCAGTCCAGTACCAAGCTAAAACAAAGGTCCTGCAGTTACACAATGCACACAGCTAACTGGTGCATATGAAAATGTGCCTCTCGTTTCCTCTTCTGACCGTCGCAATTCTCCTCATGAATTAAAATGCCATAATTCCACTTATCTAATGACCTGACGACTAAGCAACTGCACTAGATGGCTTCTTCGTGACACCCACGCCCACTAAAAACCCACCAAGAGCAAAACGGGCTAAAAATCAGCTAGGGCGGTATGACACACCACCATGGTGAGTATGGGATCGGACGGCTGGAAACTATTGGGGCCCTCCTCCCACAGGTAGCCCTCCCTCTCGACGGTGGTGATGTTGCCGCCGACGCGGTCCCTGGCCTCTGTGACGACCACGTTGGGGGCTCTGTCGCGGTGCTTCGTGGCGAGCGCCTGGGCGATGCAGAGCCCGCTGATCCCGCCCCCAACCACTACGCAGTCGGCCAATTCTCCGCCGGCGGCCCTCGACTGGGAGATCGCGGGGCCCTCGGCGACGGAGCACCGGATCCCGGCGGGAGCGCGGGTGGTCCGGACCGAGCGGGAGGGCTTGTGGGTAAGAAATGGGTGGACGACGGAGGCGGCTGTGGCAAGAGTGGCCATCATGGCGGGGGAGCCGGAGAGGTGTTCGGTGGATTGCCTCACCGAATGTTTGAGGATATGGTGAAAAGGAGAGTTGTTATTGGATGATGATATCTTCTTCGCGGGATCGGGGGAGACACTATTGGTTTGCGCCGGATAATTTCTCGGCGGGGGCTCATCTACATTTTTACGCGGAGGGCCATGTCAGCTTCCCGGTTAATTTGCTCGAAAGTTAAAAATCGTCTCTCTACCTTTTTCTATTAAAAAAAATAAAGTAAAAAAAATCATCTTTTAAAAAAATTTTGACCAATAACCGATTCGATAACAAATTTGCCGACCCCGTCAAATATTCATTCATACAAAACTTTTTCTTTTCTTTTGTATTGGCATATTTGACTCTCTCTCTCTCTCTCCAGACCACTAGCTCGAAGTTCGATTGGTCATCACAGTGAGTGACGAATCTGCGAGCTCAAGATCTCATGTCAGTTCCATGAATATTTTTTGGTGATAAAAAAAATAATTTGGAGTAAATTTATCACAATTATATAAGTTGGGATTTTTTGTGGTAAAAAAATAATAATTTAAAATAAATTTATTACATATATATCAATTTGAGATTTTCAAGGTATTAACCCTAAATTATAACATGACTTATATCAATAATTTGACTAACGTGGCATATTTTAGAAAGTAGATAATCATTTTTAAACAAAAATTATAACGTGGTTTATTTTATTTTTGAGCAAAAGTAAAGGGACCATCAGTAATAATATTTATATAATTATTATTTAAAAACTTAAAATGTCATCACATGCAAGAATTCTTTTTTTTTTTTTCACACCATAGAAGCTTTGCTTGCGCAAATAGACGTTAAATTTGTAAAAGAATAGACTTTTCATATACTTATTTTTTTCATCTAAATAAAACATGTTAACAAAAATTGGTAATTTCAACGATCATCGTTATGTTTCTAGCAAATGGCCTAAAAGCAATTGTCATTGACTCTAATAAGTTAAACTCTCAAAACACATTTTTTTAAGACCAAAAAATAGTTTGCATAAACATCACTTGTTGGTGTTATAAAGCGGATAATTTCCCTTTTTGGAAAATAATTTGGCGGTACTGAAACGAGATTATCAGTTTGTAATTTTCAAATACCTCGCGGGTGCGCACTGCGCACCGGCGAGTACGTTAGCACGAACTTAATCGTTCCAGTTCACAAAATTCTTGCGTTCCCTTTGTTCCCGCCCAAGTTCACTGCTCGTCGATTCTTCTTCTTCTTCTTCTTCTTCTTCAAGCGACTCCGAGAGACTGAGCGAAAGCTTCGCTTCTCTCTCTCCACGAAGTCTCGGTGGTCGCCATTTCTGATCGAGCCTCACCTCTCCTTGGATCGTCGAAGTCTGCGCTTGCTGCGTCTTCAGGTATATTTTGGCGATTACACTTCCTCGAGCGATTCGGCTTCTGTTTGTCTGTATCTCAGTTCGACCATCGCTCGAATAAGTTAATCAATAGATGTCTCTGATTCCTTCGGTTCACGATGGGGCGGATCAGTTTTTGAGTGAGCTTCGTGCTTCGTTTGTTTTCGTCAGTATTGGAACTACGGAAGTTTGAGAATCGGATAGTCAAGGAACGTCTCTTCTGTGCTTGTCTGAATTTTGTAGGTGCATTTTTGCTGTTGTGATGATTTGAGAAACGGCGAAGTTCAGGAGACTTCTTAAACAAGTTTGTGGAATTCTGACGTCGGCAATTTGCATCGTCAGCTGATTAGGTCTCTGGATTCGTCCGAAAAGAGTCAATCTGAAAAAAAAATAGATGGTGGCATTATCCATGAGGAGGAATGAGGCTTAGTGTATTTAAGCATCTGATTCGGTTTCCGTTGGAGACTTAGCCCAGTTTCGGCTCAATGTTATCTGTACAATTTGTCGAGCCTCATCTGCTGCTATCAGTGGTCTTTTTGCAGAATCCTCTGTGAAATTGACTGTTAGATTCTTTAATTTGATTGTCGCAAGCTTGAATATGTTTTTCGTTCGCTCTGTTAATTTAGACTTTTCAATTGAATTCATGCTTTATGCATTATATCAGGCCTTTCTGGTTTACTTTGCTCATGCATCTTGATAAGGATTTTGTAATTAATGCTCCAAAGGAAAAATTGTTATGTACGGGCTGAAATCTTGCAACAACACATTTGAGAATTGATTCGACCAGAGTTTTCATCTTGGGTGCAGGAGCAGATGAGTGGCAATCGCAGTTATGGAAGTAACTTCTTTACAAGCAGCCAATCAAGGAAAATTTCCATAGGAATTATGGTGGACTCATCAGCAAGGAGGATACCTAGACCAGTGAGGGACAATGAGGTCGCAGTGCCAACTGAGTTTGGTGTAGACGCTAACAAGCAAGATTTAGCTGGGCGAGGTGTAGCAGCTATTGACAGAGGAAGGCAAAATGAAAGTCGGGAGCATGAAGGATCCCCATGGATTACCAAGAGATCTAATTACAAAAACTCAGCAGGTTCAGAAAGTGTATTACGTGCAAAGCTTACTGGAACTAAAACAGACAAAAATGAGATGCACAGCAAACCCAATGGATTGAAAGGTGCACCAGTGGATCACTCAGTTCAACTTTTTCCCAAACAGGCCTCTGTTCTACAATCTGATCATGTCAGCCAGAAAAGGTTCAATGACCACAAGATAAATGAAGAGAGGAATGAAAATGCAGAGACTGTGCATAAGTGTGCATCTTCGACTGTAAGGGTACCGCTTACATCAAATGGAACAACTCTGGCTGACAGGACTGGAAGTAAAGTGAAGAATCAAAGTGAATCTTTGAGGATCAAGCTCCGGGAGTTGCTGGAAACTGTTTCCTCACCTAACAAAGAGAAGTCCAGCTGGCAGCCTGTTGAGGTTGGTGTCACTTCGCTTCAGTCAGAGCAGAACTTGAATCGAACAGTTGATACAGTTGCTAAGCCTAAACAAAATTCAGATACGATAGAGAACGATTCTGAAAGCCCAGATTGTTCAAATAGAAGGCCAGTGACTCGAGCTTTGACCCGAAAAAAAGCCTCAAGTAAGTCACGTCCGAAGAAATTAGAAAGTGGTCTTCTCTCGGCTTACAAACAGAAATCCAAGGAAAGAAATAGTTTTACGTTTGAAGAGGGGCACATTGGAATACGAGGTACTGCCAAAGGAAGTTCCTCAAAATTTATCAGCAACCAGAAAACTGAGAGAAAATATGCCAGAATTGATCCGCGCAAGCTTTCATTTTCTTCGAAGAACAATCAGGATGAGAATCAGCACTCAACTGACAGATATAAAAATTCACCATCAGAGGAAAGATCATCTCCACATGGTTATAGAAGACGAAGCTTGCTTAATGTCACTTTGCCTGTCGACGTCAACCCAAAAAAGATTTGTCGAGAAAAAGATCTCCCAAAGCAACCAGCAATAAGCAAACCAGGTCAGCATGAAGCTATTAACAGCCCAGCTTTAGCCAATAATAAGGACCAGAGAGACTGTACTGGTAACACATTTCCAAAAGTTTATGTCGATCGACGAGATGATTCCCCAAGTCCAACATTTCAAAGAACTCGGATGGCGGGCTCCTCACCAAGTCCATTGACTCAAGAAGACCGGGCGGAGCAGGAAGCTGGTAATTTTGTGCAAGGAAAAGGAATTTTTGACAAGGAAGATATCTTCGGCTTCAAGAGTTTTCATTCAAGGAAGCTTCAAGATGGATCTAGGGTGCAATCTGAAGCTTTTGTATCCCCCATTGTTTATCGTGTTTCTTCTTTTTACTGATGATATTGAATCATTGATAAGGATTTTTATACTACATTTACTTGAATACGGTTTTGTCTGTCAATTGGCTTCCTTATTAAACATCCAGGAAGTTGCAAAGGAGCTTCCAGATTCTCCTCTGAGAAATGCAGTCCTTTCGAAGGAGAAAGACGTAGATCATAGCTCGTCTGAATCATCATCTGAAGAGAAAGAGTCAGAAAGCTCTGAGGAAGAAGGTATATCCATCATGGAACCCATTGCTCCAGTTGTTGATTGCAAATTCCGTCACAGAATTGATGATAGGTGGATATTGGTATAATAACTAGTGCTTTGATTTTATTTCCCCCATGGATTACAAGCATCATGGGATTGGGGGGTGCAATTGCCGTACATATCTTGTTAAAGGAATTGATGTTTAAGGCAAATGTGTATCTGTAATTAAGGCTAAATTTGATAACTGCCGAAATATAGTTTTGTCATGCAGATGTATTGTTTACATGTGGGTGTTGAGAGTCATTAGCAGTTTAGAAGAGCTACTTTCTTGGATTTATCACTAAAATAATAATTTAAGTTGAGTTAATAATAACATCTGTTCCCTTATGTGCATGGCAATTTGAAATCCTCTTATTGCGTCTGGGATTAGACATGTTGCCTCAGTAGAATAGTTTTGCAGAAGTGAACGACTGTCACAAGTAGAAGCTAAGATTTGCTTCAGTAAGGACTATCTAACAAAACTATATTTAAGGTGCAGTGTTGGTGAGTTTTGTTGACAATTATATCATGAATTGTAATCATCCAACTGAAGTAGCATGTCTGTAGGACAAGCATATTATAGTCTACTACTTAGATATTCGCTTAATCTTAAATACTGGTTGACGAGGGTACTCAGGCTGGATGAAAGCGTTTAACCAAGTATTTGAGATGAACGTTTGGAGTAAAATAAAGCACTACATGATTTATTGGTCTGAACCAGTTGAAAGTTGGCCAAAAATAGAAAAACAGGTAGCTGTGGCCTCTGCCTGTTCCTTCTGGGGTTTTCTCCTTCATACTATTTTCTCTTTTATCTGCTCATCTTCCCCCTATTTTAATTTTCTTAGCTATGTATAATGTTCTCCTGCAGGTCCTCACGAAGAGGAGGCATTCTCACCGGAAACTGGTGTTGCTGAGAAGCTGAAGTTTATGCTGCATAGAACTAAGAGGCAGTGCAGTGATGGAGGAATTAAGTCTCGTGATTCTGATCCTGCCTCAAGCTCTCCAAAAGGCATTAGTCCTGCACTATCTTTTCTTCATTCCTTTACTCTCAAATACCTTATAAGTTGTTTTCTCTTTGTGCATAAGCTTCTCAAATAATTGTCTGGCTTGAAATTGCAGAGACTGGAGAAAGCAATTTGCTGCAACATACAGTGGAAGAGAATACAGAGGATGGATATGCAAGGTTCGCTTCTTTTTTCTTTTCCCCTCATTCAATGTCCTAACATAGCAGTATAGTCTCTTCATAAGTTGCTTCCTGCTCACTCGTCATTGCATGATAATGATTCTTCAGGGATTTTGGATTGCTTGCGTTGGCATTAGAGAAGCTTAAAAGCAAGTTGAAGTCAGTCACCAGGAAGAAGTCTGCTGAAATTATGACATCTGTTACTGAGAGGATTCGTGTGCAGCTGCAAACTGTTGAGTCTCAAATTCAATCAGATATGTAGGTGTACATAAGCTAGGCCGCTCTTAATTGAACAGTCAATATCCTTGCGTGTTACAATATCTCTTTTCTTCCTTTAGGGGGAAGCTTAAAAGCCTAAACAAACAGAAAAGGAAACGTCTAGAAACAGAATTCCAAGGTAAGAACTATTATCTCACAGGCTGCCATAGTCATTTTGACGACAGCATTGAAATGTGGAACTGACTAAATGTTTATAACACTTTCCAAACTTTTACCCCGTATAGCGACTATGAACTATGTGCATCCTTTCATTACATGTTGAAACAAATCAATGGAGGGTAATGTTCTGTCACATTGTTTGACTATTTTGTAAGAACCATTTGTCGGCCTTTATCTATTAGAGTATGAAGACCACAATCCACAGTCAAGGTCCTCCTCCAGTGACTTGCAGAAATGATTGTTGGAAGGTGATGTCACCAGATGAAAATGATCATGATGATAAGTTTATTTATCATAGGTTGCCATGGTTTAGAACTATATATGGCCCTAACATGTTAGATGACCCTTGTGCATATATATATAAACATACATAAATGATCCTTGCATATCATAAATGGCACTTGTCACTACTTTCGCACTGGCATGACTTAACTTCTGGTAAAACTTTTCCTGACCATGGACAAGTTTTATCTACAATGTACTAGTGAACTTCGGACATTAGACTGAGAGCTAAGATAACTCTTGTAATATGGTTACTTTTTTAATTTGACTTTGCATATACTATAGTAGTGCTGAGGGTATTTTATGTGTTTCATTGTTTGCATCATGCCTTTGGAAGGTTCATTCTTAAGTAGCCTTGGTCATCCTTTGCTCCCTTAGGAGTCTTGTACATCACAATGTTTCTTTGCTTCTTAATTGCAGAGCAAGATGAGCAACTCAACTTGATTCACGAGAATTTCATAAAAGAAATTAATCGGCACCTTCAGAGTTTCAAAAGCACGATTGAAGGTCTTGAGAAGAACAAAATACAGTTGGCAGAAGTTATGGAGAAGCAGAGTATGTTCTTTTGCTCTGGTGGGGTTTGCTGCATGAAGACTGCATGAGCAGCGTAGTTTGACTACTTTAGAAGTGCATAGTCATCTTGAAATTCACATAAGTTGGCATAAATCAAGATTTTCTGGGACATTGAAGATAAATGTGACCTCACAAATAATACTTGCGTCTAAAGAGGCATCAATAAAGAATCTTAAACAGAAGTTTGACAGTAGAGCCCGACTGCCTGAGTACAGATAAGATTAAGTCTCTTAGTTCTTTGAGAAACCCACATGTAGTATAAGAAGGTACTTTAAGCACAACATTACTTAATTCCCATATGCTTCTAGACCTGTGGCTTAACTGATTTGTATTAATCAACTGAATTGTTCTCTTCACTACATAATGATGAAATGAGTTGGGTGCAGGTGCAACTATGTTGAAATTTACGATTTGGTACTGTTGGTTTTCCTGTCCTTCAAGAATATTAACACTTCCCTTCACTTTCTGCAATTTCAGAAGCTTCACACAAGAAACTTATCTTGCAACTGGAAGAAGCAATTGGGACCCAACTCCATGATGCTGAGAAAAGGATCTTGGACATGAACAAGGTAAGTTTCTTGACCTCATGCTCGCAAAAATATACTGGTAGCACGTAGACATTCAAAAGCGCTACTCATTGGACTGTTTCACTTACAAGGAAGTGTGGCTCGAATTTTGTTCTCTGTTTTGATCTTGATTGTTTTCATGTAGATTATTGTCTTTGCAATATTCTGTACCTCCAACTACTCATGCTATGTTGTTTGCGGTCTAATTTTCTGAAGATTACGGTGATAGGACATAACGTGATGATGCACGAATTATGACTAAAGTAGAGCCGAGACAAGATTAGGAGTTTTCATATGGCCTTGTGACGATTTTCTTTTTCAATATTGATTGCAGTTGGCGAGGGAGCAAATGCTCCAGTTGAAACTTGTCATGGAGAAGTGTTTAGAAGGCGGACTTCTATCTTGAAATCATGTCTACTTTGGTTTGCAAGCAGCAGCCGCTCTGGGGACCGGTCTGGAGGATAGTAAACTGCACGAAGAGCCTGAAACTAATCGTCTTTCTAATCTGAAACATCTTTCATACTTAATGCTTTTGCTTGTACATTCTCATATTTAGATCTCCACCATCGACGGTGCTAACATAGGCCCACTCCGTTCTTGATATTACTTTTCGAGGGTAACAATGTTATAGAAGAATGACATTCGGGATCTGTTCGTAGCAAACAGGTGGTTTCCTTTTGTTTCTGATATTTGAAGCAGCGCAGCACCTAATGCAAGGCATTATTTTCACTAGCTCGTAGCCAGATTCTGACATGATTCTTTCTAACTACTACTTTGAAAGGCATCTTCATTCAATTTCAAGCAATTTGACAATATATTTACATTTCGGAAAAAAGAGTAGGATGGATTGTGGCATAGTTGCTTAGTTGGCCGGTGCTGGAAAATTATGTTCCTTTCATTTGTTTAGTGGGAGAATTATTGTCAGTCAGCCTTTGTGGGGAGCATACAATTGGATATGCTCTGTGCCTGTTGTGATTATGATATACCTGAAGGCGAAGCATAGAAGCTATGTCCGACACCGGCAGCCACTGGAAAAGCTTTCTCAACCCGGCTGGCGACTCCCGAAGAGTGAGCCACTCCTAGACCAGCGAAATCAGTGGAGCAAGCTACGACTTCTTTTCCTCACGGAGCCAGCCCTCCATTCTGCTCCGAGCTTTAGGAGATTCATTCTCAAGGGAACACTTTCAGACCACAACTGATGTTTGTCTTGTTGTCCTGTCCTCGTGGTAGCATTCTTATACCCAACGGATAATTTTACTTTAGTTGCTAGCCAGTTTTCTCTATTAGATCCTCGGATGAAGAACCTTGACCCAGTGCGTCCCCTTTCTCCTTCATCTCCAATAGCAAGAGATCCAAAACTCGGTAGATGTTGTCTGACTCGGGATGTATCTGACCTCTTGCATGGAATGTGTGAATTCCATACCCGATCTGGATCCAACTCCTTCCAGGGGTCTTTGATAAGCCCTTCTCTTTTATCACCGACCTGACAATTGAAGCATCCCGCCATCTCTGGCTGGACGTGTAAATGTTGTACAGAAGCACGTGGTGTCCTGAATCTATCAGGTTCTCGTCTATGATTCTCCTTCCCACAAAACTAGCTAGCACAACGTTGTTATGAGCTCTGCAAGCACTCAGTAAACTTCCCCAGACACTAATATCTGGTTCCACGGGCATTTCCTTGATGAAGTTGAATGCACGGTCAAGCTGTCCAGCTCTTCCTAGAAGGTCCACCATGCACGAATAGTGTTCCCTCTCTGGCATAATTTCGTATTCACTTCTCATTGCATCATAGAGACACCATCCTTTCTTGACCAAACCTGCATGGCTACAAGCCGAAAGGAGTCCAATGAAGGTAACTTTGTTGGGTCTCATTCTCAACTCCTTCATTTCTTCGAAAAAAGAGAGCGCCTGCTCTCCCAGACCATGGGTTGCATGAGCACAGATGATCGTGTTATATGTCATGATATTCTTTTTCATCATGCCATTGAAAACCTTGATTCCTAGTTCTAAATGGCCACACTTGCAATACATTTCTATCAAAGAGTTTTCAACAGATATCACTTCTCCAATTCTAGTCCTAATTGTGTAGCCATGGATTTCTTTTCCATGTGTAACATCCCCAGCTTCAGTGCATACAGGAAGAATGCTTAGAATTGTTACAGCATTCAGTGTAAGATCGAACTTCCAGATATTCCGGAACATGCCGAGGGCTGAATCAGAATCACCGGTTATTGAATAACCAGCAATCATTGAATTGAACATCACGATTTCAGGAAAAGACGACGTGTATAAAATGTTCTCTGCTGCTCTTTTCGTTCCACAGTTCATATACATATCGATTAGCGCGCTCCCTATAACACCATCAGATTCAAACCCTTGTTTAAGTGTATAACCATGCATCTCTTTTCCATGTTTCAGCAACTTCAGCTTTCCAAGTCCAGGCAAAACACTCGATGCAATAACGATATTAGTTTTTATGCCCACATTGTTCATATCTAGATAAAGCTCCATGCTCCGGCGATACTCACCGTTCTGCGAGTAACCCGCAATAAGGGCACTCCAAGACACTGCATCCTTATTCACGATACTGCAAAACACTTCATGTGCCTCGCTAGTGAGCCCACATTTGCTGTACATATCCATGAGAGCATTTGAAACATATATGTCACTCTCAAAACCACTCTTCACTGCAAATCCCTGCAATGCCATTCCCATATGTGCATCTTCCAATTCACCGCACGCAGGCAAAATGCTTGCCACGGTCACAGAATCGGGTTCCAACCCTTCCTGCCCCATTCTCTTAAACAGACTCAATGCTTCAAGCGAATCCCCGTTGCGGACGGCCCCGCCTAACATTGCACTCCAAGAAGCTAAATCCTTTCTCAGCATCTCGTCAAATACATTGCGTGCCTCTGCTAAGCTACCGCATTTAGCAAACATGTCGATCATGGCACATTCGACATAAGCATTCCGTTTTGCATTAAATTGAGTCTCATTAAACTTGATTAAGTCGCACACTTTTTCTCCCACCTCGAGGTCATTTGACCCGGAACAAGCCTTGAGAACAATTGGATAAGTGAAATTGTCAGGGATAATGTCTTCCCTAAGCATCCATCGGAAGAAATCAATGGCTTCAGAGAATCGCTCCACACTGACCAATCCCCTAAGAATGGCATTGTAAGCAACATTACTCTTCCTGGGCATTTCTTCGAACACATCAAGTGCATCATCGAGACGGCCAAATCTAACATAAACGTTGACAAGCTGTGAACCAAACAACCCATCATTAGTTCCGGGCTCAAAGACCCCACCGACAATCAAAATGGCGTGCAGTCTCTTGGCTTCAAGGAGATCGAACGGTGACTTGAGTCGAGAGAACAGGTAGCTGTAACTTTGATCCGAGAAGTGCTGCGAAGAGGACTGTTCCGCCAAATGGGCTTTTGATTGTTGGGTACTCGTGGATTTGATCAATCGCTTTGTTTGGTGAAAGAATTTGCGAAGTGGGTTCAGATGGGAGATGGACGTGGACGCTGTGGCACTCCACAATTTCGATTTACACAGCATACTTCTAGGATACCGTTGGGGCCAAGCTTAAGAAGAGGATTTGATTTCCACGTACTCATTTGACTCGTTTGAAGATCTTGGCTTTGTGAATGAATCTCCACATTCATACGCTTGAAGTTTCGAAGTACCAATTCATAGGATTGAGGGCAGAATTTTAGGAAAAAATGTCACAAATACTACCCGAACTTTATGTTATTTCCGAACTTTTATTTATTCAATGTGGATCCTAAATTTTAGTTTAATGTGCGATGTGATTTCGAATTTTTAATATTTCCAATGTATCTCCTAAATTTTTTGTACATGTTCAATTTAGTCTTTTAAACTATATGAAAATATTCAATGTCTTTCCTTCCATTAATTTAAGATCATGAACAACATTAGACATTATCATATGGTCCAAAGGACTACATTGTATATGTACTCAAAAAGTCCACGGATCGCGTTGAACAAATTAAAAGTTCAGTGAACCACATCGAAAATTAGGTTAAAGTTCGGGATTATATTACACAATGGGCCAACGTTCGGAGATCAGAAATTTGTCATAATCCCAAAATTAAAAGAGACAAAGCCGGTGCAATTTTTTGTAAAGATTGGTGAGCATCAAATGCTATTGTTTTGTTTTTTTGTCAAAAAAAGGGTCACGCTATTCTCACCGCTTTATTGGCTCTAGACGCCCCCTTTACATTGAATGGAGTCTACATTATCCTTGGGTCCACTATTAATTTAAGATTATTTTCACCCTTTTCTCTTCTTTTTCATTTGTTTCAATTTCACTAGAGACGAAATTACGCATGCTCCTCTCTAACAACATTTATTAAGGTTAAATGTGAGGAGTGATCTTGATTTACCATTTTTTTTCTTTTTGCCTTTTCTTTCTCCCTTTGGAATAAAATCGGTGTACCTCTTTTCCATAAATTAGTTTATTTGGTAGATAACTAACTAATTGTTATGTTTTTGACAAAAAAAACTAATTGTTATATTAATGAGTTGTATATTTTTTATTTTTTTTTTGTATTAGGGAACTATTATTGGAGATATAACTTACGCACAAATAAGAGGATAATCTATATGTAAATTGTGTATATGTCATACATCAACTATAATATTTTATTTTTGAGTAAATTCTCCTAAGTTCGATCCAAATACCAAATTTGAAAAATTTGCGATCACGAGGATAATCTAAGAAAAAACAATAAACAATTTGCAGATAAAAATAACATTTTTTACAAGTAATATATGACTAGTGCTTGCATAGGTTATAATAATGGAAATTAAGTTCAGAAGAAGACAAATATGAAGGAAACGTTGAAATGTAATGGATGTGGAAGAAGCATCTAGGGTGAAAAAAAAATTGTTTGGAATGGATGTGGTTAAGTTTTCCCTTTAGTAAAATTGAGAAAAAGAATAAGAAAGAAGGTAAGAAATAATCTTAAATTAAGATTGAGACTCACAAGAGATAATGTAGTCAATTCAATGTGGTAAGAGGGTGTCGGGAGCCAATAAGGGGGTGGAAATAGCGGGAGCCAAAAAATATTGTATGATAAAATAGGATAGGATAGAACCAAATACATATATAATATATTCATTGCTTAAAAGGATACATCATATTCATTACTTAAAAGGATAAATCAGAAATACATAGACTTTATAACAAAGGGAAGCATAACAAAGCTTAGAATCCTGCAATACAAATTCGAATCCAGAAAACAAAAGGATCAACAAAGCACAGACGGGGTTAAGCACATGCTCATTCTATAATAATGGAACTGTCAAGCAAAATAATTGACAACCGACCACTAGATCTCATATTTTCATTAATGGTGAGCACACACCGAAAATTATAGGGATTTTCCCACGTTTTATTCATTGTACACGTACACTAACTTTTATTTATGTGACATTTTAAATTAACGAACTGTTTATGAACTTATCGACATAATTTTTAGTGGCTTACCAATTTGTAATTGGTAAAGTTACCAACATTTGACCACCAAGTTTTATCAAAACTCATATTAATATTTTATCAACATGGTTCCGTAGATTACCATCTTTTGGTATAACCTAACAATACATACCAACTCTGGTATCGAATTACTAACTTTTATTTAAGATATTTATTAACTTTTCCCTGAATAATTTGTCATAAATTGACATTACTAACCTCAATTTGAGTGATATAACCAAATTCATTTTATTTGTAAATTGCCAGCTTCAGAAATAAATCGTTGTTCTTTGCGTAACTTACCAAGAATATCAGTTTACTCACTCTTATACGAAATCACCAACTTTCATTTGAATTATTACCATATGTTATTTGAGTTACTTAACTCTATTTGTTTTTCTGTAAATTAGCACAATAATTCGAGCATGTTGGTTTCAATTCTTTTGCCCCGCCTAAGTGCGTCGTGCTTTGGGGGGTCAAGGACAGCAAGATCGATTCAAACTAATGAGCCGAACCGACTAGAGTCAAGAGTTGAATTGCGCCAAACCAAACTAAGTTTGAAGCCTCACCCGATAAAAAAAAATTAGGATAAAAGTCGAAAAAGTCCTAAACATATTGTAGGGGGTCAATTCAATCCTAAACTTTTTGGTTGTACCAATTTAGTCCTCGACATTTTAACGATCCGCCAATTCGGTTCTAAGACTTTTAATTGTGTCGATTAAGTCATAAACCTTTTGAAGGTTTTTTTAAATTTAGTCCTAAATCTATTATTTGGATAATTGGCTGAAAAAAAAAGTACATTGGCAAATTGTCAAAAGATTTAGGACTAAATTGACAAATCGTCAAAAGGTTTAGGACTAAATTGGCACAATTGAAAAGGTTTAAAATTGAATTGGCCTACGTACAACTGATTTAAAACTTTTTGGACGATTTTCCTATAAAAAAAAATCAAATCCTCGCTTTGTTCAATAGGGTGTTTCCGCAAATGTAGTTTGTGAACCGAACCGGCTTTTGACAGGTCAGTCCAGCTTCAACTTCTTTGAAGCCGAACTAAACCACCGAACCGGTTTTCATTGGGAAAAAAAAAAGAAAAGTCCTTTGTTGACATTCCACAATTTTTTTCCTTTGAATAGGCAATTCCATCATAGAATAGAAATACGGATGCGTTGGCCATGACGGGTCATAATTTTTTATTAGGAAGGAGTTTTGGAGGTTGTTAAGTCCGTTTTCGTCCTCAAAATCCAACTTTTTATAGCCTCTCTCTAACCTTTGCTCTAGTCCAATTTTTAACGTAGTCCTAGCTATCTGTTTGACGTAATAAAATGTGGAAAAATTAGGCAAGAAACCCACATTTAAATCAGAAATGTAGTCAAACTCAATAATTTGATCTTGAATGGGGTCACCTTGTACTGATTTTTGTTAAGTGCATCCTCTGATGTCTAATGCTGAGATTCTGGCTAACAAAAGATCTGAACCACCACAACAACAACAACAAATAATAATAAACGGTGGTGGTAGAGAAGATTGGGCTTGTTATCTCAATCTGGGGCCCAAGTATCTCCACCCTTGCCATGGTTTTTATGGGCCTTGCGTTTTTCAAGGACACGTGGGATGTGATCAATGATCCGTATGCTCGTGGGAAGAAATATTTATCAAGACATTTTGAAACTATATATTGATGCATTTACCCACATCAAATAAGAAAAAAGTATACTTTGGCAAATTGTCCCTCCCTCCTTTTCCCCGTCTAACTCTTTCTCTTCCTCCCTTCTCTTCCCCTTTACCTCTTCCATACCCTGCTTTTCTTTAATGTTCATTTTAGGTGCCTTTCTTTTCTCTCCCTATCTGCTTTGAGAGTTTGTGTCCGTGAATAAAATTCTAGGGCCGATCTTGAGTGGATGCGAAAACTAGTTCGGTCACTCTTCTTATCAATCACGGCAAAAGGACATCTTAAGTGCCAATATTTTTTTTTTTTTGGGATTATTTAAGTGCCAAATTGGAGAAAAAACAATCACTTTAATGCTAACAACGAGAAATTCCAATGACTTTATCACATTTGACACTTAAATAATCATTTTTGAAAAAAAATGACACTTAAGTGATCCAAAAAATAATCACTTTAATGTCAAATTAGAGAAAAATGATTACTTTAATGTCAACGACGAGAAATTTCGGAGACCTTACGGGAGTTGGCACTAAAATAATCGATTTTTAAAAAAATTGATACTTAAGTGATCCAAAAAAAATATTGGCATTAAAGTGAGCGCCATATATAAATATTAGCACTTGAGGTGTCATTTTGGAGATCGACAACCAATAAGGAGGATTGTCATGACGTAGCCCTACAAAACTCTTCAAGATTAGGCCGCTCTCCTCTCCCCGATTTAAATTTGGGTCAAGTTTTATGATTTTACTTTCCCGAGCTAGACTCAAATATCGATTTGGGAGTTCTTTATAGATATTTTATTTGTGTTCTTTCAACATGTTGATGTTGATGTCTCTACAAGGCAATGGTGATGAGGGCATCGATCCTAGACGCACACCGCAAGTCTTTGCAAATGGAGTAGAAGAACTCGGCGTGTGCTCATCACCGAATCGATAATCGGCAATCAAATGTTTACTGCAATGCATTTATTCTCAAGTGATGAGAGCGTGCTTTCACTATATATCTTGTGCTTTGTTATGTGGTTTTAAGTTTTGTTTTATTTCCTAGTTATTTAGGATTTGCTAGACTCGAAAACCTTCTACATACTTCTTGATTATTCCGATATATGAATGGCATCTATCTTTCGATAAAAAAAAAAAATGCCTAAGGCCCCGTTTTAAGTCAACCTTTCTCGTTAGACTTACCCCCTCTTAACATGGCTACTGACTTGACAGATTCCTGGGATTAGTCAACATCCCGTCTCAAGCGTTTTGGCTTTGATCCTGTATGTCCGTCGACAGATCACGTGACACGAAGAATCTTCCTCATCAGGCCATGGATCTACCAGTCCTCGATCGGGCGGGAACCCCATAAGAGGTAGGCAAAATTTGCGCCTCCGGTTCTCATGACTTCCCGTTACATACGTCATTCAAGAGCTCAATCAAACCGGTTTCCGATCGCAGAACAAACAATGGGAGAATAAGGGGAAGATGGATCGTGAATAGGAGAAAATCTAAATAGACCCAGATTGAGAAAAGAGGACGTCAAAGTGATGCAGGATGCATGATGAAAGTTGACTATCATCTCCCACTACAGCTGAAAAGAGAGAGGGAAGGGAAGGGCATGGATTTGCAATAATTCTAGGGTTTTTGGAGAGGACACAATGTCTTGATCAGCATTATTAAGCTTTGACAACAGACTTCTCCTTGACTCTGTCAAATCCTTCACCTTGGGATGCCACTCAAGTTGCCTAATCCCTCTCCTCCTTTCCTTCCTTGAAAGTGATCAAATTGGCGCAACAATTTCTGCCCCTCTTCTTTTAATCTTTGCACGTGCTTTGCTTTTCTCCGGATCACATTCTTGAATTCTACACCACCTAAATGAATAAGACTGATATTTCCATTTCGCTCAAATACGACTGATACAAACCCCTATCGATTCGACATAATAGAATTTCTCGGGTGCCCATACAATTAATGAAACCATGCAGAGAGATGACAAGCATGTGCTCGTGTTGCATATAATGTTTCCAACCGGTCTATTCTTCATAGATTGTCGCGAGCGCTAGGGCTTCTCGCGCGTCGCCGCCAACGTGGCTTGCCTCCTGTTGATGTAGAGCTTTTCCCTTTTTCTCGAAGAAAAAGAGAACTGTGGGTCATGTTCTCTTAGGGCATTAACATCAAAGGGTTCCTACAACTTCCTGATTAGTACACACGATCGATCCATCGAAAGCTGTTGAGTCCGCAACTAGAAGGGGCAAATTGCGATTATTATAACGGAACTAATGAAGGATAGCAATTAAGCACAAGGTTGTCTAATCCCATTATCTCTCTGCCTCTCGATCTCTATGGTTGATCTTTCTTGTCAATGGGTTGTCATCCTCTCTGCTCAAGGAGGGGAGGAAAAGGAGGGTGGGAATAC
This sequence comes from Rhodamnia rubescens, assembly GCA_021437795.1. Classification (NCBI taxonomy): domain Eukaryota; kingdom Viridiplantae; phylum Streptophyta; class Magnoliopsida; order Myrtales; family Myrtaceae; genus Rhodamnia; species Rhodamnia rubescens. Next base: position 3,235,380 of record JAILYA010000028.1, on the reverse strand, counting down.
GTGTCGATGGGGGTGCGTTCTTGTTCAAGGACATCTCGATTATGCTGGTCGAGGTTTTCGAGAGATCGGAGGAAAAAGGGTTTCTTCCTCTTCTTCTTTTTTTTTTTTTCGGGTGTGTGTGTGGATTGAACTTTCAGAATCCTTGTGTCTGAATGATGTGAACTCCGACATTCATTGACGATCGCCATTAAACATCCCATCAATCCCCATTTTGTTGGGGGGTTTTCAAGGACTAATCGTGCCCTTTTCTTGCATGATAATTACTTAGGGTGGTGATGCGTGCATATTATCCATTCTCAGATGATGATCTGCAGGGCCAAATGGAGTGATGGAGAGTTTTATCCCAAGTCGAGAATCCGACGACACTGGTGGTGGCAAGATAAGTGGGGAAGATTACCAAAATAATCTTAAGTATATTATAATTTTGTCAATTTAATTTTAAACATTTGTTGTCAATTCAATTATAAACATTTTTCATTGATATCAACTCCGTCCATCCACTCAATTTTGATCGAAATATTTAACGATGCGGTGTCGACGCCGATGTGGTAATTTTTAATAATATTTTAAAAGATAATTTTTTTTTTTTTTTTTTCTTTCTCTGTCTTCTTCAACCTCCAACTAGCGACTCGCCGGCCTCAGGCGAAGCTCGTCCTCACTAGCCATTGGTGAGGGAGGCGAGCCTCGCCTTGACCTAGGCGAGGCCTTTTCCAAAGTGATGCCAACCTCGCCTAGATATGGCTAGGTGATGAGTTGCTAGCCCTCACCATGCCACCGGACCTCGGCGATCGGCTGGAGATTGAAGAAGATAGGGAAGAAAAAAAGGAAAATTAAACCTAATATAATTCAAGAAATATTGAAATATTATAAAATTTGCTACGTCAACGATTTTCTGAGCAAAATTGATTGGATGAATTGAATTAACCAAAATGCAAAAGGTTTAGAATTGAATTGGCAAAAAAAATTATGATTGAATTGACACAATTTGCAATAGATTTGAGATTTTTTTTTGTAATTTTCTCAAATACGTGGGATTTTCTAGGTTGGAAATTATATGATTTAGTTTAAAACTATATATTTATATTGTTAAACTAAATCATATATACATATTATGCAGAGTTAATTCCTTAGAAAAATTAAACTTTAAGTCAAATCTCAATTATGTCTAAATTTTCGTCTAAAAAGACCTCAAACTTTCACTCTAGTCTCAAATTCATCACGGTGTCCAGAGAATCGTCACTGATTTTTTTTTTTTTTATGATTATCAACATCGGGAGGCTGTTGTTGTCTCATACGAAGGGGAGACTACTGATGAAGACGCAAGTTCCGATAATAGATCCCTAATTAGCCATGAAGTAGATCATTTTGAAGAAACTACCTGTGATTTCCGGACCGTGGGGGATTTGATACTAGATCGAAATGGGGATTTTTTTTCCAAACAAAAGAGTTCGGAGTAAAACTGCGATTCGACCTAACATCGAGGGTCATTTTAGAGAATTAGGCTTATCTTATACCTCGTTCATGAAATTTCAAAACAAAAATGTTTTAAGTGCCCTTGCGTTCCGGTAGGCTTAATAGGTCGCCTGAATTCAATGCAAAGACAACCATAAAAAAAAATGGCTTCTTCTCCTTCTTTTTCCCCTGTAATTTCAGCAGTTTTTGTGGTTCGAAAATGTGGCTGAGAGAAATCAAAATTAGGACAGCGATCCGCCTTCTCTACGTTCTTCATGGACATCTCCATCTTCCATGCTTTGTTTTTCTCCTTGTTTTGGCTCTTTTCTTTCTTTCTTTTTCCCCTTTTTTTTCCTTTTTTGGGAGGCTTCCATAATAACCGAAAAAAGGGTTTTCTTTTTCGAGCGAGAAAATACTATTTTTCGGCATTCCCGGAAAGACCCACCTCCACATGTGGATCTAAAGCAAACATCGCTCGTGCGGATTTCCAAATTATGCGTCGCAACTTATCTGCTCGGATTTCTTGAAAAGACATGAATGACGTAAACCGGATGAAGTAAAATAACGCCGGGAATTGGAATGGACAACTCCCGTGATTTCACGCGACGAGCAGATCGTGCGCGCACACGGAAGCCGTGAAATTGTTTCGATAGGAAGAAATGAAAAAGTTGGAACGAAATGGGCTTTTTTGACTTCGCCTTTTTCTGGCAATACGAGGAAAAAAAAACACGTAAAAAGACATGGATCGGGCGAAGTAAAGAGCGGCTCGTAAAAGAAATAAGTGGGGGCGTAGTTTGAAATTGAAGTTGCCCAATTCAAGGCATTGTTCGAGACAAGATCCACTTAAAGTGCCGTTTTAAGAAAGCGGTCCCAGCTCGGGGCCGCAATGGAAATTTCCCAACTTTCGAGGTGTATATTGCAAGATGTAAAATATAGTTTGCTATTTATCCCTATTGTTAAGCTTAGTGACCCCAAAGTTCAGGCCGGCAATTTCAATTTTGAACGGGGTAAGTACTCATGGTTCCGTCCCTTTTTAGTAATTTCCCCTACGGGAACCAGGACAGCCACCCAATCAAAGAGGCGACAGCGATCTGGTGCATCCGAATTCACTTTAGTGAAAGATGTGACGTTGGATTTACAGTTGGATGAAGTAGTTGATGGGTCCCGCCGAAATCCTCAATCGTTCGCAAGGTGGGCCTCACCTCTTGAAAGCAGCAGCATCTTCCAATACAATGATTAACCAGTCATGATACGACATGTGTATATCCCAAAATAGAATTGACACAAAGTTAACGTAAAGAAAAAAAAAATTTATTCCCCCACCACTTTAATTAATTGCGCTTTTTATGTTCGGAATCATTGTGACATACCCACTTGATTTGATTTTGACGTGGTTATTTTCTGGGATTCCGTGTCACTACTCTGGTGATTAGTCTAGCATGGTAAAAGATAAAAAGGGATTTCGTTTTACCACTATTTTTCCCTCTTTAGGAGAAATTTACGCACTATTTTATTCGTTGAGTAGCTTGGGACACGCGTCACAATACTTTTTGAAGTAAAAATTTATTTAATTACGTAATTTCATTTTTCTATTTGTAAAGCATTTTTTTTACTCTAGAAGTATCTTTGGAGCTAATTGAAAAAGTATAAAAAAAAAATTACTTCTCTGCATAAGTAAAAAAGATCATTATTTAGTCGGAAGTTGACTTCTAGAGCGTAAGTGTTGCCATGTGTGCCCTTGCATGTCAGTTGAGTTCTTTTTACTTATCTTTTCTCTATTAACGACTTCTTGGTATTGTTTATCAATTATTTATGAGAATAACGACTCACTTGACGAGTTGAGAAAATTTGTGGCTAGAATTCGCATTGCTCTCGAGTTGTTTGTTGTAATGATGCCGACCGTGGCATGTCGATGGCGATGGTTTCTACACGTCGCTTAAATTTACAACGAGTTATAAGTTTCGAGGTTAATTTTTGACTTTATGAAATGAAGTTTCAAATGATTTTGATGTGAATTTTTAGGAAGTCCTCTCCCCAAACCTACAATGTCATTCACACATTTTTTGGGGTAAGACTCGTGATAACATTGGTTGATTAGAGATCACATGATTAAGCACAATTCCAAGCATTACACATAGCTTCCATAAAATAAGGAAAAATTTTCAATTAAGGCCTCGAAGTGCCATCATTTTCTCAAATAAAGACTCGAAGTGATCATTATTTCAAATAACGGTCTAAAGTGTCCTATTTGTTTCAAATAATAACTTAAAGTAATGATGCATATTTTAAATAAGGACCTCATCTCGCCGGCCGACCCGCTAAATATTCCGATTGGTTAGAGATATTTTCGTCAAACAACAAATTTAATTCAATTTTTAGTTAAATTAAATAAAAATGAAAATATAAAGATTAAAATACAAATAAAAATAGAAAAAAAAAGAGGAAACACAAGTGGGACACTTGCCCTCCCACCTATGGTTGCTGTCGGGTCACCGGCACCTCGGTAGAGGTTGGTGGGTCGAGGGCCGCAAACCCTTGCCCATATCCGGGACAGGGTCGTGGCCCTCGCCCCGGCCGGCGGGGGTCGCCGGCGATCCCAAGGCAACCATCGTTGCCCCATCTCCGTGGAGTGACGTTCGCTCGTGTTTTTTTTTTTTTTTTTTTTTAAAAATTTTAGGAAAACTAAAAGAGAAATAAACAATGAAAAAAAGAAATTTTTTTAAGAGAGAGTAAATGATGGAAATACCCATAATCAATTGGTGAGAGGTTTTCATTTGAAATAACGAGAAGCGATTCGAGCCTCTTATTCGAAAAAATGTCCATTTCAATCCCTTATCTAAAAAAAAAAAAAAGAGAGCACTTCAGCCCTTTAATTAAAATTTTCCCTAGAATATGGGTCCAAGTTCGATTGAATGTACCCATTGGGACTCATCGGGTGCAAATCTCTCACCGTTAATTATCGTGATAGCACCTTAGAACCTTTGATTGCAAAGTAAAGATCACGAGATTCCTTCCTTTGGCAAATCGCAAGCCTACTAATCACATAAGGTTTAACTCAACGAAAATTTTGCCGACCTTTCATTCCACATAAAATCCCCTTTAATTCATCGGAAGTGACAGCAAATTGTGTTTTCTCTATGTCACTAGACACCCTTTTCGCTAGTGGCAGGCGTACAGTTGAAAAGCTAAGAAAAGAGAGACAGCAGGATCTGTGTATCCAAATTGAGGACGGTCCCGTCAGCTCCCACTTGGTTATGACTTCGATCCACTGCAAAAATGTAAGATCATAAGCAATGAGTAACAACAGTTAAAGAAAAGTTAATCAAGTGTCTTAAGTCAAACGAGAAAAAGCTTTGATTTCTCTTTTCATCATGGCCGCCCCTTTACTTTATCTTATTTTATTCAGAAGTCAGATTCAATACATGGATGTTCACCATTTGAGAGGCAGGAGAGGGAGTTAACCTGGTGAATCCTTTTTTTTCTTTTCCTTTTCTCTTTTTATGTTGGTGTGAAAAGTTAAACCGAGTAATGGCAGACAAAGCAGTGCAAAGTGCAAACTAATCAAGAGATTATATTTCTTAATCGAGATTAAATAGTGGAGAAAACTGTTGAGATTACCCCTTTCTTTAAAACAAGGTTTTGCCGACAATTACTGTGCTAATTACGTCATATTCTTGTCTCCACAATAACCCCCCTTCTCCTTGGACGAATCTTGGCTATTATAAAGTTGTCATGGCAACTCTCAACCTGAAAAACGAAATATAAATTAGTATAGGGTTAATGCCACGAAAAAACGTAAAATAGTGCATCCGTAATAAATTTATTCCTAATTTTTTTACCACAAAAAAATCAAAAAATTGTAAATTTATGATAAATTTACTCTAAACTAAATGAGGATAAATTTGTTATAGGTGTGCTAGTTTAGGGTAAATTTATTAAAGTTGTAATAGTTTGGGATTTTTTTGTCGTCAAAGAATTATTTTGAGATAAATTTGTCATAGACGTACCGGTTTAAGATTTTTAGTAGTCGAAAAAATATTTTTTGGTAAATTTATTATATGTGTATCATTTTGGGATTTATTATGATCAAAAAAATAATTTAGGTAAATTTATCATAAATTTATAAGTTTATGGTTTTTCTTGATATTAACCTATAAGGGTATTTTTTTTTATATGAAAAATTTATATCCTAATAGGATTGGAAAAAGGGGACAAAAAAGAGAGTGAAATAAGCAGGGAAAAAGAAAGCCTACAGGGTTCTAGAGGAGTCAAGACTTTTGCGATATTCAAGATTAGATATGATTCATGGAGACCATATAATTAAATGAAGATTTTCAGATCTAACTATATAGAGATGAATAATGAGTTAGACAAAAATTATATTTCGCTTTTTGTGGAGAATGTTATGATATAATTTAATAGGATAAAAGAGAAGTGAGGCATATAAAAGAATCACAAGCCGAATATGAAAATCACTATTTACCCTCTCGATTGTCACAATTTACGTGCCCTTTTTAAGACCAAATCTTCAATGATGCGGACCATATAATCCTATTCAAAAGTATGAATTCCAATTCTAGTAGTAAATTATAAGGGATAAGGGCATCGTTTAAGTCTTAAAGCTTTCAAAAAGTGCGGTGAAGCCATAAAACTTGTTATCAAAGTGTGATTGAGTCTTAAAACTTGTTAAATTGGTACAATCAAATTCTAATTTTTTTTAGCATTTCTTGCTTGTCAAGTTGGATGGCAATAATGCAAGGACTTGATTCAATTTTTTGAAATTTTAAGATTGAGAAGTTTGAGACTCAATTGTACTTCGTAAGTCCACTTATCTCGAATTATAAATAGCAGACAATGAGGGGCTCAAACATTAAACACGACGATTTAGCGGAATGCGAACCAGCGATTACCCAATAAACGAAAGCTGTTAGGTCGAGATTAAAAGCAAGCAAAAGGGCTATAGGATGCCTCTAAGGGTCGCAATAATCGAGGACTTAATTGAAGTTTTTTACGAGCAAATGCAATGCATAGGGACGATGAAAATCAAGTCGTACGGCCCAACTTGGGGCGATGGATCACTACTCATTAGGTGGGGCACATGCGTGATGAAGGGCGATTCGAAGGCCCACACCTAAAATTCTTGCTTTTGGTGAATTTGTGCGTTTAATGTCGTGGGGCCTCGACCACATCCTTCCTCACCCTTCTAGTAAGATGAATGTTCGAGGACTTTGAGATTTACATTTCCTAATCCGATAATGATTTTCAAGTGCTCTTCGAAACAAGAGTATCTCTGTCCATCCAAATTGACCTGATAGAGCCTGCGAACTATCGATCTAGAAATAAAAAAACATCGAAATCTCGTTATAACCAACGAGCAACGACGACTCGGAATCTAGTAACACCCGTGTGCTCGGAGGGTGTTGGGAAGATTTCGAAATAGTGCATCGCTTCGTCGGTCACGCTCTGGACCCCACCTATCTCTTTTGTTTTTTATTTATTTCCTTTGGTGATGTTATGTCATTCGAGTGTACTTGACATGAGGAATGCGACACATCCTTGGATGAGTAAAGGGTGTGTGTTGTTTTGTCAAACGGGAATTTCGTGCCCCTTCTTGGGGGCTTAATCGGATCCATTGGATGTGAAAAGGGATAAGCCAAGCTATCCAATCTGAAAAATACACACACTTCAAGATTTACACACAAAATATATATTTCGTACACACACACAATAATGGAAGCAAGAGAAGCTAGTTTGGTGTGTTCCCATGGAAATTAATGAGGACAGCTCTTGGTTCAGCTTTGGTCTCGTAGCGGATGTGAATGTTCGGAGAGATTTTGACAGGTGCTATTCAATTCTTCTTCCTTTGCTTTCTGTTTTTTTTTTTTTCTTTCTTTTGGGTTGGGGATGGGATTGCCGGGGGAGAAAAAGACGAATTCTTCTTGAACATAGTTGTGCTAAACAAGAGATTTTCCCCTGGATTACTAGCATATTCAACAGAAAGAAACGAGTTCTCGTGTATTACAACATGTTCATTATCGATAAGAACGTATCGCACAACATAACATTTGGAAATGCACGACTTAACTTCACCCGCAACTTATGATGTATTTATAACTTTCGAAATACATATACATGTAAGTTAAGAATGGCATTACAAAATTCCACGTCTTTTCGCGCATGGCAGAGTGCAAACTGCGTATGCACATGATAAAGTATAGAGGGTGGTATATTACCCTACACACGCCGAAATCTACTGTAGACCTGTTTCGAACTTTTGAAAATCCAGAACCTACTTCGTAACTTCGATTCCCATTTGCAATCCAATTGCGGCGGCTCTGGATATGGGATTTGGTGAGTGATGGCTTCATAAAACGGCAGCGCATTATTTCGCCTTCATAAATCTTCTGCGATGCTTTCCCTTGGCATTTCACCTCTTGTTTCTCATTAACGAGAGAGAAAGACAATGCATTAGGTTAAAAGCCAAAAGAAATCACAGTTGCATGAAGATAGACACACGAACAAGCTGGCCAAGATTGGGCTTCCACTGCTTTAAACCAAATGAGGAATGCGATGACTCCACAAACTTCACAATGTCACATGATGCGACAATGCCAGAGCTAAGATTAAGAGCCGGAAGAATTCCTTTTGGTCCACTTCAGGCCAAAAGTCTTTATCTGAGATGGTTTGGCCACTTCGCATCTTTATTTAAAAAAATAATGTCGCTTCAAGTCTTTGTTTGAAGTTTTTCCATTTTTTTTTTTTTTTAGAAAAAAATTGTGTATGGTGCCTATTTTAATGCCAAAATTTTTAATACAATAAAAGATATCGATGTATCAATTATTAGTTTTTTTTCAATAAAAAATGTCACATAGGATTTCCAGCGAAACATATTAGAGTTGGCACTTATGTCTTTGTCTTTCAAAAAAGTTAGCATTTAAATGAGTCGACGGAAAACTCTAAAACTAAAGAGAATGCCGTGCATAAATTTTGACACCTGTGGCGTTGTTTTGCCGAGAAATATGTGTGGTCTTTGCTTGGTCTAATACAGAGTCCTGGGTTTCATTGGGCGACCCTAGTTTTGGGTGGGACTGATCCATACCTTTTTTCCTCTCTAACTCATGAGAATGGGGACATCCCTTTTTGGCATTACTTTTGAACCTTAATAGGGGCAAAATGATTGAGGACATGTCCCTAGGGCAGTGGGGTCAAATTAGACTAGGGACACATATTTCACAAACCCCATCCCCACAACCTCAACAACACGAAACCTTATCCATGCAAATTCTCACATCATTTTTATCCTCGGGAGGTTTATCGCCCGACGAACGCTTATATCGCGTGACGCCCAATAATCGAACATTCAAGTTTATTTTCGTGGTTTTGCACGTTGATTGATGATAGTTATAAACCTTGGAAAAGAAAGCCTGATGAATTTGTTTGGCGATACATGGTAACACGTTACGTGACAAATGATTATGGCTCTTTTCATGTTTTGCGAGGTTGGGCCTGTTTGGTTTGGTTTAGGAAAATATCTTTGAGAAAATGTAAATATGTTTGGATTAAAGGGCATCTTCAAAATATAAGAGAGAGTTTGGTAAAGTGTATTTTAAAAATATATCGAAAATCAACTTTGACGTAAATGTCATTTGGTGAAAAATACACTTTGTAAAGTATTTTTACTTTTTTAAAAAAAAGAATTTTTATTATTTAAAAAAAATTAAACTACTTGTGCCAGCCAATTGTCGAAGGTTGACGGGTGAAGGTGGGCGACGGCGGTTGACGGTGGCGATCGGGTGGACGCGTGGGGGCGATAGTGGTGGCGAGTGGCGGGTGGCGGTTGACGAGTGGCGCTAGTGAGTAGCGGGGGTGGTCGGCCGGCAATCGATGGGCGGCGATAAAACGGCAAGCGGTGATGACGGCGGTGGCGATCGAGGTTGGTGAGCGGCGGTGGTGGCGATCGAATGGTGATGATGGTGAGCGACGGGCGGCGGTCGATAGGGGGCGACGACAAGCGGTGGTGAGCGGCGGGTGGCGAGGCGGACGACGGTGGTGAGTGGTGGGTGGCGATTGACAGTGGCGGTCGACGATCGATGGTGAGCGGGAGGCGGCGGTGGTAGGGAGCGATAGTCGACGGGCGGTGGCGATGAGAGCGGCGACAGTGGCGATGGGCGAGGTGATGGCGGGTAGCGATCGACGTAGCGGCGGTGGGCGGCGGCAATAGGTGGCACCGGTGAAGGAGACAAAGCTAAAAAAAAAAATTAGTTGCATTTCGAATGCAACTTTCCAAAGTACCTTCAGAGCTACTTTGGAGGTACTTTGGAAGTCGACGGGTGGCGGTGGTAAGCGGTGGCGGTGATGGGTGGCGGGTGGCGGTCGATGGGGGCGGTGGGCAATGGTCTTTGGGCAACGATTGGTGGTGGCGAGGTGGAAGTGACAAAGTTAAAAGAAAAAAAATTTAATTGCATTTCGAAAATGCAACTTTTCAAAGTATCTCCAGGGCTATTTTAGGCTAAAGGACTTTTAGGGGCATTTGGAAATGAAATTGCATTTTCTCAAAATTGAGCAAAAAAAGAACCAAACGCTATTTACCTTAGCCAAAGGATTTTAGAGCCCGAAAGTCCTTTGAAAATGATGAACCAAACATGCTCATTATACATGAGCCGGACATACATACAATGGCCCCAAAAAAACCTAATAATTCATACATCGATTCCTAATTTGATGTGATCCATTAATACACACTCGTGCGAACAATTGGCCTAGACCAGCACCGCCGCCACCGCCATATCCCTCAGTCACAGCCAAGACCGACGGTCCTACCTCGATACCATTCTCGATCTTCTCCATAGACCCCATAAATAATTATAATCTCTCAAAGCACAATAATGGTTTCTTGTCCAGTGCCTGACTTCCGCTACAGTTAGTCCCCGTTTCGATTATAATGAATCCTAATCCATCGAGCTAATCCTATTGTGGTCTCTATTTAGCGAGGAGTTAAGTGGGCGAGAGGAAGCGGACGCGGAACTGAAATGTCCATCAGATGTCGTGTAAAGAAGGGTTTAGAGACGACACTAGTGCACTTCAAACACAACTCATTTTTTGTTTTTCATTTGGTTGCGTTCCCTTAATTCGATGAATTCATCGGTCGGTGTAATGAACTCTCCTTATAAGGCTGGACCCTAGAATTCAGACAAACAGAGCAGAAAAAATATAATAAAAATACAGCTTGGAACATGCCATTTGAGATCAGGGAGGACAGCTATGCAAAAGCATTGATTAATGTTCGATCACCACATATTGAACATAACTAGGGTCATGTATATGTTGGAAGCAAGCATAAAAAATCCGATACCTTCACACAGGGAGATTGCTAAGAGGGAGTCCAAATCCAAACCCGTCAATATATCCAGTTAAACTCCATCTTCACTTAAAAACTTAAATCAATGACTATTCAATGACACATCGGTTCTTCAACGCGGGATTTCTTTAACACAACTCATATGTGTATCTCAATAATATCATACGTCGCATAGATGAATATTGATTTAAAATCTCAATGTCCTATAACAGTACTTGAGTATTAACTCCGAAGAGAAGGTCATCTTGCTTCTTGACACGAAATTAAACCTCTCGGGTCCTCCATTAAAGATTGCCAACTTGATGCTCGAATAAAGCAACGAACGAAAAGGTCCTATATGGGCATTTTCATTTGGCTACATGTAGTAACGATTTAAAATTGCTGCCGCCCACCATGGAAGCTTTTAGGGTTATTTTTCTTTTTGGACCAATTAAGAAGTGTTTAGATAATGAGGGGAATGGGGTTGACTAGAAGGAACAGCTCATGTGCATGCATATGATAAGCTCACGAGTGTATAATGAAGGGCATGGAGATTACAAGCATCATCTCATTATTTTGCAATATTGATAGTTTGGACCTTATTGGGTGTGCGAATTGGGACATTGCAAAAGTCAAGGGTGGCCTCATAATGGAGTTACTAGGAGACAAACCCTAATACGAAAAATGAAAAAAAAAAAGGTGCATTTATTTTTCATTTTTCTCACAAGTCCATGGATTGGATGGGACATACCCTTTTCAATTCGGAGTACCTTTGTGTAAAAATGTGTAAAAGAATTATGAACAAAAGAAGAAACAACCGAAGAGGTAGAGCTAAAGAGTGTTCAAAAGTTTTTTTCTGCATCATCTGTATTTTCAAATATCTGTTTTGTTATTGATAATTCAAGCACTCGTCGAGAAAATCCGTTTACCATAAACCTAGATATATTGCATATGGGTAGGGCCAATTGAAATGAAGCTCGTCTCATTTTTTCTTCTTTTCAATTTTACCCATACCTTTCAAAATCATATCAAATATAGACTCCCTCCAAAAAATTTGTCTTTTGATAGCCTTTTTGCAGGCATTGAGTTCTAATGACATTGCTATATTTTGTAGAAGAACTTAATTTTTTCTTTTTTTTCCTTCATAATTCCTCCCTTGAATTATACATTCTTGAGTCATACATTAGTCAAATTATTTTTTCTTGATTATCCTTCTTTGAGTAATAAAACTAGATAAATCTTCTTTCTTTCGGGGCAAAGTTGAAAATCGAGGAAAGGCAAACCAAGGTCTATAATTCGAATAATTGGGTATTTTTTGTAGGTTTAACAAAAGTTGGGATGAAATTGAAAATAGTTAGAAATGTCGAGATTTATTTTGCTTTTTTCAGAGAGAAGAGAGAGAGAGAGAGATTTGAAGAAGGTGTGGGATGGCTCTTGTTGTCCGGATGAACATCACTTTTGAGTTTTGACACTTCATGGGAAAATTTGCCTTTCGTTTTTTTTCCAATGAACTCTACGACTCTCTGACACCAAAATCTACTTTTCCTTGTAAAAATCTTGTCTTTCCTTTCTTATTCTTCTTCTTTCATTCTTAAATTTTCCTATTTTGCTTCTCGTCAACAAGCACAGGAAACGAATCTTTCCCGCCGGCGCACCTTTTGTCACGCATTTATTAATTAAACCAATTATTGCAAAACAACTTATTTGGGAGAGATAAAAATCCACCACGTTTCCCGGGGAAAGAATAATTAAAATGCTTACATTATTTGTGCAACCCTAATAATTTAAACACGTCCAAAACTATGTCGTTTCTCTTATATCTCACGTTTAAGTTTGCCCCCAAATGGTATCTAACAAAGTATTGTTTTCCTCTTCATAACTTGAAACTATGCTGTTATTTTTACCCATACAAACAAAGAGAGTTTCTTGTAGCAGCACCCTAAATTATCTTCTTTTTCTCCATATTTATCTGGCAATTGAACAGTATTTGACTCTTGCTCTTCGCGATTTCACGTAAACATACGTTTGCTCATTGTTCGCAAACTTTATCAGCACACCCGACTTTGGTTTATCTCAATTGGTCACGTCGTATAGTGTCAAAAGCAAAGCATAATAACTCTTGTCCGGACAAAAGCCACATATAATATGAATTTGTTTTAGTTAGCAGTACTTGTAATGTAGAATTACTAAGTTTTTCAAAATAAATAAATAAATAAATACATATTTAGATACAGGTGTGTGTTTTATAACTTTCTTTTCTCTTGGATTCCAAAGAAAAAGAATCAAGAACAACAATGAAACAGCAAGGATTTTGGGCTGATTGGTACGTACAATGGGGGCATCTTCTACATTTCTTTTTCTGAGTAGTACATCCATTTAAGGGTTTTTATAAAACAAGATTCACAGTAAAATATCGAAATATGGAGAATTGTATGAAGCATGATGGTGGTGTTGGCCTCTAATCATTGATAAAAATAAATCTTATAACCAAAAGAGAATCCTCTCTTGCAATTCTTTATTCACTTTGCCATATGCAAACACCAAATGATTTCCTAGCTACCAGAGATTGACCTACCACTTCTTTTGGGGTTGCAACAAAGAATGTATTCCATTCCCTCTTCAATCTTAATTGCTCTTGAATTGGGAGATTTAGTCTAATATTTCTTGGTTACTAATTGAAGGATGATTTTGAGATTTGATACAATATTTATGTCAGGTTTTCTCAAAATCCTCGTCGGTAACACAATGTAGAGGTCATTACCAAAGTGATTAAGCTTAAATTTTTGAAAAAAAAATACTTTCACAATTAATGAATTTAAAGGTTTGAGTGGAGTCCATTGGCTCGTAAAAGTAATTTCTTTTTTCAAAAAAAAGAAGAAGAAGAAGAAAAAAAAAACTAGGATAATCTGTTAATAGAAACAAGTTCTCTATCTTAGAGCTTGGAAAAAAATTATAGCAAATTATGAAAAATCAAAATAATTGATATTCTTGGTAGCTATGTTTCCATGGCTAATCCAAAGACATTCTTATATAGAAAGAAAAAGGGTAATTAGGCTCCATTTATTTCGCAAAAAATAAATAATTTGAAAAATATTTTTCTAAAAATGATAACTTGTATTGCTTACAAAAATGAATGAATGATACATTTTGGGTTGTTCACGTAAGATTTTTAAACATAAATTATTGTCGTTACTATAAACATTTTTCATTGTCTAATTATCTCAAGTGATGCAAACGATTATATTTATGAAAATATTTTTCGAATCATTCATATGTTCCACGAAACAAACAAAGCGTTAATGTTTGTTTCCTATTTAGATGCGAGAAAGCCAGAGACTGTCCCTTTCAACGTGTTCAACTAATTACTTACAATATCCCATCACTTAAATTATTTCAATCGATTATGGGTGAATACGTGCAGATGAGGTATCTCTTCACCTAAATTTCCAAGAAACCAAAAAAAGTAAACAAGAAAAGCTTTTGAAAAATACAAAGTCACGGGGGTAATTGTTAAGTACGCAACCACCGGTGGACTCCAATTAAAAAAAGGAGGATACCCCCTGTTTTAGAAGACAACCACTATATATAATACTTTCCACGTAATGATGGAACTTTTCAAAGTCACATGATTTAGAAGAATTGCCCAAAAGGCTGTTAAAGTAAAGTGGAGAGTGAAGAATCGTTTGATGTTACATTGTTGTCAATGAAGGCAGGAAATTGGTGCCAATTCACTCAAAAAGTCCTAAACCTATGGTTAGATTTTCAGCCTAAATTAATTGGATGGACTAAATCGATATCAATATGAAAAAATCTAGGACTAAATCGCCTAATTAAAAGGTTTAAGACTGAATTAATATCAATACAATATGTTTGGATGTTTTTTTAGTATTTTTACCGGTTAATAAAGCGATAAGCACACAATCAATTAAAGTAAAAATAAAGGGGTTCTTATCCTAAGTTGAACAAATTTAGATGTGGGGTGAAGCTAGCGAGTATTTAAACATGCATAACAAGAAAAGATTTAATCTTCCGAATCGTTGTATGTACAAATCAAGAAAAAAAAAAAGCGAGGATTCGACAAATTGACAAAACCCAACTTAAATGTCGCTTAATAGTTAACAAACTGCCCATGAGTCTTTTAGGCTGCGAACACTCGGGACGATAAAATCTTATGCGCGCCATCTTTTAATTGTTTTTTTTTTTACAACAAGAAAATAAGGCGCCCCGCATCATATAACATTTCAAGAGAGGCGCATATAAATGTCAAGAATCGAGAGAGAACTCGGGTCAATTCGATCGAAGAAAAATAGGGGAACAAAAAAAAAGGGTATCCAATTTCATTCCATTTTTGGGAGATTATTTGCAGTACTCCATGGAATTCCCTTGGCTTGTTTGGGGGCGTCAACAATTCAGGAAGTGGCATTGAAGCCAATGAATGGAAATGGGGTAAGCTCTGAACCCACAAAGAAAGTTCCCTGCTTGGCCTTGAATTGTCGATGTAGAAATCTGTTCTTTGATCTCCACCAGCTATAAATACAGAGACATCAGAATTCTGCAGTTCCCTATCAACTTCTATTTTTCCCCCCACTAAAATATAAATCCCCATTTAATATCCTGAGCCAAAAAAATTAAAAAAAAATTAATGGGGGGCCCTGCTAATTCCTGCAAACGACATTAATCCTCAGACACCCTGACCAGACAACTTCACGGATGCCCCGTAAAAGCATCATAAGCCCACGTCCGCGCGATGCAAACATGACACCACATGTAATTTCGCTTCAATGTCAGAACTGATAAGTTAGAAGCTTTCTCGAATTTGAGAAGAACAAAGAAATTCCCATGCATTGGAGCACGCCAAATCGAACCGACCGTGTGCAGGACAATCGACACGGTCCGATCCCCATTTCGACCCGCGTGATACGGACTTTCGATCACTTGAAATTGAGCTTTTATCCGATCGAGCTACCAACTCGATGATTCATCGTATTCTCTCAATTAATTGATTCATCGAGTGCGATAGCTGAATAACAAATGAGTCGCTCATATCCGATAGAAAATTCAAAGTACGCCATGAGCGGACCTCCGATAAATTGCGCCTTTCGCACATTATGCCACGTCTTGTGAAGAGACTTATTTTTATGGTTGGCATTTGAGGTGGGATTGCAATGACGGGCTCGTGGACGTCGAACCTCGGAAGAGGCATTGATAAATTTTAGTAATTTTAACTCGAATTTAACAGTTGGCTCGCTTTTCTGCAAATTAAAAAGGCGGGTAGAAAAAGGAAAATAAAATAAAAAGTTGAACTCGCATTGAGAGTGACTTTTCTCTACTCGAGGGGTCCTTTATATGATCAAACTCCAAACTCACCTTTCTCAGCTATTGCTACTTCGTTTTCTCAGCTTCCGCCCCCATCTCTCTATCTCTCTCTCTCTCTCTCTCTCTGCGCGATTTGCACATCTTTTCGAAGCACACCCCCTAAAGATCCGCTCTCAGAGCCGCCTCTGTCGGTGGCTGCTGACATTCCACCTAGAAATTCCCGACCAAGTTCCCCCTTTCTTGGCTAAGTTTGGAAAGGTTCATACTCGTTCAACCGCAGTTGGGCGCTTCTTTAAATGGGGAGGCACTCTTGCTGCTACAAGCAGAAGCTCAGGAAAGGCCTCTGGTCGCCTGAGGAAGACGAGAAGCTGCTCCGGTACATCACGCAGTACGGCCATGGTTGCTGGAGCTCTGTTCCTAAGCTTGCAGGTCCTCTCTCTCCCCCTTCGTTAGCGTGTTTCAGCCTCTGTGTGTGTGCTTATGTGTGTTGAGAAATGATAGGAACTCTGTGGTCAATGATAAATTTGATGGCTTTTTTGGTGAATGTGATGGGATTTTTTTTTTCTTTCTTTCTTTCTCCTGGCAGGTTTGCAGAGGTGTGGGAAGAGCTGTAGATTGAGGTGGATTAACTACTTGAGGCCTGATTTGAAGAGAGGCACATTCTCGCAAGAAGAGGAGGACCTCATCATTGAACTTCATGCAGTTCTGGGGAACAGGTAAGACTTCAAGTAAAGGAAAGACCAAGAACTTCCATATATATATATGTGACACACTTCATACTGATGATGGGTTGACCAAAATTCAAAACAGGTGGTCTCAGATTGCAGCACAGTTGCCTGGAAGAACAGACAATGAGATCAAGAATCTGTGGAACTCTTGCCTGAAGAAGAAGCTGAGGCAAAAGGGCATTGACCCTGTCACTCACAAGCCTCTATCTGAGGTTGAGCAAGGCGGTGATGACATGAACACAACACCCAAAAGCCAAGAAAGAGCTGCATTCTCTGGGTCCTCGAACGGCCTGTCCCAGACCCAACAAGCTACCAATTCAGAGAACAATGTGTTTGAGCATTGTTCCAGTTCAAACGCCAATAATAGCAGCAAGATCAGCAATCTGATGACTTCTGGTCTTGACAAAGACTGCTTCCAAAATGGACTCTTGAGCTCTACCTCCAGCTCTCATCCTTCCGATGATTTGGTGGGTCATTTCCCACTTCAGCCACTGAATGATTACGCATCCAGTTCAAGACTCGCAGCAGCAATCTCCAACCATAGTCCTTGGTTCGGACAAAGTGGCAAAAGTTTCAGCACGAACACAGAATTCGGCTGCAGCACAATCCCTGCCATCCTCCCACATTCAACCATTTCATTTCACCATGACCCAGTAGGCTATAGAGCCCCCATGACCATTCCGAACGATAATTACTGTTTCAAGTCGTTCCCGGTCGATGATTCCAGATATTGGGAAGTGAATGCTCCTACCAATAGCGGCGCCGGGAATGCGGAATTGTTAAGCAGCGGCTCTTACTTCGAGAATAGCATGTTCTCTTGGGGACTAGAGAATTGCCACACAATGGGGAAAGAAGCCGAGATGAACAATCCTCCAAGCGGCCATGTCGAGGAAATGAAGTTGCCCGATTATTTTCACGACCCGCTATTGATAGGAGCCGCTTCGCAACACCAGGCGCCGCAATCTCTGTACAGCGAGGTCAAGTCGGACGCTCACTTCGATCCCAATTACAGCTCAAGTGCCGTGTGGCTTCAAAATCAGCAAGAGCAAGGACTTTTGCCATCATCTGATATATCATCATGTGCTAAGAACATCCAAAGACTCACTGCTCTATTTGGACACATTTAAGCATGCTTCTTTCTCGCTTAATGAAGGATCAAATTGCGGATCTTTCGTCCCAAAATTAGAGAAAAACTCAAAGAAAATACCGAGACCGGCATTACAGGTGTGTGCTGCAATTTTTCTTCTTCTTCCTATTTGTGTATAGCTATGATAGTTTTCAATCATCTTTTTGAATAACAATGAGTACATGTGATCTCTCAAACTACCCACTTTTCTTTTCCTTCTCCTTTCTTGGTCGTGTAGTACAAATTACAGAAACAAGATTGTTCTAGTGTCTGCTTACGGCCTCATTGCATCTGCAATAAGGCACTGCAATTCATCTGTAAATCATCATTCTTTGGGAGAAAACAAGTTTCTTTCTTCTTTTGGTTCTGCTTTCGCCATGGAAATCAAGGGGTGTGATTCTTTTCCTATGCCACTTTCAAGAACCTTTGAGAAGCAACCTGTATTTCACAGATGAAACAGGACCCTTTTCGTTCCATAGCATCTTTTGTCAAATTTGTGCATTAAAATACAGATTAGCTTGGAGAAACTGATCGAACTTAGTCCATCTTGACGACTAAGATGGGACTAATTTTTTGATTTTCTTTTTTGTCCACAATTGCTCACGCCAACACAAACTAATGAGGACGTCAACAGTCCAACAAGATTTCTTCAATACAGAGAGAAAGAAAGAGAGAGAGAGAGAGAGAGAGAGAGAGAAAGAGAGAAAATCAAAATAATTCAGACACACACGAGAGAAACTGAGACATCAACCCCCCATGAATTTGAGGGCTACTTTCTGGTCCGTACAGGGAGATGGTGACATTCAACTTGATAAAAAGGCCACATACGTGTCATTTCTAAGTCAGCCCATTCAAGTCACTAGACATTATCCTAAAAGGAAAAAAAGAACATTTATCTTTCAATTTTTTTCCCTAAATAAAAAGGAAGAAACTTCCAATTCCAGGGAAAAGACTGCTCGGTTATGCAGTGATTGAGGAGCTAATGGGAGCCGTCCACTTGGCAGGATCTCCCTAGGGGTGTCAATTCTGACATCTTCCAGAACAAACCAAGAGGTGCTTAACTTTACATGGTTAATCCTTACTAGCTTGATGGAATCAAACTTCAAGAGCATAAATCTTTGGATTGTAAGCGGAAGTAGATCGCATGCACGACTCGTGCCGTTTCTTTTGATATCAAATGTCAGCATAAGCATTGAAGTCTTATCAGACTTTCAACGGTCGGCGATTGATATGATATGTTCACTGAAATATGTTTGGTAATTAAATCATTCGACCCTGATTTCCTCTGTTTTTACGGCACGAGCAGGACTTTATGCAGATTGACTCCTGGGACATAACTTATGAGAGGAGGCAACAATAATTTGAATTGAATTTTTTTCTTTAAGCCAAGATAGTCTTGGATTTGTTTCAACTTGCTTGGAGAGGACCCACTTCACATAATTCTTCTCCATCCACATTTGATTTGACAGCACATTGCCCCACAACCTTCTTCATTTTCTGTGGTTTTCCCCCCTTCTGGCATCTCAGAAGAGAATTATTGATTCGGAATTGTTAGGCACGCCAACACAATTCATACCACGTTCATTCACAAAATCCTGCCTTTACTTAGCATTACATCCCAAAGTCCTGGAAATAGTCCTTCCCTTTTGTTACAATTCAAGTGAAAAGGATCACTCAACCGTGTTGATTATGACGGCGCGAGCTCAAACAAGTAGATGTCGTGGCTGTTGCTGTTGAAAAATCAGAATTCCGCCTCGTGTTCGAGGCTTCCGATTCGCCGCATCAGCCGCGAAACGGGACACCAGCATATTAGACAAAATGCTGATTAGCAGAATCGGAAAATGATATACTAGAGCAGCTGATGTGACCGAGGATGGTCGAGGGAGTCAATTTTCAAAAGCACTGACGTAGCCAGAGCAAGGCTCAATGCCAAACTCCCAAGTTCCACAAATGATGGAGTATATGTAGTTCATATTTCCTTGAACAGCAGCACTAATTTAGCTAATTACGGCCCGGATAATCGTTCCCGAAAATTGACAAATGATCACTCCGCCATTTCAATATGTATGCAGATCAACTTCTGATACATAACCGGTGCAGGACTGACATGCCTTTGTATCAAGAGAGAAGAGACTTTTCCTTGGTGGTTTTTATTTGATGAGCATGGGTGTGCATTGATCGACGCTTGGTCCGAGACTCCGATGTGACTGCAAATGTCCCTATCGTGCAGGGAAAAAAAAAAAACAGCAGCAATCTTGGGTGGGGGCTCTTGATCATGTAGTTGAGTGGAAATTGGAACTCTGTTCTTGCTTTATGGGCGGAGGCAAGAATGAAACAGAGCAAATCAATCAGAACTATTAGTCTGTCTACAAATGCATACTCAAGTAAATAGTACTGTATTTTAGGATTTCATCATATGTGTTATTAATGCTTTGTCTTCACAGTTTGAACGAAAAAGCCTCTGTTTTTTGTTTTCGCGAGCCATTCGGGTAGTTTTTTTCCAACAAGGTAGAGCTACTCAAGAAATTGACATCGCCAATAATCATGACCATGAGATTCCAAATGCCCACGCAAACTTTGATTTCATGTGATTCCCGGGCTTGGCCATGCACGCCGAGTCCTGCTTGTCAAAATAAGCAGATTATGGCTGACAAACCAATAGGCAATACCCGCAAACCGAACATCCACACCTATTAAGCGCCGCAGCTTCATAAAAATGAATGCAACGTGACCTCAGTGAATTGGTATAATTACCTGGAGTCATCTTAGCGGACAAATTGCCCATCCAAGAACCATCTATGACGTGTCGTCGGCATCAACAAGGTGACTAACAGGACCTGCAGGGCTATTCTCAAGCTTGTGGAACATGAAAATGTCGCGATGGTGGTCTCATCTCCAGAAGATACAGATTCAAGTATCAGTCTTCCAAAGTCAAAGAGTTGCGAAGAAGATGGGCAGTGGCGGCAAATCTTGTGAAATTCCAACTTTTCACTCACCAGGAATCTAGATTGTGGCAAGTGTGAATTGTCACAGGGTTATGGGCATTCAGGGGCTTTAACAGCTACTCTATCAAAGCACCAGTCTCCAACGGCTTCTGTTATACTCTGAAGAGTAAATTATGAGAAAATTAGTAGGGAAAATTTTATAAAGCATGAACTACGAACTATGATTTTATGTAGGAAGTTCATAGCTCATAGTGCACATGAGAATCGTCCGCAAACCATGTAGCTTCCCTCTCGAATTGGCAATGAGCTCTAAAGCAAAGAATGGTTGAATAAACCATTTTGATTGGATGCTGGGAAATTCCCATTGCATCTGGCATTTTGTTCCTGAATTGAATTGGTTTCTAAGATCCTTCCGTCTCTACGCCTTTATACATAGTATTTGAATGAAATGGATTAATTAGCTCGACCATCTGCAATCACTCCTTCATGGAATCAGCAGATGGTCGAGCTAAACTAGCCTGAATCTGTTGAACAAGGAACCAAAACACCAATTTGAAACAAATTGTACATTTGTAATAAACTTGGATGAAACCTACTTTATCGTTGCAATAAGTTCGTCATATTCAACAAGATGGTTAAAGGCAGATGATAAGATTGTTCACAATCCACAGGCATGTTAGAAGCAAAAGTTCCTTACAAAACCAGCGATTGCGAGGGACATACTTCATCCGGGTTCTGTTACATGGGATTTGAGGGTTGATCATAACTTCTACTGCACCATGCTACTGGCTACAGACCTCTCGCTCCTCGAAGTAGTCAATTTCAAAATCCTGAAGTTCGGAAAGGAGAAAAAGTTTTCAAAACGTAAAAACACTAAACTTTAAAATTTGTTAGCCGCCATGCATCATAGGCTGCACTGAGAAGAAACAGGGGTCTTAACATTTGCCACCAAGTACTGTGGGAGTAAAAACTAAGAGAAGGACGGGAGAAAAAGACTTGGTCACAAAATACAAGAAAAACAGAGGCCTAATGATGTTGAGTTCGAGTTGCCAGTACAGGTAGCCGGCATATTCTTTTGCACGTCGTGAAAAATAATACTAGCCAACCATATTGACGGTGTAGAGCAGATAAAACAACAATGGCGAGACAAAACATCGGGGAATCGAAGAAATCAAACCAAATCACTAAATAATGATTGGTTTTTCTCATTCCCAAGGACCTTGTGCTGCAACAGAGTTTCAACCAACTTTCACCAACTATAAACAAAGGTGCCCTGTGAAGACCTAGGAAAATTGGACTACAGTTTTGTAAGTCGCTCAGCATTTCTACTTCCTTTCATGTTGGCTCAACATCAATGTAACAGAATGTCCTACTTACTGTCTTGTTGAGCTCAAGTCTGAACAATGTAATCACCATCGGACGGGGAAACCTGTAGCGATTCCTGCTGTCAACATGGATCTGCTTTGGTCACCAATAAATCTTTTATGGGAAACCTGGTTTTTAAAGATTCACAGTTGAACTTGATGTTTGCTTCTCATTTTTGTTGAAATGAAGCACCTTTTCACAGCTAGGTGTGGGAAACTTTATAACAAGTGTAGTCACAGGCATTTGCCTTCTGTAGCTACACCAATATCAAGCAGACCGTCAATACGAAACAACACTAAACAGAGCTGGAATAAGCAGGCTTCCTTGAAAAGGTAACAAAATGAAAACCTTGATAATCTGAAGATGAGAGCGTGAACAGGAATTTCAATCGAGGACAATTCGGTAGATCATAAATTTGCCTAGTGTCGAAGAAAAAAATGAAGCCATAACGCAAGCAGATGCGTGTAAACCCACCATATGCTATCAATCCGACACAGACAGCAGACTAAGATGAGAGAAGAAGGTACAAGCATCGATCCATACACTTCAAGGAAAAATTCCTGCACCACTTGAAGCACTTCACTTCTGTTGCCCCTGGGAGCAGATCCCGGAACTCATCGCGGTGCGGTACAGATGCCGGTGATCCTGCAGAGCATCCAGAAAGAAGAGCCTGAGGCTGAGATGTTTGTGTGACCACCCAATGAATCCAATTGCTCAAGTTGAAAAACCATCCAAAGCATGTGCCGCGGAAGAGGAACCTTATCAGCATCTTTTCATTCCCTTGCTCGTCATAGAGTTCTAGGAGATTAGGAAAGGATGTTGTATACATATGTTCTGACCTTTGCTCCTCGAATTTATTAGGATTCGGCTCACAAACCACAACCATGCAAAGAGTAAAAGCGAGAATAAAAAAATAGTCGACTCAAGATTTATCCCGGTTCACTCTCAAATTAAGGGTTACATATATAAGAGGATTACACTGTATTAGCACATCCCATCTCTCCGTTACAACTCTCAATTATAAAAAAAAGAGATTGTACATAAATAATAGTTATTTATGGGCACAAGCCTAAACTATCAATAAAATATGGGCTTAAATTATAAAAGCCATATGACATCCAAAGGGTCTGCTCCCTACAACCCCCCTAAGACGCTCTTCCGCATCTCCGTCCGCTCATTGAAGAACGGAAATCTTGTGCTTTCCTATCGACGGTGAGTATGCATACACCCTAGGTTAACATATGATGCTAGTGATATTCTTGTACTTTGCGCGGATTGGTGTGCAGAAGCTTGAAATTGCCATGTGCACATGTTTCATGCAAAAGGCAAGAACCACAAGCTCATGCTTACATAGGATATCTACTATACTCGCCCCCAAAAAAAAAAAAGAAGAAGAAGAAGAAGGAATGGAAAATAGTTATTATTACTTGATTTATTGCCAAATTAGAAGGTCTCCAGAAAGAAATCTTGAGCAAATCCAAACGGTCGATCGTGAGTAGGGGTTTGACGGTCCAATTTATGTCATGTTCATTGATTCGTAGACGGCAAGAAGTAATGAGCAAATTTAGCTTATTAGTTTAAAACACAACAAAGAACACCACACGTAATGAACCGGCACGTGGCATTCAGTCACCTCCATTTGGAGCAGTACGATCTGTCACGCGCCACGTGCGAAACCACCTGAACTCTTCCCAAACTTCACAATATTATATTTAGATAGGATTTGAGTGCGTGTTTTCGGACCAGAACAAAAAAAAAAAATGGTCCGACATAAATTGGCCCATTTAATCATTTTGATCCATTTTTTAGATAATGTAAATTTAATGACTCATACCTAATGCATACTTGACCAAACTCACATTGCTAAAAATATTTTTATATTAAACCCAATTTAGGAAAAATTTCTTCTAAATTGAGATGAAAGCACGGAGAAAACGAGCACAAGAGCTAATGAGGATGAGAGGTAGTAAAGAGAGAGTTACAAAGGTGAGTTGAGTATAAGTAAGTTGTGAGTCTACTTTACATCCGTATTATTTTGGGTTTTACTATTTTAAATATATATGTGATGATTAAGAACATAACAAATCTATATAACAGCCTAGCCGATCAAACATGCATTAAAAATTGATTCAATGTCCCAATTTGATAGGTCCAGCGGGAGGGATCGATCTTTCAAAGATCATAAATCGTTTAAATTAATCACTTTGACAAGTGATGTGACACGAACTGTGCGATAAAAACTTTCGGGATTCTTGGGCCTGTTATTCCTGACGTACCTTTGATCCGTTGGGACTCCCGGATCACTATGGACGACTTTTGCATCCATCCCCGCCACAAAGCACTGCCGCACTTTGGCAAACCCCCGAGGAAAATGGTGTCAAATCGCGGACGAATCCGAATCATTCGGGGGCATCGTCACGTTGTCCCGAACGGACGTGGCGCGTCACGGGGACAAGGGGGGAGAGAAAAAGAGATCCAGCATCGATGCTCATGCGCCATCGACGTCGGGAGCAGCCTCTGCATTATCGCCCGTGGACGGAATCGAATCGCGCAGAAACCTCAGCTTTTTCCGCATATGCCCTCGTGGTCCGTTCCGGATCGTCTTCATCTTTGGCCCATCCACTCGTGCGTTGCCAAGAAGGAGGTTGATGCCGCTTTTCCGATCGTGCATCGATGCAGAGAATAATCCAAATCTCCCCGCCGCCACTTCCGCAACCCACATTTCTGGATTCCCTGACTCCTTAGCCAATTTGATCTCACCTCATAGTCCACTGCCAATATTCCAAGATTTTTTTTTTTTGATGGGTAAGCTGAGTACTTTGAAACTACACATTCATGCTTAGGGTATAAACTGTTTACACGAAGAAAACTGTTTTCGACGAATTATTTTTGTGACTTTCCAGTGTTTGGACGATAAAAAACTAATGCATCTTCGAAAACGTGAAAACCAACAAGCTTAAATTGAGGAAAATGACTTCCTCTTTTTTGTAAGAAAGAAACCACTTTCTCTATGTCACCAAATAAATGAAAACTGAATATTTTCCTTTATTATAAAGTTTTCAGTGAAATATACGATCGCCCCCTTAAGCTTGTTTGGCAAGTTGAAATATACAACTATAGTCTAAAGCAGTAACCTCGTGAATGATAGTGAGTGATAGCCAAAATCTATTAGTGTAGTGACAGTGAGTTGGTATTTGGCAAGTTGGCTGAGTAATTACGGAATAGAGACTGTGTGTGGATTAGGTGCATGTCATTACCTTTGATTTCTCACAATGCAAAGGGCCTAATACCCTAAAAGACCTCTAACTCTAGCTCTTGTGCCAATATTGCATTTTGTCTCATAAACAACCTTAGACTTTAGTTCCAATCTCAATTCTACCCTAAACTTTTTTTTTTGTCTCATAAAAAATTGTTAACTTTAAGAAATGTCTCAATTCTACCTTAATATTTTGTTTGTCTTATGAAAAATCCTCAACTTTAGGTCTTGTCCCAATTTTCCTATCCAATCCAAATTTTACCCTAAAATTTTTATAGTCTCATAAAAAATCACAACTTTTGTTGAGATAACCTCTTAAAAGATTTTGAAACTGACAAAACAATCCTTAATATCTATAAATCTAATAAATGCATCCAAGCATTCATATGCAAGTGATACTTGAGAAAAGAAGTATATATCAATGTTGTTTATGTTTTTAGACTCTATGAGTTGAATTATGCAACTATAGTCTAAAGCAACAACCTCGTGGATGTTATTGCATGAATATTCTCATAAGTCAAGTTCTGGAACTGGAACACAAATATTCTCAAAGCATTTCATATCTTCATATTCAATTTTGAGCATTAGACTCAGAAGTAGACTACTAAGTATCATATTCAAATTGGGGGGCAAATTATTTCTATCATAATGACTGGTAATCTACCTTGAATTTCAATTTTAGAAAGTAATCTTGAAGATTGTCTCGTGATGCAAATATTACAGCAAGATATCCCGATTGATTGACAAAGACAAGATTCATTATCAAACTAAGAACTCTACTAATGAAAACCTAGATTTGGTTGTATGAGCTATTGAATCAACGGAAGATTCCGATCTCATCTCTCAATGGCTACTTAATATTTTTTTGGCAATTCTTTCTAATGGGTTGATTGAAGATTGATCCTCTAAAAACTCGGGATGGGAAGTGAAGAGTATAAAAAGAGACCGAGATGCTAAAGAGAAGACAGAACCCAAATTCCAAAGTGTGAAGAGATCTTCAACACTATACACTTGTTTTTCTTGAGCTATAAACTGTAATCATCTAGAGGCTTTGTAAGAGTGATTGAGTGTGAGATAGTGTTATAGCGAGTCTATTAACATTCCAAGTGAGTATTCATTACTCATCGTAACATGAGGCTTTGATTGATAGTGAAATTTATTAATGATATATTACTCATCGTAACCGTTGATTGATTGACTAGTGAAATTCAACCAAGGTAGGCATCGGCATGGAGAGTGGATATACGCTTGCAATAAGCTGAGCCACTATAAATTTTGTGTGCAATTTTCTCTATCCCTAAACTCTCATGTATTATTCTTGATAGTATATTGTGTGCAAAATGAATTTAATCACTATTTCTATTCAAACTCAAACTTGGTTATGAACTTGGTAGTTTAAATTCAATTTATTAAGTTCTTTAAAATCATATATTCACTCCCCTCTAGGTGATATTGCGTAGCTACAACAACTTTATTTGAGTCAACAAATGTGCCCCCATTAACCCTCTGTCCAAATTCCCCGTCGACAACCGAGAAATGGAAAACTCCCACGCACAAGCTATTCGAGCATCTCGAGTGCGAGCTCTCCCACCGTGAGAAATGGAACATTCTCAAGCACGAGAGATTGAAAATCGACCATAAAATCACTAAGACCAATTTGACGAAGGGTTAACGGAGGTAGATTTAGGACTCAAGTAAAAGTTGATGATCTTTTATGAGACAAAAAAAATTAGAGTGAACTTGAAAGTGGACCTAAAGCTGAGATTTTTTTATGAGATAAAAAAAAAAAGTTTAAGGTAGAATTGGGACTTGACTTAAAGTTGGAAATTTTTTATGGGACAAAAAAATTTAGGGTAGAATTGAGAGTGCACCTAAAATTGGAGGTTTTTATGAGACAAAAGGTAAAATTGAGAGAGGGGCTATAATTGAAGATTTTCTAGGGTATTAGGCACATTGCAAGGTGCAATGCTTCCATCTTTGTGCCTCTCACTCTGGCCCGGTTCATTTGACTAGTGATGTATATCATGGTCGGGGGTCATTTTAGTAAGGGAAAAAAGTTGGTACTTTTGGGACGCTTGAATGAAAAACATGATTACCGACGGGCCTGTGTTCATGTTTATGAGTTAATGTGATTAGACTTTCTTCTTTTACTGGAAATTTAAGGGGTCGGTTTGATCGATGAAGAATCGTTTCTGCCAAATTGTCTTCGATCTTTTCAGCCTTTGGATGACGAAAAATTAGTGGATGGACAAAAACAATTGCCATGGATTGAAAATAATAAGCTTATTTGGAAAAATGTCTCTTCTTTTTGGCAATGAGGAAACAATTTTCTTTGATTCTTGCTACGCGATCAACTGTGAAGAATATGTCCAGCCATGTCTACGTCCTATCTCTCATCAATATCGTTTTTTGATAAGTCTCTTTCGTTTTGTCGTAAGTTTAGTCTGCCATCTCCCGAATATACTTCATTAATGCTCATGTTCTTCGAAATTTCCAAAAGAACACCATCAGATAAAGTATCTTACAAAAAGTAAGGCCATTACTTCTTTCCTATTTTGTACTTCTTATATTTTGATGGACTACGAGATGAACAAAGAAGATGTTAGATTCCAGTTTGCTGATCATTACTTGTCATCTTTAACTATACAAGCTGCCCTCAGTGGATTCACTCATTGTCAAATAGCATCCAACTTGCTTTCAGCGCAAGCAAATATCTGAAAATGGTTTACTTTCTCTGAAACTGAATTTCCCAGAAACGTTTTTTGACGACACGTTTTCAGTGGAACAAAGAGATTTTCTAAAGTGACTATCTGTACTGATCACATTAGCGCTAGAACGAGTTTGTCTGGAAAGTTCTTTGTTTCTCACCATTCAATAGGTCGGTGGCCTACATGTCTTGGACCATTAGGCCAATTGTATTGTGTTGTGTTATGGGGATTGGCCCTTTGGGTGAGCAACGTAGATGACAAGGAGCATTTTTTTCTCCCCATCCCCCACTTCACTGCATGACAATGACAGGCAACTAAAGCACAAAGGATTTGAACAACTTCGAATTTGTACCCCAGGAATGAAAAAATATGCTCACCACATAGGATATTGGAAATGTCACCTTGCACATTCCTCACATTGGTGGACCCCCTTCAGCTGCTGTATAAATAGCCCTTGTGACCCAATACCTCATCCATGCCTTCAGCTGCTGTGGTCATTCTCACTGCTTTGAAGGTTTTTTGCTCTTGCTTGCACTTGCGTTTGCAGCATTTTTTTCTAAGTATTCTTTCTTGTCTTTTTGGATGGCTGGACAAAGCACTCTCGATTCTTTATTTGGGGATAAGTGGGTGAATTTGAGGTGTTTCTGCATTGCTTTCGTCAGAGATAAACTAAACAATATGCTGAGTTGATGCCCATAAGAATCCCAGGACACGCAAGGTTGTCTTGTCTACAAAATGGTAGCTGCTTGAACGGCTTGTCATGTTACGGCCTGTGTGTGATCTTCAAACTAAAACGCCGTTCACTAGGTCTCTCTTTCTTTCATCTGATGCTCACATTCCATCTGCCAACGTTCCTTCTTTTCACATGCATGTTCTGCTAGTATATTTCGAGGTTTTTCTTGAAAAGTCTAGTAATTTCAGCCGGAGTATTCTTGAACTGACTCATCTTTTTCTGCTTAGTTAGGAGTTGAGAATACTATGAGGAACATGGAATATGCTCTCATCTACGTTGTTTTGTGCGATCTTATGGATCGATGCAGGTACTTTCATGAAGATGGATGCTGTCGAGCTGTCTGGTGAAACCAAGTTTGAGTGCTTGCTCTTTGGTAAGTTTGGAACTCTTCACACCATAATTCTCAGAAATTCATTTGGAACAAAGTTGATATTGCTGGAAGATGCTATTTTTCCAAGCACCTCGTTTAATAGGAGCTGTCAATAATGACCAGATATGGATGATACTCTGTACCCTTTGAGCTCGGGCCTCAATCTGGCCTGCCGGAAGAATATAGAAGGTATGGTAGCTTAGTGGTGATGTTATTGAAGTCAATGTTGGGCGACGAATAGTACCAAATTTCGCTTCAACTGCAGAGTTCATGCTCCATAAGTTACACATCGAGGAAAGTGAAGTTCCAAGGATGTGCTTGGAACTGTACAGGGAACATGGCACAACAATGGCCGGTCTAAAGGTAAAAACAGTTTTGCCCCAACTTCCTTAGATTCTGTCTTAAAGCTAGAAGGGAGATGAATTAAATCTTTCGAGCCATCAATATTTCTGCTCTCATGCTCTGTGCTTATGACTTCGTAAATATACCTTACTGATCCAATTAGTTTGTTCCAGGCTCTGGGTTATGAATTTGACAATGATGAATTCCATGCATATGCTCATGGAAGGCTGCCGTACGAAACACTGAAACCGGATCCTGTGTTGAGAAATCTCCTGCTTTCCATGCCGCAGCGGAAAATTGTATGTTAAGCTTTTCGTATACGAGTTAACTGATCATGGCGTGATCTTTGTATTTGCAATTTTAATGTATTGATTTGGAATATACAGATCTTTTCGAATGGAGACAAAGCACATGTAGTCCAAGTTCTAAGCAGGCTGGGGCTAGAAGATTGCTTTGAAGGCATCATATGCTTCGAAACTCTCAACCCTGCTCTGGAACCTGTTATGGATCCGCTAGATGGTGATTCAGTGCTGGCAGAAGGTGACACAGAGGTCGATGGCCAAGCCGACAGCGATGCTGTGAGCTCCAAGATGCGAATCCTCTGTAAACCCTCAGTGGAAGCCATTGAAGCAGCAATCAAGATAGCAGATGTTGATCCCAGCAAAACAGTAAATACTAATGCTCCTGTGTTTTTACGCGAATTCAAGGCCAGATATAAACAACTAACCCTGATTTCCTGTTTCCCAGATTTTCTTCGATGACAGTGCTCGAAACATTGCAAGTGGGAAAGCAGCAGCACTACATACAGTCATTGTAAGCTCTTAAGCTCTAGTTTTACTCTTTACGTCATGGAGGAGAAATTTGGTGGACAACCTCATGATTATGGTGGCATCAGACTAACAATCACAGAGTTTGACCGACCTACACTAACCACTCTTGTCCAAGTTATCAACTTGCTAGAAAAATATGCAGTTATGTCCAATCAGTTTATATGAACATACTGCAATGTCACTTAGAAAAAATGCTAAATTTGAACCCATGGAAGCTTGAGAAAACTGTATTGTCGCCAAGAGAAAAAGCTAATTCTATGATTAGGGTCTTTGGAGCTAGAGACAAAAGAGTCAATGTTTACAGAAAACACTATAATTTAGGGGTTCTCGTCCTAAAATTCTACTGAATTTTGTTCTATAAATGATGAAAGATGATGTCTTCAATCCATTGCTGCGCAGAAACTAATAAAGGGGTGCTGGAACTTCTATGGCAGGTGGGGAGCTCAGTGTTGGTGCCTGGTGCAGATCATGCCCTGAGAAGCATTCACAACATTCGAGAAGCCTTACCCGAGATATGGGAGGGTCAAGAAGGAGAGCAGTTGGAGCAAGTCATCCAGTCCACCGCCATCGAGGCCGTGGTCCTTGCATAGATACATCTTTTCTAGTATCCACCGTTCGGGCAAATGCGCCCGACATGTCATGAATGCCCTTTGGCCAATACTCTGAATCTGATGTTATACTCAAACCGTCACTTAGGGGGATACATCCTGATCAGCCCACAGAATGGTTAGATAATCTAGTGCTTTTCCTTTTCCTTACGAGTATGTAACTAGCCAATACATTGCGGCCCAGATGACAGTGGATAATGGTTCTACTTATGAGCCGATAACACGAAAAGTTGTCTTTCATCTAGAATGTTGATTGCAGATAGTGTCCCTTAAAAAATCCAACCTTGCTATAGTGCTATTAAGTACATCAATGAAGAAAACCAGTATTTTATCAAAAGATACAGGTATGCAGTGCACCAGATCAGAATGGCACTATGGGAAGAAGACATTCCATTCGCGAACAAGTTGGGTTTGTTGATGAAGATGAACTCAATTTGAGTGGATTCGCCATGAACTGAAGAAAGAAGAAAAAGCTTGGTGGAAGAATATTATGAAGAGAATGTTCTATTTAACCTCATGGGCAACGATATAGACAAATAAGAACCCAAAGGGAAAAAAAAGAGTTGCTTGGAATGAATGAGTTACAGGGAAATCAAAGACATTTCAATGCCATAATATGATGTCCAACCATTGGTGAGAAAAGATCATCTCTACAACAGGTATAAGTAAGGCATTTTACGAAGAATTTGCTTCATCGTGACAAACACGAGCAAGTGAGGGCTTTTTTCCAATTTAGTTATAAAAAAAAATTACCAAAATAGGTTAACAAAAAACATATTTACCGTTTTAGGTGTCGCTCGGCATTCAAAATGCCGAGCGACCCCCTCGGCATTAACAGTGCCGAGCATTCTATTTTTTTCAATTTTTTATTCATTTTTCTTATTTTCTTGTAATCATTTTTTTATTATTCAATTTGTTTCCTGCAATGGACAAAACATTTATGAAATTCGTATATAATATCCTCGTTCTATAATATTGACGCGAATTAATAATGGGTGAAATACTTCTATATCGAGAATTTATCTACAGATGATGTTCTAAAAACTCAAACAAAAAAAAGTAGAGATCGGCACGGGATGAATGCTATCGACGCCGCTTCGCCTCCCAACTCACTACGTCGACTCCGCCTCCCACCTCTAGGCGGCGTTCATCGACGCTAGCAAATAACTCGAGTCGTGCACCACGATACGATGACGTGCCTCGCTCCAAGGAAAGAGAGCGAATGAGCGAGGCGACGGGTTAGCAAATAACTCAAGTTGTGCACCACGATACGATGATGCGCCTCTACTCCAAGGAAAACGAGTGAATTAGCGAGGCGACGGGATTGCGGAGCGACGAGGCGGCATCGAACGCCGGCCTGGAGGTGGGAGGCGGAATGGCGTCAACAAGATTCATCCCGTGCCGATCTCTATTTTTTTGCTTGTTTGAGTTTTTGGAACATCATTTCGAGATAAATTCTCGATATAGAAGTGTTTCACCCATTGTTAATTCCTCATGAATATTACAAAACATGGCATTACATACTAATTTCATTAATGTTTTGTCCATTACGTAAAACAAATTGAATAATAAAAAAATGATTACAAGAAAATAAGAAAAAGAAATTTTAAAAAATGAATAATAAAAAAATTGAAAAAAAAAAAAATGCTTGGCACACAGAATGCCGAGCGGGTGTTGCTCAGCATTTTGAATGCCGAACGACACCTAAAATGATAAATACGTTTTTTGTTAACCTATTTTGATAAATTTTTTTATACTAAATTGGAAAAAAGCCCTGCAAGTGACATGAGAAAGATTAATCGAACAGCTTCATGTTGGAATCATGTTTTGCCAGATCATAATTATTCGATAGAGGAAGCTCATGGGAAAATGCTATACAAAAACTTAACGAAAAGGTTCAGTTAGATATAAATAACTTTTTCTTTAACGAAAAGATATAATTAGACACACGTAATCTTCAATGAAGTTTCGAGCGTTTATCTTTTCTAGCATACTTTCCCATGTTAAAGTTTTTCCATGATAATGTTATTGGATCATGTGTACCAGAATCCCAAATGCAATCGCATCTTGTACAAATTCAAGATTCTTGAAATGAGAACGGGCTTGAGACACGATGCACTCATCTTTTGAGGATCAATTTCGGTCAAACTGGAAGAGCGTCCACTTCACCGCACAACCGGACACTTCAGATAAGAAGAGACTTGTTTCGCTGGCAAGTTCTTGTTCGTTGGACCTCTCCCGAGTTCTGATCTTTCTCCAACTTCCGACACATTCATTCCTGACACCCGAATCGACATCTCTCTCGTCACTGCCCGGAAACAAATTTCGCTCGATTGACAAGCTTCGATTCAACCTGCAGGAGAATCTAAATGGGTCGTCTTTGAATTTACTAATGTTGTCCAAGAAACATGCTTTCTCCAGCTTCGCTCGAATCGAACCATTCTTTACACCAAATCCATTCCCCTGCAATCCCTCACCTTTCCTTGTCACCCAATTCGAGTTCAAGATTCGCCCTCCCCATCTCGAGTAACAATTCCCAAAATTTTCTGTTCACTGCGACCAAAAGCATCGACCCTCGATTCAACCACCTACCCTTCTGCGCCAAGATTGATTACAGTCCAGTGGAAGACGATGAAGCTGAGAAGGATGAGTGGTTGGGTGAGGACGAATCTTTGAGCGGAGAGAGCGGAGATGGGGTTCTCACAGAGATCAAGAATACTGGTAAGAATTCGAGGAGGATTGTATCCAGGATTGGCATTGACGCAACCCTAGACACAATTTGGAGCATCTTGACTGATTATGAGAGATTGTCGGATTTTATTCCCGGTCTTGCCGTTAGCGAATTGATGGAGAAGAGAGAGAATTTCGCGAGGCTATATCAGGTACTTGGCCCAGAAGTTCCAGTTGAAATGCATTTTGTTGTTAGAATTTGTTCTGTATATGTTGCATTGATATTGTAGCGATATAGTAGCACTACATTGTGAGGACGGGAATGAAGTTCATGTCCTACTATGTTGTTCTGAGGG
Source organism: Rhodamnia rubescens (assembly GCA_021437795.1). NCBI lineage: Eukaryota > Viridiplantae > Streptophyta > Magnoliopsida > Myrtales > Myrtaceae > Rhodamnia > Rhodamnia rubescens. The sequence goes on along the minus strand of JAILYA010000028.1, from coordinate 3,201,238 downwards.
AGTGTGAAGCCAGTTAATTTGAAAACTTAAACAGATAGAGATAGCGTGAGTTGTGTATTGTCGTTCTGTGATTTTTTATTATGATAGGACCTACAGCTCTCGGCTTGAATTAGTTGCTGAAACATGAGAATATATCTGTCATTGTTCTTTTTATCGGTACAGCAGATTTTGTGAGTTGCTTTCGTGTGAGTAATAGTAGGAATGCAATTTTGTATGTATAGGCTATAGCAACCTAAGATTAAACTACCGTACTGTGGTGCCTTAGGTTTGTGATTTCTGAGGGTGAATACATCACAGAGCATCTACTTAATGAGTAAGAGGCTCCCCTTTTGGTTTTATGTAGTTTAGATTGCATTCATATTTGCTTTGTTCCTGTGCAAGTTTGTATAAATGAAGAGTCATGACACATTGCTTTATATTTTCTCCATCTTTGAGGACATGAATACAGTGTCTGGTACTGAATCTGTGTCATAACCGAGAAATTTTCATAATCACTTAATCAAACTATGTTAATACGTTAAAGCTGCTGTTCATTACTGTGAAAATTGATCCCTGTGATTCTGGGTTTACATTTTCTTGCAACTTCTTTATGCCAGAATGTGATATTTGCTAAAAGAGGCCACATTTGGTATTGAGCCTTCCCTTCCTCTGTATGCTCGACAGATTGGCCAGCAGAACTTGGCATTTGGGCTAAAATTTAATGCTAAAGGAGTGGTAGATTGTTATGAGAAAGACCTTGAGTGTATTCCTTCTGGACGAAAGCGTGATATTGAATTCAGGATGATTGAAGGTGATTTCCAAATGTTTGAAGGAAAATGGTCCATTGAACAGGTAACATTATTTATCCTACTAATGAGGCATATTCATGAAATTATGCATCTCTTTCTGTTCTAGGTCTTGATGAAACTTAGAATATTGGGCTAACAAAAGTAGAGGCTCCTATATAGGACAGATCAATTGAAATCTGACTGCAGGATGGTGTCCTAGCATACAATGAAAAGAGAGACTGACTAACAATTAGCTATGAATACTTCAACTAGCTTTTAGTTGTTCAAATTGAAACTTATAAATCTTGGATTATATAAGAACATTGTTCTTCAACTAGCTTTGAGTCATCTTCCTCAAAGTCTATCGCTAATAATGTCTTTTCTTGCTTCTCGATTCTATGGCCATGGAATTCGATTACACTTGCAGTCTAGCACATATAATCATGGAACAAATTTTTTAAGGTTAACCCACTATAGAGGGATATTCTGGTTGAAATCATAATTGATTTCTGTCAGTGAGAGACCGTAAGGTGCATCATTATGTTTCTATACAAATAGACCAATAGTCAATAACAGTTGGATCTATGACCTGCTGCTGAATGCCTCTGTTGAGGGCTAATTTTATATACAACAATTCACAGAGAGAATATGTTCTGACAATTTTGAGATGACTGGTTTTCCAGTTAAATGTAGGGGCATATGAGGATTCCAGTCTAACTAATGGCCGGGAATTCCAGACGACACTTTCATACATAGTAGATGTTAAGCCAAAGCTGTGGTTGCCTGTAGGCCTTGTTGAAGGAAGACTTTGCAATGAGATAACGATGAATCTCTCGTGCATTCGAGAAGAAGCACGTAAAGTAAATTCCAAGTCTGCGACTGCTCCAATTGTCGAGAAGAAGCACGTAAAGTAAATTCCAAGAGGATTTTTTGTAAGTATGACTCTAAGCAGAGTAAAAAGATGATGTTTCTTAAAGCAATATCATATCAGGCAATTCAATTGTCTTGTGCTTTGAAGAGTCCTCCCAAATATGAAAGCGCATAGATCCAATTGTTAGTCTGTAAAGCTAACTATGATCAGGTTCCTATGTGATGTAAACTCTTGCTAATCCAGTGAATCTACATAATACCCTTCTCCCTCTTCTGAAAATTTGTCGTCATTTTATTATGAAAAATACTGCAGCTACAATCTGGTAATAGATCAGCTGCGCTCATATTTTTTAGCTTAAAGTGGTGAGACATTGCCGGACATGCTGAGCGTGCAATGTGTGTTTTACAAAGCTTAAAGTAGGTCCTCGAATTTTCGTCGAATTTTCTTACATAGCTTCCACTAATCTACTTCACGACTCACATGTTCCGGATTATGCAATAAATTTCTCCATGTTAAGGACCATTCAGAAGAAGTTGAAAGAAGGTTGCATAGACAGTTCTTGCTTTCTTGAATTTTTCCTTCTACTGATTGAGAAGGAAGAAAAAATTTAAGGGTTTTGTATAAGAATGCTACCAGTACTGCCACACCAGCTTGGACTAGTGTATTTGCGCTCCAGTCTAACGTGTGGAAACTGATCCGTCAATGGTGAACGAGTGGTGAGAATGAAAACAACGAAAAATTTGTGACTAGGACCTCAAGAATCTTGCTGGTTGCTACAGTGGTGTCAACTTGAAAGAACTTGCCGTATAATGAGATTGAGCATGACTTTTCAAGCATTCGAAATTCTGTTAGCCAGCCGAAGCATGGGTTTCTGCGGGTTTGCAAAACAGAGCGGAGATCATCTTGAATAGGAAGCAGTTTCTTTTCCTTTTCTTCTGGGTCACTCCTTGTGCAACTTGGGTTCCTTCTCAACTGGTGGGATCTTCTTGAATAGTGAGCACGACATCTCTGCATTACTTGTCATGACTTCAATAAAGTTCTTTCCCTGCCTAAACAGAAGGCGTTGGACATGTCGCAAGTTCATAGTCCCGTGGATGCGTGAATGTTCATCGAACTCGTTCTATCACTCTCTTTGCCGGAGTCAATCGAAGTCTCGTGGCGCGATCTCGGCTGCAAGTCTCATCCTCTTTTCGGCTGCTTGCTAATGTTTTGAGTCCACAAGGAAGAAGAAAAATGGGCATGGAATGGGGTGTCCAGTGTTCATTGCCTTTCTGTTGTTTTTTTTGGCTCTCCACTTTTTTGTGAAGCATTTCCGAGGAAGAGAGAAGGCACCAGATCCTTCGTCAGAACGTTGTACGTCGATCCAAATGACAATTTGCGAAAAGTTGGGCATCTTTCGGTTCGGATGGGCAGAAGAGACCCGCTAGAATTCTCTCAGTTAGCGTTCTGTTTTGTGCTAGTGGGAGGGGGTTTCTTGAACCATTGAAACATCGCAGAGGATGGAAACCATGCAAAATTGGACATGGATATTATCATCTTTCGCTAAATTCATGAGCCAAACACGGGCCAACGGTTGGTAGGAGGAACTTGGCGTCGGACGCCTCATCCATACGCCCACGTCCGTTTCCCTCCCCTCTTTGCCGGGCCAAGACCTTTGCCGGACGATCGATCCAAACCATTAATTGTTAAGTTGGGGACCGTCCACAAAAAATGATACACAGGCCAAGGCCGAAAGGCTACCTTGTGTTCATGCGTTTTCAGCCTCTTGATGACAAGAAACCGAACCAACGTGAATGGACTACTAATGGTCCAGCCTCAGATCGTTTTGAGAGTGGATGGGGAAGGGGAGAGTATGGGCAAAGATAGAACTCTTCTCTTCCTAATATTGTGACATCGAAAAATGAAACAAAACCCTAGGCACGAACATCACCAACAGAAACAAATTTGCTGTATCGACCATGTATAACAAAACAATGCACCAGTTCAAGCTAAGGGAAAATTATGGAAAAAGTCTTAAACCTATTGCAATTGTGCTAATTCAGTCACAAATTTTTTTTTTATCAATTCATTTCTAAACCTCTTAAATTTGTGCCAATTTAGTCCATTTGGCCGGCCCGTACTAACGTGGAGTATTTTTTTCATAGCATGTTAATTATCTTTTTACTTTTTAGTAACTCTTTTCCTGTACGCTTTTTTTTTTTGTTAGAGTCTGCCTCGCTCATCTGTGAGCGAGCGCTCACGACCCTAGTCTAGTGTCCAGCGAGGGCCCTGAGGCTGAACTCAAATCTGGGCGAGCCCTCGTCCAGCAGCCGGCAATTGAGGAGGAAGAAAATTTTTTAAGGGTTTTGTATAAGAATGCCACTAGTACTGCCACACCAGCTTGGACTGGTGTATTTGCTCCAGTCTAATGTGTGGAAATTGATCCGTCAATGGTAAACGAGTGGTGAGAATGAAAATAACAAAAAGATTGTGACTAGGAGAGCGGAGATCATCTTGAATTGAAGCAGTTTCTTTTCACTCGAAATTCTGTTAGGCGCGAATGTTCATCGAGCTCGTTCTATCAGCATCTTTCCCTGAGTCAATCGCAGTCTCGCGGCACGATCTCGGCTCCAAGTTTCATCCTCTTTTCGGCTGTTTGCTAATGTTGGAGCCAACAAGGAAGAAGAGAATGGGCATGGAATGGGTGCCAAGCGTTTCTGTTGTTTCTTTTCGCTCTCTCACTTTTCTGTGAAGCATATCCGAAGAAGAGAGAAGGCCAAAGATCCTTCGTTACAACGTTGTACGCCGATCCGAACGACAATTTGGCGAAACGTTTGGCTTCTTCCGGCTCGGAGGGACAGAAGAGACGGTTAGGATTCTTTTCAGTTTGTTGTTTTGTTTTGTGCCAGTGGGAGGGGCTTTCTTGAACCAATGAAACATTGCAAAGGATGGAAACCACGCAAAATTGCACACCGTGCTAAAATTCATGAGCCAAACAAGGGCCGGATGTCGGTTGTAGGCTGTTTTCGGCTGATGACTCGAGAATCCGAATTGGCATCAAACGCCTCTTCCATACGGGCACGTCCGTTCTCTCTCCCTATTCACCGGGCCAAGACCTTTGCCGGACGATCAATCCAAACCATCAATTTTTAAGTTTGGGGACTATCCACAGACGATGATTCACAAGACAAGGCCAAAAGGCTACCTGGTGAATGGACTGCAAATGGTCCAGCCTCCCTCAGATAGTTGAAAAGGAAGCGAATTAGTTTCGAAAGTGGACGGGGAAGGGAGAGTATGGGCAAAGATAGAACTGATCTCATTTCGTGAGATCGATCCATGAAACAAAATCCTAGACACAAACGTCACGAACTGAAACAAATTTGCTGTATCCACCACGTATAACTAAACCACTCAACAGTTCAAGCGAGGAAAAATTATCGAAAGTCTTATATCCATTATAATTATGTCAATTCAATCCTAAATCTTTTTTTTACTAATTCATAAACTTTTTATATTTATATCAATTTAATTCATTTGACCGGCCGGCATTGACTTGGATACTTTTATTTTGTAGTAACTTTTTTTCTCGTCTTTTTTTTTTTGTTGCGGGCCGGCCTCACCCATCCGTGTGCGAGTGCTCACAAGCCTTGTCCAGTGGCTAGTGAGGGCCACGAGGCCTTACTCGGATCCGAGTGAGGGTCGTGAGCCCTCGCCTAGGAACCAGTGCGGGCTCGCAAGCCCTCATTGAGTGACCAAGTGGAGATCACCGGCCCTAACAAATAATTAAAAAAAAAGACTGCAAAAAAGTAATTCAAAAATAATTCAAAAAATTCAAAAGCTATCAAAATATTTATTAAAAATTGTAAACGTTAGTACCGGCCAGCTAAATGAATTGGACCGGCATAAATACAAAAGATTTTGATTGAATTGGTATAATCATAATAAGTTTATGATTTTTTTTTGGTAATTTTCCCGTTCAAGCGAACAGGCACACGTACAATTGGAAACTCTCGTGCACCGTCTGTTCACAAGTCGACCATATCAATACTGATTTTCTGTTCTTGCGTTGCAGATGACATCAACCAGAGTGTGAACCAACACAGTCCCAGACGAATGAAGTCTTCTTCCTTTGCTTGACTCCTGTCCTTTTCCAATCCATCAACGATCCAAGTCCTAGAATTAGTTGGAAAAACTAAGGAGGTTGGCGACCACCGACAGATGCTCAGCAAAACTTGAGCAGAAAAATAGGAAACCCCTCTTAGCTAGCAGACCACCTTTTAGTCCCTGCCCCTCTACGACCTGTTCATTAATTATTTTTGACATTCCAAAGTCACGAAGACATTTTAAGCTACGTACACCTACTTATTTCACTAACTTGTCCGATGCATCTTCCAGGAGAAAACAGTAAAAGGATAAGATTTACCGTTTACGAGATTCATCTATAGATTAATGTTTATCTAGATTCTCGCTCCAATGAAAATGCAATTCCATTGCTTAAGTACTAATGTCAATTTCGCAACGCTATCCCCTTTGTTCATATGTTCATGAGCAGAATGAGGATGATGACGGTGCTAACTTATTCGGTCTTTCGCCGGTGTGAGAACGTTTCGGATTAGTTCGTATCGATTGTTACGCTCACCACCCGATTTTTCGTCTTCGGAATTCATTGTGATGAGTAAAAGGTCTGATATATGTATGCATGGACACTGATTTGCCAAGTTGTCTATACGGATTGAAAAGAACAAATCGCATAAATGATGCCAAGGATCGTTTTTAGTAATAATTCAATCCCCTAGGCTAAAAAAAGGGGGCAGCACCACCGCTATGTAGTAGATTTCATGACTAATCAAACTTTGCAGCCGGAATCCGAGAGCGACTGTAGAAGGCAAGCCCTTTAATTCACTGATTTGAAAGAAATCTAACTGTGATCGATTCACAATTCGATCTAATCCCATCCAAAAATGGATAGATTATTAATGGGGATAAGGAACACGAACTTTAATTTTAATATATTAGTTAGGTTTATATCAAGAAATAAAAAAAATTGTGAATTATTAAGTTTATATATATATTTTAAAAAAAAACGGTTCGGTCTCGGGAGTTCAATTCTCCGGTGGAATTGAGAACCGGATTGAAAATCAATGATTCTAAACTTATAGAATCGAAAATCGGATGTACCTTCCGAGAATCGAACCAAACTAGTTGATTCGATCCGCTTTGAACGGTTAGTTTCTCGATTTGATGGGTCGGTCTTGAAATGAGTATTTGGCAATAGGGTCCAATCATGGGGGACACCGTCAACAAAAAAAGTTTCAATGTCCCGTCGCTATCGGGTAATCTACTTAGAAGTGGGAGATGAAAGTGGACTAAACTCGGGCTTTGCGTGAGCGGTGACCGTGACCCTTGCAGTGAAAGAATGACGCGATTTACAAGATAATGGTAATGAAATGAAGCAGTTGATGCAATAAAGAGGACAAGACTCGATTTGCTTGCCATTTTGAACAAGGAGAATTCCTATATAAACCCCTCCACATCACCAACGCGTCCACACATTCATCATCTGACGAAAATAAAAAACATGTGCCTGCTAAAGTTTGTAGTCCTGGCTCTAGCCGCGCTCCTCCTCCCAGCGAATTGCGAGGCGGCGGTCGACAGGGTCGGGGGGAGTGGGTTTGTGAGGACGAGCGGGACGCGTTTCGTGGTGGACCAGAAGCCGCTGTACCTGAATGGGTTCAATGCGTACTGGATGATGTACCTGGCATCGGACAACTCCACCCGGGACAAGGTCGCGTCTGCGTTCCAGGAGGCCGCCAAGAATGGCATGAACATTGCCAGGACTTGGGCCTTCAGCGACGGCGGCCATGGGGCCCTCCAGACCTCTCCTGGCGTCTACAACGAAGACATGTTCAAGGTACAAACTGCAGATATCTTCCCTCGCGGCGTAAAATCCTAGACACCTCACGGAGATTTGTGTGATTGATATTCTCGTTTAGGGGTTGGACTTTGTGATATCAGAAGCTCGGAAAAACCGAGTGTACCTGGTACTGAGCCTGGTGAACAACTGGAAGGAGTTCGGGGGAAGGAATCAGTATGTGCAGTGGGCTCGGAAGAGCGGACAGAAATTGACCAACGATGATGAGTTCTTCACTAACTCTGTCACCAAGGCTTATTACAAGAATCATATCAAGGTTTGTGTGTCTGCTTTTGGTTCCTCTGTATGTCTATGAATTTAGTTCAGACATAATTACCAGCAGCACCATGATTTTGAACGTATAGTGTCTGAATGGTTCATTTTTTGGCTGATACAGGAGGTAGGGGGTCAATGGGCGGGTCCGCCGCCCGATCCGACCCGAAACAGAATAGACCAAGGTGTCTAATTCTTTTTTCTTACTTTTTTCTTTTTTCTTGAAATCAAAATCATTATAAAAGCCCATCAAATAAAAAATTAAATTAAAAGAAAATATGGATGTTAAAAAAGTCGATAATTATGAGAATTGGGTTTTTTTTTTCCATTTGGTATTTTCCTAATATGAAGGTTAAAACGTAGGAATTCGTGCAAAAACAAGATGAAGAGTTATCAATCAAGATTGCCAGGAATTAGGAAAACCTTCATGATTAGACCTGAAATTTATGTCCAAGCTTAAGTTTGACGAGTGGCGCAGGGAGTCCTTTGAAGATAATCCTAGGACTAATCAGGAATCTCTGTCTGTTTACGTACTTTATGGCGGTGCGATGAAATTGCAGGCAATGCTGACGAGAAAGAATACGATAACGGGAGTGGCGTACAGTGACGATCCTACCATCTTTGCATGGGAACTCATGAACGAGGCTCGTTGCCAGTCCGACCCCTCCGGCAAATCTCTCCAGGTCTCTCTCTCTCTCTCTCCTCTCGATCTCTATCGGTCATCGATCTCTGTTTGATTCATTCGTATAAATTCATGGACGTGACAGACAGAGTCAATCGAACATTTGGGCCTAGGAAGTGTCAATCAATAACGAGTTTGCAACAGTTTTAACTCACCTGCAATGCAACAGATACCACGCGAAGAAAGTGACACATAGCATAATCGTCCGTGAATTGTCTGGGCGAAACTCGGCTAAGACGGGTTCCTCTCTTTCTCGTCGCGAGATAAAACTGTAACTTCATATAGCCTGATGATATTAGAAGACAAAGAATTGACGTCCAAGGAAGAATTTAATCAAGAAAAGGACTCATGAGAGTAGATGTCACCATATTGAAATGAGATTTTGCTTCTGTCTGGGCACGTTCCGTTCCTTACGACTGGAATTCATCCCTTTTTTTTTTTAAAAAGGAAGATTTTGGAATATATCTTGAAGAGTAAAAAAATGATTAGTCATCATTAACAGACGGCAATTGCTACTAACAAAGCCTTTTTTTGCTTTTTCTGTTTTGTCCTTGTGATAAGTTTTCAAATCGCTCGTGACGGCGATGTCGAACCAACCTGGAACAGTGTTCCTGGATAGAACATCGCACTCATGGCTTTTTTTTGGCGGGAACTATAGGCTGTATCAAAGCAATTGATTCTCTAATTGGGTTCCATTTACTGCATCGAATTCATGCGGAGAATCGCATTGAAGTGAGTGACATCGCTTCGGAATAATTTTGTTAGTCCTGCGGTTAATAGGTTCATTTTATCTTGTTCAGGACTGGGTGAGCGAGATGGCGGCGTACGTGAAGTCGATTGACAGTAATCATTTGCTGGAAGTTGGACTCGAAGGGTTCTATGGAAAATCGGTTCCAGGAAAGCAGCAGATCAATCCTGGCGGTTTGCTCTTCGGGACTGATTTCATTTCCAACAACCAAGTCCTCCAGGTCGACTTCGCCACGATACACCTGTACCCCGAACAATGGTAAGAATCAGAACACGCCCTCCCGATCCCTCGGATTGCGCTCCATCCTGGCGTTTCGATCAAAATTGGATCTGTCATGTTGTTTGTTTGTTTTTTTTTTTTTATAACTTTTCTTGGGTAACTAATGTGCTTTCTTGACAGGATGCCCAATGCAAGTGAGGGGGAACAAGCTGCATTTGGGGACAAGTGGGTGCAGGTCCACATTCAAGACTCCAACACCATCCTCAAGAAGCCGATCATACTCAGCGAGTTCGGCAAGTCGTCGAAGTCCCCGGGTTACAGCTTAGGGAAGAGGGACAGCTACTTCGGGAGGCTGTACGATGCGATCTACACGAGCGCAAGCAGCGGAGGGTCGTGTGCCGGCGGCCTCTTTTGGCAGCTGTTTGCTCAGGGCATGGATAAGTTCAGTGACGGGTACGAAGTCATATTGGAGCAGAGCCCCTCCACGGCCAGCATTATCGCGCAACAGTCTCGCAAGATGTCGTCTCTCACATGAAGAGAAGAGCAGACGACGAAGATGGAGGAAATAAGGATGAATAAGAATGCTGCCGCCATTTTGTGATTTGAAAATAGTGTTCTGGAGAATGTAAGAGGAATATAGAGTTATTTAAACGTTTGGTACTTAAAATTCGAATTTAAGTGGAAATTGTGTTCCGGAGAATTAATTGATGTCGACATTTTTTAATAATATTTTGTAACTATTTTTTTTTTAAAAATTCCTTTCTTTGTATTTTTTTTGTTTTCCTCCTCTTTTCTCCGATGGCGAGCGAGGCCGACCATTGCCGACGTCGCTTGGGCCAAAGTGATGCTCAACGACCCCGTCCCGGCCCAGGAGACGGTGGCCTGACCCTGGTGAGGCCGATGTTCTCTTGTGGCAGGTGAGGGCCACCCTCGCTTAAACAAGGTCGACCATCGCCAACCTTAGAAGAAAGATAGAAAGAAAAAAGAAAGAAAAATAAAAAAAATCGAAAACTATTAAAACATTATTAGAAAATATTATTGAAAAACACGTCAACGCATGATGTGCTACATAGGCCAGCCAACGTCCACGTCAGCCATATCCGATCAAAACTAGTCGGAAGAATTGAATTGGCTCGGGTCAAAAGGTTTAGGATTAAATTAGCACAATTAAAAGGTCTAGGATAAAATTGGCACAAATGCAATAAATTTAGGACTTTTCTAACCCTTTGCCCTCTAGTTTGCATGGCACTTTAAAATATATCTTATCGACATTTTATTCGAATTTTTAAACATTATCTCATGCCCCTTTTAATTGACCCCTTGATTCCTTATTAAGACCGTTTCAAAACAGTTGATATATTCTAAAATTACCGTTAGTATCTATTAATTCTCATAGAGACGTTAAAGTATGGCACCACAAATATTTTTTCATGGATATCTAACATTTTAAATATACTAGCACAAACAGAAAATATCGACCAATTGTCATGATACAATCAAATTTAAATTAACAAATGCATAGTAATTATTCATTATACATAATTAACCTGAAGCATAAAACTCTTTAACAATCACCTGTTAGCAAAATTCTCATAATAAAAGGAAGGTATATGAGGATATTATGTTAAAATGAAAATAAATCGAGGAATTATACGCGTTCTTGGGGAAATAGTTATATAATTTGTTAGAGGAATGCTGCATATTTCAACAAGATATCGAACAAATTCTCTTTGTGATACAATATTGTGGACGATGAAATATTTATCAACTCTTGTCAAATCAAAAGATACGCTAAAATGATTTACCAAAATGAAAACGAAGAATTCCGCGAAAATAAAAACTAAAATATATGGAATGGGAAGATGAACATGAAGAAATCACTTCTAGCTCTTTACATACTCGAATTGTTACATGTACTTATGTTATATTGTGCAACAAAATAATCAACAAGAGGATAAACCTACATGAGATGTTTTGATCCACTTTAGATAAAAACTCCATGTAGACTTTAATGGAGAAATTCTGTTTTGTCTGAATTTTCATTTCGTTGTAGTTGTCCATATGTTATTGTCTTGAATATAATCAATATAGTCTTGGTTAGGCATCTGGCTAGAAAACTTCATAGTCATGCAGAAAGAAGAGAGATGATTCTCATGAACATGTGTCTGTCGGACACGGAGAAGTCGTCCTCGTGAACATTTTCTCTACAAGTTTTATTCCACCATCTGCTCGAATTCGCGACCAAAAAATTTCTCAAATGTCCAATTACTTGAGTATCCGATTCCAAAATTGATTGGAACTTGCAGAATCCGGTTAGGTGGTTGTATATTTCTTTCGCGCTGCGCCATGAAGCAGGCGGCATGCACCTTCGTGCACATTTAATGCTCCTCATCGGCCTCACTCGTTAAAGAACATTTCTAAATGGTACTCCCATCGGGAATTATAGAATTTTTCAGGATGACAGTGATGCCGGATCGGATGTAGAACCCTTCGGATGGTCGATCGGCCTCCGTTACATTCTGCAGATATGCATTTTTTGGGGGCAAAGAAGAGGGTCATTGCTTGATCTGATGATTCACATTTTGGAGTGCTTCATACTTAAAGAGGACAACTCTGCATGAGGTAGTCACTTACACCCTTGTTTGCTATCACGACATTCTTTCCGATTCTCGCGTTCTTGTCGATTATGCAGTTTCTGCGGGACAAAGTCAAGAAGGATCGAAACCGAAATTCAGAGAAACTCCAGTTGTGTCAAAGCATTTAATCACCTGATCTTTGTGTCTCTGCCGACGCCGATTGGAACTTTTCCGTCGGCCAGGAAGGCCGCTCTCTCAGCCTCAGTTTGGTAATAATCAGCACCCATCATCATTGTGTCCTGCATAATGTGATTTAAGTCTGTTTCAGCTTACCTTTACTCGATTCGACATCGCAAACGGAAAATAAATGCTTTCCTCATAATTTCCCTAGTATTCCTGAAAGAAGTAGGAAGAAAACTTGCCTTCAGCTCGACCCCGTATTCCAATCTCGAACGAACTCCCACGATAGAATGTTGAATGCTGCATTCCCTTAAAAAGCAGCCGTGCGATATGATAGAATCAATGACCTGCATGATCAAGTCAGAATATGATTCGAGAACTTACTCTTATTCATCTACTTCTATCTGTTGAATCTAAAGCTGTACCTGGCACTTCTCTATTTTTGTTGGCGGTAGATATCGAGGAGACGTGAAGATTGGTTTTTGTGGATCATAGAAGTGAAACTTGGGGGGCTTCAGAGTCGGCAAAAGTTGACCGTGAATTATTGCATTGTCTAGTTGAGGAAATCTGTGGATGGCAAAATTTGGAATGTAAAGTACCTGATCTGTGAGCGCCAAGTTTGCATCGAAGAAGGACTTGATTGTTCCAATGTCTTCCCAGTATCCGTCGAACAGATAAGCCTACTTCCAAACGAACAACGAAAATTCTGAAGCGTGTCCAATCACGCAAGAGGGGATTTCATTGATATTTGCTAAATAAATTTTTCAATTGACACAAGCAATCTCCATTTGAAGTGCAGTATTCACAATATCAGTGACTAATTAGCATGAAGAACGGCAAAACTTTTTTCTGGATTGTTGAAAAGAAGTTTGTGGAAGCAACAGCGTCACTGAGAGTACCTGGACATGATAGTCTCTTGCAGCCATCGGAATGACTTCTGATCCAAAATCATTGGCTGCCGGATAGTCCCGTCTGAAGAAGACAAAAGTTGAACAACCATACACATTACCATGTGATGCGTGCATTTGAGTCAATTGCGTCGAGTCTCAGTGACAGACATAGGAGGAAGAGAAAGTAAATTGACTCTTCAAGTTGGACACACGCTTAGTGATGTATCTCATCTCAAGACAAAGAAGTCATCTGTGAAGTTTGAACGCTTCTCTTTAATGAACTGTTACCGCTAGGTGGCAAGCACAAGTCCCACCTTCCAGGGACAAATGGTTAACGGACACGAGAAAAGCATATTAGATCCATTAGGTAAGATTTAGTCACCTGAGAAGCTTCAGCAAGACATCTGTTTTGAACAAGTATATACCCATTGATGCAATGTAGGGGAATCTTTTCACATCCTGAGCAGATAATCCTGGAATTGCTGTATCTACTCTCTGTGACAAGGAAAAATCAGAATCAAACGACAAAAGAATGAAGTAGATCAATATTAGAGCACCAGTTACCATTGATCTCTGATCTGCACCCTTCGGTTTTTCAAGAAATTGCTTTATCCGTCCTGATTCGTCAATCTTTATCAACCCAAAGTCAGAAGCTCGACTGCACGAAGTTGAAGAGTAAAACACCCTGGTAAGAGTCAATCTCTCAGTCACTTTGGTTTAATAAACATCACACGTGAGGCCAAGGAAGATGCTCCTTTTAAACTTGCCTGTCATCCACGGGCAGAGACGAAACAGATATGTCAGCACCAGAACTTATATGCTTCTGCATGGAAGAACCATTATTTTGCAATAATCTCAGTAAAAGCCGATAAACATCAACAGATGTTGAAAAATTTACAGTGGATGCGGGATAGGGAAGTCATGGCTTGACCTGCACAAAATCCATGTAGTCCATTCGGTAGAGATGATCTCCACATAATATCAGAATGTTCTCTATGTTTCTATGCTTGGCATCCTTCCAAAATTTAACAAAGAAATCACTTGATGTTGAAATGATGGGGAATCAAATTTTGCCCTAAAGGCAGCAAGAAGTACAATCATCTACCTCAAACAGCCAGGCAAAGCGTCTTACAGCATCTGCTGTGCCTTGAAACCACTTCTTTCCAGATTCACCTGGTGTTTGAGTGGCCGCTAATACCTACCACCATAATCGGAAAACTTAAGACATTTGAAGGTTAGTTTACCTTATCGTCCCACTCCAGTAAACTAATCATTCCGAGCAATTGCAAGTTGTTGTACTCTGATCATACCAAGGATATAAAAAAATCGGCATAAACTAGGAATACATATTTTAGGTGCATCACGACGTACTTCCACAAATCCATCACCAAAATTCATTCCACTTCCCAGATTATAAGTACGAGCTATATGGCGATTGAGGGACTGGGAATTGAATTGAGTAAGAATATAAATCTTGTTAAGCCCACTGTTGATGCAGTTACTCATTGGGACATCTATTAGCCTGTAACATCCACCAATCGGTACCTGAAGCAAGGAAAAAGAGTTGTGACCTCGTTAATGGGGCTGATATAGATTACAACTTCAATAGCAAAGGCGCGATCTCAGGCAATCTGAAGTTTGCTTACAGCAGGCTTAGCTCTCGTTTTAGTCAAAGGAAAAAGCCGAGTCCCAGCTCCACCGCCTAATATTATAGAGGTGACAGTCTTTGGGTCAGCTTCTGGCACTGGAAATATCGGGGCCTGGAATGTCTGCATCAGATTTCGCAGTCAGACAAGAAACCACTTAGATGGTGTAGGAGATGAGAATCGCGTCTCATCCTATAATCCTATTCAAGGGGGATTAGAAATCCCAAATAGTTATCAACTCCGGGGACAGCGTATCAAGAAAGTGAAATGATCATTTCTTTACAGAATCATGATTATACATGTTGAAAATTTGAACCCCCAAGAATTAAGATCATGATGATACAGACTAGACTCTTCTGATTATGCAAATTAGCATGACATCATGCAAAGATTGAAGAACCCCAAGTGACATGAAAAAGGATGAGGTATGCATTAATTTACCTTGAGTTCTTTAGCAACATCTGCCATGGTAGAGTTCAACAGCGGTCCATCAGATACGGCGCAGAATCTTGTTACATGATTGTTTTTTCCTAACCGAACACCGGTTGCTCTCTTGCCCGGAGGTACATCATCCAAAGCCATACCAAAGAACGACGAAGATAGAAACTTGTCGTGGCCCAACGGCAACTTCGAGTGTTGACTGCAGCAGGAGCCCAGCATTTCCATATTCTGCCCCCTCCAACGAGAAGATTATTAAGGCAGCTTCGAATGGTTGAAAGAAGGAGGCCGTCTCGTACTCGTACTCGGCGACCGGGGTGCTCCTCTGCTCCTTAAATGGACTAGACAGAACAAATCGAAGTCAAAAGGAAGCCCTTTTTTTCCAATCAAGTTGAAAAAAATCTTCCGCTATATCCGCACTGGGAGAAGAGATTACAAAATTTCTTCCCTGACCCATCATTATCTCCTGTTGCCGTCACTAAACATTGCTGACCCAGAAGAAACAAGAACAGCAGAGAAGAAAGAAACAGAATTTCGCGAAATGCAAGAAACGTTCAGACTATAATTGGCACCAAGGACGTATCAAACTCTTGATGATGTTGACGATGATAGTCCTACCTGTACTAGGAAGTGAACAAGAACATCAAATGGAAGTATGTGATTGTGGAAGCAAAACTATGCAACTTCTCTAATTTAACAAAACGAACAGAGAGAGAGAGAGAGAAGAGAGAAGCAGAGTTGCCTCTAGATGGAGCAAGGAATGGCTCTCGCAACAAAGAAATGCATGAAACCATGTCAAGTTTTCGAGATTCGGAAGCAGCTTTTGGGAAAAGCCGACGTTTTGTTGGTTGGGGGTGTGAGCTCGGATGACTCTCCTAAATGGGTTTACGCGATGATATGATGATAGTAAATAAACCGAGTCCTACTCCTACGGCGTTTCCCTCTTCTCGGGGTTTCTGTTTTCATCAACAACTTCATCGACCTTCGCTCCATTTTGCATGTGCTTTCATTTCAATTTCACCACCCCCCAGAAAGAAGAAGATGAAGAAGAACAAACTAGATCTTCAGACAGTTATTTCAATTGTTTCTTTCGATCACGTGCTGAATATCTCCTTCTTTGCATTCGGAGTGCGTCATTCACCAAATATAAGAGGGAACCCCATAAGGTCGAACATATGCTCATAACACTCTCTAGCAGACATGATGTCTACGCATTTGGCTTATATTTCTCCCAGTAGAACTAGATCGTCCAGTGCCAAGATCTCTATCCATAAGCAAGACCAAGGGTCTTATCCTAGCTCCCCTCTCGCACCCTCCTTTTACTCCATCCTCGCGAGTTTTGTCCATCGACACAATGCACCTCAAGACTGACCTCCTCCGCAATGAATGTGCAACTGATCCAGGAGGAAACATTAGCTTCGGTCAAAGCCCGTCAAGAATCACTCATTAGGAGTCCAACACCGATTTTCCAATGAAAAGAAAAAGGATTCAGCTTGTAGCACAGGGAACACATGATTGAGGGTAAAAAGCAGAAGAAAGAGATCTTTCGGTTACGTCCTAAACTAATCGCACAAAAGTTTTTGAGGAACGTACAACCGACAGTGAAATGCTTTGAGTAATGGTGTCAACATTCAATTTTTACTAGTATTCCATAATAACAGGTCAATGTTCGACGACATATATATGATTAAACAATTGCACCAACATTTTATGTACAATCTGCCAGGGAAAAAGATAAACGGAGCAAGATCATTCTTGCAGCTGCATTTTCCTAGACCTTTTCTTATCTCTACAAGTCCGCAAGAGAACAGAGAATGATACAGATCTATATGGCAACTAATGGACTATACAACATATCCTCTAGCAAGGCACTTGGCCTTCAAATTCTATCTATCTATTCTCAAGTTGCTACAGAGATGCCCGAGTTCAGGTCTTGCATCCATCCAGTATGTAAATGTTGTTGCAGCCGCCGAAGTGCAATAGAGGTACGATCGAAATGTGATGAGATAAAAGTATCTCCTGCAAAATCGAAACATTGCCATGGCGTCAATTCCTCATGCACCCGACTAGCCACGAGAGAATCCTAATAATACTCCCAAACAGAGGACAGCACCAAGAGGATAGTAATATGTATAACAAATGCATCAAAAACTTGATTTTTCCATATATTAAAAAGGTTTCCCCCTCCTCTTCTTGATTTTACAGGCCCGTGGAGCAATGATCCAAGAGGCCATCACGATAGGAGATAATTCACGAGTGAAATTCTCTAGGAGGGTTCACAAAAGCAATAATGAACATGGCCATGGCTTGCAAACTTTAAACAAACAAAATCTAACATGCCTAATGCCCTCTGAATGGATACCTGAAAGCCTTCATACCCATGTCCATGAGATACGTTCGCTTCTCATCGTCACTGTCGGACAACTTTTCCAATTCCTTCCTATAGTACAGGATATCACCTAGTAAATGACCAGCACCTGCACATCTGTATAAAACAAAACACTTAGCATCATGAGGAACTAAAAAAATGAAGCAAGAAAAAGATCAGTCAAAATGAACTCAAATACTATAGAAGAGTGATTCCAGAGACAGCCAATTATTTTCAGTAATTCCTGAGAAAATGGACGTAACACATTCCTTTAGAGAAATGTGTTACCATGCAAACAACCTAGCAGCATTCACCCAGGCTTGTGCTTAAATAGAGAATCAGTATCAGTAGAAACAAGAATCTGTGTCCTAGAAGAGAATTTACCTATTGATTATACTGTCAACATCCGCTTTGCTCTTTGGACCATATTCGAGAACTCTTGTAAGGTTCAGTATGTCTCCGTAATCATCCATCTTGAATGCCTCATCATCAGAAGTCCTAGATAAGTTCTCTCCAGCTGCAGAACATAACTTCATATCAGAGCCAGGTTGTGGCGCCTTTGGATCACAGTTGGTCTCTGCCTCAAGTTTAATACAAGTAATTGCCATTGCATATGCAACTCCTCCAAAGCCTGTGTGAGAAACATAAAGATAAAAGCCTGCGGAGCTGCAGGAAAAAAAATTGTCTCAGTTTCACGAATTCTTTTCTGTATAAAGAACACAAAAAGGAAAAATTTCTGGAACAATATTAAGGGATCCATAAAGTAGAACGGGGTAAAAAGAGAAAAACTTAGTACCATGTCATTGCAATCACCAGCTAATCATGACAAAGTTCGTAATGTAGGGCAATTTGCCACAACCACTGTGTCCCACATTGTGAAACCTTAAGTCAACATTTAATCAAAGAGAAGACAACTGAAGTGTCCTCTATTTTTAGTACTGGAACTGATTTTCCAAAAGTTCAACTTCCGGTGCATTTATCCCAAGATAAAGCACACAAAGGTGCCTTATTTTCTATTGTTGCCATTTATGGGGAACATTTATTGCAGCTTACCCAGTGCCTTTAGGCATCTTTTAACACTTTGCTATTTTAAGCAAATCCATCAACAGAATGCGCATCACTATCGGGCAATAAACTCGCGACCCGGAAACAGATATAGAAAGGATGTAAGCCAAGAATTGGCACTTACTCATCTTTACAGCATTGGACAGCATCGACGTCAGAAGCTAAAGCTTCTCTCTCTCTGGTCAATGGTATCCTCCTGTATGTGATATTATAACCTTCATCCTTCAGAGAAGCATACACTTCAGCCGGTGTCTTAATATCATCAGTTAGGATGTTCTCCCAGTATCCTATGACACTCGACCGATGTGATGTGGGGTTATATTCTTCACGATGTAAAAGCATTTTCCCACAGGACTCCCCAACCTCAAACAATATATCTTCTTTGAGCCGTGCTTCCATGTGTTCCACCTGCACAGAAATCAGCTAAAGTTGAGTCACCTTTGCTTATGTTTAATTTATAGAACAATGGGCCTATGACCGTGATAACACACCACTGGGCCAGTAATCCCGGCCTGCTTAAGTGTATCGACAGGTTTATTCAATTCCCTGAGGACAAATGGCACGCCATTGATGTAAACAACCGCCTCTTCCCTAAGATCAGTTATTATCACTTTCTGAGATGTCACTCCTGCAGCAGGCTTGGCACCAAGATATGCTAACATCTCCTTTGCACCAGCAATTGTTGGAGTTGCCATGCTAAACACAGGGTACCCATCCACCTAAAGCAAATACAGATGTTAGCTTGAAAATGATGACCAAGTTATATTTCAAGAAATGTTTCTCACATTACGAGCTAATCATGATAGCATTTTGAAGTTTTGCTTAAGTATACCCATAGAGAAAGGACTAGGCTTTTTCACTTGGAAAAGAAACTGAAGCTTAGCCAGCCTTTAGCCCATCTTTCATGAATCAGTCCAGAGACCCACAGTTGACCATGTTGGTCGCACCATGAATAGATCACTGAGACAAGAGAGATGCTGACTTCAACAACTGGAGGGGAAGCACAGTGAGTGCCAGTGATATTATAGTCGCTTCCCTCATGTTGCATTAAACCGTATATGTCTAGGTCAAAGAGAAGGCCATGACCACAACCAAGCCTCCATAACACATACAGACTGCCATTCAAGTTTGAACTTGTTGATGATCTCAACGTTTGAAATACTAGTGAAGGTACTTTGAATGTAGACTAGTATCAAGACAAAGATGTTCAGTGGCAGACAATTGACTAGACTACTTCAGGTCAAAGTCAAACTCTAGCATACTACATCCCCATGTACAATTTTTCCATCTTCAAACAACCATACGGTAATACCAAATCTCACATCAAGCTCAAACTATTCCAGTTATGCTTTAAACAAAGTTTCAAAATAAGTAATGCCTTGAATTGATTAACAGAGCCTTTAGAGTTCAAGCACATTCGACAAATACAAAGAGAGTTAAATTATCCAGGATAGGATTCAATGCTTTAGGGGTTCATGCTTTCATATGAGAGACACCGCTAAAGAAAAGTCTGGACAGTATAATTCCACGAGCATATGGTACTGTTGGTAATGCTGATCTCATCTATGATAATGGATAGGTTCACTTTTTAAGTATCTGGTTCTAAAACATACCTTGTAAACATGTGGTGCACCATGAATTTGTATGTGGCTAGAAGTTCTCTGACCAGGAAAGAAGTACATTTTGAGGATGGAGCCTTTGCCCAAGACAGAACCATTACGGGATTTGACAATGGCCTCCATTACTGCATCTCCATGTTGGGACTCTTGCGGTGCTCTCAACTCCTGAATTTTAAAATCAAAAGAACTAGATCACTATTAAGAGACAAAAATGCAATAGGCTTATCAAAATTTTAACCTGTAATTCATTCATTAAATAAAAGGTGGTTACAACATACAGGAACAGAAAAAAAGCGTCCAGGCCTTAATCTGATACTCCATTTCATTGCTTGAGCTTCCGGTCTCTGATGTAGCCAAGTCTTAAATGTCATTTTCATTCCTCCTTGTCCACAAAAACCATCAAATGCTTCACTCCCAAGATATGCTGCAAATGCAATCAGGCGGAAGTATCTCTCCAAATACTCGGCACCGCGATTCAGTGCCACTCGCCTTACTCTAGGCTCAACATGTTGTTGGTTGAATACCTTTCTGTAATGTAAAACAGCTTGACGTATGTTTTGCAGAGCAGAACATCTATCAATGATAGCATCTAAGGCTTCACGGCACTCCAAACCATTGTCAAACAGTCTTGTTATCTTCCATAATAATACAATATCGTTTATGCCAAAAGCACGACCCTCTTCCTCGCTAAGTTTCTCTTTAGACACTGGAGAAGTAGAGGCGGCACCATTACCACCATTTTCCTCACCGCTTGAGGTGCCATCATCCACCTCTTCCTGCTTCACATCGTCAAACAGGATTTTAATTGGTCTACCATAATCGATTCTGAGTTTTAGAAGGCAAGCAATCACAGTTCCTGTTGTCGTCCTTCCTCTGCCCATCTATGAAGGCCACATAGACAATAACATAATATGAGGAAAATTCAGTAAAATAGCTTGTTACATTTGATTTCCTAGTCACAAAAACTCAAAGAAGCAGTTTGAAGTCTACCTGGCAATTGAAAACAAATGCTGTGTCCTTGGAGGCAGAAGAAATGTTCATCGCCAATGTGTCGAAGTCGGAACTCTTTGGAGCTTTACCATCAGTTATGGGCACCCGTGCATATTTAACCGGGAAGCCATCAGATTCCAAGTTTTCAAACACTTCAAGAGGGGTCTGCACAGAAGAAGAATCTACATGTTCCCAAGCATCAAAAATCTGCCCATCTTCTGTTTCATGAATAACCATGATAGCACCTCCATATGTTTCAGCTTCTCTAAGAATGTCTTCTTTTAACCGAGCTTCCATTTTCTCCACTCTCTCTCGATCGATTCCCTGAATGCACATCAGTTTATTACAATCAAGAAAGTGAAGGAACACTCAACACCAAAGAAAATATGGACTTGACTAGCACCTTGTGAAGTAACATGGTTTCGACAATACATACACACCCATAGTGATGAATATTATACAACTAACAAGTGCCTCGTAGATATTCAATGTAGGTGAAACAGTCCAAGTCACCTGTCGCAACTCAATAGAAAACTCCCAACTCATAGCTACCACGTTTTCTTGTAAGAAAACAATATATATTTGTTCTAGACGCTTTGTTTCCAGTGATGCCGCATGCTTGTTGTGCTGGCATGTGTGCATATGCGTATGTGTGGTTGAACTGTGCATTGCACTAATCCTGGAAGGGTCTTTGTTGATATGCAATTCATTACAAGTGGCATGTGATTGCTATGCAACCCATAACAATGATCACATCCATCATAGAAAGATGTCGATCGAAAGATTGTCAACATTCACTGGTCATCATGCAGCATGCAAAATGATATGCAAGAAAGTTATTTATACCGAGTATTCCAGCATATTCTTGTATGGTCTCTCCACTTCACGAAGAACAAATGGCTTTCCATTGATGTAAATCACAGGTTCTTCTCTCATGTTATGCCAAAAGACAGGGCGACCACATATGCCACTACCAATCCTCCGTATGACTGATCTTATGCCATCAATAGTTGGATTTGCAACTCCATAAACGGGAAATCCAGGAACTTCTCTGAAATTAGGGGCACCCTCCACTCGCTCAGGTAAACTTGGATTTTGACAACCAGGACAGTGATCACTTTTCAAAACTGTTTGACTGCCAAGAACCTCCCCATTTCTCCTGGCAGCAACCACACCCATCTCATAAGGCCGGCCATCAGCTGATTCAGCCATCTTCATAAGAGATGGCTCCAAACCTGCATATCCAAGCGCACCCATTGGGTCCCTTCTGAGCAATCTACAAAAACCATTGTTATAGAAAGAGGAGGCTGTCAGAGTTGTTGATATTAGAAACACTGCCCGTAGAAATCCCAAAATGCTTGTATAATCACAATTGGAATTAGAGCTATTAGTAATTTCAGGAAGATGACACGATGATATTTGTTCCGGATAGAAACTCGATTTGTACAGTTAATGCCTCATTTGCTTGGCGCAGTTTCACCTTCTTCTTTTTTCACCATCAACAACCTAGTAATTCATGACATACCTTAAACCATTCCAAAGAATATTGAGCATGATGAGAAAAACTGTCGTGATATCACTTTTGCAATCAAAAAGCCTACTCAGAAGCTGGGACGAACAAGTGAACCAAACATATTCCACCTGAGGTCAAACTCAAAGCTGACCCAGTAAAATGACTAATAGAGATAAGCTTCTGCTCAACGCAAGGCAGAAACTTGGAAACTGAAAGGTATGTAATAAACTTTCCTATCCGAGTTCACACTATCCTGACTTTAAGAAAAGGTTAACAAATGCATAGTCAAACGTAACTTTTCTCTAAAAATTCAACTTATTGGCATGCATGCATCTGACCAAAAGGTTTAAGACTTCGTTCAATTTCATCATCGTTATGTTTAACCTTCAATCTGAATGTCCAGATGTGATATAAGATCAATATTTTACCTGCGAATTATGCTATAAAGTTCTGGTCTCGCTTTCATCCAATCAGCAAAAGTACAACGACCCAAAGAACTAGAGCGCAACACCTTTCTTTCTGAATGGACATATACAGCAAAACATATGAGATAGTAGTATCTCTCCAAGTATTCTACAAAAGTTGAAAGTGATGCCTCCCTCCTCATCTCATCAGGTTCATGCAAAATTTTACTGCGATTGGTGGCGATGGCCTCACGTAAGTTCTGCAAACAAATTTCATGCAAAATTTTAGAAAATGTTAGACAAACCGAACTCAGAGAGATCCTATGCAAAGTATTCATCAACCCAATCAGGAATCTAATGGAGATAAACATGCTCCGCAAAATGCATTAGGTGACTTTGTGATGCCATACCTGCATGGATGCACACTTGTCGATGACTTTGTCGACCTGTCTTTTCCCTTCAACACCACCCTAAACATATAAAATTAGTTGACATAGTAAACCCAATCTAAGAATCGACCGCAGGATCAGAAAAGAGGTAACATCAATTACCTCTAAAACCCGAATCAAGCTTCTTATGACTGCATATTCTCCTCTTCGAGTTGCTTCCTCTGAATTTGGCAAATTCACTGTGACATTAGAACCAGAATCTAAAACCCTTCCAATTGAGTTGGTCCTTGGAATACCTTCATGCCAAAAAAAGGAAAAACCACTTAAAAGAAGGTGTATGTAAGAGAGAGAGAGAGAGAGAGAGAGAGAGAGAGAGAGAGAGAGAGAGAGAGAGTAACATTGCAGAGGAGGCATCTAAACAGAGGGATCCTCGTATGTTTGGAGAGGTATAACCCATGACATGACCTTAAAAAGTTAAACTATATCATTTTAGAGCAAAGGATAACGATGGACTTTAAGTTACTCTTCATCTTATCATGAAGGACCAGAGTGTCCTCAGCATCCGTCCAGCAATTGGGACACAAAATGAAACCATGGTTTTACAGGGGTAATCGGAGAGACATCAACCTAAGTTCAAGTGGCAAGCTTAATTGAAGAACAAAAGATACAGGAACTCATTTCGTGTAACTTTCCTTTTTGGAAGCACGTGACAATATTTTTCCAATAACATTATTCACCTGATAATCGAGAATCTAGACAAATACTACATATTGAATCAAGATTAGCAACAGTTTGGTTTCCCTTATGCCATGAAGGCAAAGTATTTTACATTAAACTAACCTGAATCTCCAATCCGATTCAGGTAGATCACAGTCGCAATCACCATCCCTGTGGTTGTCCTTCCACGCCCCATTTGGCAGTTGAATATTATCTCCGTGTTTACATCAACATGAGAAATTTTGTCAACCTAAAATTATGAAGGAAAAATGGGATATTAGTCAATATCCGGAATCCAAGGGCAGAAAAAGCATTTATAGAGATCTATAGCACCAGTACCAAGGCACACGGCGAAATACAAGCAATTGAATTATCAGTCAACATTTCACAGTTGTTTGAAACATACTCTGGACGGATAGTTCGCACTGTCTAAACTAGGTTTGGTTCCGCATATTCACTGAAAACATGCACAGGCACCACATAATAGTGTTTTCGCAATCATATACGCCCATATGCTTCACTGAGTGAAGAAACTATGCCCCAAACAATTATCCATCTAGCAGGAAGTTATTATATTCTCTCGATTTCTGGACTTATATAAATTTGAAAGACGTAGAGAGAAGAACCGGTATATATTACAAGATCTCAAACATATGCATGCACTGAATTGACAACTCAGAGACAGTATGGAAGCGAACATTATGAGGAGGCTCTGAGAAGATGCAATACTCCATTGACTAAAACATAAGCTGTCTTGCTAATCTAGGCAAAGCTCAGCCATGTAAGCCACATGCAATTATTCCGTTATATTTTGAAAGATGTTCTCCCTTCCCATCACTTGAAATACGAAATAGACAAAAACTTCCATGAATCCACTGGGTATAATATAGTAACCACTTGCACTCATTAGACAGTAGGGAGTTCATCCAATGAAGCAAAAAAAATTTAAAACATCTTTACTTACCAAATCGTCGACATCTTGTTCCTCTGGTGCCTTTTCATCAGTTAAGGGAACTCGTTCGTAGTCCACAAGGTACCTTTCAACTTGCAATTCCTGGTACACCTGTGTCATAGAAATAACAGTGAGGCCATAAAGAAGAAAATGGAAGCACTTATTGTCCTCGAGCAATAAGTCTGATGTGCGTATGATACCTCGAGTGGGGTCTTCACAGAATCATGAGACACAGGTTCCCATTGGTCCACGATCTGATAGTCTGGCAGTTCATCAGTGACAAGGATCTTATTTCCATATCTGCTAAGTCAAAATGCGCAATAAAATTATGCTATTAGGGAAATTATCAACTGATTGTACTGTCAAGGAAACTGCTGAATACTAAAATTGACGTATGGTGCTATGACAAGACAGTACATACCTTGCTGCTTCCATCATGATATCTTCTTTCAGTCTTTCCTCCATTTGTTCAACCCTATCCCTGTTGATTCCCTAATAAGATTCAGATGGACAGGTATAAAAGCAAAACATGAATCAGAATATTGCTACAAAAGCTGTGACATCAATACATTCTTAAAAGATAAACAAGGATGTAGAATATTTAACGATAAAATCTAAGTTAAATCAGGTTAGAAGAAACAATATCCAATCAATCCAACAACTTGATTGCCTAAATATGAGCTCTACAGTAATTGGGACTCACAGCTTCCTCACCTTTCCACATATGTGAGCAAATCTCTCGCCATATGAAGCAACGACAACAATGACAAAGCCAACAGAATAATGGCAAAACCAACATGCACGTCAATCATTTGATCATGCAGTAAAGATAAAGAACCTAATTGAGAATGGTGTAATCTTGGCAGCATAACATACCGTCAATTCAAGGTTGGAAAGGGGCTTTTCCTCATCACGCAAAACAAAGGGTCGTCCGTTAATGTATATAACCTGTTCAAAAGGTAAAGAAAACAGATAAGCTTCACAAATACGGGATTCTGCTTCTTGCAAAAAAATATGCAACGGACAACTGTCTCCCTTGTGGGGTCCAACTAATAAAGATTTAAGAAAGTATCAACCACACAGTTACCGTCCCAACGGATCGTGAATGCATTTGAATTTCATTCTTTCCACTAGTTTTTGGACAAAAAAGGACACGAACAAAAGAAGTCATAAGTGGGAAACATCCTGCCATTTGGTAATGCAATTAAGGAGGATACGAACTCCATGGACAAAATTAATGCTTGTTTGTCCCTCCAATATTTTCAGATTCTCTAGCTAAAAGGAAAAATGGAGGGAAACAACCAGTCACACGCAATGCGTAGCAATTACATGACATCATCAATCAAAATTTTGCTCAACCCTTTAGATTGCTCTTATTTATTTAAGAGAGAAACTGGGGCTGCTTAGGGGAAAAGTCAGTTAAAAGAAACTTCTAGATAGATACAACTCATAAAGAACACACACCGGTTCAATACAATGGAGTTGACACAACTCAAAGAAAACATAAGTAGTAGGCACAAAACAATACATTAATTTGAATGCTTTGGTCTCATTAGATGCATTTACCGGTTCCTCACGCAGATTAACCCAGAGAACTTTAACTCCCTTCCCATCAATTTGGGCACCGATATGCTTAAGGACATTCCTTATTCCATCAATGGTTGGAATAGCAACACCATGGACGTGCAACGAATCAGCCTGTGCAAAGTCCCCAGCAGATGAGAACATGATACAAATTAGGCGCTACTAGTCACATTAATTACAGTGCACGGGAAATTGACAAAACCACCAACGGACAAATTAAACGTAGCGCTCTACCTAACAGACAATCCAGTCAACCCCTACCTACGCTACAGAAGTCATTCATCTCCAGTAAAAAGCCACTGCGCAACCTCGGAAAAACTAATGACAAGATAGACATTCCAAATTGGCAGCAAAGAGGAGAATCAATCAGTCCATAACTTCATAAAACCTTATGTAATTAGTGGTGCGCGTTGGCAATCAACTTATAAAGGCATCATACGAACCACATTCCTCTCCGATGATCATAAAAACATTCCAGCTAACTACTAGAAACAAATTCTCCAAAAAATAAACTAACAGTAAGTAATACGATCGCCGCCTACTAGAAAACTATCAACTCAGCAGATAAAAGAGCAATCAGTAATCCACACATGCATGAAGCGCAGTCGCATCGACATTTATCGTATCAACAAGAAGGCAGATGTTTTAAACGCAAAATGAGTAGCGAGGAAAAGGCCTCGAAACCTGACGATAATTAGGAGCGCCGTCGATCTGCGGGGACAAGCGCTTGTTCTGGCAACCGGGGAAGTGATCGCTCTTGAGAATCGTCTTCTTCCCAAGCACCGAGCCTCCCCGCAGCTTCATAACCAGCTCGGGCTCCTTCGGCATCGACATGGCTCATTTAACACACCAGAGAGGCAGCTTACGATTTCCGCTCACACACGCAGGCACGCGCTCGAAAAAAAAGGAAAAAACCCCCCCCTCCCTCCGTCGCCGTCGATCAGGATTGGCGCAAAGCTCGAAGGAGCGACTCTCGCCGGGGGGCCGCCTCGTAAAACCTCAGTCCAAATGCCGATTGAAGAGACGCGAAGAGAGAGACAGAGGGAGAGAGAGCGAGAAGCGGAAGCAGAGGAAGTGGGCGAGAATGGGAGGAGAGTGGAGTCGTAGGAGGAGCGAGAAAGAGGAAGAGGAATGGAATGAGCAGAGGGGAGAGAGGCTAGAATTGCAGAGAGAAAAGGAAGTAGAAGATGAAACGACGAGGGAGCGTGATTGTGATTGCGATTGGGATTGTGATTGTGTGTATACGACGAAGCAAGAGCCTCTGGGTTTTTATCTCTCCCGTTTCTCCTTTTTCTTTTTGGGGGCGTGGGGTTTACTTTATGATTCGCGCGTGGCTGGAGTTCCTATCAAGTGCCAACATAACAACATTTTTTTTCTTTTTTTTTTTGGCCTTTTTTTAAACATAAGAACGTGAATTGCGTGTGAAATGACTCAGAAACAGATATATCCTTTTTATTAAAAAAAGATAAAGATATATTTTTTTGGTCATATGAAAAAGAAAGAATAGTCGCATTTCAAGTGCATAACTAGTGAAATGCGATATATATATACATATATATATAATATTCTATCAATAATGTTGGTGATTGCCTTCAGAGTATTTTTTAGTAATTCTTGCATCGAGCAATCTGATCGCTACATCGAGAAATTTTGTATTTATATGAACACATTCCGAGGAGGCGGGCCTCTTTACACGAGCATGCGTTATGTAAGTGTTTTTTTTATCTCATGACTCCTTTGGAGATCGATTGTGTTCCTCTTCTGCATTCTTCTTCTTTGGGAGCGAGACTCCAAAGCTTAAAAAAAATAAGCAAAAGAAGGAAATCGAGTCTTTCTTTTCTCTATCTTTTCACTTTACAAATCCGTAGAGGAGGGGGCGAGTAAAAGGCAAATGACTCTCGGAGACCCGAGCTATTTTCAAGGAAAAAAAGATACATCGAATCTTAACATCTCGAAAGATGAAATTTCAGAAGATGGGAGGAATTATCCCGATCATCGTCATTATGATTCATCCTTCAGTTGGGGATGGGAAGCCATCATGTGCGGTAAGAAATCCTCTTGAAAATGGGTGAGGTTGAAATCTTTCTTGCATTTTTTTTCTTTTTTTTTTCCTTCTTGGTAGAAAGATTTTCACTTTTACATAAATATAGAAAAGCGAGAGATATGGGTTGACGTGGCCAAATGGAACCGAGGGTCCGGAACCGGCCCTTTGACCCGGCCCATGGTTCTTACCCGTTTTAAAAAAAAAAAAATTGGGCGCCCGCCCCAAAGGCCCAAAGAGCCGTTGCAATTTGGCGATTGCTTGAAAAAAAAAAAAATTAATTTTTTTTAAAAGTTAAATAACCCTTTCCTTTTTTATAAATACCTATTATCTCCCTTTCATTTTTTTTTCTCACAAATCCTCTCAACAATTCTATCAATTCTCTCAAATTCTTTCAATCCGCTCAATTCTCTCAATCCTACCTCAATTCTCTCAAAAATAGTAAGTGGAAATAGAAATACCGGAAAGGCCAAGATGGCGATGGCGATTCCGAACATCCTATTCCCTGGATATGATCCTTGTGAGTATATATATTGGGAAGACGACGACGATAATATCAACGTTGTTCCCATTCCGAACGTCGAACACGTCCCAACACAAAAAAGTCTTTATCCTCCTACCGGTGTCGAAGAAACGTTGACGGCAAATGAGCCGAAAATGGAAGGGCGGAGAGAGACATCTAACTTGTGGCCGCACTTGGACAAGATATATGATGAAAGCAAAGGTAAGTATAATATAAATTGTAAATATTGTTCGCAAACATACAAATTTGCCAAAGGAGACGGTTACGGAACATTCCGTCGACATCCGACGAAAAAACATCCAACGTAGGCGGGGATCGACACTAGGCAACAATAAATTTCCGGGCACGCCAATCCTAATACTCATCCTTTATTCCGTTACACCGATGCACTTTATAAACAAACATTAGCCGAATATGTTGCCATTGATCATGCTCCGTTTACTACTGGTGAAAATTTTAATTTGAAATATTTAATAATTACTGCATTGGTTCCACAAGTACCAACTATTTCGAAAAGTACTCTTAAACGTGAACTTTTGAATCTTTATAAAAAATAAAAAAAATCTTTAGCAAAATTTTTTTCGGAATCCAATGGACGTGTACATTTAGGTAGCGATATTTGGAGTGATCCTTGGCAAATTCATTCTTATATGGGTGTTACGTGTCATTGGATAGGTGACGACTTGGACTATTTAAAAAAAACTTCTTGTATTTCGAGTTTTTGATGAAAAGCATTCGGCTCATAATATTTATAGAATAATTAGGCAAGTTTTAGAAGAATATACTTTGATAAATAAAGTATTTTCAATTGATTTTGATAATACCGCCGCAAATACGGCTTCCATTCCCGAATTAGAAAAATATTTGCAAACCCTTTTTTGGCGGACAATTTTTTCACATTAGATATGCTTGCCATGTTTTAAATTTATGTGATACAAGATAGTTTACGAACTCTTAAGACTTCTCTCACCCCAATAAAGGGTGCAATTAATTTTTTATGGAGTCATACCCATTTTATGAAAACATGAGAAAAATTTTGTAAACAATATAGGAAAAGGGCAAAAAGGTTTCCAAAAGATATTTCGACTAGTTGGAATTTACCTACGAGTTCTTCACAAACTTTTGATTACAAATATTTATTATGTATATTTATTTCTCAAAATATTCCCGAAATTACTTTATTTCAAGAACATTAGGACGTTTACAAAAAAAAATTATATTTTTTGAAAATTTTTAATGATGCTACTAATGCTTTATCCTGGTATTTATTGTCCTACTACGCATTTATTTTTAATAGAGTATGTTAATATTGATAATATTTTTAGTGAATGAAAAAGATACTTGAATTAACTCGAACTATTTTAGTAATGTGAGAAAAATAGTTGCATTATTATTTCAAAATTTCTCGTCTATTTAGTTGATATTATTTTTTATCCACGTATTAAATTAGATGGTTTGTTAGATTATCCGAATGTGTATTATTATGACTATTTACATTTGGAAGATGCAATAAATATTTCAAATATATAATGATAGGTTAAAGAATCTATAGTAGTATTATATGGAGAATTTTGTGGTAGATATGGTTTAAGTGATTGTGGATCTTTACACCATCACCACGAAGGTTCTGTAGTTCACTTAGTAGAGGGTATGATATGCTCAAGAGTAGACAAAAAAATAAAAATAAAAAGGAGCAATAGGTAATATTTCTGAATTAGAAAAATATTTAACCACTCAATTTGAGTTTTGTGGTGCCGAACACAATACTGATTTTCAAATCCTAGAGTGGTGGAAGAGTCACTCAAACGATTATCCAATTCTCGCTCTCATCGCGGCCGATATTAGCAACCCCTTCTTCAACAATAGCAGTGGAACAAACATTTAACGTTAGAGGATTAGTTTTGGACTCTCGCCATTCAAGATTAAGTCCGGAGTTTGTGGAAGTTCAAACTTGTGTCGACGATTGGACGAAAACTAGATTTTTACACCAAGAAATTGGATCAAGAATACGAATTCTTTAGTGAGGATTGTAGAGATACCACCACCACGGGTACCACAACGGGTAGCGACGATTGACGATGAGGTAAGTTAGGGTTATCAAAGGTAAAAAAGAACTACATGGGCTTTGATTACTTTTAAGTTCTATCCCCAAAAAGATATGTAGGCGCATAATGATAATTCATTAAGTTCAAGCCCATTCCTCTCTCTTTTTTTTTCCCTAAATTTTATTACAATGTACAATTTGACTATAATTTATAATTTATAATTTTTTTATATTTATTTTATTATTTATTATTTTAAAAATTAATTTTAAAAAACTAAACAAGAACCGAACCGGAACCGGAATCGGCGGTTTCGTAGAACCGGCCACGTCTAGGGTTGAGCTCTATATTTTGCCTTTCACTACCCTTTTTTTTTAAAAACTTTCTATTAAAATCGTTTTATTCTTTCTTTTATTAATTAACTAATTAATTAATTTTTTTGAAGAAGCGGAGATGGGGAGCAACGGATGTTCTGTGCAAAAGCCTGGCGGATACCCAACAGCCAATCACAAGCCGCCACGTAATTCTCTCGGAACCTGGGAAATGGATACCCCCGCCCCACCCAATTTTCTTTGCTCACGCCTTCCTCGAGTTGACGTGGAATTTTAGTTTGTTTTTACCAAATTGCCACGCTAGAAACGTGGTTTTCCGACCAGATAGATAAATAAATAAATAAAAACTTTAGTTCGACCAACTTTTTCTTTTCTTTTCCCTCTTCAATTCAAATGATTCCAATTCATCCAAAAAAAAAAAAAAAAAAAAAAAAAAGAAAATCATGCATTAGCCATTAGGAAGCTCCGCACGTGTTGCTTGCACACGAATGACCCATGTGATAAAAAGCAATTATCAAAGTGGACTTTAAAGGCGGGGCCTTCTTACTTTTGTGGACGGTAGAAATGATCGGTTCTTGGATAAGTGAATTTCATCTGTGAAATCCGGAATCTCTTCCGTTAAAATTGGTTATCGTTTTTTGAGCCTGAAACATACTCGATGATTTGTTTTCCTCGTTGTTTCTTTTTTTTTCCTACGGCAAAGTAATATGAGTGAAAAAAAATGATTCGAATTAAAACATAAATAAGGACGAGCAAATAAGGGCAAATCGAACGGAACGAGAGTTGTGTGATTTAAACGAAGCGAGAAAG
Source organism: Rhodamnia rubescens (assembly GCA_021437795.1). NCBI lineage: Eukaryota > Viridiplantae > Streptophyta > Magnoliopsida > Myrtales > Myrtaceae > Rhodamnia > Rhodamnia rubescens. The sequence goes on along the minus strand of JAILYA010000028.1, from coordinate 3,168,709 downwards.
AAATCGATCGGTTACTATAGTGATCCGATTTCGAATCTAGATCGATCCGGCTGCACATCCTTAATGTAATGGAGCCCCGGCTGACACGCGCGAATCGGGCGAGTTTATAAATGAGTCAAAGGAGATTGGTTACATTAATGGGGGCAAAGCAACTAATCCCAGAGATGGATTTTTGCATTTGATGCTGCCAGGTGACTCCTTAGCCATAATTGGTAAATGACATCTGTCTTGCGTGGTTGACTTGGCTTCTTCTCTCTTGCATGGGTGTCTGAAGTTGACGTCACAAGCACCATGTCAAATCGATGTTCACACTCAAAAGGACATTTCATAAGAGATGGGGTTCTGAGTAGTGCGCCTTTTGCGTCACCATGTCTTTAATTAAAACGCTTTGGAAAGAGGATTCTGTGTCCATTTGATTGACCCTGACCATTTTTCCGAAAGGGTCACTTACCAGCTGAGAGATTTGCTGGTCCGAAAGAAGCTTTTATAATCCTTCGTTATCGTTAGACTTTATGAGATAACTATGTAGTATAATAGTATCTACGCACATAAGCGAGAATGGAAAATAAATCTTGTATTTCCTATAAGGACGATTGACATGACCGACAACATCGAATGGGGGGCATGGGAAGAAATAGCGAAATACACGGCGAAAGCATAGGATATGACATGAAGGGTTACCACGGATCAACACATTCTCCTCCTTCTTTAGGGAGATTATATGATCAAACGCTTGAACCGAGATCTACCTTAAGTTAAATGGAACCTCTATCGCCCTGCTCGAAAAGAAAATTGGTATAAGACTATTGTTTTATTTATTGCCAAAACTTATTGACATAACTAGGTGAAGGTAAGTAGTGTCATCATGTGATGGCTCGGTGCGACAAGAGCAAGGAGTCGTCGCCATGGCCAGAAGGCCCGGATAAAGAGCGGCTCTAACAGGCTTTTAGGATAGCAAAGGAGATAGGAATCAATCGAACCATGCATCGAATAGGGAAAGAGCGATTTTATAATATATATGTAAAAGTTAAAATTAACTCACAAAGCATTTTTCAACGTAATGGCAACGGTTAGATTTAGAACTCCAAAGTTAAGCGTGCTTTCGGGTGAGAGTAGAATTCTATAAGGCCCCTACCGACATGTTGGTGTCGGAGCGGGGAGGATCGAAAGTTAGTGGTGGCCTTCTAGGAAGGTGCTCATCTATATGTTAAAGGATAAAATCATGAGACTTGATATGGGATGGGCAAAGCGGACAATACCGTAGTGTGCTAAATCCAGGTTGTCATGTAGCGCATGAAAAGGCAAAATAAGAAAATAATCCTTGTATTGCCCTTTAAAGGCGACTAACGCGGCAGGCGGAACCGGATGCGGAAAGAAATAGAGAAATGCAGAGTGAAAACACGGGATATGATATGATGGGCTGTCATGGATTAACATGTTCTCCGAGGTGAATTAAGTCTTCGGCATGGGAAAGAATATTTTAAGTAAGTTGGTCTGTCTCGAGAACACGATTCTGCCTCGCTAGCAGGAAAGCATTTATATAATAAGGCGCGCCATTACATGGAAAACGGAAAGGCTACAGGAGCCAATATTCTTTTGTGCGGTTCGAATGCATCTATGGCGTGACCCACACCCACGGGTCCAATCCTATCAAGAATAAGACGAAAACGGAACATCATCCTGTCTCTGGACGAACCAGAGCCGACCCGACGCTTAACGAGCACGTAGTTTGCAAGTCTACATTGGACGGAGCTCAGATCATCAGAACACGCCAAAAAAAAAAAAAAAAAACAAGCATAGAGAGAGAGAGAGAGAGAGAGGCTCTTATATAAAATGATCACCATAAAGCACACGACATCTTCTTTTTCTGTTTTTGTTTTCTATAAGCTTTTATGGCTAAACTATTAGCGCATGATATCATATATTTTACACAGCCATCGACTAGATTAGCTTTGAGCATTCTCCTCCAACTTTTTCTCCTCTTTCCGCATTCACGAGCCTAAATTGGCAAATCGTAGAAACATTTATGACTAAATTGATAAGTCATCAAAATGATTTGAACTAAATTATCAAAATTGAAAAGTTTAAGACTGAATTAACAGACCCGCCGAAGATTTAAGAATTTTTGAATAATTAAAGCTCTTGGCATTTTGATTGCTGGTTACCACATGAAAAGCACAAAACTAAGTACCCATTAATGATTGGAATATGCCTGTGGATTCTCGTCTCCTGCATAGAAAATAGCGTCCCGTCCGACTTTGTAATCAAGGATCGTGTCGTTCCGGCAACCTTGCAATTAGCACAGCAAGAAAAAATGACTCAAGCAAAATAGAAGTTTGCTGCATTACAATGCTTTCCCTTCAACGATTTGATGATGTCGGGTTAAGCATTTCTGGCAACACGTGATCCAGACTATAATTGTCATTATCAGCTACAGTGCTGTCAGCGGCCAGCTTCCATAACTGAACAACCCAATTAATCAAAGGAAAAAAAGGAAGAAACAAGCTCTGATAGCTGCTTCAAAGAATATAATTGCCTGCTGCAACTGTATTAAAAGGAAATGTTCCCATTTCTACAGGGCAAGAAAGATTGCATACAGCAGCCAGCGATACAACACATGACTATCTACAAATCAATGCGAAAATAACACTAGAAACAAGAAGCTTCCAATGCATGCATTGGTCACTCCCGACATTTCTCAGCCCATTGGCAATTATGGGTATCTGAAATGACTGGCCATAGTCATTCAGGCGTGTCTAACAAGAGCAGTATTCAAGAAAGCTTTAGGGATCATTTTTGGGACGATGAAAGCTTTATCGTATGTTATTTTACATTGGAAAGTAAAACATTAGACATTGGGTATCCATAGCAGTCGGATACACATCCAAATTATTCAAGTAAAGTTGGATATCTCCTCCCCAATCTGGCGAGTTATTGTACTTGGATCCTTCCACCCATGTTATCGTCACGATAGTGCTGCAAAGCCTCATTTATGTTCTTGAGAGCCTTATCGTACGATATAAAACCCATGAACCAGAATTCATAACCATCCCGCGTAACGACCTGGATGTACTTTTCGGAAGGATTCAACCTGTTGGAAGAAGGGCTGACAGTGCTCAACTGATCCAGCAGCAGAACCACCTAGACAGTCAATCAGGATGAAGCACTTTAAAAACTGATGGTTGGAGAGTGAAGCTCAGCAGAGCTTGACAAACTTTTCCCAGGGTACGTTTCACTACATTCAGATGCTTCATGCTTAGATAAGAAAAGAATGACGAAAAAATGATCCAAGGTTCAGTGAAGCAATACGGTTGATGAGTAAAATGAAGGTTCTTTCCAGTGAAGGTCCTCCCAAGAGGGGAAACGACAATAATAACTCAGACTATGAATTTTGTAATGCATTAAAAACTGATCATGAATCTGACAAAGGCGCAGTGCTTAACAATTTGAAATGGCAATCCAGATTAAATGCAATTACAGGAAGATTGGAACAGGTTACCTTGTAATACATCCACTGTTGCTGCCCTGAGGGAGAATATTGGCAAAGAGGGTTATCACTACAGAAGGCCAGTCTCTTGTTTGACAAATAGAGTGTCCCAATGACAGGCCCGGTGGAAGAGGATAGATAGCAAGCATACGCCTTCAGGAGCTTCTCTCCTGGCAGAATCTCAAAGGTATGGTGAAATACCTTTTCATGTCCCCCCTCAGTGAGCACTTTTGTCCCCTGAGCAAGTCGAGCCATTGCTGCGTCTGTGATGCTAGGGTTAGTTCTAACTGTTTCAACACAAACATAGCACAATTACCAATTAGTCTAGGTCCGGCAAGAGTAGAAAGTTCTTGATATCACACTTCAATCGATTACAAACCGTGAGGAGACAAGAATCAAAGAGATTACGGGCTTTGTCTCTCACAAATAAACTAAAATCGGACAACAGGCGAGAGCCAAGCTTATCCAACTGCTGCAGTGCTTGCTCTTACAGGAGAAAAGCTAATTTTTCTTCTTTACACAGAAAAGATGTAGGGTAAGAGATGATAAACTATCTAGTCCAATGTTCAGTCACGCAAAGAACCCAAGGGGTCCTGATAGCCTTAGAATATGATGGAAAACAAGCCATGTGCTCCATGGAAGTACCATGTTATGGATTCGGCAGTTTGTTATAGATCAAATTGACATAGATCGCCGAAAGAATAAGCACCGAAGATAGCACCGCGCATTAAAGTTGAATCTCCTCTAGATAAATAATCAGGGAACCTGATCCACTCAATTGCTGATTGGCGAATTATATGCACAGAATATAAAAGCATGAATCTTAGTTCCTATGGTAGTTGCAAAATAAGCCAATGACTGATGTTTGAAATGATTTCGAAAACCACAGGACCGCAACGTTGTGAGGCCACCATACTGAACAAACGACGTCAATTAAGAACAAAGAGCCAAACTGTTTGGACTGCATAATTACTTCGTTAGCATTCACATACATAGATTGCAGAAACAGAGAAGAAATATATGCAAGCAAGCAATCTTCAATCAGATGCGTCTCCACGGATAAATCCAAAACGTTTCTATCAGATTATATTGATATGTTTACCGAGAACAAAAAATGTATAGAAAACTCACGGTGATGCCAGACATTGTCCGCGAGCGACTCTGCTTTTCGCGTAGCATCTTCGAACCTCTTCCCACACCGGTTCAACGCGTCGCATATCTTGTTCATCGGCCCTGCAAACACCAGCAAAGCGTCGGCCTCATCAACACCATCATGAAATCCTAATCGTCAACCATAACACAACTGCAGACGCGAAAAGTACGCCTCGATAGACTCACTCCTGCCAGACGGCGCGGAACCATTCGCCTGAGCGACGTGGACGTACGGGTTCTCGCCAACGCTTTGGTTGAGGTTGACGAAACCAGAGGCCGAGCCGCTCGGGGTGGCATTCAAGTAGCTGGAGTGAGAGCTCGCGGGGCGAGCCTCGCCGGCGACCCACGTGGCGGCGTGCTGGTTGGCGGGATGCGCCCGCGGCTCCACCGGCGTCCCCACCACGCACGTGCCGCACCGCGCCGCCTCCGGTTCGCCTCCGCCGCTCATCGTCTTCTTCTTCTTCACGCAAGTGTCGATTGGGACTGCGATTCGAGAAACAATCGGATAAGAAAAGAGAGTGGAGATGGAATCTGGAAAAGACGAGAGACCTCGATAAGATCACGAGAGAAAACGATAAACGAGAATCAGAATCAGAATGAGAATGTGATGAGCCTTTTTTTTTCTTGAATCTGGACCGTCCCTCGCTAAAGCAAAGAGACGACTAGAAGGAAGCAACAGCGAGGCGATGTTTGCATCCAAGGACGCGACCTTTCTATTATTTCGGATTTGGTCCCCTAAACTTTTTGTTTATCTCGCCCTGTATCCCAAATTAAGGACCCGTGATCGGAAAAGTGCGCTTCGGAATCCTTGGAGGCCAAAAACAGAAACATCGTCTATCCAGCCAAGAAAAAAAGCAATGAAATTGTAAACGATGCAACTCACCATTCGATTCCTTTTTCCTCACTTCTTAAATAAATAAAAAAATGCAAATGAAGTTACACGAAATTCAATCTTAAAAAAATTGTAAAATTTCACATCCATTTTTAAAGTGGGATTTTGTTTGACCTTAGCCCATTTCTAGTTCGTTCAATTTGATACAAATAGTGATGTACTGCTTAAAAAAGATAGTAGGAAGCATCTGGAAAAGTTAACACGATCTTAAAAAGTTGAATACGGCCGCACTCGCATACATTAGAAATGAATTCAAACTCGAGTAGAATGTTCAGACACAGTTTTAACAAAAAATGGCATACATCTCCATCCGTCGTTTAATGTGATAATGCTAAAAGATCATTCGGGCATAATTGAGATCCGTTAAACATTCTACAATTTGATGATGGCCAAGAAAGGGGAGCCACACATGAAACTTCATCAATACCATGTTTCAATTTGCCACATATCCGACGTGATCAAACGGTTTTGATGTGCGTCTATACTTGTGTGATACTAATACTAGTACACTCAAAGTGAGAAACTTCGTAAGACGATGCACCAGTTGATGGAGCGGATATAGTATCATTGCATCATCCCTTCTTGACATTTCAGTTGGACAAAAGGAGCGGCTTGGGTGATATTTGTAGATCATCTACTTCTCCTTTGAGCATTTCCAAGACTTTGCGCATGAAAGGGCGGTCGCTAGGATCCTATTGTATGCACCAAAGAGCAACTATTACCATGGCTTTTTATTGTTCTCCTCTCCTCCTCGCTAACTTCTTCCACCGGAACGACCAATCCTTTGCTGAGTTGGTCATGATCCCACAAAGGAAAGTAAATCGACTAAAGTATTTAGAAACTGCGTCCACATTCTTCATCCTCCTAGTCATTTCCATCAGCAATTTTCCATAACTATAGACATTGGCTTTGTAAGAGACGCCCCCAAAATTCTGGAAGACGAACTCCGAAGCCATATATCTTAAGGTTCCTCTTGCAATGAGAGGCACGGTGTTGCAATCCGAGGGATACAATCCTGCGAGCCTAAAGTCGCAAACTTTTGGGATGAAATCTCTGTCGAGAAGAATGTTGTCCTAGCGAGACAATGCGATTGTTCACAAAAGAGTTGCAATTATTTTTCTATTATTTTTAATTTCGAATTTTAATTTTAATTTCTTACTATCTTTGAAAGGTTGCAATTTTTTCAGACATGACAATTTTCGGACATGAAAGGGTGCATCCAAATCACCAGTCTTCGAACACGAAGAGTTGTGTTCGAATTTACAGTTTTAGACACAAAGAGTTGTATTCTTTTCATATGCGAAAAGTTGTGCTTTTTGCTCTATTATATATTAAATGATTCCTTTCAATAATGATTTACTTCAACTTATATTTTTTTTTTCAAAGAGATAAGGCCGTCTTTTCCATTGTTTCCCCTTAAGAGTTCTTGGAAAAATATTAGAATAACTATATGATATTATCATTCTGAAATTGTGTTGTGTCCTCGAACGATTTTTGCTAGTAACCATTAGTAACGTTGTAAGGCAAATAATTCATTAAAAAGAGTGTTATCACGCCTCTAAATCCGATTTCATTTCTTTCCATTCATTCACTAAATATTTTCTAAATACCTACGAAACCAGGTAGAAACAAGGTAGGTTTTAGGTTTCGGGGTACAAAATTTGGAAAACCAGTCCTGACGGGTAAGATACTTGTAAGGAATCTAGAATCACTCACCCCTAAATGCGCTTGCGGCCACACTGTCACCGGCGTCCCCACCATGCACGTATTGCACAACGTGGCCGCCGATTCCCCTCCACCGCTCATCCTCTTCTTCGTCTTCTTTACTTCGATCCGAGAGTGGAGATGGAATGTGGAAAAGAGAAGAGATCCGAATAAGATCACAAGAGACAAGGATAAACGAGAATCGGAATATATTATTTTCATTTTTTTGCTTAATTTTCGAATTATCCTTTACAGTGTTTGAGTCTAGAAACGAACTCCATCGCCAAAGGAGGAGATTTTTTTTTTTTGTCGGAAGCTAAAGGAGAGAGATTAGCAGGAAGCAAAAGGTAACACGATCTTTCCGTTATTTCGGATTTGGTCCCCTAACTTTTTGTTTTTTTGCTCTGTATCGCAAATTAAGGAACTTGTTATAAGTGTTCTTCGCGTTTCCCGTCCTTTGAAGCTCGGTTTGTTTCGCGAGAAACAAGTGATTTGGAAAATATTTTTCTCAAAATGATCGTTTGTATCACTTAAAATAATTAGTCAATGGCAAATTCTTTCATTACCAACGGAGCCTAAACAGAAGTTCATCATCTCTTCGAAGATCTTATCATCTCTCCATCCATCATTTTTCGACATTATTCGAAGCCACGGTTGGTGCGCAACGAAGCCATGCGTATATGGCATTTGGAGTGCCATGAAGCTACACGAAGCGCGGGTTGTGTGCTAATTAGTTTTGAAGCAAAGACTACGAAACCCTAACTCGCTCCGAAAGGCCAAAAGTGTGATTAATGACATCTTTAATATGCCGATGATAATCTGAGTTATAAACATATACAATCCGTGGTAATGAAAAGGGAGGTACACATAAACATCATCAATATGATACATTTCTATTTGCCACATATATCACAGGATCAAAGGGTTTTGATATATGTCTATGCTTGTGTAATAGCACTTCGTAGTCAACTCAAGAGGAGAATCATCATAAGTTAATGCACTAGTTGATGAAGTGGATCCAGTCGCTTCGCCATTGTTAGTCCAAGTTCCATCATCCATTGTTGACAATTCTGCTGGATAAAAGAGTGGCTTTAGAGGTATTCGTAGGTCATCTACTTCTCCTTCCAACATTTCCAAGGCTTTGCGCATCGAAGGGCTGTCGCCCGAATTCAATTGAATGCACCAAAGAGCAACAATCATCATTTTCTTTGTAATGCTCCTATCCTCCTTGCTGACATTTTCTATGGGAACGTCCAATCCTTCGCAGAGTTGGTCATGAACCCATATAGGAAAGCACGTCTGGCTTGAATGCTCTACATCTGCATCCATATTCTTCCTTCCACTAGCCATGTCCATTGGCAATTTATTGAAACCGTAGACATCAGCTTTGTAAGAGACGCCCCCAAGGTTCCTATAGACCAGGTTTGGAGCCATGCATCCTAAAGTTCCTCATGCAACAATCGTGGATATGCTTGTTGTAGTTCGTGGGATACAATTTGGCAAGCCCAAAGTCGGAAATTTTTGGGTTAAAATCTTTCTCGAGAAGAATGTTGTGAGGCTTGATATCAAAGTGTGGAATTTGAATGTCGCATCCTCGATGAAGATACTCAATCCCTCTGGCCACTCCAAGAGCAATTTTGTACACTTCGTTGCAATCAAGAGAAGTCCCTTGTCTTCCTTGTGAAAAAATGTGCTTTTCCAAAGACCCATTGCGCATGAAATCGTAAACAAGAGCTTGTTTCGAGCCCTCGAAGCAAAAACCAATGAGTCCAACCACATTAACATGGTAAATTCTTCCGATGGTAGCCACTTCACTAATGAAGTCCTGCCCATTCGCTTTCCCCTTCTTCGAATCTTCACAGCCACCTCACGTCCGCTCTAGAGTCTTCCTTTGAAAATGGAACCGTACCCTCCCTCGCCTAGCTTGTCCTTGAGATCGCCTGTGATTTTCTTGATGTCCGAGTAAGAGTACCGTATTGGCAAGAAGTTATTGTTGGACTGCAAAAAATCTTCAACATTTTGATCCATTGCTAAGTGCCTTCTCCTCCATTTGCGTATTAGCAACATCATCACACATGGGGCTCCCACGGTGAACTTCACAACAATGAATGGCACTTGTAATTTTGGGGAAAGCGCAAGAAAATTGTGGGTGAGTTATTAATCGATAACAAGTTTTTGGGGAAAATTGTCATAAAAGTCATAAATTTATTGCACTTTTGTCACAATTCTAAACATTTTAATTTTGCCAATTCAGTCCTAAACTTTTTAATTTTGCGCCAATTGCCCCTTTTTTGTGCCAATTCGGTCCTAAACCTTTTGTATTTTTACCAATTCAACGACAAACTTTGGCACGCTGGTGCTGATGTGTCAATGACGTGGCGATTTTTAATAATTTTTAATTTTTTCTCTTTTCTTTAATTTTTCTTTTTTGTTTTGAGTCTTCTCCTTTCCTTGGGCCATGGAGTTGCCGATGCAAAGTAATCACTTTGGGAGATGTTGAGAAAACCCATGATCCTTTTCTTCATTGATGATTCCAACTATGACTCCTCGCCGCCCGACGGCGGCGTCTTGAGGCTCCCTATCTTGTAAGATAGGCTAAAGAAGGGGAAATCTGGTTTGTGTAGTGGAGATGAGGATGAACTAGCCTTGTTGGGATCTTGATCGGAAGACATAGTTGAGGGGCCACAATCGCCGTGCCGCCCGCTGGGGCGAGGCCGGGCCTCACCGGATCTGGGACAGGCCAAGCTCGCCCAGCCATGGCGTCGCGGCGACGGTAATGGCAATGCCATGGCTAGGGCGAGCTTGGTTTCACCCAGATCTGGTGAGGCCCGGCCTCGCCATCGCCCAGCCATGGCATCGTTGTTCCTATTCCTTCCTCGGGCTCGAACCTTTCAATCTCTCGTCTCGGTCCCAAGCAAGCCAACCCGCGCACTCTCTCTCTCTCTCTCTCTCTCTCTGTAATTCCAAGTAGCGGTGTCGCCGGTGGCTGCCCGCGCTCTTCTCTAGCTAATCGTTGACTCCATGGCTGGAAGAAGAAGACCCTAATGAAAAAAAAAAAAAAGAAAGAAAAGAGGAAAAAAAGAAAACAAACAAAAAAATTGAAATAATTATTAAAATATTATTAAAAATTGCCTCGTCAGAGTCGGTCGACCTCTAGGTCGGCGATTGATCGGCCAATATTTATCGGATGGACTGAATTGGCAAAAATGCAAAAAATTTAGAACTGAATTGGTACAAAAAAAAGTTTATGACTGGCACAAAACTAAAAGATTTAACATTGAATTTGCAAAATTAAAAGGTTTAAGACTGAATTGGCAAAAACACAATAAGTTTAAGACTTTTTTTGACAATTTTTCTCCAGTTTTTGGATGTGTTAAATGTGTGCATTTAGTAATGTTACCGATGCCATAGAGCGAAATCATCTTCCATCAACCAACCGATAATGAAGAGGTAACTGACGATAACTTTTCCCGCAAAAGAAATTGAATCCCCAGCAAAGGAAACATACAACACTTATTTAGAGCATAATCAAGCAATGATATCCATTTAACCCACTGAGATTGACTGGCGGAATTCGAAATCAATAAGACTGATTGACTTTGTTGAACATGAAATGAGGCACTCGTTAAGGAAAAATATAATGAGAAATTGTCCAACCAGTCATAAATCATACAGTTATAAACTTTTAATTTTGCTAATTTTGTCCTAAATTTCTTGGAGAAATTTCAATGTAGTCCTCCCAACCATTATCATCGAAAACCACTAACGTGGGGGTTTGCCACGTAGGACGACCGACGATAACTAAACCGTCAGCAGCATCGACAAAAATTGATCGAAATGATTACATTTACAATTTCACATAAATCTGACAAAAAAAAAGAATTTTACACAATGGTTTAATCCTAAAACATTGGGCAATATATCGCAGACGGAACCTCTTTGGACTTAATATTTACGTGGATAGCATTACAATATATTGCAGAAACAGAGAAGTATTATATATGCAAACGTCGATAGCTTTCTAATATATCTCACGTTTAGATCAAATTTAGCAGATTTTGATCAGACATGTCCTCACAATAATTTTTTGTTATAATTTTTTTTTTTGTTGAGAAAACTGAACAAGCCATCCGCATCGACCATGGCATATAATCGCCTTCTTGTACTAGAAAAATTCGAAAATTCGACCCCATCAAGGCAGGATGAAGTGTCAATGTAAAGCCGAGAAGCAACCGCATTCGTGCAGTTCATGATCGAAATGGTCTTGAATAACTCTCGATCATAGAACCTATATAACTTGTAGTCACGGGAACTATACGGATCATGGTAGCTGAAGTTGGCGCACGACAAGGAGCGGTGAGGAAGAGACCAACAATTGCCCTTTCTCATCCCTACATCGGCAACCTTGATGGTGTAGTTGGTATGGTCGATGTGCCGTACGTAGTACTCACCCGAATACAAATTCAAAATGGTCCGGTTATTTAAGCACAATAGTTCATACTTGGGGTCCCCGCAGAATTTCGGGTCGCCCTTTAGTTGAAACGGGAAGCTTATGTTCGTGACCTCGCCGCAAGAGCTGGTGCACTGATTATTGTTTGTGGCAATGCTAAGAGATTGATGTAGAAGAAGAAAGAGAAAGAGGAAGAGGAGGAGTTCATCTTTGGGCATTGGTCATGCAATGGGAAAGAAGTGAACACGAACGAAGTAAGAAAATCATGTGTTTAGTGCTGAGATGTAAATAGAAAGATAGGTAAAAACTTGAGAAAAAAAAAATCTCAGAGTACAAACTCTTTGAGTGGATGGGAGTGATTTGGGGTGTAGCGACCACAAAATGGGACATGTGAGAGAAGGAAGAGGTTGGGATTGGTCGGCTGAAAAGTCAAGGTCGGTCAACGTAGGAGACAAAGCACAAAGGGAGACTTTATGCACCGCCACCAATCTAAAGTTTCAATCGATCCCGGCACCGGCACGATTGCGCAGATGAGCTCGGAGCCACACTTACCCCGCCCCGGTGGCTATGGGGTGGGGCAAGAAGCGTGGATTAGAAGATTGGAATTGGACGGTTGAAATGAGAGCCGAAAAGGTCACGTTGATTCATCTTTAAATGATAGGATATTCGATTCGATTGGTATGAGTTTTTCTTTTTTAAGCTCTCCTTGTAGGCAAAGGGGCAGAAATCAAAATGCTTATCCCTCACAAAATATTCGTAAAATCTCGTGTGTAGAATGATTCATAAAGTCTATGTTTGTTTAATCGGAGAGATAGATTAAATGGTAAGAAAAATTTATACATATTTATAGAGAGAGAGAGAGAGAGAGAGAGATTACAAATTTTTTTTTTTCAGTCGAAGAGAGATTACTATTCAAAAGTTGTAATTTTTACGCATGACTTTTCATAATCAAGAAACACAATTTGAAAACATAACACAGGATGGGAATCTGAAATCATCATGGACATGAGGGCAAATTTCAAATACTTCTTCAGCATTCCAAATACTTTTGTGCTTGAAGGACCATGGGTAGTATACAACTGAAGGACCATGGATAGAATACACTCATAATTAAATCCATAAACATAACTATAAACATATATCATCTGATGATGACCATGAAAGGGGAGGAACACATAAAGCATCATCAATACGACCCTTTCCTAGTTGTCGCATATGTCACTTGGATCAACAGGTTCGAAACGTGCCTATACTTGTGCAATGCCGGTACTAGTATCCTCGAGATGAGAATCTTCATAAGTCATTGCACTAGTTGATGGAGTGGATGTAATATCATTGCCTTTCCCAATCCAAGTTCCGTCATCTCTTGTCGACACTTCGTGGGATAAAAGAGTGGCTTGGGAGGTAATTGTAGATCATCTGCTTCTCTTTCTAGCATTTCCAAGACTTTGCGCATCGAAGGGCGGTCGCTAGGACTCCATTGTATGCACCAAAGAGCAACGTTATCATCTTCTTTACTTGTTCTCCTATCCTCCTTACTAGCTTGCTCCAACGGGATGTCCAATCCTTCGCTAAGTTGGTCATGAACCCATAAAGGGAAGTAAGTCGACTTGAACACTCTGCAACCGCGTCCCAATTCTTCCTCCCACTGGCCATTTCTATCAACAACTTGCCGAAACTATAGACATCGGCTTTGTAAGAGATGCCCCCAAGGTTCTTGTAGACCAACTCGGAGCCATGTATCCCAAGGTTCCTCTCGCAGTAGTCGAGTCACTGTATTGTGGTCCGTGGGATACAATCTTGCGAGCCCAAAGTCGGAAACTTTTGGGGTGAAATCCCTATCAAGAAGAATGTTGTGAGGCTTGATATCAAAGTGTAGAATTTGTACGTCGCATCCTCGATGAAGATATTCAATCCCTCTAACTACTCCGAGAGCAATCTCGTACACTTCCTTGCAATCAAGAGAAGTCCCTTCCGCTCGTGAGAAAATATGCTTGTCCAAAGACCCATTGTGCATGAAATCGTAGACAAGAGCTTGTTTAGAGCCCTCGAAACAATAACCAATGAGTCCGACCACATTAACATGGTGAATTCTTCCGATGGTAGCCACTTCGCTGATGAAATCCTGGCCGTTCGTTTTCCCCTTCTTCAGAATCTTGATGGCCACCTCGCGGCCGCTCCGGAGCTTTCCTTTGAACACGGAACCGTACCCTCCCTCGCCTAGCTTGTCCTTGAGGCCGCCCGTGATTTTCCTAATGTCCGAGTAAGAGTACCTTATCGGCAAGAAGTTATTATTGGACTGCAAGAATTCCTCAACGTTTTGATCCATTGCTAAGTGTCTTCTCCTCCATTTGCGTATTAGCAACGTCAGCACGCATGGGGCTCCCAGGATGAATTTCACAACCATGCACGGAAACACTGTATTTCGGGGAAAATGCAAGAAAATTGTGGATGTGTTAAATGATTGCGTTTGGAAATATTCAATCAATTTCATTATGAGAAGATTCTACTAATGTTACCGATGCAAAAGAGCCAGAGCGTCGCATGAAGGAAACCATTACGGTGGGTTAATACTTCGCAAGAGAGGTTGAATTTGTAACAAGGGTAATCTGAAAAATATTAAAAGATACTTATTTAGACCATAATCAACCAATGAGCATATTGGTTCGGTCCCCTAATATTTTTGGGCAGATTGAGAAGATTGTAGTAATATGTTACCGATCCAATAGAGCGGGCCCCAATAAATATACTCGGCGATCAGTCGGGTGATGCTTTCTGCAAAAGAGTGAGCATGCGATAGGTGAAAGCCAAAGAAAATTAAACAATATAACACTTAATTAGACATGTTACTCTTGACATTTTCAAATGATTTTTACTCGCATAACGGTCTTTAGGTGACTGTGGAAGTAACGACATATTGTGAGCCACAAATAATTAAAGGAATAGACCCCACAATGATTATTGATTATCTGTTATTTTTTCGTGTCAAATTACGTGGGCTCTAAAAAGATATGCCGATGGCCCGAGCTCAATTTCACGAAGATGAAATTTCACATGTTTCAACCAACTATATCCTCACTATTATTATTGTTGTTTTGGTCGCTTTGAGAAAACTGAACAAACTCAAAAGTCCTTACCTTTCCTCTTGCGCCAAACTCCAGTATACCAACGAAGCTCGAACCCATAAACCATATGTTCGTGAATTTGCGCATAGGAACGAAGATCATTGCCATCAACCCGCCAACCTATCGTCGCCATAGACTCTATACTGCATGCAGTTTCCACGGACGAGACATTCGGATCGACCATGGCATATAATCGCCTTCCCGTGCTAGAGAAATTCGAATATGGAAGCCCATCATGGCACGACGAAGTGTCGATGTAAAGCGGAGAATTGACGGCCTTCATGCAGCCCACGATCACTGCAAGTTGGTTTCCCCGGGTATAATACAAATCCGGGTCGGCGAGAGGGGGAGAGCGGACAGGAAGAGACGAGCAATTGCCTTTCCGCAGCCCGACATCGGCGACCCTAATCGTGTTGTTGTTATAGTTGATGGAGTGTACATAGTACTGGCCCGATTTCCAATCCAGGACAGCGTGGTTATTTACGCAGGCCAGCTCCAAGTTACGATCGCCGCAGCCTTTTGGGTCGCCCCTCACTCGAAATGGGTAACTTATGTTTGCGACCTCACCACAAGAGGTGGTACATCGATTAATTTGGAGGGGGATACTAAAACAAGGATGTAGAAT
Source organism: Rhodamnia rubescens (assembly GCA_021437795.1). Lineage (NCBI taxonomy): Eukaryota > Viridiplantae > Streptophyta > Magnoliopsida > Myrtales > Myrtaceae > Rhodamnia > Rhodamnia rubescens. The sequence continues at coordinate 3,153,274 of JAILYA010000028.1, read as the reverse complement.
AAGGAGGAGGAGGAGGAGGAGGAGGAGTTGATCTTTGTGCATAGCTTATGCAATAGCAGAAAAGCACGAACTAGTTAAGAGCAAATCTGGGGTTTGGTACTGAGAGGTGGAATGAGAGTGATAAAGATGCTCTCTTCCTTTCTTTAAATAATGATGAGAGACGGTGAAAATGGGACGCATCAGACGCGGAAAGCTGTGGGAATGGTCGCTGAAAAGTCAAAGTTCAATCGACCTTGGCGGCATGGCCCGTCCTGCAAGGCGATCAACTTGACTATGACTTGTAGCCGAAGACTCGCGGGATGCACTCGGCTGGACCATATTTTGCTTTTCTTCTTGAAGGTGGTCAAAAAATCTTATAAAAAATAATGATTTTTCCCATGTTTATTCCTTTTTAATACAAACCTCAACTTTACTAATTTTGGAATTGTACATTCGGATGTAACATGATTTATGCCTTTTTCTTACATACTAGTACATTACCATGTAATTCGGTCGTGATTGGAGGACTCTTTAAAATGTTACCGAGAAAATGAGATATATTTAATCCAAGAGATAATCATGAAAAGTGCAATTATTTTCACAGCCAAAGAACGGAGAGGAGGAAATGACCAGTTACCCGTTTACAGCCCAATATCAACAAGCCGGATTGTGTGGTTTTTGTGGTCAAATCACTGCACATAGTACTTGCTCGATAATAAATCTAAAACAGTGCGATTATTTATACAGGCTAGCTCGTAAGCTCCTTGGATCACCTTTCAATCGAAAAGGGTAGCTTATGTTGGTAACATTGCCACATGAGGTGAATTTCCCGCATCAATACTAACCGTATGGAAGAATAACTAACAACAAAGACAAGTTGCTTTAGCAACGCAATGTTTGTTGCATGCACTTGCCAATCACACATTGAATCGGATCGAAAAGCTAGCATGAAAAAAGGAGTAAAGTTTTTTTAGAATGATATAATCACCGACAACTTTCTAAAAGTTTAAGTTGTTAGATGAATAAATTGGGAGGTAAATAGAGGCTCGGAAAAATTTGAAGTGAGATTTTGTGAAATCACTATAAACCTGTTCGATAATTTAAATTGTTAAATGAAAATGTGATTTAATATTAGTTATTTCATGGATGGGTTGGTGAAATCTCACATAGACGAATAAATCTCCAAACTACTGCTCCTTGTGCATTATTGTGAATTGAATGACTTGGTGGTGGCGTAATAAATATGATTGACGTAAGATTGAAGAAGTCAAGTGTGGGACTCGTAAGCCGACAAGTCAAAGTCGATCGACGTGCGTAGATGAGCACCAGAGAATCGGAAGAAAAAGTAAGCTCGTAAAAGAATAATTTGGGAAGGTTCCAAACAGGTGTCTTCGTCATCGACTATGAATATGATGGGCCAAAATTCAAAGATGGAGATTATATAAAGGCCGAACTTTGATATAATGACAATTATTTAAATTTTAAATTTCCAATGCGACCCAAATTTTATTCTAATGCAATGTTGCCTCTAAATTTTTAACTTTTTCAATGTGTTCGTTGAACTTTTAATACATGTTCAATTCACTCCTTAGGCTATATGAAAATATATGACAATGCACATTGGTGACGAGCGTGAACTATCGAAAGGGGCATTTTTCTTCGTACCATGCTTCGCAAGGTGGAATAAAGAGATGACAATGATTGGCTCTTTATTCGGGAGATTTACTTTTGGCATTGTTTAGTTGTCTGATTATCGTAAAATTAGATTTGTCAAAGAACGAAAAATTCAATTCCTAAATTTTCCATTTAGAAAGACTACTGTAGGAGCTGGAACACTTCACATAATAGGATTTCTTTTTGAAAAATTATGGCAGTAAATTACCTAGCAACCTTGGATAAAATTCCAATATCATCATAATTATACTCCATCACCACCAAAGTCATGGAATAGTCTAAGTACATTACCTCTTGCTATCACTGACTGAGAGGATGGGAGGTGTTAACTCGGGTCCCCAACACCCGAGATCCTACCTCGACTCAAGACCTTGAGGCCGGCGTGGAACCCCCGTTGCCCGAAATCGAGACCCTAGTGCCTACGCTTGGCACACCGAGGACCGAGACCGGGACGGAGACTCGCGGGGTTGAGCACACGATAGTTGGGCCGAACTAGGGACTCCAGCTCCAAAGCCCGAGACCTTGAGGATTAGACTCGGTGCCTAGGCCTTGATAAAAAAACACGAGCCTATAGGCATGTGGTTCTAAATCAAAGTGTTAAAACAGCCGAAACCACTAATATTGAATACAATTATGCCAAATGTGATTACTAGCGATGAGATTTTGTCAATGGATTACTCCTCACTAAAACCAAATCGGCCTTAAAGTTCTCTTGTAGTCCCCTTAGCATCAACCGGAAATATATCAAAATAGGACATTTGTGTTGACATGAAAGATATCAATTATAGGTGCTCCTAGGTCCCGTAGGCAATATAGCGGGACCGATCCCACTTTTAGCCATAATTTTCCTAAAACTTCTCGTAATTTTGCGTGAAATGATCGTAAAGTTGGTGGCATTCGTAGGTACTAAATTAACTTTATGAGTTGTAATTTTACCCATAATAATCGTAACTTGTTTACACTTGCAAATTTTTTATGGGTCGTAATTTACTTGTAATAGTAATAGACAATGAAACTTAAAAGAAATTTTTTTAATGATTTTTAAGAGCACATTTACCACTAAATAATTTTAGCAACCTAGTAAAAGAAATAATAATTTAACTATCCAATCTAGTAATGTTATTAACGGAGATATCAACTTTTGATGTCTCCTACTATTCTCTGACTTAAAATTTTATCTACTTTTCGATGGAACAAAAGGTCAACAAAAGTCTTCAAGATTTGTTATCTAGGTAACTGTCTTGCACTCTCCCTTCTTTAAATTGAAGTTGTTGTTTATTATATCTCCTAAATTTTATCATTTCTCTCCATCTGTCATTTTTATTAGTAGCGAGAATTAGTGTGCCGAGAAATGACGCTTACATAGCGATCATTAGAGTGCCGGGAAGTCATGCGTAGCGTGGATAGTGTGCTAGTTAGTACCTTAAGCAAAGACTCCAAACCTCAAAAGCGCTCCTCATATATATTTGTGGCTATTTTGATGGATCATAATTACGATACAATCTCATGATGGCCATGAATGGGGAGGTACCCATAAAAAATTATTAATACGGATATGTTTCTGTTTGCCACAAATGTTACGGGATGAAATAGTATGGAAGGCCTATGCTTGTGTAGTACTAGTAATACCATACTCAAGATGAGAATCTTCATAAGATATTACACTAATTGATGAAGTGGGTATAGTATCTTTGCCTTCTCTCCAAGTTCCATCATCCCTTGTCGACACTTTTGGTAGATAAAAGAGTGGCTTGGGAGGTATTTGCAGATCATCTGCTTCTCCGTCAAGCATTTTCAAGACTTTACGCATTGAAGAGTGATCGCTAGAAATCAATTGAATGCACCAAGGAGCGACTATCATCATCTTCTTTTACTATTCTCCTATTCTCCGATGCCATAGTACAAGAGCATCCCAATATTTGAGGCGATAGTTAAGATGACATTCAGGATAATATTTCCTGCAAAAGAGATTAAATATGTGATAAAGTGAAAGGTGCAGGGGAGGTGGGTTTGTTTTGGGACAAACGTTATGATTAAGAAAAATATTTATTTATTTATTTTTCTTGGTGGAATTCAAATTAAATTTTAAAAAAATGAATGAAAAATGTATTATTTTTATGCATAAAAAATTACCTCAGCATCATTTAACTTACTACTTGATCTTAATGGGCATTTTCAAATCACATTGGCTCTGGTCAAAAAAATATACAGACTTAGAGCTCAATTTCACGTGTAGATGAAATTTTACAGGTTTTGACCAGATATGTCCTCACAATTGTTGTTTTTTTTTTTTTTTAATTTGAGAAAACTGAACAAACTCAAAAGTTCTTACTTTTGGGTTCACACGAATTTGGTGCTTGTCGCTGACGAACCAATAATAATGATGTGAGCGTCCCGGACACTCAGACAGGCCAACAAGCATTCGATGACAAACATGATGCGGATGGCGAACAGCTGGCATCCACCAAGTCAACCGTTGACCGATGACGTGTCGTCCCAACGCCCTCCCGAGCTCACGCATTCGCTGTGCGCCCCGGCCGCACCTGAACCCAAGATCAGTTCCCCTTCAGTTGCCTCCCTCTCCTTCCTTCCTTCTCCACGGACCAAAACCAAACACGAGATCGATCACGTGATCCCAGCCCGAGCCTAGCCCCTCCCGTGCCAACCTGTCACCCATCCGAGCCTCGCGTACGGGCTCCCACGTAGGCTCGGACAACCGTTTGGTCCCCGACCCGCATTCCCAATAAAGAAGAACCCAGCGAGTACCGCCACCCCAGTAAAAGAACTCGTAACAAAACAACTATTATAAAAAAAAAACAGAAAACGGAGAAATGCGTGACCAAAGACGATCTTCGTAGTTGAAGTAGGTGCACGACAAAGAGCGGAGAGGAAGTGACGAGCAATTGCCCTCTTGTAGCCCGGCATCAACAACCCTAATCGTGTAGTTGGCATAGTCGATATACCGTACATAGTACTTACCCGAGTAAAAATTGAGAACGGTGCGGTTATTTATGCAAGCAAGATCCTAGCTAATATCGCCCTAGACCTTCGAGTCGCCCTTAGCCTAAATGGGTAGCTTATATTCGTGACCTCGTCGCAAGAGGTGGTGCACTGATTATTTTCGGTAGGGATACTAAAGGACTGATGTAAAAAATCGAGATCGAGAGAGAGAGAGAGATCTGAGGACAACTAATTGTGTGGAGGTGAGAGATTTGGGGTGTAGTGACCGACCACAATGGGACGTATGAGAGACGGAAAAGTTTGGGAGGGGTCGGCTGATAAGTTAAAAGCCGGTCAACGTTCGAGACAATTATGCAGTGCAATGAATTAAAGTGCAATTGTCCTTGGCCCAGCACTAGGGGTGATCGATTTTTGCTCCCGGATTGGATCGGTCCAATTTAGGATTTTGATAATTTTTTTCTTCACTCTTTCAAAGAAAAGGAAAAAAAAATCAATTCAGGTCTGCACTTGAAACCAAGAAGGGGACCGAAATTGCCTAGGTCTGTGAGGCCTCGCTGTTCGTTGGGGTGAGTCGAGCCCCTCACCTGCGATCAATGGGGTTCATTAGACACTAATCGAGGCTCGATGACCCTCGCCGGCCATCCCCCACCCTCGCCGGGGCATTGCCGTCGATGGTGGGATGGTGGTGGCAAGGCTGTCTTGTCGTTGTGCCAAGCCCTTCTTTTTTTTTTTTTAAGTTTATTTTTCAAAATTAATTTAATTTTTTTCAAAAATAGCTTGTTTTATAAAAAGTCCGTCCAAGTGGATTGAATTTTTTTTAAAACAATTGCCACGTGGATTGACTTTTTAAAGAAAAAAATTCATGTAATATTACAAGATTAATAATAATATGTCACGTGGACTATTTGGCCGGAATCTCTCGCCATTGACATTTAAGTGATCGTTTTTTTTTTCAATTTGGCATTTAAGTGAGTCAACAAAAAATTTTGACACCAAAATGAGCGTCGTACACAAACTTTGACACTTCGATATCCTTCTGCGTTAAAATATCATATTAAAAATAATAATTTTTCCCGTGTTTATTCTATTTTACTACAAACATCATCTTTTCTAATTTTAAAATTGTATTTTTGGGTGCCACATGGTCCATACCTTCCTTACGAACCATAGTGTCATGTCATGTGCGTTGCACATGTTAAGAGCACATATTTTCTTAAGGATGTGCATATATCAATAAGATTAAGTTGCCAGCAATTAAAAAGTGGGAGAGAGAAATAGGATTGCATTTGGAATTAGAATTGGAAGACTTTAATTTACTTTTCTTTTTGTTATCAGGTTTTCTCGCAATATGAAACCTGAGCGCAATTGATAATAGAATTCTTAGGCATAAGACTAGTGAATCAATCGAACAAATAAAGTATTGGCGATCAATAAAATAGAAGTATATTTATTTATACCGTAGACATCAGCTTTTTCGTAAAAAAAAACGCCCCATTTTGCGGAAACATTTTCCATTATAGACCTTTAACTTTTTTTAATTATTTTCATTCACCACACATTAAAAAAAATTTTCTTACCAAACCGTTGCAAAAATTTTCCGGAACTTTATTCAAGTTGTTACTCTCGAGGCGGTTAGAGACACAACGGCAATTGTTTAACCCGCCGGGTACAACCTCGCGAGCTCAAAGGAGTGAAACTCTCGTCGAGAAGGTTACTGTAAGGCTTGAAATCAAAGTCCAGAAAATTTACGTGTCGCGTCCTCAACGAAGATATTTAGTCCCGCTACCATGGAATTTGGAATGCATAAAAAACTTATCACCATGCTCACAAAAGCTCAGCGCTTAACAATTTTGAAACAGCAATCCTAGATTAAATGCAATTTCAGAAAGATTGCAAGAATCAAAGGAATCACAAAGCGACCCATACGTGGCGACCACTGGACTGGAGTGTCATGGAGCCACGCGCAGCGCAGGATGTGTGCTAGTTGGGTTTCGAAGGAAAGACTCCAAAGCCCAATCTCACTCCTCATAACACTATACTAAAAATCGTCACAAGGATTTCTATTGGATTCAAAAGTCAATATAATAGATGATACTTTAATATGATGATACAATCTGATTAAGATCCATAAACATAGTCGCAAACATATATAATCCGACAATAGCCGGGAAAGAGGAGCTACACATAAAGCATTATGAACACTACCCGTTTCTATTTGCCACATATGTCACGGGTTCAAATGGTATTGATACGTACCTATGCTTGTGTGATGCTAATACTAGTAAGCTCAAGATGAGAATCTTCATAAATTACTGCACTAGCTGATGAGGTGGATATAGTATCGCTGCCTTTGTCAATCCAAGTTCCATCATCCCTTGTTGACATTTCTGATGGATAAAAGAGAGGCTTGGGAGGCATTTGTAGATCATCTGCTTCTCTTTCCAGCATTTCCAAGACTTTGCGCATCGAAGGGCGATCGCTAGGATTCAATTGAATGCACCAAAGAGCAACTATCATCATCTTCTTTACTATTATCCTATCCTCCTCACTAACTTGTTGCATCGGGATGTCTAATCCTTCATTAAGTTGGTGATGGACCCATAAAGGAAAGTAAATCGGCTAGAATGCTCTGCGTCCGCTTCCAGATTCTTCCCGCCACTAGCCATTTCCATCAACAATTTACCAAAACTGTAGACATCAGCTTTGTAAGAGACACCCCCGAGGTCCCCGTAGACCAGCTACTGGTGCCATGTATCCTAAAGTTCCTCTTGCAGCAGTCACAGATACGGTGTTGTAGTCCGTCGGGTACAATTTGGCAAGACCAAAGTCAGAAACTTTTGGGTTGAAATCCATGTCGAGAAGAATGTTGTGAGGCTTAATATCAAAGTGTAGAATTTGAATGTCGCATCCTCGATGAAGATACTCAATCCCTCTAGCCACTTCGAGAGCAATCTTGTACACTTCCTTGCAATCAAGAGAAGTTTGTTGTCCTCGTGAAAAAATGTGTTTATCCAAAGACCCATTGTGCATGAATTCGTAAACAAGAGCTTGTTTCGAGCCCTCAAAGCAAAAACCAATGAGTCCAACCACATTAACATGGTGAATTCTTCCAATGGTAGCCACTTCACTAATGAAGTCTTGCCCGTTCGCTTTCCCCTTCTTCAAAATCTTCACCGCCACCTCACGGCCGCTTCGGAGTCTTCCTTTGAACACGGAACCATACCCGCCCTCACCTAGCTTGTCCTTAAAACGGCTCGTGATTTTCTTAATGTCTGAATAAGAGTACCTTATTGGCAAGAAGTTATTGTTAGATTGCAAAAATTCCTCAATCTTTTCATCCATTGCTAAGTGTCTTCTCCTCCATTTGCGTATTAGCAACGTCATCACGCATGGGGCTCCCAAGATGAATTTCACAACCATGCACGGAAACACTGTATTTCGGGGAAAATGAAAGAAAATTGTGGGTGTGTTAAATGTTTGCATTCAGAAATATAAAGTCGATTCCACAATGATAAGACTGTAGTCATATTACCGATGGCAAAGAGCCAGAATATCTTATCGACATAACGGTTGGCCCCTAATCCGCAATTGAGGTTGAATTTGTAACAAGTGTAAGCTGAAGAAAATTTAAAAGACACTTGTTTAGACCATATTCAAGCAAAAGAGCATATCAGTTCGATCCACTAATATTTGTGGGCGGGATTCGAACTAAATAGATAGACAAAAGAACAAATAAGGAAGTTATTGCCATACGTATAACAAATTTGTGGCGTGTTAAATATTTTGCATTTTTCGATTAAAAATATTTTGCATTTAGAAAAAACTTAAATTAATTCCACAATGAGAAGATTGTAGTAATATGTTACCGATCCAATAGAGCGGGTACCAGTAAATATACGCGGCTATCATTGAGAGGTAAAAGCGGATGCGTCCTGCAAAAGAGTTTGAATATGTGACAAGTGAAAGCTGAAGAAAATTTTTAAAAAAAAACTTAATTAGACACGTAAGTGCTCGATCTTAACATGCATTTTCAAATGGATTTTGCTAGCTTAACAGTTTTTGAGGGACCACGAGAGTAACAACATATTGTGAAACACAAATTTTTGAAAGAGCGGGCCTCGAAACGACTATTAATTATTATTATTTGTCACATAATCATTTCTCTTTTCAAATCCCATGGGCTCCGAGAAGATATGCAGATGGCACGAGCTCAATTTTTTTTTATTTTTTTGTTCGGAAGCCCGAGCTCAATTTCACGAAGATGAAATTACGTAGAAGTAGGTGAAAATTCCTGCAAAAAGAGAGTGAACATGTGACAACTGAAAGCTGGAGAAATTAACAAGACTCTTATTTAGACCATAACAAGCAATGAGTATATCAGTTCAATCCATTAGCGGAATTCGAATAAAAACAAATCAGTAAATAATGTATATATTGTTATACTTATAAAATATCACAATAGGATTAACCTAACTACTTGATCTAAATGGGCATATTCACATCACATGGGCACCGAAAAGATGTACAGATGACCGACCAATTCACGTTTAGATCAAATTTCGACTTTGATCAGATATGTCATCACAATATATTTTTTTTAATCTATTTATTTTGAGAAAACTGAACAAACTCAAAAATTCTTACCTTCCTTGGGTTCGCACTGAATTTGGTGCTTGCTGCTGATGTACCAATAACTAAGGACTTTTGCAATACATCTTAGCCGCAATTGGAAGCCATGAAATCTCAAATCCATAAACCATCTGTTCGTGAATTTGGGCATAGGACCGAAGATTATTGCCATCGACCCACCAAGGGATCATTGCCATAAGCTCTATAGTGCATGCGGTTTCCACGTTCGAGACATTCGCATCGACCATGGCATATAATCGCCTTCTTGCACTAGAGAAATTCGAAAGTTCGACCCCATCAAGGCATGATGAAGCGTCAATGTAAAGCCAAGAAGCAACCGCCTTTGTGCAGCTCACGATCGAGATGGTCCTAGATGGCTCTCGACCATAGAACATGGATGACTCGTAGTCACAAGCACTATACGGATCATGGTCGCTGAAGTTGCCACAAGACAAGGAGCGGCGAGGAAGAGACGAACAATTGCCTTTTCTCATCCCTATATCGGCAACCCCGATGGTGTAGTTGGTATGGTCGATATGCCGTACGTAGTACTCACCCGAATATAAATTCAAAATGGTCTGGTTATTTAAGCACGATAGCTCATACTTGGGGTGGCCGCAGATCTTCGGGTCGCCCTTCAATCGGAACGGGAAACTTATGTTCGTGACCTCGCCGCAAGAGCCGGTGCACTGATTATTCTCCCGTGGCGATGCTAAGAGACTGATGTAGAAGAAGAAAGAGAAGGAGGAGGAGGAGATGATCTTTGGGCATTGGTCATGCAATGGGAGAGAAATGAAAACGAATGAAGTAAGAAAATCAAGTGTTTAGTGTTGAGATGTAAATGGATAGGTAGGCAGAGATTAGAGAAGAAGAAATCTCAAACTAAAAAACTCTTTGTGTGGATGTGAATAATTTGGGGTGTTCCAACCACAACATGGGACGTGTGAGAGAAGGAAGGGATTGGGATTGGTCGGCGAAAAAGTCAAGGTCGGTCAACGTAGGAGACAAAGCACAAAGGGAGACTTTATGCACCACCACCAATTAAAGGCCCTTGTCATCCCGGTACAGCCGGGCAGCGAGCTCAGAGCCAACCTTGCCCCGCCTCATATCGGGGTAAGACAATAAGCGTAGATTAGGAGATTGGAATTTTTCGGTTGAAATGAGAGCCGAAAAGGTTATGTTGATTCATATTTAAATGAATTACGTCTTTTCTGATTAAAAAATATATATAGGGTTTGTTATTGAGAGGTAGAACGAGAGAGATAAAGATGCCCTGTTTCTTTCTCGAAATAATGATGAGAGAAGGCAAAAGTCGGACGCATCAGACACGGAAAAGCTGTGGGGATGGTCGCTGAAAAGTCAAAGTCCAATCGACTTTGGCCCGTCATGCACGGCGATCGACTTGACTTGACTTGTGGCCGAAGACTCGCGGGATGCATTCGGTCTGAACATACTTTGTTTTTTCACCCTGAAGGTGGTAAAAAAAATCTTATAAAAAATAATGATTTTTCCAATGTCTATTCCTTATTAATACAAACCTCAACTTTCCTAATTTTGAAATTGCATATTCTGATGTAACATGATTCATGCCTTTTTCTTATATGTCAATATAATGCCATGTGATTAAATTGATTGGAGGGCTCTTTAGAGTGTTAATGAGAAAACGAGATATAGTTAATTCAGAAGATAATCATGAAGGAAACAGTGCGATTACTTTCACAGCTAAAACGCTCAAAGGAAGAAACGAAATGTCAACAAGCAGGATTGTGTGGTTTTTGTAGTCAAATCATTGGCACATAGTACTTGCTCGATAATAAATCTAAAACAATGCGATTATTTTCAGAGGCTAACTCGTAAGCTTCTCGGAACACCTTTTAGTCGAAAAGGGTAGGTTATGTTGGTGACATTGCCACATGAGGTGAATTTCCTGCATCGATACTTCCCATGTGGAAGCATAACTAATAATAAAGACAAGTTGCTTTAGCATCGCAATGTTTGTTGCATGCACTCACAAGTCACGAATTGAATCGGATCGGAAAGCTAGCATAAACAAAGGAGCAAGGTTTTTAAAGATGATATACTCACTGTCAATAGTTTCAAAAGTCTAAGTTGTTAGATGAAAGAGTTGGGAGGCAAATAAATGCTCGGAAAGATTTGAAATGGGATTTTATGGGGTCACTATCAACTGTTTTAAAAATTTAAATTGTTAAATGAAAATATGATTTAATATTAATTATTTTATCGATGGGTTGGTCAATCTCACATAGACGAATAAATCTCCGAACTACTACTGCTTGTGCATTATTGTGAAGCGAATGACTTGTGGGTGGCCTAATAAATATGTTTTGACGTAATGTTGAAGAAGACACGTGTGGGACTCGTAAGCTTATAAGTCAAAGTCGATCGATGTGCGTAGGTGAGCACCAGAGAATCGGAAGAAAAAGTAAAAAGATCATGCATTGCGAAACATCCTGGAAAAGCTCGTGGAAGAATAGTTTGGGAAGGTGCCAAAGAGGTATCATCATCATCGACAATGAATATGATGGGCCAAAATTCAAAGGATGGAAATTATATAAATGGTTTCCTAAACTTTGATATAACGTGTAATGTTGTTTTTAAACTTTTAATTTATTCAATGCGATCTTTGAACTTTATTCCAGGTGTGCAATATCGTCCCTAAACTTTTAACTTTTTCAATACGTTCGATGAACTTTTTGTACATGTTCCGTCTAATTCTTGAACTATATTAAAATATATGATATTGACCCTAAACTTGAATTAGTGAAATGGAAACATTGAATATCAAAGACGGCATTGAATAAATTAATAATTCAAGAATGAAAATGCTCATTGACTAGAATAAATGGTGATGAGCGTGAACTATCGAAACAGTATTTTTCTCCATACCATGCTTCGGAAGTCGAATAAGAGATGAGAATGATTAGCTCTTTATTTGGGAAATTTACTTTTGGCATTGGTTAGTTGTTTGATTCCCGTAAAATTGGATTTGTCAAAGAATGAAAATTCAATTCCTAAATTTTCCATTTAGAAGAAAGACTACTGTAGGAGCTGGAACACTTCGCATAATAGGACTTCTTTTTGAAAAATTATGGCAGTAAATTGCCTAGCAACCCCCGGTAAAATTCCAATATCATCATAATTATACTCCATTACCACCAAAGTCATGGAATAGTTTCCATTACCTCTTGCTATCATTGACTGTGAGGAGGGAAAGGGTTAACTCGAGTCCCCAAAGCACCTAAGACCCTAAGGCCTTGACTCAAGACCTCGAGGCCGGCCCTAGAACCCCTGTTGCCCGAAATCGAGACCCTAGTGCCTACGCTTGGCACACCGAGGACCGAGACCGGGGCGGAGACTCGAGGGGTTGAGCACACGATAGTTGGGCTAAACTGGGGACTCCAACTCCAAAGCCCGAGACCCCGAGGATTAGACTCTGGTCCCTAGGCCTTGATAAAAAAACACGAGGCCTATAGGCATGTGGTTCTAAATCAAAGTGTTAAAACAACCGAAACCACTAAAACTGAATACAATTATGCCCAATGTGATTACTAGGAATGAGATTTTGTCAATGGATTACTCCCCACTAAAACCAAATCGGCCTTAAAGTTCTCTTGAAGTCAACTTAGCATCAACCGGAAATATATCAAAATAGGACATTTGTGTATGAAAGATATCGATTATAGGTGCTCCCAAGTCCCGTAGACAATGTAGCGGGACCAATCCCACTTTTAGCCGTAATTGTCCTAAAACTTCTCGTAATTTTGCGTGAAATTATCGTAAAGTTGGTGGCTTTCGTAGGTACTAAACTAACTTTATGAGTTGTAATTTTACCCATAATAATCGTAACTTGTTTACACTTGCAAATTTTTGATGGTCGTAATTTACTTGTAATAGTAATAGACAATGAAACTTAAAAGAAAAACTATTATCATTTTTAAGGGCACATTTACCACTAAATAACCTTAGCAACTTAGTAAAAGAAATAAGAATTTAACTATCCAATCTAGTAATGTTATTAACGGAGATATCAACTTTTGATGTCTCCTACTATTCTCTGACTTAAAATTTTATCTACTTTTCGATGGAACAAAAGGTCAAAAAAAGTCTTCAAGATTTGTTATCTAAGTAACTGTCTTGCACTCTCCCTTCTTTAAATTGAAGTTGTTGTTTATTGTCTCCTAAATTTTATCATTTCTCTCCATCCGTCATTTTTATTAGTAGCGAGAATTGGTGTGCCGAGAAACGACGCTTACATAGCGACCACTAGAGTGCCGGGAAGTCATGCATAGCGTGGATTGTGTGCTAGTTAGTATTTTAAGCAAAGACTCCAAACCCTAAACGCGCTCCTCATATGTATTTGTGACTATTTTGATAGATCATAATTACGATACAATCTCATGATGGCCATGAATGGGGAGGTACCCATAAAAAATTATTAATACGATATGTTTCTGTTTGCCTCAAATGTTATGAGATGAAATAGGATGGAAGGTTTATGCTTGTGTAGTACTAGTAATACTATACTCAAGATGAGAATCTTCATAAATTGTTACACTAATTGATGAAGTGGGTATATTATCTTTGCCTTCTGTCCAAGTTCCATCATCCCTTGTCGACACTTTTGGTAGATAAAAGAGTGGCTTGGGAGGTATTTGCAGATCATCCGCTTCTCCGTCAAGCATTTTCAAGACTTTACGCATTGAAGAGTGATCGCTAGAATTCAATTGAATGCACCAAGGAGCGACTATCATCATCTTCTTTTACTATTCTCCTATTCTCCGATGCCATAGTAGAAGAGCATCCCAATATATGAGGCGATAGTTAAGATGACATTCAGGATAATATTTCCTGCAAAAGAGATTAAATATGGGATAAAGTGAAAGGTGCAGGGGGAGGTGGGTTTGTTTCGGGACAAACGTTATGATTAAGAAAAATATTTATTTATTTATTTTTCTTGGTGGAATTCGAATTAAATTTTAAAAAAATGAATGAAAAATGTATTATTTTTATGCATAAAAAATTACCTCAGCATCATTTAACTTACTACTTGATCTTAATGGGCATTTTCAAATCACATTGGCTCTGGTCAAAAAATATACAGACTTAGAGCTCAATTTCACGAGTAGCTGAAATTTTACAGGTTTTGACCAGATATGTCCTCACAATTGTTGTTTTCTTTTTTAATTTGAGAAAACTGAACAAATTAAACTGAACACTTTTGGGTCCACACTGAATTTGGTGCTTGTCGCTGATGAACCAATAATAATGATGTGAGCGTCCCGGACACTCAGACAGGCCAGCAAGCATTCGATGACAAACATGATGCGGATGGCGAACAGCTGGAATCCACCAAGTCAACCGTTGACCGATGACGTGTCGCCCAACGCCCTCCCGAGCTCACGCATTCGCTGTGTGTCCCCGCCGCACCTGAACCCAAGATCAGTTCCCCTTCAGTTGCCTCCCTCTCCTTCCTTCCTTCTCCACGGACCAAAACCAAACACGAGATCGATCACGTGATCCCAGCCCGAGCCTAGCCCCTCCCGTGCCAACCTGTCACCCATCCGAGCCTCGCGTACGGTGCGGTTATTTATGCAGGCAAGATCCTAGCTAATATCGCCCTAGACCTTCGAGTCGCCCTTAGCCTAAATGGGTAGTTCATATTCGTGACCTCGCCGCAAGAGGTGGTGCACTGATTATTTTTGGCAGAGATACTAAAGGACTGATGTAAAAGATCGAGATCGAGAGAGAGATCTGAGGACAACTAATTGTGTGGAGGTGAGAGATTTGGGGTGTAGCGACCGACCACAATGGGACGTATGAGAGATAGAAAAGTTTGGGAGGGGTCGGCTGATAAGTCAAAAGCCGGTCAACGTTCAAGACAATTATGCAGTGCAACGAATTAAAGTGCAATTCTCCTTGGCCCAGCATTAGGGGTGATCGATTTTTGCTCCCGGATTGGATCGATCCAATTTAGGATTTTGATAATTTTTTCCATCACTCTTTCAAAGAAAAGGAAAAAAAAATCAATTCGGGTCCGCACCTGAAACCAAGAAGGGGACCGAAATCGCCTAGGTCCTGTGAGGCCTCGCCGTCGCCGGGAGAGTCGAGCCCCTCACCCGCGATCAATGGGGTTCATCGACACCGATCGTGGCTCGATGACCCTTGCCGGCCATCCCCCACCTCGCCGGGGCATTGCCATCGATGGTGGGATGGTAGTGGCAAGGCTGTCTTGTCGTCGTTGTGCCAAGCCCTTCTTTTTTTTAAGTTTATTTTTCAAAATTAATTTAATATTTTTCAAAAATAGCTTGTTTTATAAAAAGTCAGTCCAAGTGGACCGAATTTTTTAAAAAAAAATTGCCACGTGGATTGACTTTTTAAAGAAAAAAATTCATGTAATATTACAAGATTAATAATAATATGTCACGTGGACTATTTGGCCGGAATCTCTCGCCATTGGCATTTAAGTGATCGTTTTTTTTTCAATTTGGCATTTAAGTGAGTCAACAAAAAATTTTGACACCAAAATGAAAGTCAGACACAAACTTTGACACTTCCGGTATCCTTCCCTGGATTAAAATATCATATTAAAATAATAATTTTTCCCGTGTTTATTCTATTTTACTACAAACATCATCTTTTCTAATTTTAAAATTGTATTTTTGGGTTCCACATGGTCCATACCTTCCTTACGAACCATAGTGTCATGTCATGTGCGTTGCACATGTTAAGAGCACATATTTTCTTAAGGATGTGCATATATCAATAAAATTAAGTTGCCAGCAATTAAAAAGTGGGACAGAGAAATAGGATTGCATTTGGAATTAGAATTGGAAGACTTTAATTTACTTTTGTTTTTGTTATCAGGTTTTCTCGCCATATGAAACCTGAGCGCAATTGATAATAGAATTCTTAGGCATAAGACTAGTGAATCAATCGAACAAATAAAGTATTGGCGATCAATAAAATAGAAGTATATTTATTGATACCGTAGACATCAGCTTTGTAAAAACGCCGCCGAGGTTATTATAGACCTGCTCCGGAGCCGTGCATTCGAAGGTTACTCCCGAGGTGGTTAGAGACACAACGGCAATTGTTTAGCCCGCCGAGGTACAACCTCGTGAGCTCAAAGGAGTGAAACTCTCATCGAGAAGGTTACTTGTAAGGCTTAAAATCAAAGTGCAGAAAATTTACGTGTCGCCTCCTCGGTGAAGATATTCAGTCCCGCTACCATGGAATTTGGAATGCATAAAAAACTTATCACCGTGCTCACAAAAGCTCAGCGCTTAACAATTTTGAAACAGCAATCCTAGATTAAATGCAATTTCAGAAAGATTGCAAGAATCAAAGGAATCACGAAGCGACCCATACGTGGCGACCACTTGACTGGAGTGTCATGGAGCCACGCGTAGCGCAGGATGTGTGCTAGTTGGGTTTCGAAGGAAAGACTCCAAAGCCCAATCTCACTCCTCATAACACTATACTAAAAATCGTCACAAGGATTTCTATTGGATTCGAAAGTCAATATAATAGATGATACTTTGATATGATGATACAATCTGATTAAGATCCATAAACATAGTCGCAAACATATATAATCGGACAATAGCCGGGAAAGAGGAGCTACACATAAAGCATTATGAACACTACCTGTTTCTATTTGCCACATATGTCACGGGTTCAAATGGTATTGATACGTACCTATGCTTGTGTGATGCTAATACTAGTAAGCTCAAGATGAGAATCTTCATAAATTACTGCACTAGCTGATGAGGTGGATATAGTATCGCTGCCTTTGTCAATCCAAGTTCCATCATCCCTTGTTGACATTTCTGATGGATAAAAGAGAGGCTTGGGAGGCATTTGTAGATCATCTGCTTCTCTTTCCAGCATTTCCAAGACTGTGCGCATCGAAGGGCGATCGCTAGGATTCAATTGAATGCACCAAAGAGCAACTATCATCATCTTCTTTACTATTATCCTATCCTCCTCACTAACTTGTTGCATCGGGATGTCTAATCCTTCATTAAGTTGGTGATGGACCCATAAAGGAAAGTAAATCTAGCTAGAATGCTCACGTCCGCTTCCGATTCTTCCCCGCCACTAGCCATTTCCATCAACAATTTACCAAAACTCTAGACATCAGCTTTGTAAGAGACACCCCCGAGGTCCCCGTAGACCAGCTACGGTGCCATGTATCCTAAAGTTCCTCTTGCAGCAGTCACGGATACGGTGTTGTAGTCCGTCGGGTACAATTTGGCAAGACCAAAGTCGAAACTTTTGGGTTGAAATCCCTCGTCCCGAAGAATGTTGTGAGGCTTAATATCAAAGTGTAGAATTTGAATGTCGCATCCTCGATGAAGATACTCAATCCCTCTAGCCACTTCGAGAGCAATCCTGTACACTTCCCGGCAATCAAGAGAAGTTTGTTGTCCTCGTGAAAAAAATATGTTTATCCAAAGACCCATTGTGCATGAATTCGTAAACAAGAGCTTGTTTCGAGCCCTCAAAGCAAAAACCAATGAGTCCAACCACATTAACATGGTGAATTCTTCCAATGGTAGCCACTTCACTAATGAAGTCTTGCCCGTTCGCTTTCCCCTTCTTCAAAATCTTCACTGCCACCTCACGGCTGCTTCGGAGTCTTCCTTTGAACACGGGACCATACCCGCCCTCACCTAGCTTGTCCTTAAAACGGCTCGTGATTTTCTTAATGTCTGAATAAGAGTACCTTATTGGCAAGAAGTTATTGTTAGATTGCAAAAATTCCTCAATCTTTTCATCCATTGCTAAGTGTCTTCTCCTCCATTTGCGTATTAGCAACGTCATCACGCATGGGGCTCCCAAGATGAATTTCACAACCATGCACGGAAACACTGTATTTCGGGGAAAATGAAAGAAAATTGTGGGTGTGTTAAATGTTTGCATTCAGAAATATAAAGTCGATTCCACAATGATAAGACTGTAGTCATATTACCGATGGCAAAGAGCCAGAATATATCGACATAAGGGTTGGCCCCTAATCCGCAATTGAGGTTGAATTTGTAACAAGTGTGACCTGAAGAAAATTTAAAAGATACTTGTTTAGACCAAATTCAAGCAAAAGAGCATATCAGTTCGTTCCACTAATATTTGTGGGCGGGATTCGAACTAAATAGATAGACAAAAGAACAAATAAGGAAGTTATTGCCATACGCATAACAAATTTGTGGCGTGTTAAATATTTTGCATTTTTCGATTAAAAATATTTTGCATTTAGAAAAAACTTAAATTAATTCCACAATGAGAAGATTGTAGTAATATGTTACCGATCCAATAGAGCGGGTACCAGTAAATATACGCGGCTATCAATGAGAGGTAAAAGCGGATGCGTCCCGCAAAAGAGTTTGAATATGTGACAAGTGAAAGCTGAAGAAAAAAAAAACTTAATTAGACACGTAAGTGCTCGATCTTAACATGCATTTTCAAATGGATTTTGCTAGCTTAATAGTTTTTGGAGGACCACGAGAGTAACAATATATTGTGAAACACAAATTTTTGAAAGAGCGGGCCTCGTAACAACTCTTAATTATTATTATTTGTTACATAATCATTTCTCTTTTCAAATCCCATGGGCTCTGAGAAGATATGCCGATGGCACGAGCTCAATTTCTTTTTTTATTTTTTCGTTCGGAAGCCCGAGCTCAATTTCACGAAGATGAAATTACGCAGAAGTAGGTGAAAATTCCTGCAAAAGAGAGTGAACATGTGACAACCGAAAGCTGGAGAAATTAACAAGACTCTTATTTAGACCATAACAAGCAATGAGTATATGAGTTCAATCCATTAGCGGAATTCGAATAAAAACAAATCAGTAAATAATGTATTCATTGTTATACTTATAAAATATCACAATAGGATTAACCTAACTACTTGATCTAAATGGGCATATTCACATCACATGGGCTCCGAGAAGATATACAGATGATCGATATGTCATCACAATATATTTTTTTTATCTATTTATTTTGAGAAAACTGAACGAACTCAAAAGTTCTTACCTTCCTTGGGATAGCACTGAATTTGGTGCTTGCCGCTGATGTACCAATTACCAAGGGGTTTGCAATACATCTTAGCCGCAATTGGAAGCCATGAAATCTCAAATCCATAAACCATCTGTTCGTGAATTTGGGTATAGCACCGAAGATTATTGCCATCGACCCACCAAGGTACCATTGCCATAAGCTCTATAGTGCATGCGGTTTCCACGTTCGAGACATTTGCATCGACCATGGCATATAATCGCCTTCTTGCACTAGAGAGATTCGGAAATTCGACCCCATCAAGGCACGATGAAGCGTCAATGTAAAGCCGAGAATCAACGGCTTTCGTGCGCTTCACGATCGAGACGGTCCTGGGATAGCTCTCGACCATAGAACTCGCTTGCCCTATAGTCACAAGCACTATATGGATCATGGTAGCTGAAGTTGCCGCACGACAAGGAGCGGCGAGGAAGAGACTACCAATTGCCCTTTCTCATCCCTACATCGGCAACCTTGATGGTGTAGTTGGTATGGTTGATGTGCCGTACGTAGTACTCACCCGAATACAAATTCAAAATGGTCCGGTTATTTAAGCACGATAGCTCATACTTGGGGTGGCCGCAGATCTTCGGATCGCCCTTCATCGGAACGGGAAACTTATGTTCGTGACCTCGCCGCAAGAGCCGGTACACTGATTATTCTCTGTGGCGATGCTAAGAGACTGATGTAGAAGAAGAAAGAGAAGGAGGAGGAGGAGATGATCTTTGGGCATTGGTCATGCAATGGGAGAGAAATGAAAACGAATGAAGTAAGCAAATCAAGTGTTTAGTGTTGAGATGTAAATGGAAAGATAGGTAAAGATCAGAGAAGAAGAAATCTCAAACTACAAACTCTTTGTGTGGATGTGAGTGATTTGGGGGTGTACCGACCACAAAATGGGACGTGTGAGGGAAGGAAGGGATTGGGATTGGTCGGCGAAAAGTCAAGGTCGGTCAACATAGGAGACAAAGCACAAAGGGAGACTCTATGCACCACCACCAATCTAAAGTTTCAATCAACCTTGGCCTGGGCCATCCCGGCCCAGCTGCGCAGCAAACTCGGAGCCAACCTTGCCCCGCCTCATGTCAGGGTAAGACAATAAGCGTAGATTAGGAGATTGGAATTTTTAGGTTGAAAGGAGAGCCGAAAAGGTTATGTTGATTCATATTTAAATGAATTACGTCTTTTCTGATTAAAAAAAAATCTAGGGTTTGTTATTGAGAGGTAGAACGAGAGAGATAAAGATGCCCTATTTCTTTCTCGAAATAATGATGAGAGAAGGCAAAAGTCGGACGCATCAGACACGAAAAAGCTGTGGGGATGGTCGCTGAAAAGTCAAAGTCCAATCGACGTTGGCCCGTCATGCACGGCGATCGACTTGACTTGACTTGTGGCCGAAGACTCACGGGATGCATTCGGTCTGAACATACTTTGTTTTTTCATCCTGAAGGTGGTAAAAAAAATCTTATAAAAAATAATGATTTTTCCAATGTCTATTCCTTATTAATACAAACCTCAACTTTCCTAATTTTGAAATTGCATATTCAGATGTAACATGATTCCTGCCTTTTTCTTATATGTCAATATAATGCCATGTGATTAAGTCGTGATTGGAGGGCTCTTTAGAGTGTTACTGAGAAAACGAGATATAGTTAATTCAGAAGATAATCATGAAGGAAACAGTGCGATTACTTTCACAGCTAAAATGGTCAAAGGAAGAAACGAAATGTCAACAAGCAGGATTGTGTGGTTTTTGTAGTCAAATCATTGGCACATAGTACTTGCTCGATAATAAATTTAAAACAATGCGATTATTTTCAGAGGCTAACTCGTAAGCTTCTCGGAACACCTTTTAGTCGAAAAGGGTAGCTTATGTCGGTGACATTGCCACATGAGGTAAATTTCCCGCATAGATACTTCCCATGTGGAAGCATAACTAATAATAAAGACAAGTTGCTTTAGCATCGCAATGTTTGTTGCATGCACTCACAAGTCACGAATTGAATCGGATCGGAAAGCTAGCATAAACAAAGGAGCAAGGTTTTTAAAGATGATATACTCACCGTCAATTGTTTCAAAAGTCTAAGTTGTTAGATGAACGAGTTGGGAGGCAAATAAATGCTCGGAAAGATTTGAAGTGGGATTTTATGGGGCCACTATCAACTGTTTTGAAAATTTAAATTGTTAAATGAAAATATGATTTAATATTAATTATTTTATCGATGGGTTGGTCAATCTCACATAGACGAATAAATCTCCGAACTACTACTGCTTGTGCATTATTGTGAAGCGAATGACTTGTGGGTGGCCTAATAAATATGTTTTGACGTAATGTTGAAGAAGACACGAGTGGGACTCGTAAGCTTATAAGTCAAAGTCGATCGATGTGCGTAGGTGAGCACCAGAGAATCGGAAGAAAAAGTAAAAAGATCATGCGTTGCGAAACATCCTGGAAAAGCTCGGGGAAGAATAGTTTGGGAAGGTGCCAAACAGGTATCATCATCATCGACAATGAATATGATGGGCCAAAATTCAAAGGATGGAGATTATATAAATGGTTCCTGAATTTTGATATAATGTGCAATGCTTGTCCTTAAACTTTTAATTTATTCAATGCGATCTTTGAACTTTATTTCAGTGCGCAATATCATCACTAAACTTTTAACTTTTTCAATGCGTTCGCTGAACTTTTTGGTACATGTTCCATGTTCCGTCTAATCCTTGAATTATATTAAAATATATGATATTGACCCTAAACTTGAATTAGTGAAATGGCAACATTGAATATCAAAGACGGCATTGAATAAATTAACAATTCAAGAATGACAATGCTCATTGACTAGAATAAATGGTGATGAGCGTGAACTATCGAAACGGGTATTTTTCTCCATACCATGCTTCGCAAGTCGAATAAGAGATGAGAATGATTAGCTCTTTATTTGGGAGATTTACTTTTGGCATTGTTTAGTTGTTTGATTCCCGTAAAATTGGATTTGTCAAAGAATGAAAATTCAATTCCTAAATTTTCCATTTAGAAGAAAGACTACTGTAGGAGCTGGAACACTTCGCATAATAGGACTTCTTTTTGAAAATTATGGCAGTAAATTGCCTAGCAACCCCCGGTAAAATTCCAATATCATCATAATTATACTCCATTACCACCAAAGTCATGGAATAGTTTCCATTACCTCTTGCTATCATTGACTGTGAGGAGGGAAAGGGTTAACTCGAGTCCCCAAAGCACCTAAGACCCTAAGGCCTCGACTCAAGACCTCAAGGCCAGCCTAGAACCCCGTTGCCCGAAATCGAGACCCTAGTGCCTACGCTTGGCACACCAAGGACTGAGACCGGGGTGGAGACTCGAGGGGTTGAGCACACGATAGTTGGGCTAAACTGGGGACTCCAACTCCAAAGCCCGAGACCTTGAGGATTAGACTATGGTGCCTAGGCCTTGATAAAAAACACGAGGCCTATAGGCATGTGGTTCTAAATCAAAGTGTTAAAACAGCCGAAACCACTAAAATTGAATACAATTATGCCCAATATGATTACTAGGAATGAGATTTTGTCAATGGATTACTCCTCACTAAAACCAAATCGGCCTTAAAGTTCTCTTGAAGTCCACTTAGCATCAACTGGAAATATATCAAAATAAGACATGTGTGTCAACATGAAAGATATCAATTATAGGTGCTCCTAGGCCCCGTAGGCAATATAACGGGACCGATCCCACTTTTAGCCATAATTTTCCTAAAACTTATCGTAATTTTGCGTGAAATTATCGTAAATTTGGTGGCATTCGTAGGTACTAAAATAACTTTATGAGTTGTAATTTTACCCATAATAATCGTAACTTGTTTACACTTGCAAATTATTGATGGGTCGTAATTTACTTGTAATAGTAATAGACAATGAAACTTAAAAGAAAGTTTTTTATCATTTTTAAGAGCACATTTACCACTAAATAACCTTAGCAACCTAGTAAAAGAAATAAGAATTTAACTATCCAATCTAGTAATGTTATTAACGGAGATATCAACTTTTGATGTCTCCTACTATTCTCTGTCTTAAAATTTTATCTACTTTTCGATGGAACAAAAGGTCAACAAAAGTCTTCAAGATTTATTATCTAGGTAACAATCTTGCACTCTTCCCTCTTTAAATTGAAGTTGTTGTTTATTATATCTCCTAAATTTTATCATTTCTCTCCATTTGTCATTTTTATTAGTATCGAGAATTGGTGTGCCGAGAAACGACGCTTACATAGCGACCACTAGAGTGCCGGGAAGTCATGCGTAGTGTGGATTGTGTGCTAGTTAGTACTTTAAGCAAAGACTCCAAACCTCAAACGCGCTCCTCATATGTATTTGTGACTATTTTGATGGATCATAATTATGATACAATCTCATGATGGCCATGAATGGGGAGGTACCCATAAAAAATTATTAATACGATATGTTTCTGTTTGCCTAAAATGTTATGGGATGAAATAGTATAGAAGGTCTATGCTTGTGTAATACTAGTAATACTATACTCAAGATGAGAATCTTCATAAGTTGTTACACTAATTGATGAAGTGGGTGGGTATCTTTGCCTTTTGTCAAAGTTCCATCATCCTTTGTCGACACTTCTAGTGGACAAAACAATGGCTTGGGAGGTATTTGTAGATCATCTGCTTCTCCGTCAAGCATTTCCAAGACTTTACGCATTGAAGGGCGATCACCAGGATTCAAATGAATGCACCAAAGAGCAACTATCATCATCTTCTTCACTATTCTCCCATGCTCCTCACTTCTTCCGTCGAATGTCCAATCCTTTATTAAGTTGGTCATAAACCCATAAAGGAAAGTAAATTTGACTGGAACACTTTGCACTTGTGAAGTAAATTCGAGTGGAACACTTTGCACTTGTCTCCACATTCTTCCTCCGACTAGCCATTTCCATCAACAATTTGCCTAGTGAGAGATTAGATTGAGCAGCATGAGTGAGCATGAATATGAGTGGTTACTCTTTGTTAGCTATTACCGAAACAGGGTAGAGAAGAACAACGAAATTATCTTGTCCGAAGAACTCCTCACCACCGAAGGCTTTGCATGTTTGCCATTTCTAAATATATATATTTATTGTCATATTCATTAGAATGAGGTGTTAGGAGTTAAATCGGGATTTCTAATTTCTCCAAACAATGTTTGAAATATTTTTTTTGTAATGCCGTGCCACCTTATGGTTAAGAGTAAGAGTTTAATTGCACTTCTAATTTCTCTAAGAACTACTTCTAAACACCCCGAGCCGAGAGCACCAAGGATGGCGCTCAAATGGGTGGGGGAGAATCACACGTGATCACATGCCCGAGAAGAACCTCAAGACTTGATGTGTCCTGGACCTTTAGGATTTGCCTAGGGTTTTCCACCATTTTCTAGAATATTCCCGGGAGTGGGCGAGATTGTAACTGTCCTGTGTTTTGGAACCTTCCTATATATTGTCGGTGGTTAGGTAAATGGAAAGATGTTATCTGAGCCATTAGATCAAATATAGATCAACGGTTGTAATCCGATGCTCTTTACTATATGAAGGGCTGTCCTCCTCTTCATATGAAACAAGATACTTTGTCTTTTCCCAGTTGTGGTTAGAGAAGGCATCAGCCACATGCACATACACCACGTCGCCCTTCTACATGGAAGATGTCCGACTAAGAGGTGGAATTGTACGACTCAAGGCACTTCATCTAGTTATGACTTGTCTCTAATAACAACAAAACAAAACAAGAGATTCTTGACGCCTTTGGCTTGTCGGAGCATTTCCGAGTAAGTGTTTTGAAGATCCTCCACTTGACAACAAAACAAAACGAGTCATAATTTTTAGATAAATAGAAAGGCATAAGCCCTCTATTAAAACTAACATCATCAATATGGTGTTGATTCAAATAATTCTTAATGCCGTCAACATGGCGCCTGCTCACAACTTCGGCAGCTTTGGGAGCTTGTAGCAATCCGTATGACATAAAGCTGGAATAACGCAAAGAAGGGAAAGAAGGGATCAAGAAGAGATCAATAGAGCATGCTATATGAAACCATAAAGAGAGTACTTATCGATCTCGCTCGTCAACTATTGCATTGTTTATGGTGAGATATTTCTCACACCATTCAATAAATTCTGCATCACTAACACCGGCCTTGTACTAATGCAAGAAACTAGAAATATTAACTGATGGTCAACTCATGCAAAGAAGCACCCGCAATATTTTCCAATAATTCTTATCTCTCCAATTCCAAATGCATATGAAACAACATACTTTGTCTTTTGCCAGCATGGAATTTTTGCCACAACACTTCACTTGCTAATCTGAGGCAGTCATAGAGCAAAGAGGGAAGAAATTTAGAGAGCAATAAGAAATTTAAAGAGGTAAACCGATTGTATATTTCGTATAATCTAGGTGAAATATGACAATCGTTTACGAAGAAGATTCACAATGTCCATAAAAGTCATTTAACAACTGAAAATGCAACAACATAACTGAGTTGAATTTACTTTTGGATTCTTCGCCATCCTCGAGCAAAATGAATTACACCACTAACTGCCCGGGATGGGAGGCTTGAGAATTTCCGTGAAATAAGAAAGAGCCCTCGAATAGTTCATGGTCTTTTCTCGGAAGGTCAAGGGCAGTTTGGTCATATAGGATCTTTTAGAAAGTTCTGCTCGGTTTTGGTTTGCGTCGTGGACCCTGCGCATGCTCGGGTCGGACTCGGGATGCGCATGGGCTCACAATTATGAAATTGCTGTTCACTTTGGTAATCACGACATAAGGAGTGGGACTTACTATCACGCAAAGGAAGTGGCATACCTTCCAAAATAATAGTAATAAGGAAGCCACTAGGATAGTGCTGTCATCATTTTTTACCCCACAATTTTTTAATTAATGAGTGTTTTATGCAAAAACACGCGGTGATGATGTATGGATCTACGGTCGAAATAACTTATAAGATCTTCAACCCGTTAAGAAAGTATTTCCCTAATAATAACTCTAATAATAACTCTTTTTTTTTGTTAGAACTATAATAATAACTATGATTAACAATAATCTGGTATGTCGTTGGACTTTCCATTCAAAGGAAAATGCGTGATTTTCTGACGAGCGCCCGCGGTGGATTTGAGCGGAGGCTCAAAACCGCGCCGTGCCTAGACTAGCCTAGTAATGAGGGCGTGCTCACCAAACTCATGGTCCCAGCACAGTTGTATTGCGTGTGCCCGGGTCTTGGCTTTGTGCCATGGTCGTGCCTATCAATGCTCGCTCTCTTTAATTAAGCTCAAACAAAAATAATATTTACTCGGCCGTCGTGTTTCTTCAGAGTAACTATTGACCGAACAACACTATTGTTGTGTTCTTGTTGGGGTGAATTGGGTTCAGCCTTCC
This sequence comes from Rhodamnia rubescens, assembly GCA_021437795.1. Classification (NCBI taxonomy): domain Eukaryota; kingdom Viridiplantae; phylum Streptophyta; class Magnoliopsida; order Myrtales; family Myrtaceae; genus Rhodamnia; species Rhodamnia rubescens. The sequence continues at coordinate 3,126,541 of JAILYA010000028.1, read as the reverse complement.
ACTAATGATGCCTCTCCAAAAGAATATTGTGAGCATGTGAGGCCCAATGTCAAAATTTAGAATTTGCACGTCGCCACCTCGATGAAGATGCTCGATCCCTCTTGCGACTCCAAAAACAATCTCATAAGCTTCCTTGCAATCAAGAGAAGTCCCTTGTCCTTGTGAGAAAATGTGATTATCCAATGAACCATTGTGCATGAAATCGTAGACGAGAGCTTGTTTCGAGCCCTCGAAGCAAAAACCAATGAGTCCAACCACATTAACATGATGTATTCTCCGAACGGTAGCCACGTCACGATGAAGTCTGCCCATTCGCTTTCCCTTTCTTCAGAATTTTCACCACCACGCCGCGGCCGCTTCGGAGTTTGCCTTTGAAAACGGAACCGTACCCTCCCTTGCCTAGTTTGTCCTTAAGACTGCCCGTAATTTTCTTGATGTCCAAATAGGAGTACCTTATCAGCAAAAAGTTATTGTTAGATTGCAAAAATTCCTTGAGGTTTCGATCCATTGCTAAGTGTCTTCTCCTCCATTTGCGTATTAGCAACATCATCACCCACGGGGCTCCCCAGATGACTTTCGACACCATGCACGCCAACAATGCATTTTGGATAAAACGTAAGAAATTTGTGGGTGTGTTATGTTTCTGATTTCCAATTTGTGGGTGTGTTAAATCATTGCATTTAGAAACATTGAGTCAACTTCATAAGGAGAAGATTGTACTAATGTTACCGATGGCAAAGAACGGGAGCATCACACGAAGGTAACCATTGTTCACTATTCTGCAACGGAGGTTAAATTGCCACTAATGAAAAAGCAATGAACGTGTAAACTTCTCCGATCTGAACACAAAAAGGAGAGCCTTAGATAGTGAATCTGAAACGCAGAACTTATATTACATTTATTTCTTAGAAACCCGATTAAAGAATAAAAAGGTTAATGAGAGTCTTCACCATCTATTGTGTAGTTATATGTCTCGCATTCTCCCCCCAAAAAAAAAAAAAAAAAATTGAAGTTGTTTATCATCTCTTCGAAGATCTTATCATCCTTCCATCCATCATTTTTTGACATTAATCGAAGCGACAATTGGTGTGCAACAAAGCGATGCGTATATAGCGATTGGAGTACCATGAAGCTACACGAATTGCGGGTTGCGTGCTAATTAGTTTTGAAGCAAAGGCTACGAAACCCAAACTCGCCCCAAAAGTCCAAAATATAATTAATGATATCTTTAATATGATAATGGTAAACATAGTCATTAACATATACAATCTGAGGTAATGAAAGGGGAAGGTACACATAAAACATCATCAATACTTGTCTATGCTTGTGTAAGGCCTAATACCCAAAAAAACCTCAAACTTTAGCATTTGTGACAATTATATCCAAAACTTTTTCTTGATGTCTGAGTAAAAGCACCTTATTGGCAGGAAGTAATTGTTAGACTGCAAAAATTCTTCAACGTTTTGTTCCATTGCTAAGTGTCTTCTCCTCCATTTGCGAAGTAGCAACATGATCACGAATGGGGCTCCCAAGATGAATTTTACAGCCATAAATAGCACTGTATTTTAGGGAAAAAGCAAGAAATTTGTGGGTGCATAAGATTGTTTGCATTTAGAAACACCAAATCATTTCATAATTAGAAGATTGAAGTAATGTTACCGATGCCCCAGGGCAAACATATCCCAAATATAGTAGCCGATTCCGTAGAAGTGGGTGAAAATTCCTGCAAAAGAGAGTGAACATGTGACAAGCGAAAGCTGGAGAAATTAACAGGACTCTTATTTAGACCATAACAAGCAATGAGTATATCAGTTCAATCCATTACCGGAATTCGAATAAAAACAAATCAGGAAATAGTGTATCTATAGTTATACTTATAAGATATCACAATAGGAAAATATATACAGACGACCGAGCTCAATTTCATGTTTAGATCAAATTTCGCAGATTTTGATCAAATATGTCCTCACAATACTTTTTTCATATAATTTTTTTTTTAGAAAACTGAACAAGCTGAGAAGTTCTTACCTTTCTTGGGTCCGCACTGAATTTGGTGCTTGCTGCTGATTTCCCAATAATAATGACGTTTGCAATACATCTTACCCGCAATTGGAAGCCATGAAAGCTCAAATCCATAAACCATTTGTTCGTGAATTTGGGCATAGGACCGAGGATTATTGCCATCAACCCACCAAGGTATCATTGCCATAACCTCTATAGTGCATGCAGTTTCCATGTTCGAGACATACACATCGACCAATGCATATAATCGCCTTCTTGTACTAGAAAAATTCGAAAATTCGACCCCATCAAGGCACGATGAAGCGTCAATGTAAAGCCGAGAAGCAACCGCATTCGTGCAGTTCATGATCGAAACGTTCTTGAATAACTCTCGACCACAGAACCTATATGACTTGTAGTCACGGGAAATATATGGATCATGGTAGCTGAAGTTGCCGCACGACAAGGAGAGGCGAGGAAGATACGAACAATTGCCCTTTCTCATCCCTACATCGGCAACACCGATGGTGTAGTTGGTATGGTCGATGTGCCGTATGTAGTACTCACTCAAATACAAATTCAAAATGGTCCGGATATTTAAGCACAATAGCTCATATTTGGGGTCGCCCGATCTTCAGGCCGAAACGGGAAGCTTATGTTCGTGACCTCGCTGCAAGAGCTAGTGTACGATTATTCTCTGTGGCGATGCTAAGAGACCGATGTAGAAGAAGAAAGAGAAGGAGGAGGAGGAGGAGGAGGAGGTGGTGGACTTTGGGCATTGGTCATGCAATGGGAGAGAAATGAAAAAGAATGAAGAAAGAAAATCAAGTGTTTAGTGTTGAGATGTAAATGGAAAGATAGGTAAAGATTAGAAAAAAGAAATCTCAAACTACAAACTCTTTGTGGATGTGAGTGATTGGGGGTGTACCGACCACAAAATGGGACATGTGAGCGAAGGAAGGGATTGGGATTGGTCGGCGGAAAAGTCAAGGTCGGTAAATGCAGGAGACAAAGCACAAAGGAGACTTTATCCACCACCACCGATCTAAAGTTTCAATCGACCTTGGCCTGGGCCACCCTTACACAGCTGCGCAACGAGCTCAGAGCCAACCTTGCCCCGCCCCATACCGGGGTGAGACAATAAGCGTAGATTAGGAGATTGGAATTTTACGGTTAAAATGAGAGCCAAAAAGGTTATGTTAATTCATATTTAAATGATAGGGAATTCGATTCGATGGGTATGAGTTTTTTTTTATGCTCTTGTTGCAGGCAAAGGGGAAAAATCAAAATGCTTATCGCCCACAAAATATTCACAAATCTTGTGTGTAGAATGATTCATAAAGTATACATTCGTTTAATTGGAGAGACAGATTAAATGGTAAGAAAAATCTATACATATTTATACACACAGAGAGAGATTACAAATTTTTTTTTTTGGTCGAAGGGAGATTACTATTCAAAAGTTGTAATTTTTATGCATGACTTTTCATAATCGAGAAACACAATGCAGGATGAGAATCTGAACGCACCATGGACATGAGGGCAAATTTCAAATACTTCTTCAGCATTCCAAATACTTTTGTGCTTGAAGGACCATGGGCAGAATACAACTGAAGGACCATGGATAGAATACACTCATAATTAAGATCCATAAACATATACCATCTGATGATGACCATGAAAGGGGAGGTACACATAAAGCATCATCAATACGATCCTATCCTATTTGTCACATATGTCACGGGATCAATAGGTTCCGAAACGTGCCTATACTTGTGCAATGCCAATACTAGTATCCTCGAGATGAGAATCTTCATAAGTCATTGCACTAGTTGATGGAGTGGATGTAATATCGTTGCCTTCCCCAGTCCAAGTTCCATCATCTCTTGTCGACACTTCTGTTGGATAAAAGAGTGGCTTGGGAGGTAATTGTAGATCATCTGCTTCTCTTTCCAGCATTTCCAAGACTTTGCGCATTGAAGGGCGGTCGCTAGGACTCCATTGTATGCACCAAAGAGCAACTGTTATCATCTTCTTTACTGTTCTCCTATTCTCCTCGCTAGCTTGCTCCAACGGGATGTCCAATCCTTCACTAAGTTTGTCATGAACCCATAAAGGGAAGTAAGTCGACTTGAACACTCTACAACCGCATCCCAATTCTTCCTCCCACTGGCCATTTCTATCAACAACTTGCCAAAACTATAGACATAGGCTTTGTAAGAGACGCCCCCAAGGTTCTTGTAGACCAGCTCCGGAGCCATGTATCCCAAGGTTCCTCTCGCGGCAATCGAGTCACGGTATTGTGGTCCGTGGGATACAATCTTGCGAGCCCAAAGTCGGAAACTTTTGGGGTGAAATCCCTATCAAGAAGAATGTTGTGAGGCTTGATATCAAAGTGTAGAATTTGTACGTCGCATCCTCGATGAAGATATTCAATCCCTCTAACAATTCCGAGAGCAATCTCATACACTTCCTTGCAATCAAGAGAAGTTCCTTCCGCTCGTGAGAAAATATGCTTGTCCAAAGACCCATTGTGCATGAAATCATAGACAAGAGCTTGTTTGGAGCCCTCAAAACAATAACCAATGAGTCCGACCACATTAACATGGTGAATTCTTCCGATGGTAGCCACTTCGCTGATGAAATCCTGCCCGTTCATTTTCCCCTTCTTCAGAATCTTGACGGCCACCTCGCGGCTGCTTCGGAGCTTTCCTTTGAACACGGAACCGTACCCTCCCTCGCCTAGCTTGTCCTTGAGGCCGCCCGTGATTTTCCTAATGTCCGAGTAAGAGTACCTTATCGGCAAGAAGTTATTATTGGACTGCAAGAATTCCTCGACGTTTTGATCCATTGCTAAGTGTCTTCTCCTCCATTTGCGTATTAGCAACGTCAGCACGCATGGGGCTCCCAAGATGAATTTCACGACCATGCACGGAAACACTGTATTTCGGGGAAAATGCAAGAAAATTGTGGATGTGTTAAATGATTGCGTTTGGAAATATTCAATTAATTTCATCATGAGACGATTCTACTAATGTTACCGATGCCAAAGAGCCAGAGCGTCGCATGAAGGTAACCGTTATTCAATACTTGGCAATTGAGGTTGAATATGTAACAAGGGAAACCTGAAGAAAATTTAAAAGATACTTATTTAGACCATAATCAACCAATGAGCTTATTGGTTCGATCCCCTAATATTTTTGGGCAAATTGAGAAGATTGTAGTAATATGTTACCGATCGAAATGAGCGGGCCCCAATAAATATACTCGGCGATCAGTCGGATGATTCTTTCTGCAAAAGAGTGAGCATGCGACAGGTGAAAGCCGAAGAAAATTAAAAAATATAACACTTAATTAGACATGTTACTCTTGACATTTTCAAATGGATTTTACTCGCATAACGGTCTTTAGGTAACTGTGAAAATAACGACATATTGTGAGCCACAAATAATTAAAAGAATAGACCCCACAATTATTATTGATTATTTGTTATTTTTTTCAAATTACCTCAAATTAGATCCCGAGCCAATACGAAGATGAACTTTCACATGTTTTGACCAACTATATCCTCACTATTATTATTGTTGTTTTGGTCGCTTTGAGCAAACTGAACACACTCAAAAGTCCTTACCTTTCCTCGTGCGCGGAACTCCAGGATACCATTCAAGCTCGAACCCATCAACCATATGTTCGTGAATTTGCGCATAGGAATGAAGATCATTGCCATCAACCCACCAACCCATCATCGCCATAAACTCTATAGTGCATGTAGTTTCCACAGACGAGACATTCGGACTGACCATGGCATATAATCGCCTTCCCATGCTAGAGAAATTCGAAAATGGAAGCCCATCAAGGCACGACGAAGTGTCGATGTAAAGCGGAGAATTGGGGGCCTTCATGCATCCCACGATCACTGCGACTTGGTATCTCGGGCTATAATACCCATCCAGGAGGGAGCCGAAGCCGGCGCCAGAGAGAGAGCGAAGAGGAAGAGACGAGCAATTGCCTTTCCGCAGCCCGACATCAGCGACCCTAATCGTGCCGTTGTTATAGTTGATGGAGTGTACATAATACTGACCCGAGTTCCAATTGAGGACAGCGCTGTTATTTATGCAGGCCAGTTCAAAGTTACCGTTGCCGCAGCCCTTTGGGTCGCCCTTCACTCGAAATGGGTGATTTATGTTTGCGACCTCACCACAAGAGGTGGTACATCGATTAATTTCGAGGGCGATACTAAAACACGGATGTAGAATAAGGAGGAGGAGGAGGAGGAGGAGTTGATCTTTGTGCATAGCTTATGCAATAGCAGAAAGCACGAACTAGTTAAGAGCAAATCTGGGGTTTGGTACTGAGAGGTGGAATGAGAGTGATAAAGACGCTCTCTTCCTTTCTTTACATAACGATGAGAGAAGGAGAAAATGGGACGCGTCAGACACGGAAAGCTGTGGGAATGGTCGCTGATGAGTCAAAAAGTTCAACCGATCTTGGCCCATTCTGGAAGGCGATCCACTTGACTTTTCTTCTAGATGAAGACTCGCGTGAAGCATTTGGTTTGCAACATAATTTGCTTTTTCATCTTGAAGGTGGTCAAAAAATCTTATTTAAAATTAACGATATTTCCCATGTTCATTTCCTTTTTATGCAAACCGCAACTTTTCTAATTTTGAATTTATATATTCGGAAGCAACGTGATTCATGCCTTTCCTTACATACCAGTTAAATGTCATGTGCTTAAGTCATGATTGGAGAACATTCTTAATTCAACTTTAAGTGTTACCAAGGAAATGAGATGTACATAATTCAGAAGATAATCACGAGGGAAACTAATAATATTTCCTTATGTTAATCATACATAACGCGACAATTTATTATGGGATGTACCTTTCGTACGATCATCTGAAATTTCTCGACATGAAATGATGAAGACTATTAGGGAAACACACGACGACGATGACGACGACAATAACAATACCATAAAGAAAAGATCAGTAAAAATTTGAAAAATGTGAATTTTAGACATGACTTTTCATAATTGAAATGGATAATGTGGAAATGTGAAACGACCTTGCACTTTTTTATAATAGTAGTGCATTTTCTTGTGTATACGGCCTAATGTCAACACGCCGTATGGTGTGATTTTTCTAGTCAAATCACTGCACCTAGTACTTGCTCGAGAACAAATCCAAAACACTGCGATTATTTTCACGGCCTAGATCATAAGCTCCTCATATCACCTTTTAGTGAAAAAGGGTGGTTTACGTCAGTAACATCATCACATGAGATGAATTCCCGCATTGATACTATTTGCATATAAGAATAACTAAGAACAAAGACAAGTTGCTTTAGCATTGCAATGTTGGTTGCATGCACTTGCAAGTCACGAATTGAATTGGATTTTTTTTTTAATCGGAATAATTGGATTGGAAAGCTAGTATAGGTTTTTTGAAGATCATATCGCCTCTTGTCATTTATTGCGAAGTGCTTGACTTGTGGGTAAGACTCGTCAAAGTCGATCAACGTGCGGAGACGCGCAACTCCTGGGAAAGCTCGCACAAGGGAAATTTGGGAAGGTGCGACACAGCTGTTATCGTCATCGACTATTTTTATGTATTTATTTTCACACCATGTTCTTAAGAATTTTAGAATTGCCTCCATTTATGGTTGAAACTGGCTGTCAGAAAGCATCAGGAAAGTTGAGATACGTCAAGGGAAAATATTTCACATTATTATGCTTCAACATGATTGCAAAATTATGTTATCTTCTCCACGGTATTATTGCGTAGTGTTGGGTTGTAATCTTACATCAAAGTGCAAAAGTGCTTTTGGTCATCAGAAGGTGCAACAAGCGCGTCCATCTTTTCCGGGTCGTTCTGAACACTCAGTTTTGTGCTCAACTCATAACTCAAAAGTGCACTAACAACATAAATAATGATCCCTAATTTTGGCTCAATATATAATTTTACTCTTAAATTTTTAATTTATTTAATGTGATCTATAAATTTTTAATTTGTTAACCTCTTGCTATCAATAATTGTGTGAGAAGGGACAGGTCACTCGAGTCCACAACAATCGAGATCCTAAGGCCTCAACTCAAGACCACAACGCTGGCCTGGAAAACCCATGCTTGAAATCGAGACCCCAGTGCCTAAGCTTGGTACACCGAGGACGGAGGATGAGATGGAGACTCAAAGGGTTAAGCACATGATAGTCGGGCTAAACTAGGGCTTCCAGCTCAAGAAAATTGTCAAAAAAAAGTCCTAAACCTTTCACGCTTTTGCCAATTCAGTTATAAACCTTTTAAGTTTGTCGATTTAGTGCTAAATCTTTTCTATTTTTGCTAATTTAGTCCTAATGGCTGAAAATCACCGACTTGAATACCGGCCGTTCTATATGGCATTATCGGCCGTTGACGTGAATAATTTTTGATACTTTTTCTTGAAAATTTTTAATTTTATTCTTTCCTTTTTTTTGCTTTACGGGTTTAGAACCCGATGAGGGATATGCAGCCCTCGCGGGGTTGCCGGCCTTTGAAGCTAGAAAGAAAAAAAAAGCAATAAAATAAAAAATCAAAATTCTTAAAAAATTCTTCCAAATGTCCACATTAGCAATTTATGATCAATATGACCGAATTGACAAAATGTGAAAAATTTTAGAACTGAATTGACAAAATTAAAAAAATTATAACTAAATTGGCAAAAATGCGAAAGGTCTATGACTTTTTTGACAATTTCCTATTCCAACTTGAAGCCCAAGACCTCAAGGATTAGATTCTGGTTTATAGGCATGCTGTTCTAAATCAAAATGTTAAAACAGTCCAAACTGCTACAACTGAATACAATTATGTCCAATGTGATTACTAGGAATGCAATTTTGTCAATGGATTACTCCTCAAAAACCAAATCGGCCTTAAAGTTATCTGGAGGTCCTCTTAGCATCAACTGGAAATAAATCAAAATAGGACATTTGTGTAGACATGAAAGATATCAATTATAGGTGCTCCTAGGTCCCATAGGCAATATAGCGGGACCTATCCCACTTTTAGCCGTAATTTTCATAAAACTTCTCGTAATTTTGCGCGAAATTATTGTAAAGTTGGTGGCATTTGTAGGTACTAAATTAACTTTATGAGTTTTAATTTTACCCGTAATGATCGTAACTTGTTTACACTTACAAATTTTTTATGGGTCGTAATTTACTTGTAATAGTGATAGACAATGAAACTTAAAAGCATACTTTTTTTTCATTTTTAAGAGCACATTTACCACTAAATAACCTTAGCAACCTAGTAAAAGAAGTAAGAATTTAACTATCCAATCTAGTTTAATGTTACTAATGGAGATATCAACTTTTGATGTCTCCTACTATTCTCTGACTTAAAATTTTGTCTGCTTTTCAATGGAACTAAAGGTCAACAAAAGTCTTCAAGATTTATTATCTAGGTAATTGTCTCGCACTCTCCCTTCTTTAAATCAAAGTTTTTGTTTATTATATCTCCTAAATTTTATCATTTCTCTCCATTTGTCATTTTTATTAGTAGCGAGAATTGGTGTGCCAAGAAACGACGCTTACATAGTGACCACTAGAGTGCCAGGAAGTCATGCATAGCGTGGATTGTGTGCTAGTTAGTATTTTAAGCAAAGACTCCAAACCCCAAACGCGCTCCTCATATGTATTTGTAACTATTTTGATGGATCATAATTACGATACAATCTCATGATGTCCATGAATGGGGAGGTACCCATAAAAAATTATTAATACGATATGTTTCTATTTGCCTCAAATGTTATAGGATGAAATAGTATGGAAGGTCTATGCTTGTGTAGTACTAGTAATACTATACTCAAGATGAAAATCTTAATAGGATATTACACTAATTGATGAAGTGGGTATCTAGGTAGCACAAACACCGATACGTAACACGCGACACACCATGACACGATATGCCGACACTTAAAGAAACAATAGAGAGAGGGGGTATTGAGTGTGCACGAAAAAGCGATAAAGAGCTTCGTTGAGTCCCACATCAGTGGTAGAAGAGGCTAACAAGCGGGAAGTTAGATTAAGAGAGCTTCGATGAATCCCACATCGAGTTAGTGGAAGAGGCCAATAAGTAGAAAGCTAGTTTAAGAAGCAAGTAATGAGATAGGCCAAAGTCTGCTCTTCTCGATCTCTTGGGTAGGATCAAGTATAGTATTGACACGCGTGTCGATAGAGTGTCGGTCGCATTGACCTCGTGTAGGGAATGCTACACGGGTTGACCGCGTGTCGGACGGGTGTCGGTGCGTGTCCAAGAGTGTCGGTGTCCAACACGTGTCCGATACCGACGCGTGCACTTTTGAGTAGTGTCGGTGCTTCTTAGGTGGGTAGAGTATCTTTGCCTTCTGTTGAAGTTCCATCATCCCTTGTCGACACTTCTAGTGGACAAAACAGTGGGCTTGGGAGGTATTTGTAGATCATCTACTTCTCCGTCAAGCATTTCCAAGACTTTACGCATTGAAGGGCGATCTCTATGATTCGAATGAATGCACCAAAGAGCAACTATCATCATCTTCTTTACTATTCTCCCATGCTTCTCAATAACTTTTCCATCGGAATGTCTAATCGTCACTAAGTTGGTCATAAACTCATAAAGGAAAGTAAAGTCGACTGGAACACTTTGCACTTGTGTTCACATTCTTCCGCCGACTAGCCACTTCCATCAACAATTTGCCTAGTGAGAGATTAGAATGAGCAACATGAGTAAGGCTGCATATGAGTGGTTACTCTTTGTTAGCTATAACCGAAACAGGGTAGAGAAGAACAAAGAAATTATCCGGTCCGAAGAACTCCTCACCACCGAAGGCTTTGCGTGTTTGCTATTTCTAAATATATATATTTATTGTCATATTCATTAGAATGAGGTGTTAGGAATTAAATCGGGATTTATAATTTCTCCAAACATTGTCTGAAATATTTTTTTGTAATGCCGTGCCACCTTATGGTTAAGAGTAAGAGTTTAATTGGACTTCTAATTTCTCCAAAAACTACTTCTAAACACCCCGAGTCGAGAGCACCAAGGACGGCGCTAAAATGGGTGGGGGAGAATGACACGTGATCACATGCCCGAGAAGAACCTCAAGACTTGATGTGTCTGGGACCTCTAGGATTTGTCTAGGGTTTTCCACCATTTTCTAGAATATTTCCAGGGAGCGGACGAGATGGTAACTATCCTGTATTTTGGAATCTTCTTATATATTGTCAGTGATTAGATAGATGAAAAGATGCTATCTGAGCCACATTAGATCAAATATAGAAAGGGGCTTTTCCTCACCACGCAAAACAAAGGGTCGTCCGTTAATGTATATAACCTGTTCAAAAGGTAAAGAAAACAGATAAGCTTCACAAATACGGGATTCTGCTTCCTGCAAAAAAATATGCAACGGACAACTGTCTCCCTTGTGGGGTCCAACTAATAAAGATTTAAGAAAGTATCAACCACACAGTTACCTTCCCAACGGAACGGGAATGCATTCGAATTTCATTCTTTCCACTAGTTTTTGGACAAACAAGGACACGAACAAAAGAAGTCATAAGTGGGAAACATCCTGCCATTTGGTAATGCAATTAACGAGGATACGAACTCCATGGACAAAATTAATGCTTGTTTGTCCCTCCAATATTTTCAGATTCTCTAGCTGAAAGGCAAAATGGAGGGAAACAACCAGTCACACGCAATGCTTAGCAATTACATGACATCATCAATCAAAATTTTGCTCAACCCTTTAGATTGCTCTTATTTATTTAAGAGAGAAACTGGGGCTGCTTAGGGGAAAAGTCAGTTAAAAGAAACTTCTAGATAGATACAACTCATGAAGAACACACACCGGTTCAATACAACGGAGTTGACACAACTCAAAGAAAACATAAGTAGTAGGCACAAAACAATACATTAATTTGAATGCTTTGGTCTCATTAGATGCATTTACCGGTTCCTCACGCAGATTAACCCAGAGAACTTTAACTCCCTTCCCATCAATTTGGGCACCGATATGCTTAAGGACATTCCTTATTCCATCAATGGTTGGAATAGCAACACCATGGACGTGCAACGAATCAGCCTGTGCAAAGTCCCCAGCAGATGAGAACGTGATACAAATTAGGCGCTACTAGTCACATTAATTACAGTGCAGGGGAAATTGACAAAACCACCAACGGACAAATTAAACGTAGCGCTCTACCTAACAGACAATCCAGTCAACCCCTACCTACGCTACAGAAGTCATTCATCTCCAGTAAAAAGCCACTGCGCAACCTCGGAAAAACTAATGACAAGATAGACATTCCAAATTGGCAGCAAAGAGGAGAATCAATCAGTCCATAACTTCATAAAGGCATTATATGAACCACATTCCTCTCCGATGATCATAAAAACATTCCACCTAGCTACTAGAAACAAATTCTCCACAACATAAACGAATAGCAAGTAATACGATCACCTCCAGAGTAATTTTTTTATTAATTTCTTCATCGAGCAATCCGATCGCTACGTCAGGAAATTTTGTATTTATATGAACACATTCTAAGAAGACAGGCCTCCTTACACGAGTATATGTTATGTGAGTTTTTTTTTTCTCATGACTCCTTTAGAGATCGATTGTGTTCCTCTTTTACATTCTTCTTCCCGAGCAAGACTCTAAAACTTAAAGATAAGCAACATAAGGAAACCGAGTCTTTCGTTTCCCTATTTTTTCACTTTGCAAATCCGTAGGGGAGGCGGCTTGATGAAAAGTCTTGAATGAGTAAAGAGAGAAATGATTCTAGGAGACCCGAGCTCTTTTCAAGGAAGAAAAAAAGATGCATCGAATCTTAACATCTCAAAAGATGAAATCTCAGAAGATGGGAGGAATTATCCCGATCATCGTCATTATGAGTCATCCTTCATTTAGTGATGGGAAGCCATCATGTACGGTAAGAAATCCTCTTGAAAATGGGTGAGGTTGAAATCTTTCTTGGATTTTTTCTTTTTTTTTTTCTTTTTAGTCGAAAGATTTTTATTTTTATATAAATATAGAAAAGAGAGAGATATGGGTTGAGCTCTATATTTTGCCTTTCACAGCTGGCATTACTTTTTTTTTAAAAACTTTCTATTATATTCGTTTTATTCTTCTTTTATTAATTAATTTTTTTTGTTTTAAGAAGAAGAGGGGATGGGGAGCAACGGATGTTCTGTGCAAAAGCCTGACGGATACCCAACAGCCGATCACAAACCGCCACGTAATTCTCTCGGAACCTGGGAAACGGATAACACCTCCCCACCCCACCCCACCCCACCCCACCCCACCCCACCCAATTTTCTTTGCTCACGCCTTCCTCTGTGGAATTTTAGTTTGCTTTTACCAATTTGCCGACCAGATAGATAAATAAATAAATAAAAACTTTATTTCGACCAAAAAAAAAAAACAAACAAGCATAGAGATAGAGAGAGAGAGAGAGAGGCACTTATATAAAATGATCACCATAAAGCACACCATATCTTCTTTTTCTGTTTTTGTTTTCTATAAGCTTTTATGGCTAACTATTAGCGCGTGATATCATATTTCACACAGCCATAGACTATATTAGCTTTGAGCATTCTCCTCCAACTTTTTCTCCTCTTTCCGCGTTCACGAGCCTAAATTGGCAAATCGTAGAAACATTTATGACTAAATTAACAAGTTGTCGAGATGATTTGAACTAAATTATCAAAATTAGAAACTTTAAAATTGAATTGACAGCCCTGCCAAAGATTTAAGACTTTTTGAATACTTAAAGCTCTTGACATTTTGATTGCTTTTTACCACGTGAAAAGCATAAAACTAAGTACCAATTAATGATTGGAATATGCCTGTGGATTCTCGTCTCCTGCATAGAAAATAGCATCCCGTGCGACTTTGTAATCAAGGATCGTGTCGTTCCAGCAACCTTGCAATTAGCACAGCAAGAAAAAATGACTCAAGTAAAATAGAAGTTTGCTGCATTACAATGCTTTCCCTTCAACGATTTGATGATGTCGGGTTAAGCATTTCTGGCAACACGTGATCCAGACTATAATTGTCATTATCAGCTACAGTGCTGTCAGCGGCCAGCTTCCATAACTGAACAACCCAATTAATCAAAGGGAAAAAAGAAGGAACAAGCTCTGATAGCTGCTTCAAAGAATATAATTGCCTGCTGCAACTGTGTTAAAAGGAAATGTTCCCATTTCTACAGGGCAAGAAAGATTGCATACAGCAGCCAGCGGGGATGTCACGTCCCGAACCCTACGAGCCGTCGACATCCCACCCGACCAACATTATGTACGATTCTCCAGGATCCAAAGGCCAACAAACATAACACTTGCGGAAGCGAAAACAATTCCCCGTACAGAAATTAATTAACATCACGATAACTTGGGACGGTAAAACAACTTATGTACATATACACAATTGTTACAACCTTCAAACCTAGGGCTTGCAGGCCACTGCAAGCCCTGTGACCACCTATAACAAAAGATTACATGGTCGAAAACCCGCTATGCTTCCAAAAGAAAATACTCTACAAAAGCTCAAGAGGCCAACTACCCTAGACCTCGTCCTCGCTATCCGGTACGATATCGACTCTCGCCTCCAACTCATCCTCGTCAAGTTCGGGTGTACATTCCGCATCCGATCGCTGTACAACCTCCCCATCTTCTCTTGGTACCATGACCTTGGGGAATATCGAATCACTTGGGCGGATTATTCATTTCGATGCGGAGTGTCCGAAAAACAACGAACCCACGACGGGGTGAGATAAAATCTCGATAAAGCTAGCCCCTAACCCTAGATTAGGGCTCTAGTGCCTCCAGACAAGTTTTAAAAACAGCAACTTTTCAACATATCCTTCTTCACCTCAATAATTCAACTAATAAATCCCGGAATATTCCATACTTGTTCCGAAAATTCCCACACTTTCTCAAATATTCTACGTTATCCTCATATTGATATTTCACGTCTCAGAATGGAATAAAAAAATATTCCACGTTGTTCCAAAGCCCGCGTTCCACGCCTCAGGCTATCGTATAAAATTCCACGTTACTCCGAAAATATTCCACGTTACTCCACGACTTCATACAAGTTCATAACATTGAGCCTCGACCTTTATGGAACACGGCTCCACATATATATATACTAGGGTCTCGGACACATAGGAATACGACCCATAAATCTCGGTCTCGGACACATAGGAACACGACCGGATTAAGTCTCGGACAATTAGTCGAACACGACTCACTTTGGTCTCGGACGACTTAATTGAACACGACTTTCACACTTTCTCGGTCTCGGACAATCGGACGAATACGGCTCACTTTGGCCTCGGACGACTTGATTGAATACGACCTTCATACTTTCTCGGTCTCGGACAATCGAGACGAATACGGCTCACTTTGGCCTCGAGCGACTTGATTGAATACGACCCATAAATCTCGGTCTCGGACACATAGGAACACGACCGGATTAAGTCTCGGACAATTAGTCGAACACGACTCACTTTGGTCTCGGACGACTTAATTGGACACGACTTTCATATTTTCCGAGCGTAATACGCCTCATGATATTATAATACTCATAACCCCGCGTTCAACCCCTCATGGTATAATAATAATAAAGCCCGCGTCACAACGCCTCGGGCAACATATGGTCTTATGAAATACGAACCCCGCGTCATAACGCCTCATGGTAAAATCCCACATTTCCTCTCTTTCATTCCACTTAAGACCATATACCACAATAATTTCCCGATCGCTCGTCCGTTACCACACGATCCTTTAAATACTTCCGATCGATCAATCCTTGCCACGTGATTCGCTAGATTCCTTGATTAGCGGATCGAGACCATCCGATCTCACCAACTTTCTCCAACAAAAGATCGGGACCATGCGATCTCTCCAATTTTTCTCAATTGCCCAATCGAGACCACTCGATTAAATTGTACTAGGCAAATACTCGATCGGAACCACGTGATTCACTCACGCTAGAGAATTAATACATCGGGGCCACCCGATTAATTTATGCTACCATAGAATTCAATCCACGCCAAAGTACCATATTATACTAACGTAGCAGTAAA
Organism: Rhodamnia rubescens; assembly: GCA_021437795.1. Classification (NCBI taxonomy): domain Eukaryota; kingdom Viridiplantae; phylum Streptophyta; class Magnoliopsida; order Myrtales; family Myrtaceae; genus Rhodamnia; species Rhodamnia rubescens. The sequence goes on along the minus strand of JAILYA010000028.1, from coordinate 3,110,431 downwards.
TTAACAGCGTACAATTAAAAGTACACTAACGTGGGAATTGATCCAGGCCGAACCATATTAATTTCTAACGTACAATTAATTCACGACTATAGTACTAAACTATAGTAACACCACATTTATTTAATACTTGTGGCATAACAACATGTTGTCACATAAAAAGTAACTATAGTTAGAATATAATCTAGCCATGGTTCAAAATTAACTAGAGTCAATAACTAACCTAACCATGATTAAATAATAGCATAAAGTAACTAGAGTTAGGCATAAAGTAACCATGGTCCAACTTTGACCACACACAATCTCTCTTGACTTCACTATTCACTTCAAGAACATGATTTCTCTCTCGCTCCTCCCCTTCATTCTCGGCCAAGGCATGAAAATGGCCAAAACAACCAATTTTTCACCCAAATCTACTCAATCTCAAGTCCCTTAGCAACCTAGATACCTAATCAAGGTTTAGGAACCAACTTACCATTATTTTAGCAAGTTTTCCGGCGAGAAACAGAAGCAAAAAGGCCCTCTCTCAAACCGGGTCAGATTTGCCTCGTCCCGACCTTTGCCCCTTCAAACGGACCTACGAGAAAAACTACCCAACCAAAGCGAGCTTATAATATGTCCTTGGAAAGCTAAGACAATAAGCTTTCAAATGGAGGTGGTCTTACCTCAAAGCGACGTCGGACGAAAAAGTTATGGCCGGAACAGTGGGGCTGTCAGAACAGGGCTGCGGGTTTGGGCGAGAGAGAGAAGTGAGAGAAAATTTTGTCCAAATGAAGAAGATGAAGATGGTGGATAAATAAGCTAGGCTAGGATATTTTGGGATGAAAAGTTTGACTAGAATTCTTGGTCTTAGAAAAAATGAGACAAAGACTTGTGGGTCCCACCAATAATTCATCTCCTTTCCCATATCCAATCAGGATTTCACTTTTCCGAACACTTTGGGGCGAATCGCAAAGAATTCGTACACTTGGATGAGGAAACGTCCAAAATTTATTTATTGGAACCCTGAAGGTCCGACATCTAATTTCGAAGTTAAATTCGCGATCAATCTCGATTAATTGAAATTTCAGCGTATCTCAAACTAACGGGAGGCTTTTAGGAGTTACGCGTATCGACCCGTGATTTATATCACGTTTAAGAATTTCTCGAGCCATGGCGACTTTGGTTGTCATTCAATTGCGAGGGTCAATCACTAGTCCCGATGGGCACGATTGTTAGAAAATAATTTAGGGACGTTCGGAACCCATAGGAGGTCAAACGGAATCACCCGTGATCCAAGTGTAGGGTATTATCCAAATCGTTCCTTAATTATTCTAGGATCGGCCTATATTGGTCCAGAATATTCCCTCGACAATTTTCATGGCCAAAGAGTCATTCTAGGATCAAGTTCTTAGGTCCACGTACTTGATTTTCCTAACTAGCCATTCTCATTTTTGGTTAGTCTACTCGAGAGGGATCAACTCCGAGTGAGATTAGACTGAAATACATCAATGAGATATTTCATTCATTCATAGCTTCGAAAGTGGGTCGAATTCGGGATGTCACACAGCGATACAACATATGACTATCTACAAATCAATGCGAAAATAACACTAGAAACAAGAAGCTTCCAATGCATGCATTGGTCACTCCCGACATTTCTCAGCTCATTGGCAATTATGGGTATCTGAAATGACTGGCCATAGTCATTCAGGCGTGTGTAACAAGAGCAGTATTCAAGAAAGCTTTAGGGATCATTTTTGGGACGATGAAAGCTTTATCGTACGTTATTTTACATTGGAAAGTAAAACATTAGACATTGGGTATCCATAGCAGTCGGATACACATCCAAATTATTCAAGTAAAGTCGGATATCTCCTCCCCAATCTGGCGAGTTATTGTACTTGGATCCTTCCACCCATGTATAACGTCAGTACTGGATCCTTCCACCCATCAGTCCACTAGCAAGAACGGATTTCGGGATAAGTACACTAGGGCAGGAATGCTCTTTTATCATGTATGTGGATTACTTGGTCGATTACCTGATTGCACTAGTCTCATAGCCATAGCTATCTCTTTAGCATCTTGCCATTCCTGAAAGTAGAGTAAAGGGACGACCTATTCTTGATAGCACAGGCAAATTGATTTGGTTTACGATTCAATCTATTTCTAACACCAGGCAAAGTCCGACATTAAATAGAGTAAATACCAGGTTAGTTGTCTAAAATATGGATATCAATTCCTTCCGGAACTAGGGCTTCAAACCATCGAGATATAATAGGAATTAGGAGTCACACTTTTTCGGTTAGCTTGGAAGTGAATGAGGAATTCTTTCTCTACTTATCTCACATCGTCTGAAAACTCTACAAAACTTTCTTACTTAGAAAATGATTATGCTATCCGGCTATCGAGAAGAAACTCGAATTATGAATAAAGGAGCTTTTAAGCCACCCTTCAAACTTCATTCGTTAGAGAGGAAGGGAGATTTTTAACTAGCGCAGGAGAGAGAGAGACGCTATGCACCTTGGGTACGAAAGATAGCATAGTAAACTAAAGCGAAGGAAGCTAGCCTCTTTTTTAGCTATTCTAGCCTTTGAAAGCTGTCCCATCGGCCTAAGATCGTAATACAGACATGCCTGGCATTCGTAGATCAAGGAATGGGCTAAGGGCTAGCCCCGTGCTATTTATCAATCTTGACTTCTTTTTTTTCGCCTTTTCAGCGCTCTTGGAGCTGGTAGGGAGGATTGTGCACTCATAGCTTGTTCGACTTTCATGCTTGTCATTTGTTTTTCTTTCTAAAATTTATTACTGTTCTCGATTCAAAAGTGGCACTTGAACTAAAGAGGCATATGTGGGACTTTCGGATCAATTAATTGCTATTGAAATAGGAGAGGAGGAAAAGCAGTATTAGATGGCATTGCGGTACCCCCCATCTTTTGATGGAATTTTTTGCCGTAGTACCTTAGGAGGTAGACGTTCCTCATTGAAGGAACGTCTTTGGTACTCGGAACATGCCTCTTGCGGAGGATCGATTCTTTTATTGGCATTAGCCTTTTTTTTTATTATTCGTCGCGGATGTCTCGAAGTTGTTTTTTATTACTCGAATAATTCGGTCTGAATGAATACATAACCACTTCATCCGTTTTTCCAAACCTGCAATTGTACAAAATCTTATTTTCGCGGGCATGCTGTGCGCCTTTGGATAATATGGAAAAGATTCTAAAATGACGGAATAATAAGTAGAAAATGAGTAAACAAATACAAATGAAGGAAAGAATTATGAATAGGTACAATGGCTCTTTCATGGTATCATTCTCAAAAAGGGTCAAGATTTCATGAATCAAAGAAGTTTTTTCGAAGTCGTATTCTCGTTCTTCATCGCTCTTTACTTTGTCCTTACTCCCGATTTTTGCCCTATCACTAGTTGTTACTCCGCACCGCCCTTTCTAGAACGACCGGAATCTTTGAAATTTGCATTTCTTCACCGGGCTTGGACCATGTCTCCCGAACAATCTCGGTACATATGGCGCAAGACGATTCCACATATCGAGGTCGGAATGGGATCGGGTGTTTTCACGTCTCACCGTAGTGCCCGGTTTGTCTTGAATTCCGATTGATGAACAAGAAGGAAAATGGAACTCTTGGATTTTTTTACTCGCCCCTGGCTACCTGTCCAAAACAGCCTTCGTCCGCCCGCCACTAGTGGAAGCAAGCTAGCCCCCTATGTTGGTTGCCCCTTGATCCTTTCTCTAAGTTGTTGGTCATTTTTCAAGCCCAAGAAGAAAAGGCCCTTGACTATAGATAGGCTAAGGCGCCATTATAGAATCGTTTTTGAAAAGTAACCTTTCGCGCAGCTCAAGCAACCTGACTAAGCAAACGTAGGCTTGGGCTCGAAAGCAAGAAGCAAGGGATTGAGCAACTTGTGCTCGTTAGCGCTAACCTTTGATTGCGGTTTAGGCTTGACTAAGAACATAGAGAGGGCTTTTTCCAACCTAGGTTAGGTTTGGAACCCTTCCCCTATTTGTCAAGCTTTGATTGGAAGCCACCTGAAAAACGGATGCGCGCTCTATAGCGCGGCTCGCTTCGCTTTTGTTGCGGAGCTCGCTGCTTTTCATTTTGTTAGGAGTAGGTGCTTGCGGGGGTAGAGGGCATTTCCATTGCGAAGGATTCAATCCAGCTACGAGTGTCCCCTACGGCTACCTTGTTACGACTTCACCCCGGTTGAAGACCCCACCGTGGTATGCGCCAATAAGACCACCAAAAGCCTTTGTGGCACTCGTGGTACACGTAAGTCATGGGTGATCATTGGTCCGATACTTCGGGCGAAACCAATTCCCAGGGTGTGACGGCCGGTGTGTACGGGGCCCGGGTACATATTCACCGCGGCATGCTGATCCGCGATTACTAGCGATTCCAACTTCATGTTCCCGAGTTGCGAGAGAACAATCCGAACCGAGGCAATCTTTCCGGATTCACTCCGCCTTACAGCCTTGCTTCCCATTGTAATTACCATTGTAGCACGTGTGTGGCCCAGCCCATAAGGGCCATGCGGACTTGACGTCATCCCCACCTTCCTCCAAGATATCACCGGCGGTCCCTCGTGAGTGCGGCACGCACCTTTTTCTTTCTTTCGGAGCCCTTTTGGCGGGGCGTACTAAACCCACTACGTACCACACCACCGGGCGGCTTGCCCGAATGCCGAGTCTTTCTCCACCGCCAACTCGACGTTTTCGTCACCTGCAAGATAAGGCCAAAAACTTGACTTTACTAAACAAGCAAGAAAAGCCCTTTCTATTTAGTCAAGCGCGCTAGCTGCAATCGAACGTTAGCGCACACTAGAAAGTGCTTCGAAAGGCGCCGGCTCCCTTCGGCGACGAGCAAGACAGCCACGTGCCGGCACTCAATTAGTAGCGCCTGCACGTCACTCGGCTCCTCGGCTCACTTCGGTTGCAAAGACTTTCTCCTTAGGCGCATGTCTCAAAGAACACAAAACGAGGGTTTCGCTCGTTATAGGACTTGACCAAACATCTCACGACACGAGCCGACGACGGCCATGCAAAGACTTTGTATGAAAGTCGTTACCATCCCGTTAAGGACAGGTTTTGTTGTTCATATGTCAAGGGCTGGTAAGGTTTTGCGCGTTGTATCGAATTAAACCACATGCTCCACCGCTTGTGCAGCCCCCGTCAATTCCTTTGAGTTTCGGTCTTGCGATCGTACTCCCCAGGCGGAGTGTTTCACGCGTTAGCCGGGCCCCCGATCTGCGTAGACCAAGGGCGAACACTCATCGTTTACGGCATGGACTACCAGGGTATCTAATCCCGTTCGCTCCCCATGCTTTCACACACCAGCGTCGGTAGGGACCCGAGAGCTACCTTCGCTTTTGTCCTTCCTTCGTAGATCTCCGGATTTCACCCCCTACACACGAAATTCCACTCTCCTCTGTCTCACTCAAGTGAATTGGTTTCGAGAGCATTCCGCCACTTTTTGGCGACTTTCACTTTCAACCCGATTCACCGTCTACGTGCCCTTTACGCCCGGTCATTCCGAAGAACACTTCCCCCCCGTCTTACCGCGGCCGGCCGGCACGGAGTTAGCCGGGGCTTCTTCCTCGAGTCCCGTCATGATCGCGCACTCGATGAAAGAGCTTTACAAGCGGCATTGCCCTTCTTCACTCACGCAATATTGCTTTGGATCGGGCTTTCGCCCATTGTCCAAGATTCCCCACTGCTTGCCCCCGTGGGAGTCCGGGCCGTGTCTCGGTCCCAAGTGTGGCTGATCATCCGAAAAGACCAGCTAAGCATCATTGGCTTGGTCGGCCTTTACCCGACCAACTACCTAATACTACGCAGGCTCATCAAACAGCCGCTTTTTAGCTTTCCTCGGGATTTGGCTCGAACTGTTCGGCATATTCCCACGCCTTACGCACCCGTTCGCCACTTTGTTCTCAACTCTTCCCACCTCCCGGGCGAGACAAGCTACCTTTAGCTAGGAGCCTCTTTTCCTTCCGCCCGACTCCCCGAAAACAACGTTCGACTTGCATGTGCTAAGCATATAGCTAACGTTCCTTCCGAGCCAGGATCAAACTCTTCTTTTGACTATGATTGGGGCCTGCAGTGGTAGAACTCCGGTGAACCGGGCGTACTACTTCCCAACCTTCCGTTCAGTGGACCTTCCTTCTCTTATGATTTTTCATGTTACCGTCGCAAAAGCTTCGATCGCTTTCGGGATTGGTGATTACCCGCATGGGCTGATCTAAAACATAGTCCGACTTGCATGTGTTAAGCATATATATCCGAAGTAGCATGATTGGAGCTTCTTAGCGCTTACCTACTATAGTAAGATAAGTAAGCTTAAACCTGCTCTTAACGAATCCTTTCTCTTTCTATAAGAAATTTCGAAAAAGTATAATGCCTTACTCCCCTTCGGCCTAATTGGGCTAGAGGAAAGCAAACTAATCTCCGCATCCGACTAATGACTTTCTTCTTTCCTAAGTCCTATTCATGTGCTGAGGAAGAAAAAGAAAGACTCGACATGTCTTGGAGACTGTTCGTGTTAATTGTTCCGCTCGTGGGATATCTTAAGCTATTGATCCTTCCTCTAGAGCGAGAGGAAAAAGAAGAAATGAATAGACTGTTCGGCTACTCCATGATAGAATGGGAGAAATCATCGATGCTAGTCTAGTTCTGTTTTTCTCTTTCTTATGTTCTTTACGCTTTTTTCGCTATTTCTATTTTTTATGTGTGTCCTGCTCCGGCAAGGGGAAGGGAATACCATTGGCGATTCTGATGGCAGCATAGCCCCTCCGAAGCTCTCTTTCGGCCATCTCCGAGCAGGATTTCTGGTCTCTTGGAATTCTAGTTATCTAGATTTAGTAGAGCTTATATATGTGTGGATTTGGAAAGCTTCTATCTTGCTATTGCTTATGATTCCGCGGCCCTTTATTCGACTTAAAACCATTTCTGTCTCCCTGCTATTTTATTCTCTTTTTACCTAAAAAACTATCCATCCGACTTATATCGAAGCAGATTCCAAGATATTGCACGCAACATAAGCGTTGTGTCTTTCTTTGTAGACCTCCATAGGGCTTTCCGAAGCAGAGCGAATAGTAGACAATCCGTTAACGTCACGATAGTGCTGCAAAGCCTCATTTATGTTCTTGAGAGCCTTATCGTACGATATAAAACCCATGAACCAGAATTCATAACCATCCCGCGTAACGACCTGGATGTACTTTTCGGAAGGATTCAACCTGTTGGAAGAAGGGCTGACAGTGCTCAACTGATCCAGCAGCAGAACCACCTAGACAGTCAATCAGGATGAAGCACTTTAAAAACTGATGGTTGGAGAGTGAAGCTCAGCAGAGCTTGACAAACTTTTCCCAGGGTACGTTTCACTACATTCAGATGCTTCATGCTTAGATAAGAAAAGAATGACGAAAAAATGATCCAAGGTTCAGTGAAGCAATACGGTCGATGAGTAAAATGAAGGTTCTTTCCAGTGAAGGTCCTCCCAAGAGGGGAAACGGCGATAATAACTCAGACTATGAATTTTGTAATGCATTAAAAACTGATCATGAATCTGACAAAGGCGCAGTGCTTAACAATTTGAAATGGCAATCCAGATTAAATGCAATTACAGGAAGATTGGAACAGGTTACCTTGTAATACATCCACTGTTGCTGCCCTGAGGGAGAATATTGGCAAAGAGGGTTATCACTACAGAAGGCTCTTGTTTGACAAATAGAGTGTCCCAATGACAGGCCCGGTGGAAGAGGATAGATAGCAAGCATACGCCTTCAGGAGCTTCTCTCCTGGCAGAATCTCAAAGGTATGGTGAAATACCTTTTCATGTCCCCCCTCAGTGAGCACTTTTGTCCCCTGAGCAAGTCGAGCCATTGCTGCGTCTGTGATGCTAGGGTTAGTTCTAACTGTTTCAACACAAACATAGCACAATTACCAATTAGTCTAGGTCCGGCAAGAGTAGAAAGTTCTTGATATCACACTTCAATCGATTACTAACCGTGAAGAGACAAGAATCAAAGAGATTACGGGCTTTGTCTCTCACAAATAAACTAAAATCGGACAACAGGCGAGAGCCAAGCTTATCCAACTGCTGCAGTGCTTGCTCTTACAGGAGAAAAGCTAATTTTACTTCTTTACAAGGAAAAGATGTAGGGTAAGAGATGATAAACTATCTAGTCCAATGTTCAGTCCCGCAAAGAATCCAAGGGGTCCTGATAGCCTTAGAATATGATGGAAAACAAGCCATGTGCTCCATGGAAGTACCATGTTATGGATTCGGCAGTTTGTTATAGATCAAATTGACATAGATCGCCGAAAGAATAAGCACCGAAGATAGCACCGCGCATTAAAGTTGAATCTCCTCTAGATAAATAATCAGGGAACCTGATCCACTCAATTGCTGATTGGCGAATTATATGCACAGAATATAAAAGCATGAATCTTAGTTCCTATGGTAGTTGCAAAATAAGCCAATGACTGATGTTTGAAATGATTTTGAAAACCACAGGACCACAACGTTGTGAGGCCACCATACTGAACAAACGACGTCAATTAAGAACAAAGAGCCAAACTGTTTGGACTGCATAATTACTTCGTTAGCATTCACATACATAGATTGCAGAAACAGAGAAGAAATATATGCAAGCAAGCAATCTTCAATCAGATGCGTCTCCACGGATAAATCCAAAACGTTTCTATCAGATTATATTGACATGTTTACCGAGAAGAAAAGTGTACAGAAAACTCACGGTGATGCCAGACATTGTCCGCGAGCGACTCTGCTTTTCGCGTAGCATCTTCGAACCTCTTCCCACACCGGTTCAACGCGTCGCATATCTTGTTCATCGGCCCTGCAAACACCAGCAAAGCGTCGGCCACATCAACACCATCATGAAATCCTAATCGTCAACCAAAACACAACTGCAGACGCGAAAAGTACGCCTCGATAGACTCACTCCTGCCAGACGGCGCGGAACCATTCGCCTGAGCGACGTGGACGTACGGGTTCTCGCCAACGCTTTGGTTGAGGTTGACGAAACCAGAGGCCGAGCCGCTCGGGGTGGCATTCAAGTAGCTGGAGTGAGAGCTCGCGGGGCGAGCCTCGCCGGCGACCCACGTGGCGGCGTGCTGGTTGGCGGGATGCGCCCGCGGCTCCACCGGCGTCCCCACCACGCACGTGCCGCAGCGCGCCGCCTCCGGTTCGCCTCCGCCGCTCATCGTCTTCTTCTTCTTCACGCAAGTGTCGATTGGGACTGCGATTCGAGAAACAATCGGATAAGAAAAGAGAGTGGAGATGGAATCTGGAAAAGACGAGAGACCTCGATAACATCACGAGAGAAAACGATAAACGAGAATCAGAATCAGAATGAGAATGTGATGAGCCTTTTTTTTCGGCTTGATTTTTGAAGTAACGGTTCACTGGATTTGAGTCTAGAAGCAAAGCGACGACTGGCAGGAAGCCATAGCGAGGCGATGTTTGCATCCAAGGACGCGACCTTTCTATTATTTCGGATTTGGTCCCCTAAACTTTTTGTTTATCTCGCCCTGTATCCCAAATTAAGGACCCGTGATCGGAAAAGTGCGCTTCGGAATCCTTGGAGGCCAAAAACAGGAACATCGTCTATCCAGCCAAGAAAAAAGCAATGAAATTGTAAACGATGCAACTCACCATTCGATTCCTTTTTCCTCACTTCTTAAATAAATAAAAAAATTGCAAATGAAGTTACACGAAATTCAATCTTAAAAAAATTGTAAAATTTCACATCCATTTTTAAAGTGGGATTTTGTTTGACCTAGCCCATTTCTGGTTCGTTCAATTTGATACAAATAGTGATGTACTGCTTAAAAAAGATAGTAGGAAGCATCTGGAAAAGTTAACACGATCTTAAAAAGCTGAATCCGGCTGTTCTCGCATACATTAGAAATGAATTCAAACTCGAGTAGAATGTTCAGACACAGTTTTAACAAAAAATGGCATACATCTCCATCCGTCGTTTAATGTGATAATGCTAAAAGATCATTCAGGCATAATTGAGATCCGTTAAACATTCTACAATTTGATGATGGCCAAGAAAGGGGAGCCACACATGAAACTTCATCAATACCATGTTTCAATTTGCCACATATCTGACGTGATCAAACGGTTTTGATGTGCGTCTATACTTGTGTGATACCAATACTAGTACACTCAAAGTGAGAAACTTCGTAAGACGATGCACCAGTTGATGGAGCGGATATAGTATCATTGCATCATCCCTTCTTGACATTTCAGTTGGACAAAAGGAGCGGCTTGGGTGATATTTGTAGATCATCTACTTCTCCTTTGAGCATTTCCAAGACTTTGCGCATGAAAGGGCGGTCGCTAGGATCCTATTGTATGCACCAAAGAGCAACTATTACCATGGCTTTTTATTGTTCTCCTCTCCTCCTCGCTAACTTCTTCCACCGGAACGACCAATCCTTCGTTGAGTTGGTCATGATCCCACAAAGGAAAGTAAATTTGACTAAAGTATTTAGAAACTGCGTCCACATTCTTCATCCTCCTAGTCATTTCCATCAGCAATTTTCCATAACTATAGACATTGGCTTTGTAAGAGACGCCCCCCAAAATTCCCGGAAGACGAACTCCGAAGCCATATATCTTAAGGTTCCTCTTGCGAAGTGAGAGGCACGGTGTTGCAATCCGAGGGATACAATCCTGCGAGCCTAAAGTCGCAAACTTTTGGGATGAAATCTCTGTCGAGAAGAATGCTGTCCTAGCGAGACAGTGCGATTGTTCACAAAAGAGTTGCAATTATTTTTCTATTATTTTTAATTTCGAATTTTAATTTTAATTTCTTACTATCTTTGAAAGGTTGCAATTTTTTCGGACATGACAATTTTCGGACATGAAAGGGTGCATCCAAATCACCGGTCTTCGAACACGAAGAGTTGTGTTCGAATTTACAGTTTTTAGACACAAAGGGTTGTATTCTTTTCGACGCGAAAAGTTGTGCTTTTTGCTCTATTATATATTAAATGATTCCTTTGAATAATGATTTACTTCAACTTATATTTTTTTTTCAAAGAGATAAGGCCGTCTTTTCCATTGTTTCCCCTTAAGAGTTCCTGGAAAAATATTAGAATAACTATATGATATTATCATTCTGAAATTGTGTTGTGTCCTCGAACGATTTTTGCTAGTAACCATTAGTAACGTTGTAAGGCAAATAATTCATTAAAAAGAGTGTTATCACGCCTCTAAATCCGATTTCATTTCTTTCCATTCATTCACTAAATATTTTCTAAATACCTATGTTGACGCCTAAATTTTAACTAATATATATTTTGCATAAAAATTAGAACTAATTTTAGTTCTAAACAAAAATCATCTCACATATTCATTTAGCATTGGCATACAATTTGAGCTTAATTTAACAAGGGGCCTGGACTAGGCATGCGGTGGAAAAATGCACCAAGAAGATTTGGGCTTGAAAGAAATATTTTCTCGGGGATCCGTATTGCAAATACTCGGAACTTCGGGACCGTATTGCAAATACTCGAACCTCGGGATCAGTATTGCAAATACTTGAAACTTCAGGGACTGCATTGCAAATACCAAAAGAAGATGGGGAAAGGAAGATGGTGAAAGGAAGATGAAGAAGAGAAGATGAAAATGGAAGATGAAGAAAGGAAGATGAAGATGAAGAAGAGAAGATGAAAATGGAAGATGGGGAAATGAAGATGAAGAAAAGAAGATGAAGATGAAGAAAGGAAGATGAAGATGAAGAAGAGAAGATGAAAATGGAAGATGGAGAAATGAAGGTGAAGAAGAGAAGATGAAGATGAAGAAAAGAATATGAAGATGAAGAAAGGAAGATGAAAATGGAAGGTGAGGAAATGAAGATGAAGAATGAAGGATGAAGAATTTTGCCTATAAAAGAAGGAGGTTTTTTAGAAGAAAAGAGAATTGAGAGAGGTTTTTTAGAAGAAAAGAGAATTGAGAGAGTTTTTTTGGGAGGAATGGAAGAGAATTGAGAGAGTTTTTGAGAGGAATTCTTTAGAGAGGAAAAAGAGAATTCTTGAGAAAAAATTTTTGAGAGAGTTTTGAGAGGGCTTGAGTGTTTTGAAGCTCGGTGCTACCATTGCCAATTTCTCGCACCCATCAACACAAGCCACAAGTTCATCACCATCATTCAAGCTCGCCGCAAAAAAGGAAAGCTAAGTGATTTCCTAATTTCCTCTAAGTTCGGATACAAATTAGCCCAAATTTTCTACACCGATTTTCTCTCTACGTTTTTATGTTAAATAACAATTGCATATCAACGATGAGACATCAATTGTACAAGAATAGAAGGAGAGCAAAATGGAAAAAATATCAATGCCTAGATTGCGGTCTAATGGAATTCTAGCGAGATGAGAAAAAAGCGTCAAGGAGAGATAGGACCAAGAGATTTCTCGGTCTAACGAGTCACCAAATCGGTCCAATGATCAAGACAAGCCCGGAGCATAAGTTTGGTGCACGAGTTCAAATTGGGGAGTAATCTTGAACTTATTTCATCATAATTCCATGTAATTTCTTTATTTCAAACAAATGTCAAGAGAAGAAAAACCCAAAAAAATTGATTCTTTGATCTTCAAGTAGAATTCATCAAATTTGTCAAATCCATTATTTTTTTCATGAATTTTAAGGTACCGAAAGGGCATTAGTTGTAATTAATATAACCAAGTCCCCGGACTCTTAATCTACGGTTCGCGAAAATAAGATAGTTTTCTCCCGCTATTTTATTTAGGTTTCTAATCGACCTACCGAAAATGATTAGTGGCGACTCCAAATTCAAATCACATTGCATGATCACTCGAACCTTAAGTTGCGATTTGGTATGGACTTGGGAGAGTCCGAGTCAGGTTAATTAATTAATTAACCTGATAATCCATTAGCCCGAAAATGATAAACTTGTTTATTTTTTTTTTTAGGTCGCGACACTTGGCGACTCCATTGGGGAGCCAAAGAGGACTTAAGCGAGATAAGTTCATGAAAAGGGAAATTACTTGATTTGGCAATCTTGCTTGAATTTTAATCCCTAGGTGTTAAATGGTTTTGCGGGAAAGGGAGTTATAAGGGGAGGAGTCCGTGACTAACCTCTGTTTTGCGAGCTTGGTGATGAGAATTTTAATTTTTGAACTATCGAGTCTTGATTGCCTTTAAAATGTCGTGCATGCCCCTAATATAATTGCACTACACCACCTTGACTTGTGGACCAACCCGGGTCACCCGATAGTTTCAGGATGGTATTTATGTGGTTCTTTAACCTTGGCGGTAAGGCTTCGCTAAAAGTTATCCCACTTGGATCCCGAGTTCTTCAAAAAATGGCTCAAGGGTTGTTCTCATGCACGTGAGGCTATGATGCATGAGAGTTGCCCTTGTCGATCGAACCAAGCCGAGATGATTGGACCCGACTAGTCATGACTATGTATGCGAGGCGGCAACTAGTCATGATGAACGTGCGCGAGGCTGCGACATGTCGTTCTGTCCTTCATTTCATTTTGCTAAAAGAACTAAAATCTGAATCCACGATTCATGCGCATGTCTTTGTGATTGACATTTTCTTCCTATGAGCGGTAATTTCCTGTCTCTTACGCCCTGTTATCTCATTTTTATTTTGGGCTGGTCCATGGTTTAGGTTGATTGTTTATGAATCTCATTGTCTTGTTTCCAATTTCACACTTTGTTTCCGTAGTTTTTACAATTTCATCGGTTGTCCTCAATTCTGATTTGGCTCGTTCCTGTTGTACGATTTTTACTAAATTCTACGATCGAGTTTTGAGTAAGTACCAAACATGAAAGTTGTAGACCTATGTTTTAACTAACATCCTACAAAATTTCAGAATTAAATTCATAATTTAAGATGGCCTTTCGTTTTTTTAACTACCTGTCGTTATAACAGTTTTCTGAATGCGATTTTTCGGAAAGACACATTAAACTGATTTGATCCGCTCATTTCTAGTCCGATTGGTCAATATAAAAGTTGTTCATCATCTTCTCAACTATAAGCTTGTAAAATTTGGACGTATTTTGACCAACGTGTAAATTAATACGGATTTTTTCGTAAAAGCGGACAAACTGAAAATTACATGTTTCAATTCTTTGGTCATAATCACTTTGTTCGTTTGAGTCTATAGGGATGCCATGGGCCGGCTCGCTATTCTCGCTCCCCGTACTCATTTTTGGTTTGTTACTTGCGTACAGGTAATTTTTCACGAATCCTCCACATATTACTCGATCGATCGCGAAGAGGATGGCCGACATTAACGCCACCGTCGATCGCCCTAGGCGAGAAACTTGGCTTCTTGACCGAGCGCTTTGAAGAGATGATGTCCCGAAAGATGGAGGAAATGATGGCCGCCTTCTCCGCCAAACTTCAATCATCCACCTCCAGCCCGCCGCTAACTATTCATGCTCCAATACCTCCTACGGACAACTCCGGTAAAGCCCCGGAAACGCTCCCCTATCGACAATGCCGCTAGAAGATGTGATCTTCACAAGCGTGAGCTCGAGCACGCCGCTTGTAGTCCCAATCTCCCAAACCAACCCAATGACGATAACCAACGACCAACAAGTTTGTCATCATGGGGGATACATGAGGAGGGAAATCTAGTGGATTCAAAGTATACGACCTAGATGAGTTCAGCCCAGATTATGATGAAGTTCGTCAAGATTTCGAACGACATGAGGAGGTCAAGCCCTTGACCGGTGAACAAATTATCTCGGTCAGCCTAGGTGATGCGAAAAACCCTAAAGAAGTTAAGATCGGGGCAAGCCTTTCCTCGAAAATGTCCGAGCGCCCGATCGACTCTTGAAGGATTACCAAGACGTTTTCGCCGTCCTATGCGAGATATGCCCGGTCTTGACCGTTCTATTGTCGAGCATTGTTTGCCGATCGATCCTTCGGCTAAGCTGATCGTGCAAAAGTCAAGGAGGGCCGGACCGAAATTAGTGTAGAAGATCAAAGAGGAGGTCATGAAGCTTCTCGATGTAGGATTCATTGAGACTACAGAATATTCCGATTGGGTCGCTAACATAGTCCCCGTCATGAAGAAAGACGGCCGCATTCGGGGTTTGAATTGTTTTCATTCATGGATGGTTTCTCCGGGTACAATCAGATCCTGGTGAATGTCAATGACAAGTTGAAAACCACTTTCACCACACCATGGGGAATGTTCCATTACCGGGTAATGCCGTTCGGTCTCAAAAACGCTGGAGCCATTTACCAACGAGCCATGGTTGCCCTTTTCCATTGAGGTTTACGTCGATGACATGATAGCAAAAACAAGGCATGGAGAAGATCACGTCGAAACGCTGAAGAAATTGTTCGACGGACTCCGAAAGTACAAGTTACGCCTCAACCCCGCCAAGTGTGTCTTTGGGACCAGCTCGGGCAAGCTACTCGGATTCGTGGTAGCGGTAAAGGCATTGAAGTCGACCCTTCGAAAGTTAAGGCTATTCATGAGCTTAAGCGAACGACGACGGTTAAAGAAGTTCGAAGTTTGATGGGTAGGCTAAACTATATTACTCGATTCATCTCTCGATTATCGAAACCGCTAAGTCATTCCTCAAGCTATTAAAAAGAATGCGCTAGTCCAATGGGATAGCGAATGCGAAGAAGTTTTTGGAAAATCAAGCAAGATCTCATGAATCCACCCGTGCTTGTTCCTCCAACGCCGGAGCAACCTTTAATCCTCTACCTCACAATCCTTAGTGAATCATTGGGTGCTATGTTAGCCCAAGAGAAGCGAGGAGGATGGAAAAGAACGAGCCATTTATTATCGAGCAAGAAATTCACAACTTCGAAAATGAAGTACTCAAGTAGAGAAAATATGTGCGGCGTTAGTCAAGGTCTGCACGAGGCTTCGGCAATATACCTTGCATTACCAAATACTTCGGTGACAGAATGCAATCCCATCAAATACTTGCTTAATCAACCCGCCTTGATTGGTAGACTTGCCAAAATGACAAATCCTCATCTCCGAGTTTGACGTTCAATATTTGTCCCAAAAGTCAATCAAGGGACGATCATAGCAGATGTCCTAGCTGAAAATCCAGGGCAAGATGATGATGCCTATCGTTCGAGGATCGAATCATGTCGGTAGAGGATTACATCTGGACTATGTATTTTGACGGAGCTGTCAATTTATCGGGATCGAGCACGGGCGCGGTTACGATATCTCCAGGTGGTCGACATTATCCTGTGGTAGCAAAATTGGTATTCCCTTGCACAAATAATGTAGCAGAATATGAGGCATGCATCCTCGGTCTGCAGGTTGCGATTGAAATAGGGATAGCCCGACTCAAGGTGTTCGGAGATTCCGCTTTGATTATCCTTCGATCGTTGGAAAGTGGAAGACGAGAGATGCTAAATTGCTACCCTACCATGAGTATCTAGATGAATTGGTGGAGGAATTTGAAGATATCTCATTTGAATATCTGTCCATGACTCATAATCGATTCGCGATGCATTGGCTACCTTGTCTTCAATGTTACAAGTTGCCAATGGACTTGAGGTTGACCCACCGAAGATCGAGGTACTAAAAAAGCCGGCATATTGTATGACCGTGATCAATGAACCCGATGGTAAGCCATGGCACCATGACATCAAGACTTATATTCGAAGCGGGAGTTCCTTGAAAAAAGTACCGTATTTGACCAAAAGTACATAAGGAAGATGGCCTCGAAGTTCTTCTTGAATGGAGAGAATTTGTACAAGCGGTCATTCGATTACGTCCTACTAAGATGCGTTGACTCAACCGGAGCGGTTCGTCGATGATGGAAGTACATGAAGGGATCCGAGGTCCACATGAACGGCCACTTGTTAGCTAAGAAGATTATGAGGTTGGGTTATTATTGGCTCACACTCGAAAGAGATTGTATTCAAGATGTCCGGAGCTGTCACAAATGTCAAATTCATGGTGACAAGATTAATGTCCCTCCAAATGAGTTGCATCGATTTATCCGAACCATGGCCGTTTTCTATGTGGGGCATTGATGTTATCGGTCCGATCAACCCAAAAGCTTCTAATGGACATCGATTTATTCTGGTGGCCATTGATTATTTTTCTAAGTGGATTGAAGATGCATCATACCTAGCAATCACCACACGAATGTTGTGAAGTTCATCCGTCGAGATATCATTGCACGATACGGCTCACCCGAGGTCATAATCACCGATAATGGCTCGAATTTGAACAACAAGCTAGTTGACAAACCTGTTCAAAAAATTCAAGATCAAGCATCCGAACTCCTCTCCGTACCGTCCTCGGATGAATGGAGCGGTAGAAGCCGCCAATAAGAACATTAAGAAAACTTTAGCGAAGATGGCTGAAAACTATCGCGATTGGCATGAGAGATTACCATTTGCACTTATGGCGTATCGGACCTCGATCCGGACATCTACCGGGGCAACCCCGTATTCTCTTGTATATGGAATGGAGACTTGTTCTACCGGTTGAAGTGGAAATTCCTTCCTTACGTATACGATCTCAAGCTAAGGCGACGGAAGCTGAATGGATCCAGAGAGAGCAAGCCAATTGAATCGATCGACAAAAAAAGACTTAAGGGCGTATGTCATGGCCGGTGTTATCGAGCAGAGAGTTGCTAAATCATTCAACAAAAAAGTTCGGCCTCGATATTTTCAGATCAATGACCTGGTCTTAAGAAAATTATTGCCAATAGTCCCACCCCCGAAGAGGCAATTCGCTCCAAACTATGGTGGTCCATATATAGTAAAGAAGGTGCTCCCCGGTGGTGCTTTGATTCCCGGCCGAGATGGATGGTCGTGTCTTTACCAATCCAATCAATTCGACGTTGTAAAGAAATATTATGCTCGATTCACTCCGATGTTTTCATAATCGAGTTATAATATTAATACAGGATCACGAGTTGTTCACATTTGAGCATTCGTTTGTTTCCTCGCTACTAATCTTTGTTGAGAGATTGTTTCGAATGGGGGAGCCTTCTCGGCCCAATTGGATTAACCATCGGGAGCGTGAGATTTACATATTCGCAGAGTAAAAGGGGTTATCTTGCGAAAAAAAATATGACGACCAAGATGAAATGAGTAAAAACTTGCATTCATTTCATTCATCGGAAAGCTTACAAATAGATCAACGGGGTGGGAACGTAAAGCCAAACGAGCCCTAATGAGCATCACAAAGGAGTTTAACCGACTCTCCATACGATTGATGCTCCGCTTTCTGCGATCGCTCCGAGAATCGAGATCCGCCAACTTAAAGAGGAGGAGCTCACATTTCTCTTTGAGGTTGGCTACCTTGTCCTCGTGATGCTCAGCAGCAGATTCCGGTCATGGATCGGCATTCTCCCGCGGGCTATATCCAGGGTCGAGATCGTCCAGCCTTTCTTCCATCCATGTGCATTGAAATTTTAAAACAATGTTGAGCGGATCGCGTCGAAGATGGTCTGGGACATTGCCAAACATCCCACCAAGTTTCCCCTCTCACGAATCGGCGGGGAGACTTGTTCGTTGCCGTAGTCAATGGCCTACTTGTAATTGTCGGCTACAAGACGGCCAACACTAAACTATCCGACCGATCCTAATAGCGTGCCTTCACAAGGTGGGCCAAAATAACATTTTGATGAGCAACATGGTAAGCCTCCGGGAAGTTAGTGAAGAGGGTGGGGAAGATCCTATATTCCTCCTCTAACTTGGTACCTTCAATAGAAGCGGTGTCCATATCCCTAAACATAAGACGAATCTCGGTTTCGGCCTCAGGATGGTTGGCTATATAAGAGTAGCCCTGGCCTAGGAGATTATAAAGTTTCTCCCATTTGGCCAAAACTTCAGCCGAGAAGGCATGTGGAGGAAGGGAAGCCATTGTTGTTGAAGGGGCTAAAAAAGAGTGGATGCAAAAGAGTGCTTAGAAGGTTGGAGATGAAGATATGAAAGTGATAATTGTCTCGGTGTTAAATCCCAATTTAAAGGGCGAGGAAAAGTTCTAGCAATAATTGTTGTGGAGGCCGAGTTAATTATCCGGGCAAAACTACGGACGTTTCGTCCGTGAATCACGGATCTACCATCTCGAGCCTTACAAATCCGAAAAAGTTACGAAAAGATTTGAGGACCCCACCATATTGAAAACTGAGTGGGAGACAAGCATACTTTCCGAAAGAAGAAAACAGCAATTCTTGTGGAGCCAAGTTAGTTACTCGGGTGAAATTATAGGCGTTTCGTCCGTGAATCATGGATCTACCATCTCAAGCCTCACAAATCCGAAAATGTTACGAAAAGATTTGAGGACCCCACTATGTTGAAACTGAGTGGGAGACAAGCATAAATTACGAGAGAAGAAACAGTAATTCTTGCGGGCCACGTTAGTTACTCGGGTAAAACTACGGGCGTTTCGTTCGTTGGATCCTCGGATCTATCATCAATCCGTGATCTCGAGCCTCACAAATCCGAAAAGCTACGAAAGGAGTTGGAGTCCCACCGATTGAAAACCGAGTGGGAGACAAGCATGGTTATCAAGAAAAGAAGATCGGTGCGAATGGATTCGGGGTCCCATCACGTTGAAAAAAATAAGACAAGGCGGGAAACACGAAATCTTGGGAAAAACGTCGGCTTAGTGATTTTCATCCGCGTTTAAAGGGAGGCTTTGGAACATACCCGATTACTCGAAAGAATTTGGAGAGAGTAAGCATACAACTGAGAATAGAGTGAACAAAAGGCGGTAAGAGGTATTTCAATCCAACATGTTTAGAGGCCGTCGGCACTTACTCTGGAGGCAACCAACCTAGACATCCCCGAAAGCCGAACTGCTGGATTTCGAGACCGGATCCAACAATGGAGCCGTAAAACCCAACTCTCTTGGCGGTGAAATTCAAGATCTCGACAAAGAACAACAATGGCGGCGTGCCTTGATCAGCCCCCGAAAAAGAAAATATCAAATCGAGTACTCGAAGGCTGCCTTCAAGGAGTGCTCTTACGTGAATAAGAGACGCAAAAATGAATTGAGCCGGATGATAGGAATGGAGCCCTTGAAGGTCAAGTTTTGGTTTCAAAACAAGCGGACCCGATTGAAGGTTAAAAATGAAAGTCATGAACTTGCGTTTCGAGGGGAGAAAATGAAAAGCTTCGAGCGAGAGAACAAGAGGTATAGGGATGCTATTAACACCGCCGTTTGCCATGTCTCGTAGCGGCCCCATCTCCTTTGGTGACATGTCCCTCGATGACCCACATCTCGAGCATTGAAAATGCTCATTCACCAGCTCATCCCCCGAGCAAGTTCTCGTACAATCCGATTTCCTTGGAGATACATCCCGAAAAGTCGGTCTTGCGAGGCGAAACCGACGCCCTTCGAGAGAAGAGACATGCTTCACTACAATTGGAGTTTCCTTGATGTCACAAACCACCAATTCAACGCCGATGGAACTCCGAATGTATAGCCTACATGAAGCTTTAGTTTTTTTATTATGGGCTCTCAAAATATCTCTTCTTTGAGCATTACTAGCCAGCCCTTACGAATCCTCCAAGAGAAGTAGTGACATGTATGAATGAATGTCTTGTTTGTTACAAAATCCCCATGTGAGACATTCTTCTTTTAATCCAAGGGCAAAGAACGATACTATCCACGAACATCATCATGTTTAAATGCGTGAATTCCTCGCCGATTTGATTGAGCATTGAAAGCCTTTACGTGGAGAAAGCGAAAAGATTTGAGGAGGGCAAATAATCGCCTCGTTCGTAGGAGAAAGCGAAAAGATTTGAGGAGGGCAAATAACCGCCTCGTTCGTAGGAGGAAGCGAAAAGATTTGAGGAAGGAAATAACTGCCTCATTTGTAGGAGGAAGCGAAAAGATTTGAAGAGGGAAATAATCGCCTCGTTCGTAGAGAAAGTGAAAAGATTTGAGGGCTCCTCCATATCGAAAAAAGTAAAAAAAGAACGACGGATTGAGCGGGAGGTAAGAGTTATTACGAAATGGATCCAAGGCACTAGGATCGAAAAGGAGAGAAAAGCTGTCTGCGAGACTAACGAGATCAGAAAAAGTTTATAAAGAACTTGAAGTCTCATGCACCTCCGGAACTCGTCACGAAAGGCCATCGTCGCTTTTGTCTTTGCAAGTCCAAAGAACATCTAAAGCCCAGCCTCTAGTCGAAACACCCATTTTTCGGTCTACATATGGAAAGTTTTGAAAGGAAAATAAGTATGCGTTCACTCCGGCGAAAGTATGGGAAGTTTCCTATCTTGAGGATTTGCGAGTCATGGCCATTGATGGTAACCCCGTTTCCCTCTCAATCCTCGTTGCCATGCTTAGAAAGTGCATGTATAGGATTTCAGCTTATGTGAAAGCAACGGAAGCCTTAGAGGAGGACCGAGACAGTACAAATATGATTTTGACATCGTCGTCACAGCCATGGTAGGGATCGATATGGACGGTCTCGGTCTCTTAAAGATCATTGAGTCCGAGTTGAATATACCGGTCATCGTCACATCAGCAAGTGATGATCACCAGTTAAGAACGAAGGCCATATTGCATGGTGCTCGGGACATCCTAAAGAAGCCGGTCAGCGTTCAAGTGCTCCAAAACATTTGGCAACATGCTGTAAGGAAGCAATTACTCGAACAAAAGAACTATGGCCAAACTTACTACGACGATTTTGTCGGAAAGAAAAGGCCCCTTTGGTCCGCCGAGCTTCATTCTATATTCATCGAGGCGAGTTCGACAGCTAGGAATCAATTCAAGCACGACCAATGGCTGTACTCAAAATGATGAATATAGACGGACTCACCCTACGAAGTGTCACAAATCACCTTCACGATTTAGAGATAAGTTGAAGAAGCACGATGTAGCTTGGAACCAAGGCGACCGGAGCAAAGTTGATTGGAAGATTAATCCCAGGAAAACCTACGGAGCAAAAAGTACCCGACCACTTCCCAATCAAGAATACCGGCCATACCAACCTTCCGCTGGTGGTTCTAGCAATGGACCGATTGATCATCCCTACGAGTTCCCGAGCGACGGCGGAGGCTCAAGCTCAAGGAGTCGACCCTTCACGGCAAAAACAAAGTGAAAAATCCGTCGCCGGTGTTAGCAAGTAGCAATGCCCAATTCGAGTATCAATTGCCCGAAAAATCAAAAGGTTACTTTGATGATGAGCTCACCGCCTTGGTCGGCCGGTTCGGAGCCGAAAGACCTCCGAGTTGTGATCCGAAGCAAGTGATCATGGATCCTCAAACAACGATCGTTGGTGTATGATCCAAGACAAAATCAGCCAATCATTGGAATAGCCAAAAAAGAGGTGGAACCAATCTCGCATGAATACTCCTTTAATTCCATGTATAGTTCCCTGCGTGGGATACTTTTACTTTCTAGTTGTCTAGAATTTGCCTAGAGTTAAAGGGCGAATTTTCTCCTCTCTTATCAAATGCGTAAGTTCCTTATTAAGCTAGGCCCTGTAGCAAATCAATTTGTGGATGACGCTCCCGAACGCCCGTAAAGAGAGATTCCGAATAGCCTTACTTAGGAGAATGCAAGTAAAAGACCAAACAGGCTCAAAGATGGGTAACTCCGTATCGTTCCAATTGACTCTCGGTCGTTTCAAACTCTAAGTTAAGCTTATTTTATTCTCCACGGGAGATTGCCAACCGCTTTGAGAACAATATAACAAAAGCGAACCACCCGTGGACGCCAACAACACCGCAAAGATAGTGGTTGGGGGAATGACAGTGGTCCGAGGCGTCTCGAGGTCGATCCCGGGATTTGGCATCAATGTACAAAGATTAATAAAAACCTTTTTAGCCGCGAGATCGTTGCTCAGCCCAGCACGGTTATAGAACCTAGAGAGATGACATTCCGGACATACAATCCGATCCAGATGAATCGATCTTTTCAATTCAAAGTTCGCGAGGAATACGTACATGGGTAAAGTGGTATCGTTCCAATTCTTTTAGAACATGAGGACATACATTGATGCTTTCCCTTTTGATTTTTACGGGGTCACTACTTTGTCCAAACAGAGAAGTATCCCTTCTCCCCGAAAAATTAATGAAATGAGAAATTCTTGGAGCCTTTGACAATCTCATGTCTCGAAGCGGATAATGAAGTTTTGCAACGCATTTGCATGAGCAGGGGCAACTCACGATCCACGCCCCTAAGAAATTTTTTATGTACTTGCAAACTTTGTCCGCCAAGATAAAAAGTCGCTGCATTTTATATGCTCGAAAACACTCATACACTTTGCATAGTTTGCACATGATTGTTCCTCATGTTTAATTTACCAACTCGAATAAGGAACATGAACTACATAAGATACATCGAATGTACAGAAGGGGGCATGACAGGATGATGAAAGGCAATCCTTTCCCAAAAACGTCCAATTTTTTCAAGCGAGATGAACGGTGGCAAATTCCGCATTCCCCGAGGTAAAAAGTTTTCTCGCGAAAGGTACGATAACCGAAATGATGGAGGCATTCATTTCTCTACCCTAAACACTTGCAAGTTATCCGTTGATCAACCCATTTGAGCGGAGATTTCACTTCCACAACCCTGTCAAGAACCACCCCACATTGGGGCAAAACAGAGGTAATTCCATCGGTATCACGAGACAAATGGTTAGAAATCTTCTTGCTTAGACTAACATCAATCTTCGGGTGGTTCTTTGCATTGTACTTGCGCTTTAATTCAAGTGCCTTAGGGTGACGAAGAGCATTTCTTTTTCTATCCCACACATCTATATCCATTTGCACAATCCATTTGAGCCCGCAAATTCGTTTCTAAAAGCCCTTATTGGTGATCATTGTTGTCCCAAAGCAAATATGGCCCATCTTTGAGTAGAAGGACCGAAAAGCTGGATCCATAGAAAATCTCCCAATGAACTCATCAAGATACAATCGTAAAAGAGAGTTGGGAGTAAAAAAAAAGAAAAAAAGAGAAAAAGCTGATTCCACAAAAAAACTCCTGGGCATTTAAAAAGCAAAGTGCCTACCAAAAGCAAGGCCAATGCCCTTTCGATTCATTATTCATTTGTAGAATATTTCGAACTTGAATGCACAATTTTCCCGTATATCCTAAAAGGGTTGAGAGAAAAATCTCCATGAAGTGTCAAATTGCAAATGCAATTTTCAGTTCATACCATCCTCGAGCAATGATGGTATCCTAGAAGGCCACGATCGGTGATAAGATTGTAATGATCACCAACATCAAGCCCCTTCTCAAACATCTTCCGAGCCAAAACGAACCCTTTCGTTTCTCGGTTCCTAAATCATTACCTCCATTACAACCCTTTAAAAGCCTTTTCCGACTAGGGCACTTGAATTAATGTGGAGTTCAATGATTTTAAGCATCACGCGAAGAAGTTCGAGCAAGATTACTTCTCTCTCATTTTTGCGGGGTTCTTGACTTGTAAACCCGGAGAGATGACGAAGGAATTCATTTCAGCAGCCTTGACTCAACTAGAGTCTCCTTTGTAAACCTTTGACCTAGCCCTCATTACGGTCCTAATCAAGACCTCCCGGATCGGCTCGGTCGTATCAATTGCGAGATTACTCGGATCCTTATCGAATGCGATGATGGGAAGATTGAGTGATTTCTTTTGAATCCTGCGAGACATGATAAATAACTTTTCTTGAGAGTGAGAGAAAACCCTTTCGGACTGAAGTCCCCCATTCAACTCACATTCGAGGTATTCATAATGTGAGAACATCCTTGGACAGGATTGATAATGCAAACTTGATAGAATGGTTATGCATAAACCATGGTATGAGTGATTGCATTATACACATGTTATTTCTAATCATTGCAAGCTCGGTAGGAAAGTTTTGCATGAACTCATTGTTGAATATGTTTGCGCATGTTACCTCGACATTCTATGATGGGTAATACATTCTCGATGTTCGATGTCCCTCCCAAGGTCTCGAAATTCATCAAAGGATTATTGAATGAGCAAGTTCTCCTGGCAAATGCCTACCATGTAAGATACGAGCGATCTGTTTCGTTCTTTGATTAATCGTTCGAGAGAACCCGGTAAGTTTTCTCGAACCCATTTTCAAATCAACAACTCCTCCGATGATAGTTGTTACGATTCAATTCGTGCAATATGCCTCTCTGTCGAGTCGTGTAGACATATGCACCGGCGATCTTGACATCTTATCATGACGACGTAGCTCTTATGATTTCGCCTCGGATCACGAAGACATAAGTGCCCGTGATTTTGATCCAAACCAAATCATAACGACGTAGCTCTTAAGATTTTGGTTCCCCTTTCTCGAATCACGAAGACATATGCACCGGTGGGATCTTGACCTTTAGTCGGCTCATAATGACATAGCTCTTATGATTCTCGGCTCCTTTATCAAATCACGAAGACATAAGCACCCGTGATTTTGATCCAAACCAAATCATAACGACGTAACTCTTAAGATTTTGGTTCCCTTTCTCGCATCACGAAGACATATGCACCGGGTGATCTTGACCTTTAGTCGGCTCATAATGACATAGCTCTTATGATTCTCGGCTCCTTTATCAAATCACGAAGACATAAGCACCCGTGATTTTGATCCAAACCAAATCATAACGACGTAGCTCTTAAGATTTTGGTTCCCCTTTGTCGAATCGTGAAGACATATGCGGGCGATTTCGACATTTAATCAACTCACAACGACGTAGCTCTTGTGAACTTGATTCTACTTCTTTCGACTCACAACGACGTAGCTCTTGTGATCCGGAAGGATACACATATCTTCGCTGTCTCGCATTAGGGAGAAGTCTCCGATAACAGATAGGCCAAATACCTTAAGGTCCTCGTGTTTGCAAGAAACTTGGAAATTAAGGGAATCACCACTATGAGGTATTTGGTAAAACAGGTATTCTCGTATACGATCCATGTGCAGGTCTCTCTAACATGGAAAAGAGAAATTATGACACATGTTATTTACTGATCTTACATACCATGCGTCACTTCATTACATAAAAAATGGGAGTAAAACTCCCGCTAAAAAGTTCATCCATCATTTGCACTATCAAAATTTAGGGTTCAATTTTGTCTTTGAGCGGAACCTCTACGAGCCTCCACTCAAAGAGGGGCAACTTGTTGACGCCTAAATTTTAACTAATATATATTTTGCATAAAAATTAGAACTAATTTTAGTTCTAAACAAAAATCATCTCACATATTCATTTAGCATTGGCATACAATTTGAGCTTAATTTAACAGGGTGCTGGACTAGGCATGCGGTGGAAAAATGCACCAAGAAGATTTGGGCTTGAAAGAAATATTTTCTCGGGACCGTATTGCAAATACTCGGAACTTGAGGGGCATGTGCAAATACTCGGAACTTCGGGAATGTATTGTAAATACTTGAAACTTCGGGGATTGCATTGCAAATACCAAAAGAAGATGGGGAAAGGAAGATGGTGAAAGGAAGATGAAGAAGAGAAGATGAAAATGGAAGATGAAGAAAGGAAGATGAAGATGAAGAAGAGAAAGATGAAAATGGAAGATGGGGAAATGAAGATGAAGAAAAGAAGATGAAGATGAAGAAGAGAAGATGAAAATGGAAGATGGAGAAATGAAGGTGAAGAAGAGAAGATGAAGATGAAGAAAAGAATATGAAGATGAAGAAAGGAAGATGAAAATGGAAGGTGAGGAAATGAAGATGAAGAATGAAGGATGAAGAATTTTGCCAATAAAAGAAAGAGGTTTTTTAGAAGAAAAGAGAATTGAGAGAGGTTTTTTAGAAGAAAAGAGAATTGAGAGAGTTTTTTTGGGAGGAATGGAAGAGAATTGAGAGAGTTTTGAGAGGAATTCTTTAGAGAGGAAAAAGAGAATTCTTGAGAAAAAAATTTTGAGAGAGTTTTGAGAGGGCTTGAGTGTTTTGAAGCTCGGTGCTACCATTGCCAATTTCTGCACCCATCAACATAAGCCACAAGTTCATCACCATCGTTCAAGCTCGCCGCGAAAAAGGAAAGCTAAGTGATTTCCTAATTTCCTCTAAGTTCGGATACAAATTAGCCCAGGATTTTCTACACTGATTTTCTCTCTACGTTTTTATGTTAAATAACAATGCATATCAACGATGAGACATCAATTGTACAAGAATAGAAGGAGAGCAAAAGGAAAAAATATCAATGCCTAGATTGCGGTCTAATGGAATTCTAGCGAGATGAGAAAAAAGCGTCAAGGAGAGATAGGACCAAGAGATTTCTCGGTCTAACGAGTCACCAAATCGGTCCAATGATCAAGACAAGCCCGGAGCATAAGTTTGGTGCACGAGTTCAAATTGGGGAGTAATCTTGAACTTATTTCATCATAATTCCATGTAATTTCTTTATTTCAAACAAATGTCAAGAGAAGAAAAACCCAAAAAAATTGATTCTTTGATCTTCAAGTAGAATTCATCAAATTTGTCAAATCCATTATTTTTTTCATGAATTTTAAGGTACCGAAAGGGCATTAGTTGTAATTAATGTAACCAAGTCCCTGGACTCTTAATCTCCGGTTCGCAAAATAAGATAGTTTTCTCCCGCTATTTTATTTAGGTTTCTAATCGACCTACCGAAAATGATTAGTGGCGACTCCAAATTCAAATCACATTGCATGATCACTCGAACCTTAAGTTGCGATTTGGTATGGACTTGGGAGAGTCCGAGTCGTTAATTAATTAATTAACCCGATAATCCATTAGCCCGAAAATGATAAACTTGTTTATTTTTTTTTAGGTCGCGACAACCTACGAAACCAAGTAGAAACAAGGTAGGTTTTAGGTTTCGGGGTACAAAATTTGGAAAACCAGTCCTGACGGGTAAGATACTTGTAAGGAATCTAGAATCACTCACCCCTAAATGCGCTTGCGGCTACACTGTCACCAGGCGTCCCCACCATGCACGTATTGCACAATGTCGCCGCGATTCCCCTCCACCGCTCATCCTCTTCTTCGTCTTCTTTACTTCGATCCGAGAGTGGAGATGGAATGTGGAAAAGAGAAGAGATCTGAATAAGATCACAAGAGACAAGGATAAACGAGAATCGGAATATATTATTTTCATTTTTTTGCTTAATTTTCGAATTATCCTTTACAGTGTTTGAGTCTGGAAACGAACTCCATCGCCAAAGGAGGAGATTTTTTTTTTTTGTCGGAAGCTAAAGGAGAGAGATTAGTAGGAAGCAAAAGGTAACACGATCTTTCCGTTATTTCGGCTTTGGTCCCCTAACTTTTTGTTTTTTTGCTCAGTATCGCAAATTAAGGAACTTGTTATAAGTGTTCTTCGTGTTTCCCGTCCTTTGAAGCTCGGTTTGTTTCGCGAGAAACAAGTGATTTGGAAAATATTTTTCTCAAAATGATCGTTTGTATCACTTAAAATAATTAGTCAATGGCAAATTCTTTCATTACCAACGGAGCCTAAACAGAAGTTCATCATCTCTTCGAAGATCTTATCATCTCTCCATCCATCATTTTTCGACATTATTCGAAGCCACGGTTGGTGCGCAACGAAGCCATGCGTATATGGCAATTGGAGTGCCATGAAGCTACACGGCGCGGGTTGTGTGCTGATTAGTTTTGAAGCAAAGACTACGAAACCCTAACTCGCTCCGAAAGGCCAAAAGTGTGATTAATGACATCTTTAATATGCCAATGATAATCTGAGTTATAAACATATACAATCCGTGGTAATGAAAAGGGAGGTACACATAAACATCATCAATATGATACATTTCTATTTGCCACATATATCACAGGATCAAAGGGTTTTGATATATGTCCATGCTTGTGTAATAGCACTCGTAGTCGACTCAAGAGGAGAATCATCATAAGTTAATGCACTAGTTGATGAAGTGGATCCAGTCGCTTCGCCATTGTTAGTCCAAGTTCCATCATCCATTGTTGACAATTCTGCTGGATAAAAGAGTGGCTTCGAGAGGTATTCGTAGGTCATCTACTTCTCCTTCCAACATTTCCAAGGCTTTGCGCATCGAAGGGCTGTCGCCCGAATTCAATTGAATGCACCAAAGAGCAACAATCATCATTTTCTTTGTAATGCTCCTATCCTCCTTGCTGACATTTTCTATGGGAACGTCCAATCCTTCGCAGAGTTGGTCATGAACCCATATAGGAAAGCACGTCTAGCTTGAATGCTCTACATCCGCATCCATATTCTTCCTTCCACTAGCCATGTCCATTGGCAATTTACTGAAACCGTAGACATCGGCTTTGTAAGAGATGCCCCCAAGGTTCCTATAGACCAGGTTTGGAGCCATGCATCCTAAAGTTCCTCATGCAACAATCGTGGATATGCTTTGTTGTAGTTCGTGGGATACAATTTGGCAAGCCCAAAGTCGGAAATTTTTGGGTTAAAATCTTTCTCGAGAAGAATGTTGTGAGGCTTGATATCAAAGTGTGGAATTTGAATGTCGCATCCTCGATGAAGATACTCAATCCCTCCGGCCACTCCAAGAGCAATTTTGTACACTTCGTTGCAATCAAGAGAAGTCCCTTGTCTTCTTTGTGAAAAAATGTGCTTTTCCAAAGACCCATTGCGCATGAAATCGTAAACAAGAGCTTGTTTCAAGCCCTCGAAGCAAAAACTAATGAGTCCAACCAC
The DNA here is from genome assembly GCA_021437795.1 of Rhodamnia rubescens. NCBI lineage: Eukaryota > Viridiplantae > Streptophyta > Magnoliopsida > Myrtales > Myrtaceae > Rhodamnia > Rhodamnia rubescens. The sequence goes on along the minus strand of JAILYA010000028.1, from coordinate 3,080,843 downwards.
ATTAACATGGTAAATTCTTCCGATGGTAGCCACTTCACTAATGAAGTCCCGCCCATTCGCTTTCCCCTTCTTCGAATCTTCACAGCCACCTCACGTCCGCTCTAGAGTCTTCCTTTGAAAATGGAACCGTACCCTCCCTCGCCTAGCTTGTCCTTGAGATCGCCCGTGATTTTCTTGATGTCCGAGTAAGAGTACCGTATTGGCAAGAAGTTATTGTTGGACTGCAAAAAATCTTCAACATTTTGATCCATTGCTAAGTGCCTTCTCCTCCATTTGCGTATTAGCAACATCATCACACATGGGGCTCCCACGGTGAACTTCACAACAATGAATGGCACTGTAATTTTGGGGAAAGTGCAAGAAAATTGTGGGTGAGTTATTAATCGATAACAATTTTTTGGGGAAAATTGTCATAAAAGTCATAAATCTATTGCACTTTTGTCACAATTCTAAACATTTTAATTTTGCCAATTCAGTCCTAAAATTTTTAATTTTGCGCCAATTCAGTCCTAAACCCCTTTTTTTGTGCCAATTCAGTTCTAAACCTTTTGTATTTTTACCAATTCAACGACAAACTTTGGCACGCTGGTGCTGATGTGTCAATGACGTGGCGATTTTTAATAATTTTTAATTTTTCTCTTTTCTTTAATTTTTCTTTTTTGTTTTGAGTCTTCTCCTTTCCTTGGGCCATGGAGTTGCCGATGCGAGTAATCACTACGGGAGATGTTGAGAAAACCCATGATCCTTTTCTTCATTGATGATTCCAACTATGACTCCTCGCCGCCGACAACGCGGCGTCTTGAGGCTCCCTATCTTGTAAGATAGGCTAAAGAAGGGGAAATCTGGTTTGTGTAGTGGAGATGAGGATGAACTAGCCTATTAGGATCTTGACTTGGAAGACATAGCTAAGGGGCCACAATCGCCGGTGACCTCGCCGCAAGAGCCGGTGCACCGATTATTGTTTGTGGGAATGCTAAGAGATTGATGTAGAAGAAGAAAGAGAAAGAGGAAGAGGAGGAGTTCATCTTTGGGCATTGGTCATGCAATGGGAAAGAAGTGAACACGAACGAAGTAAGAAAATCATGTGTTTAGTGCTTGAGATGTAAATAGAAAGATAGGTAAAAACTTGAGAAAAAAAAAATCTCATAGTACAAACTCTTTGAGTGGATGGGAGTGATTTGGGGTGTAGCGACCACAAAATGGGACATGTGAGAGAAGGAAGAGGTTGGGATTGGTCGGCTGAAAAGTCAAGGTCGGTCAACGTAGGAGACAAAGCACAAAGGGAGACTTTATGCACCGCCACCAATCTAAAGTTTCAATCGATCCCGGCACCGAGCTCTAGCGGAGCTCGGAGCCACACTTACCCGCCCCGGTGGCTATGGGGTGGGGCAAGAAGCGTGGATTAGAAGATTGGAATTGGACGATTGAAATGAGAGCCGAAAAGGTCACGTTGATTCATCTTTAAATGATAGGATGTTCGATTCGATTGGTATGAGTTTTTCTTTTTTAAGCTCTCGTTGTAGGCAAAGGGGCGAGAAATCAAAATGCTTATCCCCCACAAAATATTCCTAAAATCTCGTGTGTGGAATGATTCATAAAGTCTATGTTTGTTTAATCGGAGAGATAGATTAAATGGTAAGAAAAATTTATACATATTTATAGAGAGAGAGCGAGAGAGAGATTACAAATTTTTTTTTTTCAGTCGAAGAGAGATTACTATTCAAAAGTTGTAATTTTTACGCATGACTTTTCATAATCAAGAAACACAATTTGAAAACATAACACAGGATGGGAATATGAAATCATCATGGACATGAGGGCAAATTTCAAATACTTCTTCAGCATTCCAAATACTTTTGTGCTTGAAGGACCATGGGTAGTATACAACTGAAGGACCATGGATAGAATACACTCATAATTAAATCCATAAACATAACTATAAACATATATCATCTGATGATGACCATGAAAGGGGAGGAACACATAAAGCATCATCAATACGACCCTTTCCAAGTTGTCGCATATGTCACTGGATCAACAGGTTCGAAACGTGCCTATACTTGTGCAATGCCGGTACTAGTATCCTCGAGATGAGAATCTTCATAAGTCATTGCACTAGTTGATGGAGTGGATGTAATATCATTGCCTTCCCCAGTCCAAGTTCCGTCATCTCTTGTCGACACTACGTGGGATAAAAGAGTGGCTTGGGAGGTAATTGTAGATCATCTGCTTCTCTTTCTAGCATTTCCAAGACTTTGCGCATCGAAGGGCGGTCGCTAGGACTCCATTGTATGCACCAAAGAGCAACTGTTATCATTTTCTTTCTTGTTCTCCTATCCTCCTTACTAGCTTGCTCCAACGGGATATCCAATCCTTCGCTAAGTTGGTCATGAACCCATAATGGGAAGTAAGTTTGACTTGAACACTCTGCAACCGCGTCCCAATTCTTCCTCCCACTTGGCCATTTCTATCAACAACTTGCCGAAACTATAGACATCGGCTTTGTAAGAGATGCCCCCAAGGTTCTTGTAGACCAACTCGGAGCCATGTATCCCAAGGTTCCTCTCGCAGTAGTCGAGTCACCGTATTGTGGTCCGTGGGATACAATCTTGCGAGCCCAAAGTCGGAAACTTTTGGGGTGAAATCCCTATCAAGAAGAATGTTGTGAGGCTTGATATCAAAGTGTAGAATTTGTACGTCGCATCCTCGATGAAGATATTCAATCCCTCTAACTACTCCGAGAGCAATCTCGTACACTTCCTTGCAATCAAGAGAAGTCCCTTCCGCTCGTGAGAAAATATGCTTGTCCAAAGACCCATTGTGCATGAAATCGTAGACAAGAGCTTGTTTAGAGCCCTCGAAACAATAACCAATGAGTCCGACCACATTAACATGGTGAATTCTTCCGATGGTAGCCACTTCGCTGATGAAATCCTGGCCGTTCGTTTTCCCCTTCTTCAGAATCTTGATGGCCACCTCGCGGCCGCTCCGGAGCTTTCCTTTGAACACGGAACCGTACCCTCCCTCGCCTAGCTTGTCCTTGAGGCCGCCCGTGATTTTCCTAATGTCCGAGTAAGAGTACCTTATCGGCAAGAAGTTATTATTGGACTGCAAGAATTCCTCAACGTTTTGATCCATTGCTAAGTGTCTTCTCCTCCATTTGCGTATTAGCAACGTCAGCACGCATGGGGCTCCCAGGATGAATTTCACAACCATGCACGGAAACACTGTATTTCGGGGAAAATGCAAGAAAATTGTGGATGTGTTAAATGATTGCGTTTGGAAATATTCAATCAATTTCATTATGAGAAGATTCTACTAATGTTACCGATGCAAAAGAGCCAGAGCGTCGCATGAAGGAAACCATTACGGTGGGTTAATACTTCGCAAGAGAGGTTGAATTTGTAACAAGGGTAATCTGAAAAATATTAAAAGATACTTATTTAGACCATAATCAACCAATGAGCATATTGGTTCGGTCCCCTAATATTTTTGGGCAGATTGAGAAGATTGTAGTAATATGTTACCGATCCAATAGAGCGGGCCCCAATAAATATACTCGGCGATCGGTCGGGTGATGCTTTCGCAAAAGAGTGAGCATGCGATAGGTGAAAGCCAAAGAAAATTAAACAATATAACACTTAATTAGACATGTTACTCTTGACATTTTCAAATGATTTTTACTCGCATAACGGTCTTTAGGTGACTGTGGAAGTAACGACATATTGTGAGCCACAAATAATTAAAGGAATAGACCCCACAATGATTATTGATTATCTGTTATTTTTTCGTGTCAAATTACGTGGGCTCTAAAAAGATATGCCGATGGCCCGAGCTCAATTTCACGAAGATGAAATTTCACATGTTTCGACCAACTATATCCTCACTATTATTATTGTTGTTTTGGTCGCTTTGAGAAAACTGAACAAACTCAAAAGTGCTTACCTTTCCTCTTGCGCCAAACTCCAGTATACCAACGAAGCTCGAACCCATAAACCATATGTTCGTGAATTTGCGCATAGGAACGAAGATCATTGCCATCAACCCGCCAACCTATCGTCGCCATAGACTCTATACTGCATGCAGTTTCCACGGACGAGACATTCGGATCGACCATGGCATATAATCGCCTTCCCGTGCTAGAGAAATTCGAATATGGAAGCCCATCATGGCACGACGAAGTGTCGATGTAAAGCGGAGAATTGACGGCCTTCATGCAGCCCACGATCACTGCAAGTTGGTTTCCCTGGGTATAATACAAATCCGGGTCGGCGAGAGAGGGAGAGCGGACAGGAAGAGACGAGCAATTGCCTTTCCGCAGCCCGACATCGGCGACCCTAATCGTGTTGTTGTTATAGTTGATGGAGTGTACATAGTACTGGCCCGATTTCCAATCCAGGACAGCGTGGTTATTTACGCAGGCCAGCTCCAAGTTACGATCGCCGCAGCCTTTTGGGTCGCCCCTCACTCGAAATGGGTAACTTATGTTTGCGACCTCACCACAAGAGGTGGTACATCGATTAATTTGGAGGGGGATACTAAAACAAGGATGTAGAATAAGGAGGAGGAGGAGGAGGAGGAGGAGTTGATCTTTGTGCATAGCTTATGCAATAGCAGAAAAGCACGAACTAGTTAAGAGTAAATCTGGGTTTGGTACTGAGAGGTGGAATGAGAGTGATAAAGATGCTCTCTTCCTTTCTTTAAATAATGATGAGAGACGGTGAAAATGGGACGCATCAGACGCGGAAAGCTGTGGGAATGGTCGCTGAAAAGTCAAAGTTCAATCGACCTTGGCGGCATGGCCCGTCCTGCAAGGCGATCAACTTGACTATGACTTGTAGCCGAAGACTCGCGGGATGCACTCGGCTGTAAAAAATAATGATTTTTCCCATGTTTATTCCTTTTTAATACAAACCTCAACTTTACTAATTTTGGAATTGTACATTCGGATGTAACATGATTTATGCCTTTTCTTACATACTAGTACATTACCATGTAATTCAGTCGTGATTGGAGGACTCTTTAGAATGTTACCGAGAAAATGAGATATATTTAATCCAAGAGATAATCATGAAAAGTGCAATTATTTTCACAGCCAAAAGAACGGAGAGGAGGAAATGACCAGTTACCCGTTTATAGCCCAATCTCAACAAGCCGGATTGTGTGGTTTTTGTGGTCAAATCACTGCACATAGTACTTGCTCGATAATAAATCTAAAACAGTGCGATTATTTATACAGAGCTAGCTCGTAAGCTCCTTGGATCACCTTTCAATCGAAATGGGTAGTTTATGTTGGTAACATTGCCACATGAGGTGAATTTCCCGCATCAATACTAACCGTATGGAAGAATAACTAACAACAAAGACAAGTTGCTTTAGCAACGCAATGTTTGTTGCATGCACTTGCCAATCACACATTGAATCGGATCGAAAAGCTAGCATGAAAAAAGGAGTAAAGTTTTTTTAGAATGATATAATTACTGACAACTTTCTAAAAGTTTAAGTTGTTAGATGAATAAGTTGGGAGGTAAATAGAGGCTCGGAAAGATTTGAAGTGAGATTTTGTGAAATCACTATCAACTGTTCGATAATTTAAATTGTTAAATGAAAATGTGATTTAATATTAGTTATTTCATGGATGGGTTGGTGAAATCTCACATAGACGAATAAATCTCCAAACTACTGCTCCTTGTGCATTATTGTGAATTGAATGACTTGGTGGTGGCGTAATAAATATGATTGACGTAAGATTGAAGAAGTCAAGTGTGGGACTCGTAAGCCGACAAGTCAAAGTCGATCGACGTGCGTAGATGAGCACCAGAGAATCGGAAGAAAAAGTAAGCTCGTAAAAGAATAATTTGGGAAGGTTCCAAACAGGTGTCTTCGTCATCGACTATGAATATGATGGGCCAAAATTCAAAAGATGGAGATTATATAAAAGGTCCTTGAACTTTGATATAATGTATAATTTCGCTCTTAAATTTTTAATTTGCTCAATGCGATCTCTAAATTTTATTCTAATGTGCAATGTTGTCTCTAAATTTTTAACTTTTTCAATGTGTTCGCTGAACTTTTAATACATGTTCAATTCACTCCTTAGGCTATATGAAAATATATGACAATGCACATTGGTGACGAGCGTGAACTATCGAAAGGGGTATTTTTCTTCGTATCATGCTTCGCAAGGTGGAATAAAGAGATGACAATGATTGGCTCTTTATTCGGGAGATTTACTTTTGGCATTGTTTAGTTGTCGATTATCGTAAAATTGGATTTGTCAAAGAACGAAAAATTCAATTCCTAAATTTTCCATTTAGAAAGACTACTGTAGGAGCTGGAACACTTCACATAATAGGATTTCTTTTTGAAAAATTATGGCAATAAATTACCTAGCAACCTTGGATAAAATTCCAATATCATCATAATTATACTCCATCACCACCAAAGTCATGGAATAGTCTAAGTACATTACCTCTTGCTATCACCGACTGAGAGGATGGGAGGGGTTAACTCGAGTCCCCAACACCCGAGATCCTACCTCGACTCAAGACCTCGAGGCCGGCGTGGAACCCCGTTGCCCGACATCGAGACCCTAGTGCCTACGCTTGGCACACCGAGGACCGAGACCGGGACGGAGACTCGCGGGGTTGAGCACATGATAGTTGGGCTAAACTAGGGACTCCAGCTCCAAAGCCCGAGACCTTGAGGATTAGACTCGGTGCCTAGGCCTTGATAAAAAAAACACGAGCCTATAGGCATGTGGTTCTAAATCAAAGTGTTAAAACAGCCGAAACCACTAATAGTGAATACAATTATGCCAAATGTGATTACTAGCGATGAGATTTTGTCAATGGATTACTCCTCACTAAAACCAAATCGGCCTTAAAGTTCTCTTGAAGTCAACTTAGCATCAACCGGAAATATATCAAAATAGGACATTTGTGTATGAAAGATATCGATTATAGGTGCTCCCAAGTCCCGTAGGCAATGTAGCGGGACCAATCCCACTTTTAGCCGTAATTGTCCTAAAACTTCTCGTAATTTTGCGTGAAATTATCGTAAAGTTGGTGGCATTCGTAGGTACTAAATTAACTTTATGAGTTGTAATTTTACCCATAATAATCGTAATTTGTTTACACTTGCAAATTTTTTATGGTCGTAATTTACTTGTAATAGTAATAGACAAAGAAACTTAAAAGAAAAACTATTATCATTTTTAAGGGCACATTTACCACTAAATAACCTTAGCAACTTAGTAAAAGAAATAAGAATTTAACTATCCAATCTAGTAATGTTATTAACGGAGATATCAACTTTTGATGTCTCCTACTATTCTCTGACTTAAAATTTTATCTACTTTTCGATTGAACAAAAGGTCAAAAAAAGTCTTCAAGATTTGTTATCTAAGTAACTGTCTTGCACTCTCCCTTCTTTAAATTGAAGTTGTTGTTTATTGTCTCCTAAATTTTATCATTTCTCTCCATCTGTCATTTTTATTAGTAGCGAGAATTGGTGTGCCGAGAAACGACGCTTACATAGCGACCACTAGAGTGCCGGGAAGTCATCCATAGCATGGATTGTGTGCTAGTTAGTATTTTAAGCAAAGAATCCAAACCCTAAACGCGCTCCTCATATGTATTTGTGACTATTTTGATGGATCATAATTACGATACAATCTCATGATGGCCATGAATGGGGAGGTACCCATAAAAAATTATTAATACGATATGTTTCTATTTGCCTCAAATGTTATGGGATGAAATAGTATGGAAGGTCTATGCTTGTGTAGTACTAGTAATACTATACTCAAGATGAGAATCTTCATAAGTTGTTACACTAATTGATGAAGTGGGTATAGTATCTTTGCCTTCTGTCCAAGTTCCATCATCCCTTGTCGACACTTTTGGTAGATAAAAGAGTGGCTTGGGAGGTATTTGCAGATCATCTGCTTCTCCGTCAAGCATTTTCAAGACTTTACGCATTGAAGAGTGATCGCTAGAATTCAATTGAATGCACCAAGGAGCGACTATCATCATCTTCTTTACTATTCTCCTATTCTCCGATGCCATAGTACAAGAGCATCCCAATATTTGAGGCGATAGTTAAGATGACATTCGGGATAATATTTCCTGCAAAAGAGATTAAATATGTGATAAAGTGAAAGGTGCAGGGGAGGTGGGTTTGTTTTGGGACAAACGTTATGATTAAGAAAAATATTTTTTTATTTATTTTTCTTGGTGGAATTCGAATTAAATTTTAAAAAAATGAATGAAAAATGTATTATTTTTATGCCTAAAAAATTACCTCAGCATCATTTAACTTACTACTTGATCTTAATGGGCATTTTCAAATCACATTGGCTCTGGTCAAAAAAATATACAGACTTAGAGCTCAATTTCACGTGTAGATGAAATTTTACAGGTTTTGACCAGATATGTCCTCACAATTGTTGTTTTGTTTTGTTTTTTTAATTTGAGAAAACTGAACAAACTCAAAAGTTCTTACTTTTGGGTCCACAAACTCAAAACTCGCTGATGAACCAATAATAATGATGGGAGCGTCCCGGACACTCAGACAGGCCAACAAGCATTCGATGACAAACATGATGCGGATGGCGAACAGCTGGCATCCACCAAGTCAACCGTTGACACGATGACGTGTCGTCCCAACGCCCTCCCGAGCTCACGCATTCGCCGTGCGCCACCGCCGCACCTGAACCCAAGATCAGTTCCCCTTCAGTTGCCTCCCTCTCCTTCCTTCCTTCTCCACGGACCAAAACCAAACACGAGATCGATCACGTGATCCCAGCCCGAGCTTGCCCCTCCCGTGCCAACCTGTCACCGCCACCCGAGCCTCGCGTACGGGCTCCCACGTAGGCTCGGACAACCGTTTGGTCCCCGACCCGCATTCCCAATAAAGAAGAACCCAGCGAGTACCGCCACCCCAGTAAAAGAACTCGTAACAAAACAACTATTATAAAAATAAAAAAAACAGAAAACGGAGGAATGCGTGACCAAAGACGATCTTCGTAGTTGAAGTAGGTGCACGACAAAGAGCGGAGAGGAAGTGACGAGCAATTGCCCTCTTGTAGCCCGGCATCAACAACCCTAATCGTGTAGTTGGCATAGTCGATATACCGTACATAGTACTTACCCGAGTAAAAATTGAGAACGGTGCGGTTATTTGTGCACGCAAGATCATAGCTAATATCGCCCTAGACCTTCGAGTCGCCCTTAGCCTAAATGGGTAGCTTATATTCGTGACCTCGCCGCAAGAGGTGGTGCACTGATTATTTTCGGCAGGGATACTAAAGGACTGATGTAAAAGATCGAGATCGAGAGAGAGAAGATCTAAGGACAACTAATTGTGTGGAGGTGAGAGATTTGGGGTGTAGCGACCGACCACAATGGGACGTATGAGAGACGGAAAAGTTTGGGAGGGGTCGGCTGATAAGTTAAAAGCCGGTCAACGTTCAAGACAATTATGCAGTGCAACGAATTAAAGTGCAATTGTCCTTGGCCCAGCACTAGGGGTGATCGATTTTTGCTCCCGGATTGGATCGGTCCAATTTAGGATTTTGATAATTTTTTTCTTCACTCTTTCAAAGAAAAGGAAAAAAAAATCAATTCGGGTCTGCACTTGAAACCAAGAAGGGGACCGAAATCGCCTAGGTCTCGTGAGGCCTCACCGTCGCCGGGAGAGTCGAGCCCCTCACTTGCGATCAATGGGGTTCATTAGACACCGATCGAGGCTCGATGACCCTCGCCGGCCATCCCCCACCCTCGCCGGGGCATTGCCGTCGATGGTGGGATGGTGGTGGCAAGGCTGTCTTGTTGTTGTGCAAGCCCTTCTTTTTTTTTTTTTAAGTTTATTTTTCAAAATTAATTTAATTTTTTTTTCAAAAATAGCTTGTTTTATAAAAAGTCAGTCCAAGTGGACCGAATTTTTTAAAAAAAAATTGCCATGTGGATTGACTTTTTAAAGAAAAAAATTCATGTAATATTACAAGATTAATAATAATATGTCACGTGGACTATTTGGCCGGAATCTCTCGCCATTGACATTTAAGTGATCATTTTTTTTTCAATTTGGCATTTAAGTGAGTCAACAAAAAATTTTGACACCAAAATGAGCGTTGTACACAAACTTTGACACTTATGGTATCCTTACGCGTTAAAATATCATATTAAAATAATAATTTTTCCCGTGTTTATTCTATTTTACTACAAACATCATCTTTTCTAATTTTAAAATTGTATTTTTGGGTGCCACATGGTCCATACCTTCCTTACGAACCATAGTGTCATGTCATGTGCGTTGCACATGTTAAGAGCACATATGTTCTTAAGGATGTGCATATATCAATAAGATTAAGTTGTCAGCAATTAAAAAGTGGGAGAGAGAAATAGGATTGCATTTGGAATTAGAATTGGAAGACTTTAATTTACTTTTCTTTTTGTTGTCAGGTTTTTTTCTCGCAATATGAAACCTGAGCGCAATTGATAATAGAATTCTTAGGCAAAAGACTAGTGAATCAATCGAACAAATAAAGTATTGGCGATCAATAAAATAGAAGTATATTTATTTATACCGTAGACATCAGCTTTGTAAAAACGCCCCCCGAGGTTATTATAGACCTGCTCCGGGGCCGTGCATTCGAAGGTTACTCTCGAGGCGGTTAGAGACACAACGGCTATTGTTTAACCCGCCTAGGTACAACCTCGCGAGCTCAAAGGAGTGAAACTCTCGTCGTGAAGGTTACTGTAAGGCTTGAAATCAAAGTCCAGAAAATTTACGTGTTGCGTCCTCGAAGATATTCAGTCCCGCTACCATGGAATTTGGAATGCATCAAAAACTTATCACCATGCTCACAAAAGCTCAGCGCTTAACATGGTTTTGAAACAGCAATCCTAGATTAAATCAATTTCAGAAAGACTCAAGAAACCCATACGTGCACCACTTCACGGTAAGGATTGTTATTTGGTTTTAAGGAAAACAAAGCCAACTCTATCACCACAACATAACAAAAATCGCACAAGGTTCTTTTTGATTCGAAAGTCAATATAATAGATGATACTTTAATATGAGATACAAATTAAGACCAAAACATAGCAAACATATATATCACAATAGCCGGAAAGAGGCTACACATAAACATAGAACACACCCGTTTCATTGCCACATATGTCACGGGTTCAAATGGTATTGATACGTACCTATGCTTGTGTGATGCTAATACTAGTAAGCTCAAGATGAGAATCTTCATAAATTACTACACTAGCTGATGAGGTGGATATAGTATCGCTGCCTTTGTCAATCCAAGTTCCATCATCCCTTGTTGACATTTCTGATGGATAAAAGAGAGGCTTGGGAGGCATTTGTAGATCATATGCTTCTCTTTCCAGCATTTCCAAAACTTTGCGCATCGAAGGGCGATCACTAGGATTCAACTGAATGCACCAAAGAGCAACTATCATCAACTTCTTTACTATTATCCTATCCTCCTCACTAACTTGTTGCATCGGGATGTCTAATCCTTCATTAAGTTGGTGATGGACCCATAAAGGAAAGTAAATTTGGCTAGAATGCTTTGCGTCCGCTTCTAGATTCTTCCCGCCACTAGCCATTTCCATCAACAATTTACCAAAACTGTAGACATCAGCTTTGTAAGAAACGCCCCGAGGTCCCCGTAGACTAGCTCTGGTGCCATGTATCCTAAAGTTCCTCTTGCAGCAGTCATAGATACGGTGTTGTAGTCCGTGGGGAACAATTTGGCAAGCCCAAAGTCAGAAACTTTTGGGTTGAAATCAATGTCGAGAAGAATGTTGTGAGGCTTAATATCAAAGTGCAGAATTTGAATGTCGCATCCTCGATGAAGATACTCAATCCCTCTAGCCACTTCGAGAGCAATCTTGTACACTTCCTTGCAATCAAGAGAAGTTTGTTGTCCTCCTGAAAAAATATGTTTATCCAAAGACCCATTGTGCATGAATTCGTAAACAAGAGCTTGTTTCGAGCCCTCAAAGCAGAAACCAATGAGTCCAACCACATTAACATGGTGAATTCTTCCGATGGTAGCCACTTCACTAATGAAGTCCTGCCCGTTCGCTTTCCCCTTCTTCAAAATCTTCACCGCCACCTCATGGCCGCTTCGGAGTCTTCCTTTGAACACGGAACCATACCCGCCCTCACCTAGCTTGTCCTTAAAATGGCTCGTGATTTTCTTAATGTCTGAATAAGAGTACCTTATTGGCAAGAAGTTATTGTTAGATTGCAAAAATTCCTCAATGTTTTGATCCATTGCTAAGTGTCTTTTCCTCCATTTGCATATTAGCAACGTCATCACGCATGGGGCTCCCAAGATGAATTTCACAACCATGCACAGAAACACTGTATTTCGGGGAAAATGAAAGAAAATTGTGGGTATGTTAAATGTTTGCATTCAGAAATATAAAGTCGATTCCACAATGATAAGACTGTTGTAATATTACCGATGCCAAAGATCCAGATCACCATAGTGACGTAAGGGTTGCCCGATGATCCGCAATTGAGGTTGAATTTGTAACAAGCGATATCTGAGGAAAATTTAAAAGATACTTGTTTAGACCATAATCAAGCAAATGAGCATATCGGTTCCATCCACTAATATTTGTGGGCGGGATTCGAACTAAATAGATAGACAAAAGAACAAATAAGAAATTATTGCATACGCATAACAAATTTGTGGCGTGTTAAATATTTTGCATTTTTTGATTAAAAATATTTTGCATTTAGAAAAAACTAAAATTAATTCCACAATGAGAAGATTGTAGTAATATGTTACCGATCCAATAGAGCGGGTCCCAGTCAAAAGTCCCGGCTATCATTGAGAGGAAAAAGCGGATGCGTCCTGCAAAAGAGTTTGAATATGTGACAAGTGAAAGCTGAAGAAAATTTAAAATAAAAAAAAATTAATTAGACACGTAAGTGCTCGATCTTAACATGCATTTTCAAATGGATTTTGCTAGCTTAACAGTTTTTGGGGACCACGAGAGTAACAACATATTGTGAAACACAAATTTTTGAAAGAGCGGGCCTCGAACAACTCATAATTATTATTATTTGTCACATAATCATTTCTCTTTTCAAATCCCATGGGCTCCGAGAAGATATGCAGATGGCACAAGCTCAATTTTTTTTTTATTTTCGTTCGGAAGCCCGAGCTCAATTTCACGAAGATGAAATTACGTAGACATAGGTGAAAATTCCTGCAAAAAGAGAGTGAACATGTGACAACTGAAAGCTGGAGAAATTAACAAGACTCTTATTTAGACCATAACAAGCAATGAGTATACCAGTTCAATCCATTAGCGGAATTCGAATAAAAACAAATCAGTAAATAATGTATATATTGTTATACTTATAAAATATCACAATAGGATTAACCTAACTACTTGATCTAAATGGGCATATTCAGATCATCACATGGGCTCCGAAAAGATATACAGATGACCGAGCTCAATTTCACGTTTAGATCAAATTTCGCAGACTTTGATCAGGTATGTCATCACAATATATTTTATATATATATTTTTATCTATTTATTTTGAGAAAACTGAACAAACTCAAAAGTTCTTACCTTCCTTGGGATAGCACTGAATTTGGTGCTTGCCGCTGATGTCCCAATAACTAATGACTTTTGCAATACATCTTAGCCGCAATTGGAAGCCATGAAATCTCAAATCCATAAACCATCTGTTCGTGAATTTGGGCATAGGACCGAAGATTATTGCCATCGACCCACCAAGGTACCATTGCCATAAGCTCTATAGTGCATGCGGTTTCCACGTTCGAGACATTCGCATCGACCATGGCATATAATCGCCTTCTTGCACTAGAGAGATTTGGAAATTCGACCCCATCAATGCATGACGAAGTGTCAATGTAAAGCCGAGAATCAACAGCTTTCGGGCAGTTCACGATCGAGACGGTCCTGGATAGCTCTCGACCATAGAACGCGCGTGTGTTGGAGCGACAAAAACTATACGGATCTTGGTAGCTGTAGTTGGTGCACGACAAGGAGCGGCGAGGAAGAGACGAACAATTGCCCTTTCTCATCCCTACATCAGCAACCCTAATCGTGTAGTTGGTATGGTCGATGTGCCATACGTAGTACTCACCCGAATACAAACTCAAAATGGTCCGGTTATTTAAGCAGGATAGCTCATACTTAGAGTCGCCGCAAATCTTCGGATCGCCCTTCAGCCGAAATGGGAAACTTATGTTCATGATCTCGCCGCAAGAGTTGGTGCACTGATTATTTTCTGTGGCGATGCTAAGAGACTGATGTACAAGAAGAAAGAGAAGGAGGAGGAGGAGGTGATCTTTGGGCATTGTTCATTCAATGGAAGAGAAGTGAACACGAATGAAGTAAGTGTTTAGTGTTGAGATGTAAATAGAAAGATAGGTAAAGATCAGAGAAGAAGAAATCTCAGACTACAAACTCTTTGTGTGGATGTGAGTGATTGGGGGTGTACCGACCACAAAATGGGACGTGTGAGAGAAGGAAGGGATTGGGATTCGTCGGCAGAAAAGTCAAGGTCAGTCAACAAAGGAGACAAAGCACAAAGGGAGACTTTATGCACCACCACCAATCTAAAGTTTCAATCGACCTTGGCCTGGGCCATTCCGGCATATAGCTGCGCAGCTAGCTCGGAGCCAACCTTGCCTCGCCTCATATCGGGGTAAGACAATAAGCATAGATTAGGATATTGGAATTGGACGGTTGAAATGAGAGCCGAAAAGGCTATGTTGATTCATATTTAAATGAATTACGTCTTTTCTTATTAAAAAAAAATCTGGGGTTTGTTATTGAGAGGTAGAATGAGAGAGATAAAGATGCCCTGTTTCTTTCTCGAAATAATGATGAGAGAAGGCAAAAGTCGGACGCATCGGACACGGAAAAGCTGTGGGAATGGTCGCTGAAAAGTCAAAGTCCAATCGACTTTGGCCCGTCATGCAAGGCGATCGACTTGACTTGACTTGTGGCCGAAGACTCGCGGGATGCATTCGGTCTGAACATACTTTGTTTCTTCATCCTGAAGGTGGTAAAATGGAAATCTTATAAAAAAATAATGATTTTTCCAATGTCTATTCCTTATTAATACAAACCTCAACTTTTCTAATTTTGAAATTGCATATTCGGATGTAACATGATTCATGCCTTTTTATCATGTATCAATACAATGCCATGTGATTAAGTCGTTATTGGAGGGCTCCTTAGAGTGTTACTGAGAAAACGAGATATAGTTAATTCAGAAGATAATCATGAAGGAAATAGCGCGGTTATTTTCACAGCCCAAGCACTCAAAGGAAGAAACGAAATGTCAACAAGCCGGATTGTGTGGTTTTTGTAGTCAAATCATTGGCACATAGTACTTGCTCGATAATAAATCTAAAACAATGCGATTATTTTCACAGGCTAACTCGTAAGCTTCTCAGAACACCTTTTAGTCGAGAAGGGTAGGTTATGTTGGTGACATTGCCACTTGAGGTAAATTTCCCGCATAGATACTTCCCATGTGGAAGCATAACTAATAATAAAGACAAGTTGCTTTAGCATCGCAATGTTTGTTGCATGCACTCACAAGTCACGAATTGAATCGGATCGGAAAGCTAGCATAAACAAAGGAGCAAGGTTTTTGAAGATGATATACTCACTGTCAATTGTTTCAAAAGTCTAAGTTGTTTGATGAACGAGTTGGGAAGCAAATAAATGCTCGAAAGATTTGAAGTGAGATTTTATGGGGCCACTATCAACTGTTTTGAAAATTTAAATTGTTAAATGAAAATATGATTTAATATTAATCATTTTATCGATGGGTTGGTCAATCTCACATAGACGAATAAATCTCCAAACTACTACTGCTTGTGCATTATTGTGAAGTGAATGACCTGTGGGTGGCCTAATAAATATGTTTTGACGTAATGTTGAAGAAGACACGTGTGGGACTCGTAAGCTTATAAGTCAAAGTCGATCGATGTGCGCAGGTGAGCACCAGAGAATCGGAAGAAAAAGTAAAAAGATCATGCATTGCGAAACATCCTGGAAAAGCTCGTGGAAGAATAGTTTGGGAAGGTGCCAAACAGGTGTCATCATCATCGACAATGTTGTATCATCAACCAAAATTCAAAGGATGGAAATTATATAAATCGTTCCTGAACTTTGATATAACGTGCAATGTTGTCTTTAAACTTTTAATTTATTCAATGCGATCTTTGAACTTTATTCCAGGTGCACAATATCGTCCCTGAACTTTTAACTTTTTCAATGCATTTGTTGAACTTTTGGTACATGTTCCGTCTAATCCTTGAACTATATTAAAATATATGATATTGACCCTAAACTTGAATTAGTGAAATGGCAACATTGAATATCGAAACGCGCATTGAATAAATTAATAATTCAAGAATGACAATGCTCATTGACTAGTATAAATGGTGATGAGCGTGAACTATCGAAACGGGTATTTTTCTCCATACCATGCTTCACAAGTCAGAATAAGAGATGAGAATGATTAGCTCTTTATTTGGGAAATTTACTTTTGGCATTGCTTAGTTGTTTGATTCCCGTAAAATTGGATTTGTCAAAGAATGAAAATTCAATTCCTAAATTTTCCATTTAGAAGAAAGACTAATGTAGGAGCTGGAACACTTCGCATAATAGGACTTCTTTTTGAAAATTTATGGCAGTAAATTGCCTAGCAACCCCGGTAAAATTCCAATATCATCATAATTATACTCCATTACCACCAAAGTCATGGAATAGTTTCCATTACCTCTTGCTATCATTGACTGTGAGAAGGGGAAGGGTTAACTCGAGTCCCCAGCCCCCGAGACCCTAAGGCCTCGACTCAAGACCTCGAGGCCAGCCTGGAACCCCGTTGCCCGAAATCGAGACCCTAGTGCCTACGCTTGGCACACCGAGGACCGAGACCAAGGCGGAGACTCGAGGGGTTGAGGCTTGAGCACATGATAGTTGGGCTAAACTGGGGACTCCAACTCCAAAGCCCGAGACCTTGAGGATTAGACTCGGTGCCTAGGCCTTGATAAAAAAACACGAGGCCTATAAGCATGTGGTTCTAAATCAAAGTGTTAAAACAATCGAAACCACTAAAATTGAATACAATTATGCCCAATGTGATTACTAGGAATGAGATTTTGTCAATGGATTACTCCTCACTAAAACCAAATCGGGCTTAAAGTTCTCTTGAAGTCCACTTAGCATCAACCGGAAATATATCAAAATAGGACATTTGTGTCGACATGAAAGATATCAATTATAGGTGTTCCTAGGCCCCGTAGGCAATATAGCGGGACCGATCCCACTTTTAGCCATAATTTTCCTAAAACTAATCGTAATTTTGCGTGAAATTATCGTAAAGTTGGTGGCATTCGTAGGTACTAAATTAACTTTATGAGTTGTAATTTTACCCATAATAATCGTAACTTATTTACACTTGTAAATTATTGATGGGTCGTAATTTACTTGTAATAGTAATAGACAATGAAACTTAAAAGAATTTTTTTTTATCATTTTTAAGAGCACATTTACCACTAAATAACCTTAGCAACCTAGTAAAAGAAATAAGAATTTAACTATCCAATCTACTAATGTTATTAACGGAGATATCAACTTTTGATGTCTCCTACTATTCTCTGACTTAAAATTTTATCTACTTTTCGATGGAACAAAAGGTCAACAAAAGTCTTCAAGATTTATTATCTAGGTAACTATCTTGCACTCTCCCCTCTTTAAATTGAAGTTGTTGTTTATTATATCTCCTAAATTTTATCATTTCTCTCCATGTGTCATTTTTATTAGTAGAGAGAATTGGTGTGCCGAGAAACGACGCTTACATAGCGATCACTAGAGTGCCGGGAAGTCATGCGTAGTGTGGATTGTGTGCTAGTTAGTACTTTAAGCAAAGCCTCCAAACCTCAAACGCGGTCCTCATATGTATTTGCGACTATTTTGATGGATCATAATTATGATACAATCTCATGATGGCCATGAATGGGGAGGTACCCATAAAAAATTATTAATACGATATGTTTCTGTTTGCCTCAAATGTTATGGGATGAAATAATATAGAGGGTCTATGCTTGTGTAGTACTAGTAATACTATACTCAAGATGAGAATCTTCATAAGTTGTTACACTAATTGATGAAGTGGGTGTAGTATCTTTGCCTTCTGTCAAAGTTCCATCATCCCTTGTCGACACTTCTAGTGGACAAAACAGTGGCTTGTGAGGTATTTGTAGATCATCCGCTTCTCCGTCAAACATTTCCAAGAGTTTACGCATTGAAGGGCGATCGCCGGGATTCAAATGAATGCACCAAAGAGCAACTATCATCATCTTCTTTACTATTCTCCCATGCTCCTCACTTACTTCTTCCGTCGGAATGTCCAATCCTTTATTAAGTTGGTCATAAACCCATAAAGGAAAGTAAATTCGACTGGAACAATTTGCACTTGTGAAGTAAATTCGAGTGGAACACTTTGCACTTGTGTCCACATTCTTCCTCCGACTAGCCATTTCCATCAACAATTTGCCTAGTGAGAGATTAGAATGAGCAGCATGAGTGAGCATGAATATGAGTGGTTACTCTTTGTTAGCTATTACCGAAACAAGTTAGAGAAGAACAACGAAATTATCTTGTCCGAAGAACTCCTCAACACCGAAGGCTTTGCGTGTTTGCCGTTTCTAAATATATATATTTATTGTCATATTCATTAGAATGAGGTGTTAGGAGTTAAATCGGGATTTCTAATTTCTCCAAACAATGTCTGAAATATTTTTTTTGTAATGCGGTGCCACCTTATGGTTAAGAGTTAGAGTTTAATTGCACTTCTAATTTCTCCAAGAACTACTTCTAAACACCCCGAGCCGAGAGCACCAAGGATGGCGCTCAAATAGGTGGGGGAGAATCACACGTGATCACATGCCCAAGAAGAACCTCAAGACTTGATGTGTCTTGGACCTCTAGGATTTGCCTAGGGTTTTCCACCATTTTCTAGAATATTCCCGGGAGTGGGCGAGATTGTAACTATCCTGTGTTTTGGAACCTTCCTATATATTGTCGGTGGTTAGGTAAATGGAAAGATGCTATCTCGAGCCGTTAGATCAAATATAGATCAACGGTTGTAATCCGAGGCTCTCTACTATATGAAAGGCTGTCCTCCTCTTCATATGAAACAAGATACTTTGTCTTTTCCCGGTTGTGGTCGGAGAAGGCGTCGGCCACATGCACATACACCACGTCGCCCTTCTACATGTACACCGCCCTCAAGGTCAAGGCCAACGGGAACATGAAGTTTGTCATGGAAGATATCCGGCTCGAGAGGTGGAATTGTACGACTCAAGGCACTTCATCTAGTTATGCTTGTCTCCAATAACAACAAAACAAAACAAGAGACTCTTGACGGCTTTGGCTTGTCGAAGTATTTCCAAGTAAGTGTTTTGAAGATCCTCCACTTGACAACAAAACAAAACGAGTTATAAGTTTTAGATAAATAGAAAGGCATAAGCCATCTATTAAAACTAACATCATCAATATGGTGTTGATTCAAATAATTCTTAATGTCGTCAACATGGCGCCCGCTCACAACTTCCGGCAGCTTGCGGCAATCCGTATGACATAAAGCTGGAATAACGCAAAGAAGGGAAAGAAGGGATCAAGAAGATCAATAGAGCATGCTATATGAAACCTTAAAGAGAGTACTTATCGATCTCGCTCGTCAACTATGGCATCGTTTATGGTGGGATATTTCTCACACCATTCAATAAATTCCGCATCACTAACACCGGCCTTGTACTAATGCAAGAAACTAGAAATATTAACTAATGGTAGACTGTCGACCTAAAAAATTGATTTTTCTAGGCTAACGGATTATTAGGTTAATTAAATTAACTAACCTAATTCGGACTCTCCCAAGTCCTACTTGAATCGCAACTTAGGTTCACTTAATGAAAAATGTATTAAATTGGAGCCGCCACTAATCTTTTATGATAGGTAGATTAGAAACCTAAATAAAGTATTCGGGAGAAAATACGTTATTTCATGCGAACCAAAAATTAAATGGATTCGGAGACTTGGTTACATTAACTTTTCAATTAATGCCCTTTCGGTACCCGATTTTCATGAAAAAATCCGTAGTTTGATGATTTGAATTAAATGTTTTTTTTTGGATTTTTTATTAAATGCAATGCTAATGCATTCTAACTATATGACATGTGAGATGTAATGACATGGCATAATGACGTGGCAAATATGCATGACATGGAGGATATGATAATGCAAACTAGACTACGTAATATGCAATGCGAATGACATTTTTCCGTATTTTTATGCATTTTCGGATTTATGAAAGAGTTGAAAGACTACCTAAAGTGAAATATCATCTGACTTAATTTAAGAAATTGATTTCTCAAAGTCCTAATTTTTATTAGATGTTATTTTCATGCAAATGTATGAGAGAACATGATTTAACTTAAGAAAAATGCGACATCTTTTTTATATTTTTTTAGGAATTTATTTAAGCCATAAAAATGATGAAATTTGAACAAAAGTAAATAATATTGCCCATAAAACACCTTTAAATCCGAAATTCTGATTTTTATTCACAACATCCCCGAGATTAGGGTTAGCAAGTGAATATATTATAGAATTACCGCCGTCCCTATATACATAGGGCAAACCTTGAAATTCTATTTAGGAATTAGCAATCCACTCCTCCTTGAAATCGAGGATTTGATATCTAATTCACACGTACGGGCACGATCGTACTTCGAGATCGAAGTCATATGTTGCCTTTAATGTACGTTTTTCGAGGCACAAGGCACAATTGGGGAGCATGTGTTATCGGCAATATTATTTACTAAAATTAAAATTTTGTAACAAAGCAAATAATAAACAATATGCAGGATATGAACATGCTAAACATAGAAATGAAAATCAACAAGAATTTCGAAAATCCATAGGGGTGGCCGAACTTTAAAGAGCAATCTTGCCTTATCTGCAAGATATTCACATCTTCAAAAATAAGCAATTATCTTTTGAGATTTTGAAAAATATTTTCAGATAATTGCTAAATGTAAAAAGATATGTTCCACCAAAGCGAGTTTATCCGCAAAACATTAAGATATGCAAGACAATGTTCAAATTGAGAAAGAAGTATCCGATCAAAATAAGAACTTATCTATAGCATCTTAAGATAGGCAAAATATTCAATCAAGATATGCACTCAACCAATTCGAGCAACGAATTCAAAAAAATATTCAGGGATAGAGATTGTTACTTAATTCCGAGATAACGTAATCTCGCAATCGAAGCTTGAAGATTGGACACTCGACTCAGCTCATGGATTTCTGAAAAAGATTTCACATTTGAATATAAGACAATCCAAATATCTCGGGAAAAATGTGCAACCTTTTAGGATAATGACTGGGATTCGGATTTATTTGAAAATTAAGCCACAAGATATATCCAAAATCTAACAAGTATATCCAAAGCCAAATATATGCCCAATGTTTAAAGATATACACAACATATTTCAAAATGTGATCAGGATTAGGATTAATTCAGATTCGAACAAGTGATGCAAAATATGCTAGAGATAGGCTCGATATTTACCAGATATGTTCAAAGTTCAAATAATTCAAATTAAGTAATGAATATTGCTAAATATTCTAAAGACAGAGTCCGTTGCCTAATTCGAGTGCTATCCAAATTTCGAAGACACAATCTTCGGAGCACAACATTGCTTGCAGAGCAAAGAGACTTGCGGAGTGATACTCACTCAGTAGTCATCGACAAAATGTTCGCAATGGAACCCGACCTGCAGTGAAGGAATTGGCATTGAGAACCAGACAAAACCGTAGGTGTCGATAAGTACCAGTGAACCTTGATTCGTCGGGCAAAAATTGAGCCGATTCGTGACGAGAAGCAAGCTGGGCAGCACCTCCACAATGGACTGGAATATGGGCGGCGCATCAGCAATTTCCGGGACTTAGATGGATACTTCAGTGGATCTCTCTAGCTCTCTATTTCCTCAAAAAATTCTGCACGTCCCCGATGAATGTGGTCTCTCAAATCTGTCGTATATTGATAAAAGTGGCCTCTCCAAATTCTAAACGTCCCCAGTGAATTTGGCTTCCAGCGAATAATGAACCCCAAAAGAAAAACAAGACCTTTCGTCTCTTGTGATCCTGTATATTTTGGATGAATCTGTGAGGATGAGCAAGAGGAAAAATCGTGGCTATTAGTGGAGATTTAACAATCACAAAAGTATATTAACAGATAAAGAAAGTCATAGGCCAAGATGCCCCCTTTAGACCCATGATGGATGCGCCTCTTTTTCCTTCTCTTCGTATAATTGCCGAACTTCACGAGATCTTTAATTGTCCTTTTCTTCTTCGGTTCCTCTCTAAGCTTTTTCCTCTTGTTTCCTTCGTCAGTCTTCTATGCCTCCAGAACCACGAATCATGAAGCCCCCTTAGATGTCTCTGTGATGGACCTTCGAAACCCTCCTGTAATGACCGTGTATTCAAAGTGTGGCCTCCCATTCGAACGTGAACCCTACGTGTGTATTTATAATGGTAAGCTAGGGTTTGCGTTTTATTTTCATTATTTGCAAAATTGTCTCTCAACTTGTGATAATCCTAATTTGATCCAGAGACAAATATTTGTCCATGAAGCCTTTTTTCTTAATTAATGGATTTTTTTAATTAAAAAGCTTTTTCCCAAATTAAGCATTAAATGGGCCGATTTATGCTCAAAATTATCCCAATAGCCTTGTTAATTTTCGGCATACACTCCCTCATGATTGCTGAAAAATCCAAACTAAGCCTAGTCCAGTCCTTTGTCAAATTGAGCTCAATTGTTTCGCCTCTGTTCGAATACAATGATATGCATGATCGACAAAAAGCAAATATGCGATGCATGAGAAATAAATTTTTTGTGAGAACTATGATAATTCTCATTTTATACTTAAATGAATGATTTAATAAAAATCAAAATTTAGGTGTCAACATAGACTACATGCAAAGAAGCACCTGCAATATTTTCCAATAATTCTGTGGGCAGAATTCGAATTAAATAGATGAAGAAATGACAAAATGGTGTATTTATTGTTACACGTACAACCAATTTGTGGGTGTGTCATAGAAACACTACATTGATTTCACAATGAGAAGATCGTAGTAATGTTACCGATGGCATAGAGTGGGATCACTTCCATAAACTGGGCGATATAGGAGAGGAAAACGAACATATTTCCATCTGCAAAAGAGATTTGAGTATGTGACAAATGAAAGCTGAAGAACATTTAAACCATAATCAGGCAATGAGCATAACGGTTCAATCCATTAGAGCAATGATGTTTTATTCCGCCAACTTATTATACATCCCATTCATTTTGATATAGACTTCATTTCCTCTCTTATACTTAATAATGTGCTCAAGTTGCTTTCTATTAAGGAGTTTTTCTAATGGAAACATTATTGGTGATCTTTGTTAATTAACATATTTTATGTATGAATTACAATCGCAAAGAGTCCACAACCTTAACCAAAGAATTTCCCGTAAGAAAATCTTGAACTAAAGAATTGTATGCTGTAGAGAGTTATGCCATAATGAGCTTTAGAGAGACATCGTAAATAAATGTAATATATCGATATTCTCTTAAATTAGAATTTTCGATCAATAAATTGTCTAAAATACTCGGATCTTAGATGATACTCATGAAAAAGCAATGAACGTGTAAACTTCTCCGATCTAAACACAAAAAGGAGAGCCTTAGATAGTGAATCTGAAACGCAGAACTTATATTACATTTATTTCTTAGAAACCCGATTAAAGAATAAAAAGGTTAATGAGAGTCTTCACCATCTATTGTGTCGTTATATGTCTCGCATTCCCCCCCCTCTCCCCCTAAAAAAAAAAAAAAAAAAGTTGTTTATCATCTCTTCGAAGATCTTATCATCCTTCCATCCATCATTTTTTGACATTAATCGAAGCGACAATTGGTGCTCAACAAAGCGATGCGTATATAGCGATTGGAGTGCCATGAAGCTACACGAATTGCGGGTTGCGTGCTAATTAGTTTTGAAGCAAAGGCTACGAAACCCGAACTCGCCCCGAAAGTCCAAAATATAATTAATGATATCTTTAATATGATAATGGTAAACATAGTCATTAACATATACAATCCGTGGTAATGAAAGGGGAAGGTACACATAAAACATCATCAATACTTGTCTATGCTTGTGTAAGGCCTAATACCCAAAAAAACCTCAAACTTTAGCATTTGTGACAATTATATTTAAAACGTTTTTTGTCTCATAAAAAACCCTCAACTTTTACTTTTGTCCCAATTTTACCGGTCTAATACAAAAAAAAAACCTCAACTTTAACATTTGTCCCAATTATATTTAAAACTTTTTTTGTCTCATAAAAAAATCCACAACTTTTAATTTTATCCCAATTCTACCACTATCAGTCTTCCGTCCATAATCACCGTTAGTTAATCCTACATGGCTCGAGTTTTCTCACCGAACTTATCAATAAATTTTTGAAATTTAGAAACAATAAGTTTTAGAGAAGACAAGATTTTAGATTAACTAACGGTGATTATGGACGAAAGACCGATAAAGGGTAGAATTGGGATAAAATTAAAAGTTGTGGATTTTTTATGAGACAAAAAAAAATTTTGGATATAATTGGGATAAATGTTAAAGTTGAGGGTTTATTTGGGTATTAGATCGGTAAAATTGGGACAAAAGTAAAAGTTGAGGGTTTTTTATAAGACAAAAAAAAGTTTTGGATATAATTGTCACAAATGCTAAAGTTAGAGGTTTTTTTTTTTTGTATTAGGCCGCTTGTGTAATGCTAGTACTAGAGTGCAAAAGATGAGAATCTTCGATAGTTATTCCACTATTTGTTGAAGTGGATCTAGTCGCTTGGCCATTGTCAGCCAAGTTCCATCATCCCATGTTGACATTTCTGCTGGATAAAAGAGTGGCTTCGGAGGCATCCGTAGGTCATCTACTTCTCCTTCCAAAGCATTTCCAGGACTTTATACATCGAAGGATGATCGCTCGGATTCAACCGAATGCACCAAAGAGCAATTGTTATCATTTTCTTTACAAGACTCCCATCCTCCTGGCTAACTTGCTCCATCGGAACGTCCAATCCCTCATTGATTCGGTCATGAACCCATAAAGGAAAGTACATACGGCTTGAATACTCGCTTCGCATCCGATTCTTCCTTCCACTGGCCATTTACATTAACAATTTGCCGAAACTATAGACATCGACTTTGTAGGAGACGCCTTCGAGATTCCTATAGACTAGCTCTGGAGCCATGTATCCGAAAGTTCCTCTTGCGGCAGTCATAGATACGATGTTGTGGTTTGTGGGCTACAATTTGGCAAGCCCAAAGTTAGAAATTTTTGGGTTAAAATCCCTATCGAGAAGAACGTTGTGAGGCTTAATATCAAAGTGTAGAATTTGCATGTTGCATCCTTGATGAAGATACTCAATCCCTCTAGCCACTCCAAGAGCAATCTTGTACACTTCGTTGAAATCAAGAGAAGTCCCTTGTCCTCATGAAAAAATGTGCTTATCCAAAGACCCATTGTGCATGAAATCGTAAACAAGAGCTTGTTTCGAGCCATCGAAGCAAAACCCAATAAGTCCAACCATATTAACATGGTGAATTCTTCCGATGGTAGCCACTTCACCGATGAAGTCCCGCCCGTTTGCTTTCCCATTCTTCAGAATCTTCACCGCCACCTTGCGGCCGCTCCGGAGTCTTCCTTTGAACACGTAACCATACCCTCCCTCACCTAGTTTGTCCTTGAAACCGCCCGTGATTTTCTTGATGTCTCGAGTAAAAGCACCTTATTGGCAGGAAGTTATTGTTAGACTGCAAAAATTCTTCAACGTTTTGATCCATTGCTAAGTGTCTTCTCCTCCATTTGCGAAGTAGCAACATGATCACGAATGGGGCTCCCAAGATGAATTTTGCAGCCATAAATAGCACTGTATTTTAGGGAAAAAGCAAGAAATTTGTGGGTGCATAAGATTGTTTGCATTTAGAAACACCAAATCATTTCATAATTAGAAGATTGAAGTAATGTTACCGATGCCCCAGGGCAAACATATCCCAAATATAGTAGCCGATTCCATAGAAGTGGGTGAAAATTCCTGCAAAAGAGAGTGAACATGTGACAAGCGAAAGCTGGAGAAATTAACAGGACTCTTATTTAGACCATAACAAGCAATGAGTATATCAGTTCAATCCATTACCGGAATTCGAATAAAAACAAATCAGGAAATAGTGTATTTATTGTTATACTTATAAGATATCACAATAGGAAAAGATATACAGACGACCGAGCTCAATTTCATGTTTAGATCAAATTTCGCAGATTTTGATCAAATATGTCCTCACAATACTTTTTGCTTATAATTTTTTTTTTTAGAAAACTGAACAAGCTGAGAAGTTCTTACCTTTCTTGCGTCCGCACTGAATTTGGTGCTTGCTGCTGATTTCCCAATAATAATGACGTTTGCAATACATCTTACCCGCAATTGGAAGCCATGAAAGCTCAAATCCATAAACCATTTGTTCGTGAATTTGGGCATAGGACCGAGGATTATTGCCATCAACCCACCAAGGTATCATTTGTTAACACAGAGAGATTTCGAGGAAGAAAACGATATTCCTCTATTTTCTCGTATATTTTATTCATAATCCTTTTACAATGGCCTAGAGATATATATACGGATAAAGGAAAGAATCCTAAAAGGTATATCTTCTATCCTAACTAATTGATATCCTACAATCTCGCTAATTACAACCTAAACATATCTTTTATGATTACAATATCTTTTACAGCTCATTCTAACACTCCCCCTCAAGTCGGTGCATAGATGTCGTGAATGCCCAACTTGCCAAATGAGTTGTAGAAGATCTTGCTTGATACCGCCTTTGTCAAAATATCTCGCTAACCGATCTTCAGATCGAACAAATGGAAATCGAATTACCCCGTTGTCCAAGTTCCGCTTGATAAAATGACGGTCCACTTCAACATGTTTGGTACGGTCATGTTGAACTGGATTATGTGAGATGTCAATTGCTGCTTTGTTGTCACAAAACAGCTTCATCTTGGTTCTCGGAGCGAATCCAATCTCCGACATTAATTTCTTAAGCCAAAGGAGCTCACACAACCCTTTCGCCATCCCTCTAAATTCGGCATCTGCACTTGATAGTGCCACCACCTTCTGTTTCTTGCTCCTCCAAGTAACTAAGTTTCCTCCCACGAAAGTGAAGTATCCCGATGTTGATCTTCTGGTCATAAGCACTCCCGGCCCGGTCAAGATCGGTAAACCCTTCGATCTCAAGATGATCCCTTTTCAAGAATTTCAAACCTCGTCCTGGAGAAGACTTCAAGTAGCGAAGTATACGCAAGACCGCATTCATATGATCTTCACTCGGGGCATGCATGAATTGGCTAACCACACTTACCGCATATGCAATGTCGGGACGCGTATGCGATAGATAAATTAGTTTGCCAACTAACCTTTGATATCTTTCTTTGTTCGTTGGCACTTGATCCGGATACTCCCCAAGTTTGTGGTTACGAATAATCGGTGTGTCTGTTTGGTTTACATCCAACATTCCCACCTCGCCAATAAATCTAGTACATACTTCCTTTGTGAGAGAAATATTCCCTTTGTTGACCTTGCTACTTCAATACCTAGAAAGTATTTCAACCCCCCAAGATTTTTTCATCTCAAACTCCTCGAAAGTTTCTTTTGGAGTTTAGATATTTCAGTCGAGATCATCTCCTGTGATAATCATATCGTCAACATAAATGATCAACGCCGTTACCTTTCCTTGATGTCGTTTCAAAAATAAAGTGTGATCCGAATCACTGCGGGAATATCCATATCTCCTCATCGCCAAAGTAAACCGGCCAAACCACGCTCGTGGAGACCGCTTCGAACCATACAAGTGATCGTTTTGACTTGCACACCGCCTTGGGTTGTAAGGATGCGTTATAACCTGGTGGAACATCCATATAAATCTCTTCTTCAAGATCACCATGAAGAAATGCATTCTTGACATCATACTGGTGTAATGGCCAGTCTAGATTAGCTGCAAGAGATAATAAGACCCGCACAAGTATTAAGTTTAGCAACGGGAGAAAAAGTTTCACGATAGTCAATCCCATATGTTTGTGTATACCCCTTCGCAACCTATCTTGCCTTGTACCTTTCGATGGACCCATCTCGCTTTATACTTTACTGAAAAAGACCCACTTACATCCCACGTCTTCTTACCCTTGGGCGGATTCACCAGCCTTCCAAGTCTCATTTTTCTCCAAAGCGACCATCTCCTCCTCCATTGCTTGAGCCCACAGGGATCTTTCGAGCATCATGTACTCCTTCCGGAATACGAACTGCAGAAACGTTTGATACAAACGCCTTTAATGGATCCGACAACCTTTTGATTGACACATAATTTAAATGGGATAGGCGAGATCTCTTCTCTTCGGCGTCCGGCGAATATCTATTTGGAGGTTTACCTCGATTGTGCCTATCGGGTAATTTATATCCCACGAAGTATTAGGCTCCTCAAAGACACAAGAAGGAATAAGAGAGCTTACCTCGGGAATATTCTCGGGAGTTGGGTCGGGTATTAGAGAAGAGGGAAGCTATTCTTCGTGATTCTCACTGAGTTCGTGGTGCCTCGGATGATGGATCCTCGGATGATGGATCCTCGGACGTTGGCTTCTCGCACAATACCATCTCAAATGATGGATTCTCGGACGATGGCTTCTCGACGATACCCCCTCGATGATAGATTCTCATATGATACCATCTCGAGATGATGGCTTCTCGAGCGATACCCCCTCGGACGATGGATTCTCGGATGATACCCCTTCGGATGATGGATCCTCGACGATGGCTTCTCGAGACGATACCATCTCGGATGATGGATTCTTAGACGATACCCCTTCGGATGATGGATTTTCCACTTCTCCGGAGAATATACTACCAGAAAATTCACACCAATTCGTCCTTTCTATCCGTGTCTCCCCCGAAAGGAAGAATTGGAGTCCGGGTAAAAAGATTCGGCTTCCACAAACGAGACATCCATAGTCACATAGGTTCGCCGTGTAGAAGGGTCGTAGCAACGATACCCTTTCGGTGGATGCCATACCCCAGAACAGGACATCGCCGTGCACAAGGATCAAGTTTTGTCCGTTGATTCTTCGGGATGTGAACAAATGCCACACACCCAAATACTCGAGGAGGAATAGTTAGGACGGAAGGTAAAGGTACATATGTAGATAAGGTCCGCAATGGTGTCTTGAAGTTCAACATTTTAGACGGCATCCGATTGAGAAGATGGACAACTGTAATGACAAAGATCTTCCCAAAATCTTTGAGGCACGTGTTTCTCAATCAACAAAGCTCGAGCTGTCTCAAGGATATGTCTATTCTTTCTCTCTGCAACACCATTCTCGCTGAGGTGTTTGTGCGCAAGATGACTCATGGATTAGACCATGTTGTTGAAAGTATTCCTTGAGATGTTCATTTATGTACTCCCCACCATTATCACTTCTTAAAACTTGGACCTTGCCACTAAATTGGGTTTGTAACAAAGTACGAAAATTTCTAAATACTTTGGTTACCTCATTCTTGTTCTTCATCAAGTAAAGCCATGTCATTCGAGTACAGTCATCAACAAATATCACAAACCACCTAAATCCGTATAAAAGTAATAGGAGATGGACCCCAAACGTCTCGAATGTATCAAAGAGAAAGGAACTTCACTTTTATTCAAACTTATGGGATATGAAACTCTATGACTCTTAGCTAATATGCAAGTTTGACATTGTAAGTCCGAATCCTTCACATTTAAAAAAAGATTAGGAAGTGACCGCTTCATATAGCCAAATGACGGATGTCCCAACCGTCGATGCAAAAGCCATATCTGTTTTTCCTCGCGATGGATATGCTTCGAGCATTATTTGCACTCCCAAAACTCAAGTCATCCATGTAGTACAGCCCCCTCTCTTAGTACCCCGCCCAATTATCTCCTTCGTGAGAATATCCTGAAATAAACGAAACGGGGATACATTATAACAAAGCACAATTCAAATCCTCGGTGACTTGCCCAATTGAAATTAATTTAGTTGATAACGAAGGGACAAGCAAAGTGTTAGGAAGAGAAAATGCAGGGGAAATTGCAACAACTCCAGCGCCGATCACTGGATAGGTGAATCCATTAGCATTCGAGATACTACCAACTCTTGGTTCCGAGGTACGAATAAAGTCATCGGGAGTAAAAGTCATATGATCCGTGGCTCCCGAATCAATGACCCACTGATTGCAATTGGCCCGAGTACAAGTAGCCAAAGCAATCCCATAGTTACCTTCCGTCATCACAAAGATGTGTATCCATCCGAGATAACTCGGGATTCTGCGGTCACTACGAAGCTTTCCCTTTCCTTCGCTTGCTTTCGAGCCTTCAGCTCCTTCCACCATTCATGATATCCGTGAAGTTTAAAGCACGTCTCCCTGGTATGTTTAGGATTGCCACAATTCGAGCAACCTCCCCCAGGAGAATTTTTCTCGACGTGATCCTTCTTGCACAATTCCAGGCTTACCTATCTCGCAACAACGGTTCTTGATTCGATTTGACATGCGTCTTCTTCCCGCAAGTTACCATGACCGCCGAATCATGGACAGTCCCACTATTTGTCGGCATTACGACTTGTCTCATGTCTTCTCGTCGATACGCGTATATGCTTGTTCAACCGTAGGAAACGGCTGTATCTGCAGGATATCCGCTTTAACCTTATCAAGGCGATCATGCAGCCCATCAAGGAATATGTATACTCGATCCTCTTGTACAGCCATATTGTATCGTTCAATGTCTTCGGGACACCGCATTGGATTCGAGCGGCGGAAGTCAATTTCTCTCCACAACCCTTGAAGGTTGTTGTAGTACGTCTCAATTGATCCTCCTCCTTGTCGCATCTAAGCAACACGCCTCTTCAAGTCATAAACTTGAGAAGCATCCGTTCCGTCAAAGAAGGTCGTTGCAATCGCATCCCAAACAGATTTCGCTGTTGGGAAACGAATAAAATTGCCAAGCAACGCCGGATCCATGGAGTTGATAAGCCATCCTTTCACGGTTGAATCTTCGGTCTTCCACCTCCGAAAGCCAGGATCTCGTAGGGAGTGGCCGAGGGAGGTCTCCATTGATATATCCCACTTGTCTTTGCCCGTAACGTACATCTCGACAACCTGAGACCATAATCCATAATTGGCTCCATCCAATTTAATTGAAATCCGAGATGAAGTCGAATCATTCTGTGGTGTTGGTGAGGGAGGAGGAGGAGTCCGGTTCCGAGTAAGAATCGAGTTAATCTAGTGGTCGATTCTCCAAAAACGTTTCAAGGGTCGAATTCCCCCTTGGTTTTGGGTGGGAATCAATGATTCGGTAGGGTCCTCGATCCGCCATGGATCCAAGGTCACTCGTAAGAAAGATGAAGAAGATCGGGTGCGAAACAACGTCGCGATAGAGAAAACGGTCTAACGTACGGTAGACCATTTTAACACGAGAGAGATGATTAACGTACGGTACCCCCAAGATAATCACGAAGGAAACTAATAATATTTCCTTATGTTAATCATACATAACGCGACAATTTATTATGGGATGTACCTTTCGTATCGATCATCTGAAATTTCTCGACATGAAATGATGAAAACTATTAGGGAAACACACGACGACGGCTACGACGACGACAATAACAGTACCATAAAGAAAAGATCAGTAAAAATTGGAAAAATGTGAATTTTAGACATGACTTTTCATAATTGAAATGGATAATGTGGAAATGTGAAACGACCTTGCACTTTTTTATAATAGTAGTGCATTTTCTTGTGTTTACAGCCTAATATCAACAAGCCAGATGGTGTGATTTTTCTAGTCAAATCACTGCACCAAGTACTTGCTCGAGAATAAATTCAAAACACTGCGATTATTTTCACGGCCTAGATCATAAGCTCCTCATATCACCTTTTAGTGAAAAAGGGTGATTTACGTCAGTAACATCGCCACACGAGATGAATTCCCGCATCGATACTGTCCGCGTATAAAAATAACTAAGAACAAAGACAAGTTGCTTCAGCCTTGCAACGTGGGTTGCGTGCACTTGCAAGTCACTAATTGAATTGGATTTCTTTTTTTATCGGAATAATTGGATTGGGAAGCGTGTAGGTTTTTGAAGATCATATAGATTATAGCCCCTTGTCAATTATTGCGAAGTGCTTGACTTGTGGGTAAGACTCGTCAAAGTCGATCAACGTGCGGAGACGCGCAACTCCTGGAAAAGCTCGCACAAGGGAAATTTGGGAAGGTGCGACACAGCTGTTATCGTCATCGTCTATGACGGGTCGAAAATCAAAGGATGCCCGAGCAACGAGCGCGTCCATCTTTTCCAGGTCCTTCTGAACACACTTATTTTTTGTGCTCAATTCATAAATCAAAGTGTACTAACAACATAAATAATGATCCCTAACTCTAGCTCATCGTACAATATTATCCTTAAACTTTTAATTAATTTAATATAATCCCTAAAATTTTAATTTATTTACCTTTTGCTATCAATAACTGTGAGAGGAGAGGAGGGTCAACTCGAGTCCACAACACCCGAGATCCTAAGGCCTCAACTCAAGACCACAAGGTCGGCCTCAAAACCCCATGCCTAAAATCAAGACCCTAGTGCCTACGCTTGGTACACCGAGGGCTTAGGACGGGATGGAGACTCAAAGGGTTGAGCACATGATAGTCAGACTCAGCTAGGGATTCTAGCTCGAGAAAATTGTCAAAAAAGTTTTAAACATTTTACACTTTTATCAATTTAGTCATAAATCTTTTAAGTTTATCAATTCAACCTTAAACATTTTCACCTTTTGCTAATTTAATCCTATTGGCTAAAAATTGCTGACGTGGACACCAAATGCTCTACGTGGCATTACCGACACTGAACATGGATAATTTTTTATATTTTTTTTAAAAAAATTAATTTTTTAATCTTTTTCTTTCCTTTTTTTCCTTTTTGGGTTCAAAATCCAGTGAGGAACGTGATGCCCTTGCGTGGGTTTTCGGCCTCTAAAGTCAAAAAAAAAAAAATAATAATAATAATAATAATTTTTAAAAAAAATTATTACAAATGTCCACATCAGTAATTCCAAATCAATATGACCGAATTGACAACAAAGAAAAGATTTAGGACTGAATCGACAAACTTAAAAGGTTTCTAACCGAATTGACAAACTTAAAAGGTTTCTAACCGAATTGACAAAAATGAGAAAGGTCTAGTACTTTTTTGACAATTTTCCCATTCCAGCTCCAAAGCCTGAGACCTAGGGGATGAGACTTTGGTGCCTATGCCTCAATAAGAAAACACGAGGCCTATAGGCATGTGGTTCTAAATCAAAGTGTTAAAACAGTCCAAACAACTAAAACTGAATACAATTACGTCCAACGTGATTACTAGGAATGAGATTTTGTCAATGGATTACTCCTCACTAAAACCAAATCGGCCTTAAAGTTCTCTTGAGGTCCACTTAGCATCAACAGGAAACAAATCAAAATAGGACATTTGTGTAGATACGAAATATATCAATTATAGGTACTCCTAGGTCCCGTAGGCAATATAACAGGACCTATCCCACTTTAAGCCGTAATTTTCATAAAACTTCTCGTAATTTTGGGTGAAATTATCATAAAGTTGGTAGCATTTGTAGGTAGTAAATTGAATTTATGAGTTGTAATTTTACCCATAATGGGCGTAACTTGCTCACACTTTGCAAATTTTTTTATGGGTCTTAATTTACTTCAAATAGTCATAGACAATGAAACTTAAAACAATAATTTTTATCATTTTTAAGAGCACATTTACCACTAAATAACCTTAGCAACCTAGTAAAAGAAATTGGGATTTAACTATCCAGTCTAGAAATGTTGTCAACAGAGATATCATCTTTCGATGTCTCCTACTATTCTCTGAATTATAATTATATCTAATTTTCGATGGAACAATAGATCAACAAAAGTCTTCAAGATTTATTATCTAGGTAACTTTCTCGCACTCTCTCTCTTCTTTAAAACGAAGCGGTTGTTTATTATATCTCATAAATTTTATCATTTCTCTCCATCTGTCATTTTTATTAGTAGCAAGAGTTGGTGTGCCGTGAAACGACGCTAACATAGCGACCACTAGAGTGCGGGGAAGCCATGCGTAGCGCAGATTGTGTGCTAGCTAATATTTTAATCAAAGACTCTGAACCCCAAACCCGCACCTCATGTGTATTTGTGACTATTTTGATGGATCATAATTACGATGCAATCTCATGATGGCCATGAATGGGGAGGTACCCGTAAAACGTTATTAATATGGTATGTTTCTATTTGCCTCAAATGTTACGGGATGAAATAGTACGGAAATGGGTCTATGCTTATGTAATACTAGTAATGCTCTTGTAATATTACATGCGAAAACTAATCAGGATCTTGTAAATAAGTCAATACAAAAGCACAGAAAAATAACGATGAATCATAAAAGATACCAGAAATTACGTGGTTCGCTCCGAATATCGATACTTATATCCGCGGGAAGAGCCAACAAAAATAATCCACTATAATTGGAGAACCGGAATTACAATGGCTCAATACGCTCGTATTTTTCGCACTTAAATTATACTCAAATCTGAAGTGTTTATAGATAAAATAACTCAATTGAATATAATAAACTCACTACATAAATCAATCGCGTTCAAGGCTCCTCCGCGCTATCAAGGGAACGTCACTGCGTGGGTCTCTTATTCCCTAACCAAACCCACTGACTGTCTTGTTCTTTAAATTATGAAAAGACAAAAATCAAACTATATTTTACTATATACTCTTTCTTCCCTTAAAAGTCCTTTTTACCCCCCCACAATAATCATATAATAATTAATAATGGGTCTTCCTCGTACGGCAGAAAGAAATCCCTCCACTGTGAAGTTATATTCTTGATCTTCTTGGATAGTTACGAAATCGCTCAGGATAAAAAACATATCTAATTTGGATAGGGTACGCCAAATTTTGAATAAATCAAAATTTTCCAACGAATGGATTCCATGATAAGGTTTGAACTCGAGACATAATTCAACAAATGCTATACTCAAGATGAGAATCTTCTAGATTGTTACACTAATTGATGAAGTGGTTATAGTATCTTTGCCTTCTGTCCAAGTTCCATCATTCCTTGTCTACACTTCTGGTGGATAAAAAAGTGGCTTGGGAGGTGTTTGTAGATCATCTGCTTCTCCGTCAAGCATTTTCAAGATTTTACGCATTGAAGGGCGATCGCTAGGATTCAATTTAATGCACCAAAAAGCAACTATCATGACCTTCTTCACTATTCTCCTACGCTTCTCACTAACTTCTTTCATTGGAATGTCCAATCCTTCACTAAATTGGTCATAAACCCATAAAGGAAAGTAAATTCAACTGGAACACTCTGCACTTGTGTCCACATTCTTCATCCAGCCATTTTCGTCTTCAATTTGCCGAATAAGAGATTAGAATAAGCACCATGAGTGAGCATAACTATGAGAGGTTACTTTGTGTTAGCTATCACCAAAACAGGGTGGAGGAGAACAACGAAATTACCTAGTCCGAAGACCTCCTCACCACCGAAGGCTTTGCATGTTTGCCATTTCCAAGTATATATTTATTGTCATATTCAATAGAATGAGGTGTTAGAAATTAAATGGGGACTTCTAATTTCTCCAAACATTGTCCGGAATATTTTTTGGTAATGCCCTGCCACCTTATGGCTAAGAGTAAGAGTTTAATTGGACTTCTAATTTCTCCAAGAACTACTTCTAAACACCCCAAGCGGAGAGCACAGGGGACAACCAGAATATCATTTTGGAATGCCCTGCCACCTTATGGTTAAGAGTAAGAGTTTAATCGGACTTCTAATTTCTCCAAGAACTACTTCTAAACCCCCGAGCGGAGAACACCGAGGACGGCGCTCAAATGGGTGGGGGAGAATGACACGTGATCTCATACCCGAGAAGAACCTTAAGACTTGATGTGTCTTGGATCTCTAGGATTTGCCTAGGGTTTTTCACCATTTTCTAGAATATTCCTAAGGACAGGCGAGACGGTGACTGTCCTGTGTTCTAGAACCTTCCTATTTATTGTCGGTGGTTAGATAGATAGGAAGATGCTATCTGAACCATTACATCAAATATAGATCAACGGTTGCAATTCGAGACCCTCTTCTATATAAAGGAGTGTCCTCCTCTTCATATGAAAGAGGATACTTTGTCTTTTCCCCAGTTGTGGTCGGAGAAGGTGTCGCCCACCTGCACATCCACCACGTCGCCCACATACACGTACACCAGTACACCACCACCAGAAAGGCCAACGGAACCTGAAGTTTGTCATGGAAGATGTGTGGCTAAGAGATGGAATTGTACGACTCGAGGCACTTCATCTTTTATTGCAATCACGAAAGAAATATCACTTTGAATAATTTCATAAATTTTTATGAATTACAATATTCTATTATAGTTTTAAATTTCAAATAATCTAGCCCTCAAACTAGTTAAAACAAACACCAAAACTTAAGTTTCCAAGGACTCGGAGTCCAAGTTTGAGTCAACTTCCAGCATAGTCAAACAGTGATTATTAATTGAATCTGATTTGATAAACCAAGGAAACAAACCTCGTTTTCCTGATTCAAATCACCCTCCATCTCACTCTCTCCTCTCTCTTTCTCTCTACAATCTCCTGCTCATAGCAAGAACTTCGTTTATGAAGACCCTGTGCTATCCAAAAGGAGGATCAAGATTCTTTTAGTTTCGTTTCCTTAAATCCTAAACTAGGTTCCAAGTTGTTGCCTCGTCAAGGGAAGTTTGAATATGTTGTTTTTGGTACAGGAGCTCTTTTGGGTCATCAACGTTTCGAGCAGCTTCTCTTGCATTCTGTGTTACAGTCAAGCTTCTTGGACATTGAATGATGTCGATCACATTGTTTTCTGTTTGAGCTGGTTTCACTGGGGCACTAAATGCCCCTTTTGCATGTCGGGGATTGTTTTGATATTGGTTTTTCTATAGACATAATTTCATATAGATCGCAAGCGCAATGCAATTTCGATAAATTTATGAACTTTCTGTTCTTGGGCTTTTGACTGATCTAGAACCCCAAAAGTCTAATTGACGTGTATTTATATTAGACATGAACATTTCATCCTCAATTACAATCTTGGCCGAGGATTTCAATGCATTGTCATGATTAAATCATATAGGGCATCATTATTGTACCTTGCAATGTAACAAGGTGATAGATTCCATATTGCACACACGTATAATTTCGCATGTGAGTGAACTATGACCATCAAGTACAGTGATGGATCAACGAACTGCTAATATGCGCACCTATAAACCATAGCCATTCAACAAACAAGTCAACAATGTGTCTTAGGTCTAAGGATTATTTACATAACACCAGAGCATGAGCAATTTGACATTGGCTATGATAAAAGCTTCCATTTGCTACTCGTTCAATGCATGTCATGTTTAGTGAACTTATCTAGTACAAGCTCCCGTGTTCTAGCTCGGATATCACAATATCTAATTACTGGTGAGTTGTCATTCCCTTAAATTTCATATATAACATGATCTATGCCTTCTCTTACGTACCAGTACACTACGTGGTGAGGTCACATTCTTCTTCTTTTTTATTAATTTTTATATTGAAGATGTACGTGGATCATATGTGATGAAGCGACTGGAGAGAGGGAGAGATTCGCATTTGGAATCAGAATTGGAAGACTACTTTCCCTTCTTTTTTTCTGTTATCGAAATTTTCCGCAATATGAAATATCAGCGCACATGATTATAAAATTAGTAAAGCAATCTAACAAAAATAGATAATACTAGCAAATCAATGAAGTTTGTGCTGGCATATGAACTCCTCAAAATTGGACTAATTTAGTACTTTTGTAAACTAAATTGATATGTCATGTACTTTTTTATGAAGCGATTGGCTTGTTCAGCAACAATGATGCATAATTATTAATGTTGCTCCTGACTCAGCAAAAATGGTGCCGAGTTGGCAAAAACTATGCCAACTCAGTGGTCTAATGCGCATTTTGAGGTGTCAAATAGGTGGGTCGAGTCAAGTTTAGGTTGATCGAATATGGTCCAACCAATATTGTCCCGTTGTGACCCATTTTGTATAATACAAATCTAACGACTCATACCCAATCTATATTACTAAAACACTACCATATTTAATTCAATTTTATGAATTTTATGAATTATTAAAAAATTTATATTACTAAAATATTGTGAACAATTCTTATAATTAAAAAATCAAAAATTAAAAAAAAAACTTATTTTTTCTTTTGTTTTTTTTTATTTTCGTATTTTCCTCTTCCTTTTGCTTTTATTTTTTATTTTTTATTTTCTTTTTCTTTTTTATTTTCCTTTCCCTTCTCTTTTTCTTTTCCTTTTTCTAAAATTTCAGCAAGAGTCGCAAGTCGACCCTTGCCGATCACGTGAGGGCTGCCTGACCCTCGCCTTGATTTGGCGAGGGTTTTACGGCACTCACCGTACTTGTCGAAAAAAATTAAAAAAAAAATTTTTATGACTAACTTAAGATAATTAGTTAACCCATTTATGACTCATTGAAAAATCATTTAAGGCCCATTAAGTTGTTAAGTGATCCACTTATGACCCAAAATTTGTTAAGCAATCTATTTATGACTCACACTCTTAAATATGGGTTAGAATATGGTTCTTGATTCATTTTGCCACCTCTATGCATGACAAAGAAAGATGACGTGGAAGCATTTCAAGGTGTGGAATGTATATTTGTTAATGTGGTATATCTTAAGATGGCAAAATGGCATCCTAAGTGTACAACTGGTGGCAATTTAAGGGGAGGAAATGACTACATCATCCCAACACCATTTATTCTTTGGGTTAATACCACAAAAAACTCCAAACTGGCATACATTCGACAAACTTACCACAAACTATTTTTTTTACCATAAAAAATCTTAAACTAGTTCACCTATAATAAATTTATCCCAAACTATTTTTTTGACCATAGTAAACCGTAAACCGATACACATATAATAGGTTTATCCTAAAATACTTTTTTACCGCAAAAAATCCAAACTAGTATACTTATGATAAATTTATCTAAAATTAAAAGAAAAAATTACAGCCAAAAAACCCAAATCGGTATACACGTGGCAAATTCATCCTTCATTAGTTTCTGTTAAATCGGATTAATATCACGAAAACCCCATACTGATACATCTATGATAAATAGATGATAAACCCCCCAAACTAGTACACTCGTTAATTGTCACGTGTCATCTAACACAACAATTTGATAGTAAAATTTAGAGAAAACTATCGAAGGGTAAATTTATCACAATTATTCCGGTTTGGAGTAAATTTGTCATGGGTATACCGGTTCGAGATTTTTTGTTGGTAAAAAAAAATAGTTTGGAGTAAATTTATCACAAATGTAGCAGTTTGAGATTTTTCTGGTACTAACCCTTATTCTTTTAATGAAAGTACAAGATGGAGTTGATTTGGAAGAGTTCTGTTACTTGATTTGAAAAAAAAAAAAAAAGTTCAGGCATTTGATTGGAAAATATGCAAAAGTTTAGGTATGGGTGTCACCATCCCAGAAATTAAATCAGATAAAATAATAGATTTCTTGAACTCAGCGAGCACTTTCCACATTGAAAATAGAATTGACCTAGCATAATTTCACATTTTCAGATACTTTCGTTGGGCTTTTTTGAACATAATGTACTAACTTTCATCTACACTCAGGCAAGTCAAACGTTTTTGTTGAATCTGTTGTCAAATAGCATGTTTTTTTTATTCCCAATTCAAGTGTGGAAAGTTCGGACGATAGATGCAAGTTGAATTAGCGGTGGGAAACTTTCGGATTGTATAGATAGCTGATGTCGCACCCAAAAAATCTTGTGAAAACTTTTGTGACATGCCATCGGAAGCCATGAAAGCTCAAATTGGATCCAAATGAAGTTATGTGAATATTGGTCCAATACTCATTTGCATTTCAAATGAATTTAAACTAGTAAAATACCCAAACCTAGATGTGGAAAAAATGAATCTAGAACCCATATTTGATGGTGTGGGTAATAAATAGGTTATCTTAAATTTAAAGACAAACTTCAATGTATTATCAATGGATTACTTAACAACTTAATGGATTTTAAATGAGTCATAAATGGATTACCTAATTAGGTTTTTCTGATTTTTATTTTTATTTTTTTAATTCTTTTATTTTTTATTTCTAATTTCTAATTTTATTTTCATTTTTTTTATTTTTATTTTTGAAAATCCAGCTAGGGTCGCCGGCCGACCATCTCCAGCCACAAGAGCCTTTCAAAATGCTAAATCTGAATATGTGACAAGTGAAAGCTGAAAAAGTTTTAAAAGACAATTAGCTAGACCTTAATCAAGTAATTAATATATCGTTTCAATCCACTAAGATTTGTTCGGAGAATTCGAATTAAATAAATCATCATTTATTATTACACATATAGAAATACCACAGCAGCATTTACATAACTACTTTATCTTGATGGGCATTTTCAAATAAAATGGGTTCTGCATTTTGTTTCACAGGTTTTGAACAAATATATCCTCTTCGACCAAAAAAAAAAAAAGAGGACACAATACATGGTCACTGTTCTTTTTTTTTAAGCTCTATAGTGCATGTAGCTTCCACATACGTGACATTTTCATCTATCATGGCGTATGCTCACCTTCTCGAACTATAGAAATTCGAAAATTCGACCCCATCAAGGCACGATGAAGCTTTCGATGTAAAATCGAGAATCGATAGAATTCACGCAATCCACGAATGCAACGACCTTGGATATCTTCGGACCTGACTTCATCGTGTATTTTCCACGTCTACACCGATCTGGGTCGTAGCTAAAGCAGCTACATGACAAAGAGCGGAGAGTAAGAGACAAGCGGTCGCCCTTTCGCGGCCCGACATCTATCAGCCTAATCGTGTTGTCGTTATCACTTATGTACCGTCCATAATACGTGCTCGAGTACAAATCCAGGACGGTGCAGTTATTTATGCAGGCTAGCTCATAGTTACGGTCGCCGCAGTTATTCTAGTTGCCCTCCAGTTGAAACGGGTAGCTTATGTTGACCTCGCCGCAGGGGGTGGTGCACTGATGCTAAAAGACCAGTGAAGAAGAAGGAGGAGGATGAGTTGATCTTTGGGCATATGTTATGCCATCGCAGAGAGAACGAATCAATCATGAAAATCTTAGTGTTTAGTGTTGAGATCTAGAAGAACGATAGACAGAGATGAGAGGAATAGTTGCAGTGGCTCTGTTTCTTGAATTAAAGATGAGAGAACGAAAAATCTCCCACTACAAAACTAATTGTGTGGAAGTGAGTGTTTTTTTTTTTTTTTTGTGGCGTGGCGACCACGCAGCCCTAGCCGGCCCTGTGGCTAGGGTTTGGATTAGTAGCTATAGATTAGAAGATCTAAATTCGAATCTCAAAACGAGGACGAAAAGAAATAAGTGAGTTCATTTTTGAATTATTAGAAATTTGATCCAATCACCGACGTTGATGTCCCGTCCGTCCTGTGTAGCATCACCGATATTAACGTGGATAATCTTATAATTTAAAAAATAATTTTTTTTTTCAGACAAAGACAAAGGAAGAGCGCCTTTTTCAAGAAATTTTCCTCTGTCTCCCCCTCCTCCATCCTAGATTTTCAGTTGCCACCAGCAAATCTGAGGGACTCTTCCTCTCCCCTCTCCTTAAATTGTTTTGTTTCTCTCTTCTTCTTTTTTTTCCTCACGTTTAGGAGCTTTTCTCTTTCGATTTTATCTAAATTTAAAAGTTTCTGTTTCCCGTTTACGAGAGATTTCTATCCCGATCTAGTCTAAATTTGAGATTTTTTGAGTTTATATTTTCGGAATTTCTCTTCTCTTGGGTTTCGTTGGTGAACAAGTTTAATTTTGAGGAAGATTATAGAAACTTCGTGAAGGTTTTGCTCTTAGTGGTGTCGGATCTATGCTCGTTCAAACTTTTTTACTCTGTTTGGTGATAATGTTGGGGACACCAAACATGGCGTACGCACCACCGAAAGGCAAAGCTCGTTGTGTGCTCAATACGAAGACGGAATCGGTGTAGAGAAGTTATAGGTAGGTTTTTTTGAGTGTGTGACCTTTCTGTTGATTTCTCTCTGTATTTCGATCGAGAAAGTAAATGAAATGTTATTTTGACCAAAAAAAATGATTTTTTTTAGTTATTTATTGTTTCATTTCTTTTTCCTCTTTTCTTTCCTTTTCTTATTGCGGCTGGCAAGGGCCCAACAAACCTCGAGCAAGCACTTGTTGGCTGCAAGCAAGGCGACTCTCGCCCAAATCTGGCAAGAGCTATTGTGGTCCAGCCCTCTCCAGCCTAGAAAAAGGAAAGAAATTAGAAAAGGAAAAAAAGGAGAAATTTAGAAGAATTCTAAACAATTGTCCAAGTTAGCGCTGGATGGATCGCTACGTTGTGTTTCTAGGTAAAAATTAATCGAATGACTACATTGACGAACCGCCAAAAGTAGGTTTACGACTTTTTTTGGTAAATTTTTTGAATAAAGTGATACGAAATTTAACAATAAAGCTTGGAAAAGATCGATGGAGAAAATTTAACACAATTGCACTTTTGTCGATACATGCAAGCCTTCAAAATTATTGTCCGAGTTCTCTCCCTTGTTTCTTTTTCCCCCTCTTTGCGTAAAAGAGATTTCTGGCACTGAAGTTGGAGACGGAGAGCTGTCTGGATTCGTTTTTGAGTCTGTCTGCTATAAAAGCTGGACCGAACCGAGAGTTCTCATCACGAACGAATCGAAAGAGTTGCTAGCAAGGACAAAAATCAGTTAATTCTTCCGACCCAAGTAAGAAAATCAAACAAATGCAAAACGGGCGATTAGTTCACAGCTCAAATCCTGCTGGGTAAACCGTGATTGGTAAAAACTTCCTGGTAGATATCGAAGTTGCATTCGCTTTTGACGATGGACATGAAAGCCTTGCTCAGTGAAAATTACATTTATCTGCTTTGTCTTTTTCCCTCCGCCTAGGCGTTTCGCTCTGAGTTATACATCGATGATTACAATGGCGCCGATGGGATTCATGGAAGAAATTGCTTTGGTCGCTGTCAAGAATATCCTCTGGTACGATCTGCTTCATGAAGTCAAATGCTTATTGAGCAATGAAGTGAACGTCCGGCGACGATATGCAGATGTTCCGTTCAATCTTCGTTGCGAATCACCTCGACCCCTTAGTGTCCGAGAAATCGCATCAGCTGATCGAAGAGCCTTTGAACTTCCAAAATGACCATGCAGAGAAGCGAGAAATGCCCGATGCATCCATGTTAAGAGAACGAGAGTTACTGTAATGATGCGATAGGTAGAGATATGTGGCTCTATCGCCATGGCAGAGAAGAACTAATGTCAATTCTGCGAGCTATTTCATTGACCACGTCTTGGCTGTTTCATACTTTATATTTGTTTGCATTTTGCTGAAGCAGAACAATTCTTATCCCTTGACTTGAATGCGTCAAAATCAGAAGGTATCGTTTTCCACCACAAAACGGAACAATAGAAACTGCCGATCTTATGATGCCATTAGCTTAACTGCCGGACAGGGACGTTGTCCGATCATGACGTCTTCTCAGATTAGGGAGGAGGAATATCACATTCCTTTGGGGGATGAATGGACCGCAAGATCGATCCGGAGAACCCATTTTCACACTCACGCAAAGACTACATATTGAAAAAAGATGTCCTTGTGCACAGCACAAGCACAAAGTGTAACTTTACTTAAATCAACTCAATATAGTTGCCACTATCACAGTGAGAGGATTGTTAACTCTTTTCTCGCCAAAATAGAGAGAGAGAGAGAGGGAGGGATGAGAAAGGCCGAGGGAAATGGGTTTTCTACCCCTTAGATCACCAGTTAAAGGGTTGAATCACAGACTAGGATAGATAAAAAGATTAGATGAGGAATGAGTTAGAGAAGTGACAAAGGCTGAGCAAAATGAGTCCTTCTGCAGTGAATGAGAACAGCTTTAAGAAGAGCTTAAACCCAAGATGCGTCTAGGTTGGTGAATCCCAGAGTAACAGAAAGAAACAGATCCCTCACGCATTTATAATATCGCCAGACGTACTTGGCTAGCTAGTCTTGGGCCCTCTTGTCCCAAAAAGTTAGGCTCAAAGGATGAGGCTTTCCCTCACGCTTATAAACAGACCACCGGCCCCTTTCACAACCGACGTGGGGCTAGCTGGACATGTACGATGTTTTGAGGGAAATTTATATCCCGAAGAATCTCAATGAACAGGGACTGACCTTTCTGGCATCCGTTGTTCTGGTACCGATTTTTTTAAGCCAGCACTTTTTGGTGTTTATGAACTATTCCTACAACAAAATTTGATTTAGCCTAGTGGAATAAAACTAAGAATTGCTTATTCGGACAATGTCTGCTTCTGTATGTTGTCTCTGTGGCAG
Organism: Rhodamnia rubescens; assembly: GCA_021437795.1. Lineage (NCBI taxonomy): Eukaryota > Viridiplantae > Streptophyta > Magnoliopsida > Myrtales > Myrtaceae > Rhodamnia > Rhodamnia rubescens. Next base: position 3,036,125 of record JAILYA010000028.1, on the reverse strand, counting down.
CAGGCTAGCAAACATCAACGGAAATGCTGAGAAGGATGACACTTCCCCGCCATTATTTTTACGAAAGCTCAAAGTATATGCTCCACATATTCCTGGCACAGCATAGTTTTCATAAATTATATATAATCTTCAAGTGACTGCGTCCATTCTCAACGCATCACCCAGTCCTCTCTGCACAGTGGAAAAGGAAAAATGGTGCAGACATCTACCCCGCCGGAACAGCCCATGCAGGTGGAAGGGGAGGAAACAGAAGTGCTGGAGGAAGTGAAGAAGAAGAGCGATCCAAAAGGCTTGCCATTTTATAAGCTTTTGAAGTATGCAGACTTGCTCGACTGGACTTTAATGGCTCTAGGGACAATAGGATCCGTTGTCCACGGGATGGCTCAACCTATTGGATATTTGTTGCTTGGCAAAGCACTAAATGCTTTCGGGAGTCATATCGACGACAAACAGGGCATGGTTAAAGCTCTGAAAAAGGTAGATGACGGCACTTCTCTTCAATTCCTAGCTTACTGTCAACCGATGGCTTTAGTTTTTCCTGGTGCACCTTTAAGTACCGACTTACTAACTATGGATGCTTCACAAAAAGAATGTCATTGGAGCTTTTCATACATGTTTTTTTCTTACTTTTTCAGGTTATTCCATATGTGTGGTACATGGCCTTCGCAACTTTCCCTGCTGGAATTCTAGGTTGGCTTCTTTAGGTTTTTTTGAGATGATGGAGATGCATATGTTTTTACTTAGTCCCTGGGCTCCTGTTTGTTGTTGACATGAACACTCGTTTCACACCTAATAACCATTTGAAAGTCACTGTTACTGAGCACCAGAAAAGCCCGTGAGAGTATTTCATATCCTTTTTTTCGGCTTTGATGAAGCTGTGTCAATCTCTAGATCAGAAAGGTATATATATATAAATAAAAGCAGGGGTGTCTTTAGATCAAATGTATATAAACCACTACAAGAGAGAAAACTTAAAAGTAGAGAAAGTACGCGGTAACGTGGCATTCACATTGCTTCCAATTTTCTGCAGAGATTGGATGCTGGATGTATGCGAGCGAAAGACAAACAGCACGAATCAGATTAGCATTCCTGAGATCGGTCCTCAGCCAGGAAATTGGAGCTTTCGATACTGAACTATCCAGTGGAAAAGTCATTGCCGGAATAAGTACTCACATGAGTGTAATACAGGATGCTATAGGAGAGAAGGTAGCCATCTCTCCCTCAAGTTCACTGCTTTTGAGCTTTACCGCGACGAAATTTGCCAATCACGCTAACATTAACTTGTTGCAAGCAGCTGGGGCACTTCCTTTCGTGCTTCGCCACTTTCTTTTCTGGAGCCTTGATTGCCTTCATTTGCAGTTGGGAAGTTTCACTGGTCACCTTGTTTGTAGTTCCCCTGATTCTACTGATTGGAGCCACCTACACCAAGAAAATGAATGCTATCTCAGCTGCTAAAATGGTTTGCCTATCCGAAGCTACTACAGTTGTGGAACAGGTGAAAAAACCTTTTTTGTTTGTTAATAATCTATGATCAGGCGAATTGTCAGAAAACTCATGGGTTATGGTTTGACAATGTACAGACCATATCTCATATAAAGACTGTCTTTGCATTTGTCGGAGAGGATCGCGCAATCAAGTCATTCTCAGAATGCATGGACAATCAGTCTGTTATGAGCAGAGGAGAGGCACTAATAAAGGGAGTTGGAACAGGAATGTTTCAGACTGTGACCAACTGCTCTTGGGCACTAATCATATGGATCGGAGCATTCGTGGTTACTGCCGGAAGATCGAGTGGAGGGAACGTCATAGCAGCAGTCATGAGCATCCTCTTTGGAGCTATGTAAGAAAAAAGTTTACCTTTCTTGTAGAGATTTTGGATGAGATTGTTTTGTCTTACGGCATATCAGAGAAGCAATGCAAATATTGTTGCATACCATTTTTAGCCTCAGAAGATATCAGATGCCTTCACGACTCTTCAGATCATGACGTGAAGAAGATCTAACTCTGATTATGGACTGTGGCTTCTTTTGCATTCCAGCTCAATCACTTATGCTGCATCAGACATGCAAGTATTTAACCAAGCAAAAGCAGCAGGAAATGAAGTTTTCAATGTGATCCAGAGGAAACCGATTATTAGAAACGCTTCCGGGGGGATAAAATTGAAGGAAATCGAGGGAAACATTGACATAAGGAGCATTCACTTCAATTACCCGTCCCGAGAAGATAAAGTGATTCTCCAAGGTTTTACGCTGTCGATTCCAGCAGGACGGACGGTGGCATTAGTTGGTAGCAGTGGGTGTGGGAAAAGCACAGTCATATCCCTGGTTGCAAGATTCTATGAACCATCAAAGGGTCTGAAACCTTTACCGGCACTAGTTATTTCATGGTTTCATGCTTCTATGACTCTTTGCGCACAAAGGTTGCTGAAGGTCAGGTAATATTGCATGTTTGTTTTCAGGGGTCATTCTCATAGATAACCAAAACATCAAGGATCTTGATTTGAAGTTCCTACGCCAAAATATTGGAGCAGTTTCCCAAGAACCATCACTGTTTGCTGGCACTATCAAGGACAACCTTAAAGTAGGAAACCTGGATGCAGATGACCAACAAATAGAGAATGCAGCAATCATGGCAAATGTACATAATTTCATTTCACAACTTCCAGATAAGTACTCGACAGAGGTAAGAATGCAATCTCCTAGCAACAGAAGTAAACAAAAGACGTCTCTCTTGAAACTTCTGAAGCTCTCATTGTGAAAAAACAAAGTATCCTGAGTTAAATTCTGGGGCCATAATGGTGTAGGTTGGGCACAGGGGCTTCCAGCTATCAGGAGGGCAAAAACAAAGAATTGCCATAGCCAGAGCCATTCTTAAGGATCCTCCGATACTTCTGCTCGACGAGGCTACAAGTGCTCTTGATACGGAATCAGAGAAGCTGGTTCAAGAGGCATTGGAGAAGGCCATGCAGGGAAGAACGGTGATCTTGATTGCGCACAGATTGTCGACCATTGTCAACGCGGATGAGATCGCCATCGTAGAGAATGGACAGGTTAAAGAGACGGGAACGCACAGCACCTTGTTGGACACCAGCAAATTTTACAACAGCTTATTCAACATGCAGAACATCAGTGTTCTCCGTGATGAAAGGTCGGCCTCCTCATAATAATTATTTCCTACTATTTGTGTATGACAATTATGTTGATGGAAAAAGCATGTCCTCACCGGCCCGTGTTTTTTGTCGAATGACAGAACTGACGTGTCTTCGAAAGATTCTGAAATTGACCAACCCTATGGCTCACCTCAAAGCAGAGTTTTCAGCAAAATGGGTTCACAGACAGAAGAAGGCCTCGGAGAAGATCCTGAGCAAGAGGAGAACAAGAAAAGATCGGAAGCGGTCCACTTCTTTAGAATCTGGTTCGGTTTAAGGAGGACGGAGCTTGTCAAGGCAGCCATCGGCTCCTTCGCGGCAGGTTTCTCTGGAATCTCAAAGCCTGTTTTCGGTTTCTTCATCATAACAATAGGTGTAGCATATTACCATAAAGATGCCAAGCGGGAAGTGGGATGGTACTCGATCGCTTTCTCTGCCATAGGGTTGGTATCACTAGTCTCTCACATCTTGCAGCATTACTACTTCGGTATGGTCGGCGAGAAGGCCATGACAAACCTTAGGAAAGCTGTCTTTGCAGGTAGCTGTCCCTCCTTTTTTCCTTAACACACTTCTCCATCCTTAAGAGCAGAGTCCTTTCCAGTTTAGTGCAGAAACTACTAGCCTCAAATTTGAGATTTGTATTGATTGTTCTAAAACCTTGCAGGTGTGCTGCGCAACGAATTCACTTGGTTTGAGAAACCCGAGAACAGTATTGGGACGGTCACTTCGCGAATCATCAACGATACATCCATGGTGAAAGTGATCATTTCCGATCGCATGTCTGTGATTGTGCAATGCATCTCCTCTATACTGATCGCTACGGTAGTTAGCTTGATTGTAAATTGGAGAATGGCTCTAGTAGCTTGGGCTGTGATGCCCTGCCACTTCATCGGCGGCCTCATTCAAGCCAAGTCGGCCAAAGGGTTTTCCGGCGATTCTGCAGAAGCACACCGCAACGTCATTTCCCTAACTTCCGAGTCGGCGACAAATATAAGAACCGTAGCATCTTTCTGCTATGAAGAGGAGATTCTGAGGAAAGCCGAGTTAGCGCTGGAAATCCCGAAGAAAGAAGGCAGGAGAAGAAGCATCAAGTATGGCATAATCCAAGGATTATCTCTTTGCTTATGGAACATTGCACATGCAGTTGCCCTGTGGTACACCACAGTCTTGGTTGACAAACGCCAAGCCTCGTTCGAAGACGGCATAAGATCATACCAGATTTTCTCTCTCACGGTACCTTCGATTACCGAGTTGTGGACCCTTATCCCCACCGTGATATCGGCCATGAACATACTCGCTCCCGCCTTCCAGACCCTCAACCGGAAAACCGAGATCGAACCGGACGTACCGGAAGATACACATCCTGGGAGGATCGAAGGAACTGCCGAGTTCCAGAACGTTGAGTTCAGCTATCCGTCTCGACCGGAAGTTACTGTCTTGAGGAAGTTCACGCTGAAAATCGAAGCCGGGATGAAGGTGGCTCTGGTCGGGCCGAGCGGAGCCGGGAAGTCCTCTATCCTGGCCCTTCTGCTGAGGTTCTATGATCCCATGGAAGGGAAGGTGCTAATTGATGGGAAGGACATTAAAGAATACAACTTGAGATGGCTGAGGACACAAATAGGGTATGTGCAGCAAGAGCCAATCCTATTTAGTTCCTCCATTAGAGACAACATCTGTTACGGAAACAGCGGGGCGACAGAAGCCGAAATAATCGAGGTGACGAGGCAAGCCAACATACACGAGTTCATAAGCGGCTTGCCGGACGGCTACGACTCTCTAGTCGGGGAGAAGGGCTGCCAGCTTTCTGGGGGACAGAAGCAGAGAATAGCCATAGCGAGAACGCTGCTGAAGAAGCCGGCGATATTGCTCCTGGACGAAGCGACAAGCGCCCTCGATTCCGAATCGGAAAGGAGCATCGTGAGCGCCCTGGAGGCTGCAAATGAGTCCGACAATGGCGGCCTCCTGTCCCGGACCACCGTGATCACGGTGGCGCACAGGCTCTCCACCATAGTGAAATCGGACAGCATCATAGTCATGGACAAGGGGGAGGTCGTGGAGATAGGTCCCCATTCGACCCTGGTAAAATCAACAAGCGGGGTATATTCCAGACTGTATCGGCTCCAGAGCCTCAAAGAATGATCGGGTACCTAGGCGTTAGCTCTATCGTGAGAATCGAGTCGAATCAAATTGAGAATTTCGGAATCATTGTAGAACTAGGAATGGTTTTCCTTCTATGTTCTCCATTCTAGAAAACTTAGCTCTAATAACACGCAGAAGGTGCACGCCCGACTCCGGATGTATTTCGTCGAGCGCCCCATTGGAAATTTTCATTCATAGCGAATGAAATTAACACCTGCTGTCTATTTCTGAGAAATTCCTGATAAGTGTGGATCAAGAACTGGGCAATAGAGTATGATCATCCAGCCAGGGCCGGTTAAGCCAGTCGAATCTATTCGCATCGTCCGAGCTTATGCGAAGTACAATCCAGACGCTATTACGTCGAAGCTTTCCGCTAATTCGCGAAGCTTTCTTCAGAGCGTTTCGTTACCTCATGCAAAACGTTCTTCTAACTCAATCGTTCCGCACGAACTGGACCGGGTTCGATTTAGTCCAGAAAGTGGCTAAACCAGCAATAAATCACTCATCGGGTCACGAAATGGTGCCGCCGAACAGAACTAACCCGAACCCACTCGACCGACCCGGATCGATCCCAAGCAATCATTGGTCGAGTCAAAGGCCAATCCCGGATGATCCCCTCTGTTACTGTTACCTCCTTTGTCTAGAGGGCTTGGTTCCGAACAGGTCGAGGAGAGAGAGAGAGAGAGAGAGAGAGGCGCGAGAGAAGTGACGTGGACAAGTGAGTGGTGGAGGAGACGGAGACAGAAGCAGAGTAGGTGGACCCCAATCCGAAACCAAGCCTCCATTGCTACTTGAAATTATCAACCGCCTTAGAATCCTTAGTTTTATTTATCAAAGCTACAATTTTTTTTTTTTTTTGCGTTAGATGAATTTTCATAGAGAAAAAGTAAGTTTCCCACTACTTACCATTCATTACAAGGCTCCATTTATTTTACGAAAAATATTGATTTTTCACAAAATATTTTCCAACAAGTCCTTTTCAAAAAGAAAATGACGATAATTTTTAGTATTTGGCTAAAATTTGAAAATTAATTAGAAAGTATTTTCTACTGTTTGGTATAAAGAATTCGATTTGATTTTCCCCCTTCATTAATTTCAATAAATCGAATTTCTAATTATTGTTATTATATTTTATTTCTATTTCATATTTTATTTTTATTTTTATTTATGTTTTCCTTTTTATAATACGAGCGATGGGCCTAAGCGAGAGGGCTCGGGCCTAAGCGAGGCCTCGAGCCTCGAGCCCGCGGGCATCGCCCTGGCTAGATCCGACAAGGCTCGATCGACGCGAGCTCGACCTTGCTCGAGGCTCGTCCTCTTTTGTGGCGGGCGACTGACAGAAGAAGAAACAAAGAAAAAACAAGGAAAAGAAAAAATATATATTTAAAAAAATTGTAATTTTTTTTAAAAATAATCAAAAAGAAAACCAATGCGAAAGAGTGAAGGAATGGAAGATTAGGGAAAATATTTTCCTCTTCTCAAAAGAGAAAAAAAATCACATTTTTTAATTTATTTTTTTTTTGAATGAAAAATATTTTTCTCGACTTGCTTATTTTTCTGTGAACCAAATATTGGAAAATCGGAAGAATGTTTAGGCGGGCGTCATGCTTATCTTGTACGACAACACTACAGATTGAGTGGTTCTTTTAGGTGGGCAGCTGGGACAGCACCACCTGCGGCCTGGTGACTTTCTCAGGCCCGCAGGATAAGAAAGAAGGTCCGGGTACCGAGATAGATAGATTCAACAGTGATTTCTTTCGCATAAGAAAGTCGCGGGACCTTAAGAATCGACCACCGATTCAATGAGCCCGTTCCTTTCATCCGAGTCGATCCGTCCGCCTCGCATGTCTCTGTTATCTCTAATCCCACCGACGGTCAAAAACATCTCGGAGGGGACGTTTTCGGGCAATCGGAAATCGGGCGGACCGTCGCATGCTTTCACGTCAAGAGAGAGAATTAGAAGATGGAAACGACCGAGCTAAGGGACGTAGGCTTTTATGGCCCCACGTGGCCCGAGCCAGCCACGCATCAGTTGGATTGGACCACTTTGAGGTCCGAGCCCGCACCCACTAACAGAACCCGACACCATTATTCGATCGGCCAGTGGATGGGTCCGCGTCCGCCCACTGTCTGAAAATTGTTCATTGCTAGATTCCGTTGTAACTTGGAATATGCTGGGAGAAGCGCAAAATCGCGTGGGTTAAAATTGAAAAAGCCGAAAGTCGTCGGGTTGGAAAAGTGGGCGATAGATTTTATGGGATGCCTATGCGGACTCCCGATCTGATTTAGCCAATCGTCCATTTTTCTTTGCTTTTGTTTTCGTTTTTATTTTTATTTCCTTTCTTTCGTTTCTCAATTGTGATTGCCGCCGACCCTTGCCTTCTGCAAGCGAGGTTTCGGTAAGGGCCTCTGCACTCTTATTGCCCACAGGCTAAGGTGTCGGGGCTTTCGCCGAGATTCAGAAGAGGGCCGCAACCGTCGCATGTTGGCTAGACCCTTGCTTGGATGAGGGCACAAAGACCCTCGCCCTCATCTAGCCATAGTTGTAAAAAGAATTAATAATAATAATAAGCGTTGTTAGCGATTTTCGATAAAAATTGATTGATTATATTAACAAATTATCAAAAAATTTATAATCTAATTAGTATAATTATAATAAATTTTAAAAAAAAATTTGGCAATTTTCTCCTATTCATTTGGCCCTGAAGAAAAGAGGAATATCTTTACGAAGCTTCACTTGCAAAAAGGTAGCGGGGTCGCTTGGATTCCAAGCAATCCCTCGTGATCGCGCCGAGCAAATGCCGTCGCATTAGCTTAAGTCAAACGATGACATAAATCCGGCGTGGCAAATTGGCATCGCGTTTCGAAGCTAGTCTCTTCACGAATCAGTCTCTCTGCCTCCCCGTGTCCGTCTTTGATCGTTGTAATTTCGTTATGGATGACTTGACAAGATGAACGGAGGAGCCTAGAAATCCAAAGCGTAGCGACAAAAACGCCTCAAGCCACCTTCGTGAAGCTTCCGATCTTGTCCAGATTTGAAAATGTCAAAAAAATGAATTAAAATTATTAAGTTTATTCAGTCTTATCAGAAAAACCTGCCGAAAAAAGAAAACGGCAATCGAGAAAAATTCAACGCCGGCAGATTCATTGAACGTGGACATTCCCACGCACACCGGACATCCCGAGACTCTTTTTATATAAACCGCCGTTCTCGGAGCCTTCTCGTTGCCCCCCAACCACCAAAATCTCTCTCCCTCTCTCTCTCACTCGCGCCGAGGTCCAACAATCTCGGGTCGCCTATGGCTCCAGCCGTGGCCGCCACAGCGCCGGAGAAGGTGCTGATGATGAGGAACGAGGAGCTGGAGCGGGAGCTGAGGGAGAGCCGGGAGAGGGAGGAGAGGGCGCGGGACGAGCTGCGGAGGACGGCGGAGCGGCTGAGGGTGGCGGAGGAGGCGGAGGAGCGGCTCTGCTCGCAGCTCGGGGAGCTGGAGGCCGAGGCCGTGGTGGAGGCGCGCGAGTACCGGGCGCGGGTGGTGCTCCTGATGGAGCAGCTGTCGCAGGTCCACCGGCTCCTCCAGGCCGCCGCCATCTCTCCCCCCGCCGGCAAAGATCAAGCCTGCGCTTGAAAAAAAAAAATGAATATAGTGAAAATATTTCTTCTGTCCATTTTTTTTTGTCCAGTTGTTTTTTTCCCCTGCTTTCCGGTTCCTCGGTAGCCGGAGTGGCTTCTTGCTTTTCCGGTCGGGTTTGGGATCGTTAGACAAGGAGGAAGAGGAGGAGATCTTAGTGTCTGTTCGTAGTTTGATGGGATTTCGCCCTTCTCCATGGAATCTTTCATCTTCTTGTTGGGTCATTTTTTGAAGATTTGTACAAAAGATTTAACCTAGTTATGATTGAATGCGGTGCAAGTTCTCTTTTCTGTTTTTGTCTACTTCTTTTTTCAACTTTGGTAAGTTTTCCAGTTCTGCATTCTTTTTTTTCTTCTTTTTTTATCGGCACGTGAGAATAACTCGAGAAGAAATCACTTTTTCTTGAGCGCGATTAATAGTAAGAATTTATCGTAGCGAAATCATGTGGGCCGCTCTTCCTAGGTGACTTCCCGCCCCGATCACGGTCCGCATCGACCGATCGAATACAATAGATCATGAGGACCGATCGGATCGACAGGGAGCCGATCGGTCTAGACGTAAATCATGCCGACCTCTCACGATCAAACGAACAATCTTCCTCTCCCTTTCTTCTCCCAAGAAATGAAAGAGAAGAAGGTGAGTCTATAAGCTAAAAAGATTTTATTGGCGAGATTTACACGCATCTCATTAGGTCCTGAAAATCCCATAAGCGGGGAACATAAAACCGGGCACGCAACATCGCCACGTCGATTATTAACCCCGAACGAGAATTGTTTTCACATGACCCACGTTCTTACCACAAAACCGCAAAGGGAAAAGCGGGGCAACGTGTAGCTTTCCCACACTTACTCTTTTCCATGGAAAAAACGACGCCCAAGTTGTTTCCCAATCAGAATTCGAGGATAAACAATTTGGTCCCGGGCCAAAAAAAATAAAAATGTCCTGCTATACCAAAAATATAATGCGAGGAGAAGGACTTTTTCTTTAAGGAGAGCGATTGTTCCTATTGTGTTGCCTCTATTATTATTCATGCTACAGTATATGGAAAAGCATCTGAACGGCGGAAAATAAAGCGTCAAGAACCGGATTCGATTCTTGCTCGATACGACCAGCCTTTAGCAACAAAGCCCCGATTACAATAATTTCTCACGAAATCCCCACTTTTCGTGCCATTTAGCCTCCAACGGGTTAATAAGAGGAATGAAAAAAAAAATAAAAAAAGCCTCAAAGGGCCGCTCGGCATTCATAGCAAGAGCCTAGATTCTTATTCGTCTTCCGTCAAGAGGCATTTTGATCTTTATTTTTTTTTTTTTTTGCCCTTTTTCTTTTTTTTTTTTTTTTTCTTTTTTTTTCCTCCCTTTTCGCCAATGGTTGATCTCAGGCGATGGCTAGCCACCGGAGAGGGCTAGGCAAGGGCCATGGCCCTCGCCGGCCGGAACAAAGAACAAATAGAACTGGGAAAAGACAAAAAAAAAAAAAGGAAAACAAATCCAAAAATTAAGGAGGTAAGTTTGTTTCCGGTCAAACACCTAGGAGATAAGCTGTTGCTCGCGAGGTAACCATCGACAGAAAATTGATTCATTAGACGGATCTACACGTATTGAGGTCCCATAACGGCGAAATCAAAGCAATGCGCATTTTGTCAATGGCAGTTGCTTCATCACGACGGTGATGCACCTTTCACAATCGGGTGCAAAAAGCAAGAAAGATTTGGACCTTTCCATTTGGTACGACCAACAATTTCCTAATCAGAAAGATGGAGAAAAACAAGGAGATATCGACGGTCCGAGCCCCCTCTTCGAAAAGTGAATGGTGCGAATTGCCGTTTATTGGGTAGCCTCGCGACCTTGGGCGATGGTCGACGTCCTCTCGTCTCGCATACAATAAAATTAGGTTTTTGAAAAGAAAGACAAGTCAATTTGATAACATAACCTCGATGGCCGATGCCTAATGGTAGGAGCTAGAATTCCATAAAGTCAAGCTCACAGATGCTGATATCGCTTTCCGAAATAATGCATATATTCAGCTGGGAGCAAATGAGTTCTAGACCTCCTACACCCTCGAATCTTTGGATCATCGAACATGAGCAGCGTTGAATCATTGTTGTTCAAATCAAACATTTTGAAATGGATGTGGATGTAATATTTGGAAAGATCGGTTAAGTTGATCGCCCCTGATAACTCTTTGGTGCCCAAATGGCAAAGGCAACCCAAAGAATGAGAAAGAAAAAAAGGAAATTAAGGGAAGAGAGAGAGAGTCTCGTCACCTTGTTGAATATTTTTGGTCTTCTGAGACAAGATTGCAAGGCGGCAAGCGTGTTGAATTCTCAATTTCTCATTGGTTCGCACGTTGCAATTTTCCTAATCTCGTACAAGCACGGATCACGTCCAAAGATCTCATTGGCTGCTTTTAACGCAGCTTAATATTTTCTCCCGAGGAAAAGGTTGTTGAAAAGAGAAATTCTGAAAAATCCGAAATGTGGACCTCCTATTGACACGTGTCGATCAATGAGTGACCTGGTTGAGAGATGGGTTGGTGCTCTGGGTGCACCTAATATTTCCTCTCAGTTCTGAAGTTATGACATTGTCTTCTAGAGAGAAAGGAGCAGGTTGACCCTACAATTCTGGATTTTGAGTTTTATTTTTCCTGTTAAAAGTGTCAAATATTTAGTCTTAACACAAAAAATTCCAAAAACAACTAAACAACCAACCCTCAAAATGACCTAGATATTTCAGCAATTTTGATAAATTAGGGTATTATTTCCAACTTGAGGAAAACTGGAATGTGGCCTAAAGCCCTTCAAGAAAGCACCAAAGTAGAATAAGCTCTAATCGCGCAACGAAATCACATGTTGTAGCCCTCGAACTATAGTGTGAACCTTCAATCAAAGTGAAATTTCAGGATTGTGAATACTTAATTCAACATTTTTGTATATTGGCATCCTAAATATGTTTTTTTTTTTTGCTTTATGACACAAAAAATATGAGATTACTATAGCATCGCTTTAGAATTTTCAATAGGCGCAGGGGAATTTCCCAAAGCTTCAAGGAAACGCGTCTCCCTAAGAATACCATTTCGATGCCTCTCGAGCAAAAAGCAAAACATTTCGACATTGACTGTTGACAAAAAGATGGCTGGAATTTTCTTTTCCCCGTCAGCTTGGGCCAAACTACAAGCTTTCATGGTAGCCATCGCAGCAAACAGTAAAACATGGGTTTTGGCATTACAGTGGGCTTCATATTAAAGATGCTTCGAAGCCTAGAAAAATAACCTACATGACTACTTTCTACCTTAGTCGTACGGACTAAGAAGAAATGAGCTCACCAAAAGTTACCAATATGATGGCCAAAACAAGAAAAGAGCTTAATCCAGAGAGATATGGAACGAAACCATTCTTCAGCCATTTTGAGTGTGTAAACGAGACGATGGAAAGCTTTGGCCTCCGCCGAAGAAGCTTGTGATTAGATAGAAACCAAATGCTTGACGCCCTGATGTCTAACAACTCTTTGAGGCAGAAAGTAATCTCAAGAGAACTAGCTCTAGGCATCACTGTTCCACTTCTAATGAGACACAGCTTTCAACCAAGAAGCCTCCGATGCCAGCATGGGCTTCCATTTCTCAAAGTTCACCTAGTTTATACCCTTACTGTCCAACTAAATTATCAAAAAGGATCCGAGAAGTACTAGACCCCGTTCAGATCACCCAAATGTAGGTTCCTTCCCCACTAAAGGTACCACCATCAAAGTTCATAGCCCTCAACCACGGCTTGATTATACAACACCACTGAAGAAAAGTAGATGGTGCAGGGTAAAAATGAATTAAGTCCCTCTTACTTTAGAATCTTTCAAAATGCCAACCAGTTTGGTGGCAAATGTGATCTACAGCTTCCTTGCACCTTTCAGCTCAGGATCTCTGTACCACAAAATACATCTAAATCAATTGGTTGATAGATAAAATAGTCGGTCATACTATGCATTTATGTTGATTCAGACCTCTGAATGTGATCGAGAATGAGAAGCCTCGGTCCTGGAGGAATGTTCACATCTCTTAGAGCACTGCAATATACAATAAAGATCAATAAAATGCTAAATACCGCCAACATCAAAATAAAAGCATTCAATCTTAATATGCATCACAATATGATCCTCAATTGAATGCAGCAAACGAAATTAGAGAAAATAAGAAACAACTTGCCTATCAGTGAGTAGAGGCAATGTCATATCTGTTAGAAGGCCTTTCTTAAAGTTTTTCTCATAATTCTGAAGACCAAGGCTCGTCAGCATGCCTCTTGTTCGCGAGTAGTAGATATCTTCGACAGGAGGCTGAGAGAATTTCTGCCCTAGCTGCACAAGCCACAGAAATTTGGTCTGTCAAACTCGCACCTCCAAATGTTTTTAGATCCGTCAAAATGACTCATTAATCATCATCACACGGCCAAAACACAAAATTTCATGAGGCTATTCCAAATAATACATAGGCTGACATATCCACACAAAGGGACACCCTCAGGATATCCATATGGACTAACATTAAGCTTGTAAAGATGCAATGAATTGTCATGATCCATACATAGAGTAACGATGCTGCTATACAGATTCAGGTTCTAAATATTGGATCTTCACCTTGAAAAGTCCACCCTGAACAAGTGCAAAGAAAAGCCCTGAAGTAACTGCATTTGCCGCCTGATTTGGGCCACCCATGCCGCTGACCAAAGAGAACATGGCCCCAGAACCAAAAGCTGCTACCACACTGCAGTGACAATATGACAGTTCGAGTAAGAGCAAAGAGAAAATCACAAACACACGAAATCCAGCTATTTATGATCAATAACGTCCAACGTAAGACAAAAGCTGTGATCCTGAATAATACTTTCGAATCTCTTAAGGCAACACAAAACCAGCTTTTAGGGTTTACTTCATCAAGTTCTATGATAAGCACAAATCATTTAAACAGAACCCAAAAGCACCTTAGGTTGCAGCTGCATTCTTCAAATACTTTATACTACACTAAATTCACAGAGGAGAAAATTTTAACTAGCTAAGTACCTCGACATATAATCCACTATTAGATATTTGAACTAGCTAACTTGCAAGACAAGGACCGTGCCTGTATCTGTGAGAAGGGGGAAGTTGACCCCACTGAAATTATTGATTTTTCCTACAGCCTGTATAGATTCTGTAGTTAGGCACCAATTTGATGCTACTATGAGTTTTGACTCCCAACACCATTAAACACCAGAAATCCAACCTAAGTAGAGTTTGAACAGCTCAAATTACAACATAAAGGAGTGGAATTGAATGTACCCATCACAATTTTCCTGTCTTGCACTAAGAAGATACAATGTTTGCAACTGTACTAGAATAATATACGTGATGTAAATGCAGACTAGCTGAGCTACTTGGATTCAACTTCCATATCCTCACTACTTGAGCTTGACTCGATTGTTCATGAGTTCAACAAGCTTAATTATTAAATTGAATCAAGGTCCAGCTTAGTAATACTTCATCAAATAGGCTTGCAAGCCAAATTAGTGTCTCTGCCTTTTATAACTCACCACTCAGGGTTCCCCAATTGTTTTTTTTTTTTTTTTGGGGGGGGGCGATTAATCGTCTAACTTTTTTTGTACCGTGAGATGGAAATGATAGGAGAGAACGCAAATAAAAAATCACCTGGACTGGACATCTTCCTTCCCCCTCAACCTCTTCATGACACAAGAAATGCCAGCATTGACACCAGTCATGACAGCGAAATTGCGAGCTTGTATCAAGGGACCCCCAGATAGAGCCTGTAGAAAAGAAAACCCATTGGTTACGTCCCATTGTTCTCTGTCCTTCCAGACAAAATAGAGCAACTCAAGAGTTCAACCGACTCAATAGACCCTTCGTTCACTGGCAACATTGAATCTGACGACAAAACTCACAGCAGTCAACATTCGATAAAGGGCGAAAATCGCATTATCAACCTTTGATTTTGTAACTTAGTTCAGCATAGACCGCATTTTCTCCTGCATGACATATGGCAAGCATCGCCTCTCATTTTCTCACCAGTGTCATCAATCGCCACAGAACTCATCATACCATCAATATTACAAACATAAGGCTCTTAAGTCTTAAGCAAAATTCCAAAATTCAATCACACTAAAAGCTACAACAAAGACTTCCCCGAGCTACACATCAATGCCATACTAGAGAACTTGGGGCGAGCAACCAAAACATGGCTCGAGGATTTGACACAACCTAATCAGAGAAGGGACAACAAATCAAGAGGGAAATTGAAGGAAAAAAAAAAACCTAACTGACCTGAGCTTGCTTGAGCGAGGCCATGGCTTGGGGGTTGAGGTTGGCACCAGGGGGAGGGCCGAGGGAGGCGGAGACGTCGTTGGTGAGGGTGCCCATGATGGCGCCGATGGCGGCGCCCTGGGCGGAGCTGGTGGCGGTGACGACGGCGGCCTCGACGGGGAGGGACTGCTTGGAGAGCCAGTCCTTGAAGCCGGCCTCGATCTCCTTGTAGCGAGACTGGAGCTGCTCGATGGGGTTGTTAGGGGGCAAGAGCTTGGAGACGATGACCCCGCGCTTGCCTTGCTCCTCCATTTCTCGAAGTCTTTCGGCGACGGAGGAGGGTGATTTCCGGCGTTGGTGTTGGCGGAGGAAGGCGGCGGAGGCTGCGGGCGGTTTAGCGGGGGTGTGGAACTGTGGATAGGCAGCGACAAGGAGAAGCTCGGCGCATTTTGTAATTTCCGCTCCAACTGCTGGCCTTCGTACCCACACGATACGCGTGATTCTCTTCCCAAACATTTTATAAATATTTCACGGAATTTCTATCATGGTTTTTGTTCATGCCCTTAAACATCTAAATGAAAATTTGTAAATGCACGGCCTCTCTCGTATTATCTGCATTAATAAAGTGCAACCAGAATAAAATTAATTCTTAATTAAATCAGATTAACGAGTGCCTCAGTGCCCAATTTAGTATTTAGTCCAGTCTCCAAATGGTTTTCTATTCCCTTGTTGAGTCTCTAGAGCCTAAACCACGAATTTTTCGGATAAAACACGAATAAAAAACTAACGTGCCGATAAACGTTGGCAGCAACTAGAAGGGAGGCAAGGGTTGTGATCGTGACGGTCGCTCCCCTCATCGCCGGCCCATCATGTGTTGGTGAGGGTGGCAAGCCTTGTCAAGATCACGGCCCCTCGAGCCTAGTGTGGGCTGTTTGAGCGTAATCAAATTCTTCTAGGTTATCAATGGCCGTTGGCCGACCCACCTCTCTCTCTCTCTCTCTCTTCAATTTTTCTCATCACGTTTCCATTCTATGTCAACCGACTAATTTTGTAAGTAATTATATTACAATTCACATGGCATTTTGAAACCAAACTATTCGTTTGGTTACAATACAAAATTTTTAAGATAAACAACTTTGCTTTCGATATCTTTTTGAGCGACACATGACGTGGATGCACCATTTGTCATATCTTTCGATTAGATTTAATAATGCTTATTGTCCGGATAATTTTTTCACTTATGTTGTTTTGCTTCCTCTAAATTTTTTGTCACGAAAATCAGTTTTGACTTTTTCTGAACCTGAAACCCTAGAAATTTTCATGTCGTGGGTTCACATATAAGTTTTGTTAAAGATTTTCCCAAAATTTGGTATTTTGAATTTTGGGGCGGAAATGCCTTTAGTTTTAAAAAGGACAAGCAAGCAGGTCATCATTGGGCCTAAAATGGTCTCGGGCGCTTTCTCTATTTCCTCCTCTCTTCTTGTTTAGGAGCGTGTTTGGTTCGGTGGAGAGGATTATAACCCGAGTAAAAGAAGGACGCAGTTGTTCCCCCAACCAAACAAGCCCCAAGCCAAAACCTGATTGATTCCGTCTTTCCCCTCCCCAAACTCCCGCGCTCTCCCTCTCTCGCGGGAATCTCCACTCTCCTCACACAAATCCAGTCGCTCCTCCTTCCCGCACTTCGGCTGCATCTTCCTCGTCTAACTCGCTTCTCTGTTCCCTTGGCTTCCTTGAATTGCTCTCGGTAAGCGGAGTTCCACCTGGTGTAATGGGATTATTTAGGGCTTCTGAAGTGCGTTTCTGATGGATATCGTTTCTTGCTAGTCGAGCTTGTTCTTCTCTCGGCGCTTGATAAGAACTTGGGGACATGTATTCTCGCTCTCTCTAGCCAGTTTCAAGCTGATTTTGTGGGATTGAATCGGTTGATTGTCGACCGAAACGGCTAATCGCACTAGCGCCTTCCGAGATTTTAGCGGAATTGCTCGGCGTCCTTTATTTTCTGAAGTCTGTATTAGGGCATCTGTTGCTTTAAAGTTTGTGCATGCATATTCATCCCGTTACGGGTGCATTTTTAAATCAATGGTTTCCATGTGCATACTTTGAGAAGTAGGGGATGCTCGTGGCGTTTTCATTGAATATAGGCTGTATTCTTGCGACTTAGCCTCATTGATCTTTTGGAATTAGATAATGTTAGCAATTTTGGTTCGAAGTTTGGAAGATCCCCTCCTTATATTGAATTTCCATGCAGAAGTGTGTCAGCTCATCTCTTGCATGACCTGTTTGTATATATGTCTCTGAGAGTCGCTAGGTCTTTTCAACATGACTAGTAGATGTCATGTGAATGTGGACATGTCTATTTGTTGTGTGTGAGCGCATGTGCGTGCTGATCATTTTCAGGATTGATAAGTCTGCTTTTGTTGTATTGTAATTCTCTTGGAGGGGAATGAGTTTTCTTCAATGTTGAATTAGGTTGATTGTTTGATTAGAGAGCCTAGCATCGGCTTCCAGGAGCTCGATGTCCAGATGAGCGGCTCAAGGGAAGATTCACCCGACTGGCTCCGTGCTTTCAAGGTGCCTTGTAGGAATTAATGCAATATTATTTTCATAAGAATTTTGTGGTTCTCTGTCATGTTAGTTTCAATTTTTCATCTTAACCAAATGTTGTATTCACTTTACGTTAGTCAAGAGTTTAAGAGTGTTACGGAATCACTTATTCGCTTCTCCTTTTTCTTTAAGTCAAAGTGATTTGTGCCTTGGCAATCTTCTGTCACCCTAAAACATCACATCTGAAACTTTGTTTCATTTTTGTTGACCAAAGTTGTATTATGTTTTGAGGGATTTCCTCAATTTGAATTTTACCATTTTGGTGTGGCAAGATGGAATTATTAGACCTTTGTTGTGCATGTAACTTTCTCAATGATATTATTAGACTTATTTCTGCTTGTCTAAACTGTATGCTTATAATTAGGATGTTCTTTGCTTCACAGGCGCCTACAAATTCAACTGTCACACTGTCCTCTGATTCTGATTATTCTCAAAATGACAGTCCAAAAGAGGAGGATAATGTAGATAGTGATAAACTGCCTTTACGTAAGTTCATTGAAGTCTCAAGTAAGAGCAAATCTCCAGATTTAGCTGTTAAAGAGATTGGTGCACATTCGGCCGAGAAGATTCTAAAAGAGGAGTCTCCTAAACAAATACTTGGAGTAGAGGATCCAGGATTCTCAAAACGTAGGAAATCAAATTATCGGAAGAAAAGTGAAGGTATTGTGGAGTAAGACATGATTATTCAAAGGTTGCTATGGAAATTATTGAATTATGGATAGCAAGCCAATAATTTGTGGTTCTATTTGTCCCTTAAAAAGAAATCTAAATTTTGTCAACAGCACTTGTATCCAATTTTTATGGCTGACGGCTTCTTTTTTGCAATACAGGAGATCAGAGGCTTGGGAAGGTTAGGGATAAAGTATCAGCTAAAAAGCAGGTAAGAAGCATTCACATATAAATCTTCAGTGATACTTGCTCTGATCTTAGTATCAATTAACGGAATTGTTAGGAGATAAATGCATCTTTTTCAGCTGAAAAATTTCCAAGTTAAATGAGAAATAGTAGAGCTTGGAGTGTTGAGAATGGTATCTCTGACAATTAATAATAAAGAAAATTCTTTTCCAGGAGTGCCCTGAAGGTATTTATGAATTCTGTGGCATTTAATGTTAGCACATGAGAGATGGAACCTGTTGGATGGAATTTTTTACTGAAAAAATTGCATATTACTAAAATATACTCTAGAAAGGGAAAAAAGAAAAAAAAGGAACCCACCCACGAGACCAAGAACACCACGGAAGAAGCTTAAAAAAAATATGTCCCACTCATTATGCTTATAATAAATAACAATGTAAGTAAAACTTATGCCGACATGGTAAGAACACTACTGGTACTTTGAAAAGGTTTTTTTGTTGTTGTTTTTGGAGGGGGGGTGTGGAAGTAAAGTCCTAGGCAGATTCAGTTAACTTGGCCCAATCATGTTTGCTGAGGTGTTTGTGCTGAACCATTACAAATTTATGCTCTATTCTTTGGCTGAAGTGAGTTAGTCTTTTCTAGCAAATTCTTACTTGAACCAATTTCGTGTTGCTTATAAGCTCACATTTCGGTTGAGTAGGCACCAAATCATTCAATTTGGACATTGTCATCAGATTCGGAGTCATCTCCTGCCAATCACATAAAAAAAGAAGCCATTGCAAATCATGAAGAACTTCCTGAGCTAAAAGCATCTAGATTAGAAGAGGAAGAACAGGGAAAAGATGCATCTCTTATTGATGCTAATGCAAAGTCTCCATCGAGAAAGGCCTTAAAAGGAAAAGGTTTGAGGAAACAGCTGAAGTTGGAGGACCCACTGGATATTGAGAGTAAAACAGGTAACCTGTAACATGAAAATGTATAAACGTGGAAGGGAGCTATGAAAAGCTTTAGGTAGCATTATGAATCTACCTCTCTTTCTATTTTACTCTTGCATGTAGATGGCTTGGACAATATATGCAAATTTAAAATTTGTGCAGGGGATGGAAGAGATGTTGAAGTTGCAGAGGAAGAAACATCTGAGAAGCACAGAGAACTGCATGTGAGAAGGCTTCCTGACACTTACATTGATTTTCTGTCTAGTCTTGGATCAATTCATTGACTTGCTAGTTACCTTTTTTCAGGTGGCCTCTTCAAGATTGCCTTTGGTGCTTCCAGAGAAGGTTCAACGTTGCAAGGTGGAGGACAAAATTTTGTGTTTATCAACTTTGTCTCGTCTTTCAGTCTGGGAATATATATTGTACGGTAGTCCCGGACTAAAACAATGTAAAGCAGTGTAAAATCCTCTTTGAGATTAAATCCACTTCAAGAACATCTCTCAGTTTGGATTTGGTAGAAAACTATAATGCAGAGTTTTTCATGGAGGAATGGGATGAGAACAGTATCTACCCACTTCTGGTCCATTGTTCTTTTCTTTGGTTTAGTTTCTTGTTATTTGATTAAGTAAAATCAACCAACTTATGCGTTCAAGTCACCTCCCACTTCTCAAATCTTGTGCATAATTTAGCACAGTGATGTGTGTTGTGTCCTCTGCCATCGTTTTTGGCCAAGAATTACATGAGGTCCCATTCTTTCCTCTGACATCACTTGGAATGGTTCTATTTTTAGGGTACATATTACAGGAAATAGAACAGACTAAATTGAGAAAAAGACCTTTTTGGCCGGTGCAGGCGCTTGTTGAATGTGAAGGGGATTCCATAGATTTGAGTGGTGATATGGGCTCCGTGGGTCGAGTAGTAATTTCAGATACTCCATCTGGAAATCACGACATGTTCTTAGATTTGAAAGGTACACAGTGACACATTGACCCTAGTTCTGCTGTTTCTAGATATCTGAATGACCTATCTGGTGCATCTGTAGTGTTACTGGGCCTCCCTTGCAAGCTTATATTACTTTGACTTGTCATAAGAAGTTTTCTCTATAACTGACTCAGATGTGGGCCAAGGCAGTGATACTCTGAATAGTTGCATTCCCCCAGTAATTGTAATTATATCCTTCGGCTTGTTTCCTGGTCAAGTATTCTCTTGTTGCATTGATGTCTGTCTTGGGTTTTTGTCCATTTTCTTGAGTGGCCTGTATCACAATCGTGTGTCTTGAGCATCTTAACGGTATATTTTGACTTAGAGATGATGGGTTTATGTCAGGAACCATATACAAGACAACCATAGTTCCTTGCAGGACATTTTGTGTTGTAAGTCTTAAAATCTCTCTCTGTCCCTCCACACACACTAACACACACACGGACACACACTAGACACACACAAACGGCACGCTAACGTGAAAAGCTGGTAGCATTCATGAGCAGATTGTGTATTCTTTGAAATCCTTTTTGTTGCTATGATGTGACATCTTTTATGTTTTCTTATTCTTTTAGGTTAGCTTTGGTCAGTCAGAGGCAAAGGTATGATTGGTCTTTGTTTTGGTTTGTCTAATATATACCTTGCTGAGACCCTGCTTTTTCAACAGATAGAAGCAATTATGAATGACTTTGTTCAGCTGAGTGCACAGTCCAACATCAGCGAAGCTGAAACCATGGTTGAAGGTGAGGTTTCTCCATCTTATAGTGCAAAATGCTATGTTCTTTGTGTGATGTTTACTTAACGTATGATTAACATGTAGTCTGTAACGTGAATAGGAACACTTGATGGTTTCTCATTTGATTCGGATGAGGAGCCTGATAAGATATTAAAAGCCACTGCCCATCAAATTGATCAGAAAGATGTCGCGGAAGGAGAGACTGTTGGGAAGACCAAAAGGAAATCTGAGAAAGCATCATCAGTATGAATTTTCTGCATTCTAACTGAACTATCTTTAAAGATTTGTTATGGTCTTGTGTTTCTAATAAGAAGTCTGGTAATAGGGATTGCCCCGGAAGAAAGGTAAAACTACAGGGAGCAAGCCACAGCCTGCCAAGAAAGCTCGGAAGAAGAGTCAAGCTTCCAAGAAAGGCACGGCCAAGAAATGAAACCCGCATTGAGTTGAAACATTTGTGCCTTGATAGATTAATTGACAGCTGAAAATCTTGGACATGTAGCTTATCATAGTGACCCAAACTAGGAGGCATTGAATTATGTAAAACAGGTTGCATTGCAGAACAGCGAGAGCCTTTGTACCAGAAATGTTAGAAGCTTTACATAGCTTGTCATTTAAAACACGTAGACTTTTTTGCAATATAAATGCCAAATACTCCACAAGAAGCTTTACATAACTCGTCTAAACTTCTGTGTTCCAATTAGAAACTGTAATAGGAAGACCTGGCACGGGGGCATATGGCAATATGCTTTATAAATAATGGACTATGGAATCCTTCTTTTCTTCTTTTCTGGCTATAGAATAGACTATACTGGTCCCTGCAGTAAACACTTTCTTCTGCAATCCCAATTTATTTTTCTAAACGATTCACCATCCGGGTACTGTCACCGCTCAGGCACTATAGAAGTTCTCAGCGGGTATGCTATGGTCATCTAGACTATACTCTGATCAGGTAGATTCAGATGAAGTAGAACGAGGATTGGGAAGAAAATCGATATTGCAAATGGCAGGAGGATGCTAGAGCTGGAAGTCATTGCCTCAGTCTTGCCACTTTTAGTGCTTTGTACTGCTCGGGGTGTCGATGTGCTATCAGGTCTCTTTGCCCTGTAGCGTCCACGTCGAGGATCTGTTGTCAGGCAGAACTTGAGTAAAGACTTTGAAGGCGAAATTGCGAAATGAGTGAAGAGGTTTTACAGAGAACTATACCCATTGGAATTGGGGCAGAAAATGATCGCGTAGTTATAAGCCTTGCAGGTGAAGGTACTCGTGCCGTCGTCGAAAGCGTAGCTATAAGCTCTCGGGCAAGCTCTCTTGAAGATGGTGGAATAGAAGGAGGGGCGGCAGGTCGTCGGGTTAGCGAATTCCCCACTGCAGCAATACTCATCTAGCCCAAATGCCCCGCATGCACTCTTGCATGCAATAATTCCTCCGTCCCCTCCCTCACCGCCGACTACTTGAAGCTCCTTCGGACAACCTGTTAACAATGCCAAACCTTTAAGACCAAAAACTCGTAGTTCTAGCCAAACAAAACGCACCATCATAGATGAACTTACCCATGTTTATATCTGAAACGCAACCTGTGGCATTACATGAGCCATATACTCCTTGTGGCACCGCAACAAGGGGCAAATTATAGCCGTCGACTATGCTTACGTCGTAGTAGTCCTTGTCGTTGCCTAAACCAAGGGTGATCTCGAATAGCGAAGCTGGAGGGACTGCGCCGCTACCGTCACACTGCAATCTTCCCCCGCAATCTCCAGTTTGGCATGTCCCCACGCCCGACTCGTCGAATGTACAACCGGTCCTCGCCCATAACCTCCCGGACCATCCTGGAACGGATGGGATCCGGATGCTCTGGCCAGAGTCTAGCCTGAACCCAGTCGTCGGAAGTTGCGGTGTCCCGGATCCAGCGAGAGTCCCGGGCCATATGGGATGGGGGCAGTTGTTTGTCACTGTGAACGTGCTAGAGTGGGAGCAAGAAAAAAGGAAACAGAAGAAGACAAAGAAGAAACCTTTCAAGGGGTCGGATGACTTTGTTTGCATTGTACTTGCAAAGTTCTTAACTTTCAAGGAGATTTTTCTTGAAAGGGTGGGTTTGACAGATAGGTTGATGAGGCTATAGTAAGCCCCTACATATGGCAATTCCAAAGATTCTTGGAAGTGATGAGGAAATTTGCGTGCATAGATTTACGTTGCTTGGATGAATTTCTCAGCCGCAATGTGACCCTTTGGGGTTTAGCATTTTCCTTTTTAGCCTGATAGGCCTCATGAAGAAGCAATTCCTTTCTTTGGCTTTTGCATAGGATGGATGGGGATGGCATGTCATGAAACATTCTCCCTCCTTTGGAATCATCTTCAAATCCCTTCTGTAACGAATCAAATGGCTTGATTAGATGATGCAGTAAGTAATGTTTTCATTTCAAAAGGGCGATTCCATATTCTTTCTCAGCAGAAAACATTTGCTCTATACTAAAGTGAATTTTGCCTTCAGGAAGATGTATTTGCTTTCCACGCCCAACATTTGTAAGCTTGGATCTTAAGATTGATTTCGCAATGAATCGGAATTTTTTCTCCAGCTAAAGCTACCTATCCGTTTTAGTTGTCCTCTAATTTTTTCCTCTTTGAAGTAGATTTTTCTTTTTTTTTTGGTCGAAGAGATAACTTCATTACTAAACTGATGAAAACACATAGCTAGGCTCGGAATCGATGCATAATAAAATATTCCTTGTTTGATTGTCAGGATATAAGCTACTCAATCGGATTGACAGAATGTTAGGACTTTATAAATGACCCTGAATGTTATGTTGCAAACCCAGAAACTGTCTAAAACAGATAACCGTACCATGGTTGCAGTATCACAGACCAGATGTCTCTGCAAGAAAATTTAGTCATCCCTAACGATTAAAACCCTAAACCCCCCACAGCAATGCACCTGTTTCAACCGATCTTTCAAAACAAGATGCC
The DNA here is from genome assembly GCA_021437795.1 of Rhodamnia rubescens. NCBI lineage: Eukaryota > Viridiplantae > Streptophyta > Magnoliopsida > Myrtales > Myrtaceae > Rhodamnia > Rhodamnia rubescens. Next base: position 3,011,859 of record JAILYA010000028.1, on the reverse strand, counting down.
TGTGCTACCTGACATCACATAACCAAGTCTTTCAAGTCGGCACGGGGGGATGGCGGCGGGCGCGGGCACCACTGGGTGCGTTGCAAATGCATATAGTCACTTCATAATTCAACAAGCACCAGAGACAGGACAAAGCTCTTTGTATCGCACAGATTGAAAGGCCAGAAAAACTGCAGAAAGCAATCCCATCTTGGGCGTGTATACAACAGACCAGATAGTTTTAAGAACACATACAGATTGAACATAAAAGTGAGGCAAGATTTTCCTAAGGGGCGATGACACAGAACAGATTGCACTAGGTTGACTTTCGCATTTCATTTCCCAGGATCAGCAGAAGCTTTAGTTGAGCAATACCCCAGCGCAAGCCAAGCTGTTGCAGATTTACTACAAGTCAGCAGAGCAAGGAACCCACAAAAATTCAGCAGGCTCTCAAACACAAATGAATGCAAAATTGATTCTTTATGTGCATATACAGATGCCTCGCTTCCAGTAGCTTTGCTGTTAGAAAGAAACCAAACTCTCCACTGGCCTGGCCTTCTTGGGACGCACACTTCTCTGGCTTCCCAAGATGGGGCACCGACCTTAACCAAGCTGCCAATAGTCCACCAGAGACAATGGTTTTGCAACGCAAACAGATATGTCCAAAAGGAGCCAAGTTGGACCCATGGAGTCTTCCCTTCCCAAACAATTCTCAGTTGCTACACATGATTCAAAGCTTTTGAAGCCACCAAGAGATAGATCATATATATTTCCGTTCATCTCCACCAAGTCCACCTGGTATTTGGCTATCAGGACACCACGATATGCACTGTTCTCGTCATCTTCCTGAGTGATAATTCTGCATGACTGCCACTGGGGAACCAATTTTCCTACACAAGAGAAAAGAACACAAATAAACTAAAAGCTCCAGATCTTTCAACTTCAGAAAATTTTAGATGAAAATAGATCATTCATCAATATTCAACAGATAAGTAAGACTCTCCTGAAAGTGCACATGCTTCAACCCTGCAAAATTACCATGTAGAACATCAACACCCAAGAAAAAACAGCCAAGGATAAACGTAATGCAACAAAAAGGAAAAGACTTAAGACACAAATTACCGCTCGCCCTCTCTCTCTCTCCACACTCATAAGTACACATAATATGCATTAAGTAATGAAGCCAAGTTTCAGCCATACACCAATTCTATATTGTCCTCGATCTGGGAACTCGGAAAAGCATCCCTGCATGGGTCAACAGTGGTCAAATTTGACAAACCAATGGATCATAACCATCACACATATCTGGCAGACCATATTAAAAGAAGAGCTAAGAGGCATCAGTTAATAATCTCTTCTACACCTTTTACATTACAGATAACCTTCCTCCCTGTCCCCACTCAATCTGGAAAAGAAAGGGAAATGCCATCAAGAAAAGAAGAGGAGGGAGTGAAGGAAAAGAACGGATAACTATTAAAAATGCTGCAAAAAATGGCTGCATTGACCAGAAGCACCATGTGATAGGTACAGTTCAGAAACTGTAGTACAATAAGTTACAGAGTTCAACTACAATATTGGGATCAACGTCAGACTCGAGAGAGAATTTATCCAGAAATTGTTAGGCAAGATTGCATTAAACAATAATAGAAATAAGGTCCTCCTACAAAAGGCAGGATATATCAAGCCTGCCATTTTTAAGTATCCGCATGAAGTTCTTTGACATAAGTTCAAGTAAAGGAGAAAATGTTCCACAAGGAACATAGCATAAAGGACAATTATTAATAATTTAGCTCATGTCCATCCCCTCTCCAACTTGGCTGCAGATAGGACTGACAGCAGAGAAGGATCTCTCAAATGGAGAAGGATGAAACTGTGCATCACGCCTGCGCTTAAAAGCACAGCTTTCAGAAGAAGAACTTTCAGCATCGAGCTTCCTACGGACGCCTCTCACAGCCTGTTCCTCAGATGGTGTAAGAGGGAAAATCTTGCCGCTTGCTAGGCAAAGTGAACTATGGTTATCATACAAAATCCTCTGGTTACAATTCTTGTCACAGATGTGGGTCAGTCCTGTCAGTTTACAAAGGTACATGTTTCCACACACATGTTCGTTTTGGCATTTCCGATCGCATTTGTGGACTGGAATAGGCCCATCTCGGCCTAAAATAGTTGACAGATAAATAATATTTCCAGCCCCTGCTACGATGGATTTGCCACATACCTCCATTGCTTCCTTCGACTAGTAACTTCTCAACTCCAAGACTATATTCCAAACGCTACCACCTTCCCCAGGAATGTTCTGCAGAGCCCAACAAATCACGAAAAAATGATCAAACATTCCACAAAAGGGTAAATGGTGTAGAAAGCTGTCAAATTCTTCAGGTATTATCGTTTTATCTTTCACCACTTGCATCATCATCGCCTTCCACGACCTCAAGGCATCTCAGCGCTTTGCTCATCTATCAAAATATAATATGGGCAATAAAGGAGGTAACAGAAAAGAGACAGAGAGGGTGGGAGAATGAGCAGGGCAAGCTCAAAGGATCGCAGATTATGAGCAGTAGCTGGAGAAAAACAGAACTATACAAAGGCCAAAAAAGGCAAATACAGGTCCCAGCTGCTCTGTTTGTTTATACTGGAGACCATTGATTTTGAGAGAGAGAGAGAGGCCCCGTAAGCTGACCACACTGACATTCGGCCAAAATCTTAATTTCTCCATGGAGAGAGACTCAGAGAGGGTAAAAAGAAGATGGGTCAGTCGTCCTCAAACCACAATCGCGGCTCCAATTCAATGGTTAATTCTCGCAGACCCGGTCTCACAAAGCATACAATCCTCCTCTATCACGGACCCAGAATTAGGAACACTAGCTATTTCTCCACCAGATCTACACCACGCGAGCATGCAACTGGCAGAACAGAATCATTCCCCGGCAAACGATGCCCAAAAGGCATCGCACGGACAACATACACGACAAAAATGAAGACCCTCTTCAGACCAACAAGGCAAGAAGAAGAACCAACAAATTCTACAGCCGAACCACATCACCATGACCAGAAAAAACAAAAAGCCCATAAATCACATGAAAAAAGCTGATCGAACCCAAAACAAAGCCACTCACCAGGTCGTCGAGCCACGGAACGCCTCCGGCCTCTCCTCGGAACCAACACAACAACGCCTTCCTCTCCCCGTCTCTCCACGCTCACTCTCCTCTCTATCTCTCTCTAACCTCTTCCTCTCTCTATCCTGAAAGCAAAGCCATGAAGGAGGGGGAGTGAGCAGAGCATTTATAGAGAAGGGGAAGGGGAGGGGGGGGGGAGGGGGGCCACGGGGCTTGTCCCTCTCTTTCTTCTCGTGACGTTGACGAGGAACTGGGAGAGAGAGACATACAACAAATGAGTAGGGGGAGAAGTAGATAGAAATGAAATGCGGGTGAAATTCATGTGAAATGAAGGTTAAATTTGTCAGATCTAATACCTTTCGAGGGGGCTAATTTAATTTCAGAATAAAAAAACAAAAATAAAAAGAAGTAAGAAAAAAAAAGTGGATAATATTATAAAGCGGAGATATCAACCAACGCTCACTGTCACGTGTCTAACGTCTTTCTCTCTCTCTATCTCATCTTTATTCAAACGTGATTTTTTCTTTCTTTTGTTTTGCTTCCTGATTGGGAGAAAATGAAGGGAGGTGGGGTGGACTTTTGAATGATCTCGCCCTATCCACGCTCTCCACGTGTCTCCCTCCGCGTCATGGACGGAGGAAAAAGTGCGCTCGGTCAACTGGGCCTATTGAATGGCACCCAGGTTATCGGTGGGCCTTGGAGAGACGCTCGGGAAAGTAGGCCCATCAGGCCCAAATAGCTTGACCTAATCGGGCATTGTTTTTTGTAGAGGCCCAATCGCCCTATGCATCCCGATCCAACCCAAAAATAGGACGGTACTCGATCGAACCGGTCGGCCGGTTCCAGGCGATTTCCGCCGAGACCGATCCCGTTCCGATTTCATGAGCGGAACCGGACCAGGAGAACCGGCTACCCTAAATCGACCGGTGGCGGTGTCTCTCTTCTGGGCTGGTATTTCCCTTCTGATTTCCCTCATGTCTTCATCAATCTCAACTCAGCAGGTGCTCAACTCGCGACTCCTTCTCTCGCTATCGCCGCTGGCCACACGCTTAGTCTTTCCTCTCACGCTCACTTGCCGCTCAGTCTTGAGCTCTCATTCTCACCTCCCTCTCTCGCGATCGACGCTCGGTCCCGGCAATCGCCTCCTTCGCTGGTTGCCGTCGTCACGCAAGGAAGCCCCTGGTCTTTGCACAAAAAACGAGGTAAATTTCTTGATTTTTATTTTGTTCGTTTTTCCTTATGTTTTGGTGAGACGTGAGGCCGATTGTGGTGTTGCGGATCTGGATAAGTCTGAACTTTGAGGTTTTGCGGATTGATAGCAAGCAGGTAAAAAGAGGGAAAGTGTATTTTTCATACTGTAATCTGTGCATTTTGCAACTCCAGTCTGGAGATTAGGGCTGCCGGTCCCGGTCCAATATGGGAAGCGGTCCCCGGTTGGACTGGGTCCCTGTTCCACGAGCCGGAAACGGGCCCAGTCAGGTCCGATTTCCGGTTCTAATCTGAAAACCGGTCCGACCGGGAACCGGTCACCCCTGTATGTATGGGAGGAACCGTGGAGCGCCTGCAGCTAAAGCCTAAAACCCCTCCTCCTTCTCCGACGTTTTCGCCTTGATCTTCCCAAGTGATTTCATACCTTTATCTAGGTCGTCTCTTCTGTGTTGCTAGGGTTCTGAAACAGCGCAGGCCATCGTCGTAGTGGACCGAAGATCATGGTGGGATTCAAAAACCGGTACATGGTAATGGAGGTTTTCTTGGATCCGAATCGAGAGCTTGGGGTTGATGACCCCATCATACTGACTCAATTTAACGTATCCAGAGCGATAAGAGACAGCATTCTCGTGAACTTTGGGGAGTGCGGTCTCGCTTCGTCGCTCGGATCCTTTCAAGGTACTCATCGTTTTCAATGGATTCGTCCCTATCCTGAATTAGTGGGGGCTTTGAGGATAATTCTTTGTTATTTGCCACGAAGTACTGTGACTCATTCATTGTCGACCATGTGATCTTCGCGCAGTCAAGTATGTGAATCCCATCACGAAGCTTTGCATTATCAGAGCTTCTAGGGAGGAACACCAGAAAGTCTGGGCCGCAATCACCTTGGTCACAACCGTGGGAAATAGCCCGGTGCTGTTTAATTTACTCGACTTGAGCGGTGAGTCAAACAAGTGTCAAGCAGGATCTTGAATAGCACAAAATTCATGCTTTACTTGTTGAATCGAACCATGAAATTTGTGCTGCATTCTGCTGCTACTGATTGTAAATAGGTAAGGTTATTGGGATCGGCTTTTGTTGTGGTTGAGCTTAGACAAATAAAGGAGGCGCAAAACTTTTCTCACTATTATCTTTGTAAAGTACCTGGATTAGTAAGCTGCGTTTTTTTACATGAGTCGCATTAACTGAAGCCTGAACTTTGAATGCACAATGGCCCTGAATATCTGCTGCTATCGTGATACCAGTATGATTTACTGGCAGATTGGGAAATTTCATGTGAGGTTATTAGCTGGCATTTCTTTTCTTCTGATCATGGCATGCATAATTCGCTGGAAAGAGTGGGATCTTTTCCAAGAAGCTAATTGAGTGAGATCTCTATTGGTGCCAGGAAGTATCAAGGCCTGTAAAAAAGCTGCCTTGAAGTGTGATGAGTTGAAATTTGAGCAGTACAAGCTTGTCTCTGGTTCTCGTCTCTCACCTGAGGTGATTCAGCAGATGCACAACTGCCAAGAAAAGATTAAAATTTTGGAGCACTAGGAGCGCTGCATCTGTACACTATACATACCTTTGACTGGTATGATCTTGTGCCATTTTTTGTTTTTGTTTTTCTCCTTTTCTACGATCATTTAAGTGTCAATGCAGTAGCATGTAGTTTAAGCCCCTGAGCTGAATCTTTAATTGGTGTATATGTTGGGTTGTTGGCAAGAATTCTGTCCTTGTTTCTTTGGAGTGTCTATGACTGTCATGAATTTTTACTGGACAACATGAGCTTTTGACATTCCAAAATTAAACTATGGTGATTGAGGTTTGAAAAGCAGTTGAATTTGATTTTCCCACTTCTTACACAATCGGCTGATCCAAGGGCAATGTATCTGTATGGGTATATATTATCTCATAAATTATTCAAAGTTCTCTGTGAATCATTTGCCTGTTGATTTTTCTACATCTTCTAGGCTCTATGTCTAATTTGATCTTGACGTTAGTATCTTTGCAGGTTTAATTTGAAGGAGGGCAAGTGATAAACACTTTCGACGTTCAGCTTAACGATCGTAACTTTCCTTTTCTTCCCCAAGCCCCCTCAGACCTCTCCTCGTAAAAGTTCACATACCGTACATCAGGCACCCCAGGTGAACTTTATGGCTAATACTGACATGAAATACATGCCTTGCCTCATCTCGTCCGTGGATAAAATTGCCATTACTGAAAGCAGTGGATCCCACAGCCAGATTCCACCGAGGTTCAAGATGCAGCGTGGAACATAAAGCATTCGCTACACGAGTGAACTCGAAAGAGTGTTGTTCAAACGCGAATACAAAAGGATTGCCGGTACTGGTTATGTGCTGTGCAGGCAGTATGCACCGGTCTTGACTTGAGTCTACTCCGTGGGACATTTTTGGGGTGTTCTCATGAGTCAAGCCATTCACAATCAGATATGAGTTGATGATGGTCAGAACGGATTTGCTTTATGTGATTATTCTCATTTAATACATGGATAACGATTTAATACGTCTCTTGATTGTGGCATGTTATCAAGCTGGTGTCCTTGAGATTTTTTTTTTTCCTTTTTTAACTGCGCTTACATCCGAGCTGTAAGCTATAAGAGGCATGAAGTGTCAACGTCATTTTCGTACGTCCTTGAAGCTCATGGAGGAATCATTAATTGGTGAGTTTGGATTTATTGGCCAATACATCATTATTACATTTGAATTAATAGGTAAGGCAAACCGATGTCGATATATTCTCCAGGGAACATTATATTAAATTGAATGAGACGGTTCAATTTTCGTTTCTAATGAATGAAAACGTTTGTGTCTAATTAATGTTGAGGACTGTGAAAGGGAATGGGACTTTGTGATGATGTGACTCAATTACAAAACTCCATTCTGCCAGACTTCGCTATTGCTTATAGATACCGTTGAGTGGCTGATCACAAAGTATTTTGGATCACTAAAATTGCGGACATACACTAATTCTCACTGCCCGAGCAGCTCGTTGACGATCCCGACGCGATCCATCATGCAGGCAGGCGACATGGATGGGGATATTAGCCCGCGCTGTCTTGCTCCAGGGCACTTGTTGAAGCTTGTCGATCAAGAAATTGACTCCATGGATATAATTCTCGTGCGCTGCGAGATGGAGTGGGGTGCCGTGTCCCCCGTCCCGCATCTTTCAATTGAAATAGCCACCGCTGTTTTCTCCCACATCATGGTCAGCATATCTAAACATAAACGCAAGGAGTTAATCATAGGGATGAAAACAATGTCTGTAAATTCTTCATTTGGGGTTAGATCCTGTTCAAGGCGACCGAAAGTAGGGTTTACCCTTTTCCCCGGCATATAATAGCAACATGAACGGGCAACATGCTGAAAACCCTTTTCACTCCCCCGATCTCCTTTGGTCTTCGCCGTCGTTCGGCGCTTCCAACAAGTCTTTTTACGGACGGGTTCAATTTCTGCCACAAGTATTTCCTAGGACGACCAGTAACGTCACTTAGGCCCCTATGAGGGGTAAAATTGTTACATTACTGTAGTAAGGACTTGTTTAGTCGAATTACGTTTTTAGACAAAATCTTAATTTAAAAATATCATCTACCTTTCAGAAAAAAAAAAATCATTCGATAAGTAAATATGAATCTACATATCAATCTTTGTACAACGTGAATGTTTCGAGCGTTTAAAATTGAAAAAAATATCAAAATGCATCGCACGATTTAGCTTTTTTTTTTTTTTTTTTTTTTTTTTTTTTTTTTTTGGGGGAGAACAATCCGATTTTTCTGTCTAATAAGGAGAGGTGGTGGACTATGATTGCCCGAGCCTTCTACACCAAGTTTAGCTTGGGTCTTTCCATGAATAAAAGGAATTATAGGATATCTTCCGAATTAGGTTTTTGGTCAAATTCCAAATAATTCTTCTTCAAAGATGATAGTTGAATCTTCATAAGTAATATTCCTAACTCAATGCTAATTAAGGGCGATTCAATTCAAGCAAATATTCAAGCCCTTATCATGAGTCAAACCATACTTAGAACTTTAGATTGCTTCTCACTTAATCTTGTTTCTAACGGACTGATAAAAAAGATTATAGCATTACCGAATTCATGAAATATTGACAAAATTTTGCGAAACAAAATATCCGTAAGCATTGCAAAGGTTCGGCTTAACTAAAAAAACATTTCTAGTTAGAAAGTCTAATAAAACCAAATAAAATCAATGGAGTCTTAGGCGAAGTTCACCCTTAAATGAATAAGGGAATTTGAACCATGAGTGACCTCGAGGCTACTTGAAAAAAGATTAATGACGCCTTAAATAGCGGGTTTCCTTTTTTTTTTTTTTTTTGCCCAAGATAGGAAGTCTCTAGTGTCAACTTCCAGGCAAACCTCGAGGCTTATCAACGAGGCCATGTATATTTTGTTGCCCGACCTTGTGTCGGGTTTTTCCTTTCCATCATACCCGATGAGTTGCGGGTTCTCTCATCGCATTAGAATAATTCATACTTTCATTGCTTTGCATGTTTTGCTTATCGCATTGTGATTTTAACATGATTGTCTGTTAATTTCTTTTTCTAGATCAAAATAGGTTCAGTGTAGAATTGCATGAAAATGGATTACAAAAAGAAATGTATGACCACTCAGAGATGGCCCACCGAACTTTAGGATAAAATCCAACTAACCAAACATGTGAACACTCGACCAAAAAAATTGTTGGAACGCTTATAGAAAAAAACAACCAATTTATGTACCGAAAAGGCGCTAATAGAAATATTAATTAGCGCAATCAAGTCCCACTTAACTTTGATTGCTTCTCATCTTAATCTTGTTTCTAACACTTATAAAAAAATTTGTGGCAACTCGAATTATGAAAATACAAAGTTTTGAAAACGTAATATCCCTAACCATTGCCATAAGGTATGGGGCTCTAGGGATTCCATTGCTCGTGAGGAGTTGAGCCCTTCAAATTGTCTTGTTGAAAAAGAAAACCAAACGAAGATTTACGCGTTATTAAAGTGATCCATGCCTAGGAGCAAAAGCATAGATCAAAGAGAAGATAGGTGCTCGACAAAAGCACCAACCTCCAACAAAACCTAAGATAAAATACCCAAAAATAAACCCTGCTCGAGTTGAGCCATCCAACTCTTCGCCCACACTATTCACTTTTTCTCCACTTTTGGCCCACACAAAAATATGTACGTTGGGTGATGAACACCAAACATAAAATTCAAGATATATTTAACACGTCTTAACAATCTTTTAGGTTGTTTTCTCGATTTGGCCGATGTTCACACTCCAACTTGCCAAAATAGGTAAATTGATAATTTGACAAATAAGTAGATATTACCCTACACAATTCTCTCAATCCTTATTTTATTATAACTAGAAACATTATAAGTCAAAGTACAAAAGAGAAACAAATAAAAATTTTAATTGTTGAGTGTAGATTTATTGACCAATATCATATAACATCCAAATTAATATGTAAGGCAAACTGATGCCGATATGTTCTCCTAGAAACATTATGTTAGATGGGATGAGATGAATCATTTTTTTTTTCTAATTGATGTAAGCTTATGTGTCTAAATAATGTTAAGGAAAGTGAAAGGGAATGCAACTTTGTGATGATGTGACTCCATTTCAAATCTCCACTCTGCCAACCTTTGCTATTATCTATAGATATAATTGGGGAGTTGATCACAAAGGATTTTTTATCACTAAATTGCAGGCCACTAATTCTGACCTCAAACATGTAGCCTAGCCAAATCGAAACAGCAGCAACTAATATAACTGAGTGCATTTTATTTTTTTTGTTGCAAAAGATTGAACGATTTCAAAAAATATTTTCTTAAAAAATAATCGCTTGAAAATTGAATAAAAGAATAAAATTTTCATCATCCATGACTATCCAAATATAAATTAATTTCGATAATGACAGTATTTCTCATTGACTAATTATTTCAATTGATACAAGTGATCATTTTTGGAAGAATATCTTTCACCGAGGGGAAAATTACTAAAAAAGTTCTAAACCTATTGCAATTATGTCAATTTAGTCCTAAACTTTTTTTTTTGCTAATTCAATGATAAACCTTTTAATTGTGCCAATTTAGCCCATCCAGAAAATTTTGGGCCCGGCCTACGCAGATCTAATATTTTTATATTTTTTTGAATTTTTTAATTTTTTTTCTTTTTTTCCCTTCCCTTCCCCTTCAGCTTCCCCTTCTTCATTCTACATTTCCCCTTCCCCTTCCCTTTCTACCTCCAGCAGGTCGTCAAGCCATTGATTGGCCAGAGGACGACTAGCGATGCTCTCGCCGGCCTCACAATGGCCGGGGAAAGGCTGACCTCGCCTGCCCAAAACTACACCAGCTCCTTTTCTGCTTCCCGCTTCCCCTTCCCCGTTCTTCGGCTTCATCTTCCCTGTTCTTTTGCTTCAACTACACCAGTTCACCGAAGAAGAACCCGAACCAGCCGCAGGCCACCCGCCACGCCACCATCTAGTCTACGTCCACAACCCCATTGTCTCCGCCTTCGCCTCGCCACCAACTCCCCGCAGCCGCAGCCGCCACCGCTCCCCCGCCGTGGGTCTACGTGTCAAGGGCTGCCGTGCCGATCCACATTACGCCTGGCTGCGTGTTCGCCGGACCTCAGCGAGGCTCAACCTCGCCAGATCTAGGCTGGCGAGGTTAGCCTTTGCCCGGCCATGGCAAGGTCGGCGAGAGCCTTGCCGGTTGTCCTTTGGCCGGTCACCGGCTCGATGACCTGCTGGAGGTGGAAAATGGAAACGGGAAGGGGAGGTGGAACGGGGAAGGGGAAGCTGAAGGGGACTGGAGGAAAAAAAAAAAAAAAAGGAAAAAATTTTTTAAAATTCACAAAAATTATGAAAATTTTCGGTCGCCAATCGGTCGTCATCGCCGTCGGCAAACTAAGCAAAAAAATTTTTATGATGGGCTGCAATTACATAATTGCAAAGGTTTAGGGCGGAATCGGCAAAAAAAAAAGAGGTTTAGAGCTGAATTGGCATAATTATAATAAATTAAAAAATTTTCGGTAATTTTCTCTTTTTCACGACATCCATTTTTCAAGAAACAAACCGAAAAAAGGAGCTAAAAGTAAAAGTAGACACATTCGTACATAATTAGCGAGAAGATAATAGATTCGAGGACAGATCAGACGCCATCTTTCTGGAACCTGTACGCTAAATGATCTATTCAAGAAGGTTGCAGAGGTTATCGTCGCGTGTGCCCCGGTGGAGGTAGCTTCACGTCCCACGGTCCCAATCCTCGCCCTACGCCTTCTCGCTATCGCAAGAAAGCAATAAACAATGCTGTCCTCGAAGACCGGCAAAGACAACACCATGATGCTACTCAAGATAAAGTAGAGGGTGAAAGATCCAAAGACCAAGACAAAACTCGAAAGCCATTTGAATTTGGTTACGGTCACATATTTTATTATTTTTTTTTTTTTTTTTTTTTTTTTTTAATTTTTTTTAATAATTTTTTTGTTTTTTTTATTTTTTTTTTTTTTTTTTTTTTTTTTTTTTTTAATTTTTTTTTTTTTTTTTTTTTTTTTTTTTTTTTTTTTTTTTTTTTTTTTTTTTTTTTTTTCCAATTTTATTTAATTTTAGTGAAAGTTTTTTTAATTATATTTTTTTTAAAAAATTTTTTTTTAAAATTTTGAATTTTTAAATTTTTAATAAAATTATTTTTTTTTGGGGTTTTGGTATTTTATAATTTATTATTATTTTTTTATGGGGGGGATATATATTTTAAATAAAAATTTTTTTTTTTTTTTTTTTTTTTTTTTTTTTTTTTTTTTTTTTTTTTTTTTTTTTTTTTTTTTTTTTATTTTTTTTTTTTTTTTTTTTTTTTTCCTTTTTTTTTTTTTTTTTCTTTTTTTTTTGAGGGGGGGGGGGGGTTTTTTTGTTTTTTTTTTTTTTAGGGAATTTTTTTTTTTTTTTTTTTTTTTTTTTTCCCTCATTATTAAATTTTTTTTTTTGTTTTTCTAATTGACGCCTGCCATGAATACCAAAGGCATTGCGACAAGAGCTACCCACGATAGGATCTTTGCTAGGGAAATGGCCTCTACCGTCACGCGAGGGTCATTATCTGGTGTCCAGAGGAGCGTCAGGATTGCCATGATCGAGCTATTCATGGCTATAAAGTTGCCAATCACAAAGACGTTGTACATGGCTCTGGAGATTCCTGAACCATTATATCCTCCGGGAACAGTAAAACCAGCATGACGGAAGCAATGAGCGCTGCCACGACCAGGAGAGTACTCACATGGTCCTTTAACATATCCGGTTTCGGTGGTTCCAATTGTTTCCGTGGGCTCCGACAGGTTGACTCACGGATAGCTAATTCTCTACTTCCTCGGTGTTCGAACAGATAACAAAATCATCCGCATTGACTCCTGCCAGCAGTGAGTCAAAGATTAAAAGAAGAAATCATAACATTATGATTTTGGCCACCAATTATATATTCTTGGCTCCGTCTCTGATTGGTATAACAATTTGCGATGTATGATTACCAGTGAGAAAAGTGTATAAGGCCGTACCTTGCGGAGTGAATCATCAAATGTTTTCATGTCCTGCTCTACCACGTCGAGAGCCGTCATGTTATTATCATCGACCAGCCTAAGATCAACCCTCCCTCATTCGCAAGATCCACGACCGTACGGGGGCAATGCAACGCAGCCAAATGCAGAGGCGTATTCCCTTCAAAATCTCTTGCATTTATGAGGCGATCGGAATTGGGTCTTTCAGTATGTATCTGACAGTGTCAAATGCATCCGTACTGTGCCAACACGTGAAGAATGTTTTGTCCCAGCCTAGTTAGAAACTCTGCAGGGTCCGGCCATTGCCGAAGTAGCTCCTCCACGATCCTGTCATTATCCATCATGCAAGCGACATGGATACGAAGATTCAAGGGCCTAAAAGGGGGGGGAACTACCAAAAATGACTTTAACAGGTATTGCATTGGTACGAAGGATAGATCCATTGCTTAATGTAGTTATGGCATGTCTGGTCCGAAGAATAAATCTCTTACTTAATGTAGTAATGGCATGTCTTATACGAAGGATTGTCCTTTTATCTTGCCAAGTCATCATCGCCTTCCGCAAAACTAAGGCTTCTCAGTTTTTTTTTTCATCTGTCAAAGAATTGTAAGGGCAATTATGGTGGTAATGCAAAAGAGACAGAGAGAGCGGGAGGTTGAGCAAGGCAAGCTCAAAGGATCGTAGATAATAAGTAATAGCTGGAGAAATCATAAGTATTCAAAGGCCTAAAAGGGGAGGGGGAAAACTATCAAAAAAGTCTTTAACCTATTGCATTGGTACTAAGGATAGGTCCTTTGCTCAATGTAGTTATGGCATGTCTGGTCCGAAGAATAAATCTCTTACTTAATGTAGTTATGGCATGTCTGATACGAAGGATCGTCATTTTGTCTTGCCACTTGCATCATCATTGCCTTTAGCAAAAGCAAGGCATCTCAGTTTTTTGTTTATCTGTCAAAGAATAATACGTGCAATTATGGAGGTAATGCAAAAGAAACAGAGAGAGCAGGAGGTTGAGCCAGGTAAGCTCAAAGGATCACAAATTATAAGCAATAGCTGGAGAAATCATAAGTATTCAAAGGCCTAAAAGGGGGGAAACTACCAAAAAAGTCTTTAACCTATTGCATTGATACGAAAGATAGATCTACACTTAATGTAATTATTGCATGTCTGGTTTGAAGGATAAATTTCTTACTTAATGTAGTTATAATATGTCTGGTACGAAGGATTGTCCTTTTATCTTGCCACTTACATCATCATCGCCTTCCGCAAAAGCAAGGCATCTCATTTCTTTTTTCATCTTCTGTCAAAGAATAGTAAGGGCAATTATGGTAATGGAAAAGATACAAAGAGAGCGGGAGGTTGAGCAAGGCAAGCTCAAAGGATCACAAATGATAAGCTATAGTAGAGAAATCAAAAGTATTCAAAGGCCTAGCAAGGGGGAAAACTATCAAAAATGTCTTTAACCTTTTTGCATTGGTACGAAGGATAGATCCCTTACTTAATGTAGTTATGGCATGTCTGGTCCGAAGGAATAAATCTCTTACTTAATGTAGTTATGGCATGTCTGGTATGAAGGATTGTCCTTTTATCTTACCACTTGCATCAGCATCGCCTTCCGCAAAAGAATTGCATCTCAATTTTTTGTTCATCTGTCAAAGAATAATAAGGGCAATTGTGGTGATATTGGAAAAGAAACAGAGAGAACGGGAGGTTGAGCAAGGCAAGCTCGAAGGATGGCAGATTATTAGCAATAGTTGAAGAAATCATAAGTATTCAAAGGCCTAAAAAGGGAGGGAAAACTACCAAAAACATCTTTAACCTATTGCATTGGTACGAAGGATAGATCCATTACTTAATGCAGCTATGGCATGTCTGGTCCGAAGGATAAATCTTTTACTTAATGTAGTTGTGGCATGTTTTGTACAAAGGATTGTCCTTTTATCTTGCCACTTGCATCATCATCGCCTTCCGAAAAAGCAAGGCATCTTAGTTCTTATGTTCATCTGTCAAAGAATAGTAAGGGCAATTGTGGTGGTAATGGAAAAGGCACAGAGAGAGTGGGAGGTTGAGCAAGGCAAGCTCAGAAGATGTATATTATAAGCAATAGCTCGAGAAATCAGAGGTATTCAAAGGCCTAAAAAGGGGAAACTATCAAAAAAAGTCTTTAACATATTGCATTGGTACAAATTATAGATCCCTTACTTAATGTATTTATGGCATGTCTTGTCCGAAAGATAAATCTCTTACTTATTGTAGTTATGGCTTGTCTTGTACGAAGGATTGTCCTTTTATCTTTCCCATTGCATTATCATCGCTTTCCGCAAAAGCAAGGCAACTCATTTTTTTCTCATCTGTCAAAGAATAGTTAGGGTAATTATGGTGGTAATTGAAAAAGACAAAAAGAGCGGAAGGTTGAGCAAGGCTAGCTCAAAGGATCGCATATTCTAAGCAATAGCTGGAGAAATCGAAAGTATTCAAAGGCCGAACAAGGGGGAAAACTATCAAAAAAGTCCTTAACCTTATAGCATCGGTACGATGGGTAGATCACTACGCTATGTTTGGTAGTTAGGATAAAAGTCTAGATATGATAAATTTTATCCTATCCTGTGTTTGGTTCCTACTTAGGATAGGATACAAATGGGATATAAAGAGGATATAGCCTAGATATAATTATCCAATGGAGAAGGTGAGATAAAGGTGGATAGAATTTTTTTTGTTCATGATATAAAAGCTATTTTCTAAAAAAAAACAAACTTCTTATATAATAAAAATAAAATAATTATTATATTTAAGTATATTTGAATTCTAATGTTAAAAAAAAAACAAAAAAAACTCATTTTCATTTTTATTCATTATAAATCTTATTCATAATTTAATTTCTTTCTTCTTTATAATACATAGTTTGTGTGTGAGTCTCTCTCTCTCTCTCTCTCTATATATATATATATATATATATATATATATATTCGTATCTATATAATTACATATTTTAAGTATAATTGTATAGTTTATTATTTAATGAAATATTTTTATTAAGAAATGATGGAAGCGAATCAAAATAATCATAAAAAAGAAATTTATAATTAAAAAAAGTAAAAATGAAGTAGAAGAACCTAGATTTTAAGTGAATATATTTAAACTTGAAAATGATTTTTCTAATTCTCAAAAAATGAGGAGTAATGAAATATTTTTAAAAAAACTAGCATCTCCATCTTCTTTTCTTCTATATCTTTAGTTCATGTGGAAGTTTCATGACCGCTTTGTAATTTTTTAGTTCACGATTAAACTCTACGAAAACAATGAGAGAGTTGAAACTTCTTCTCCTTCATAGCTTTCCAATTTACATCAAAAGTTTAAGAAAAACATAAAAAGAGTTAAACCTCCTTCTTCTTCGTAACTTTGTATTTCATATTGAAGTTTAACGAATATAACAAAAGAGGCAAAACTTTTCAATCACAAAGATGAATGATTATATTTTATTTTTCTTACAGATTTGGCAATGAATTGTGAGATATTCTTACAGTTCATTTGTATATTTTCAAATTCATTTAGATTGATATATTGTAAATATCAAATAATGAACATGATATGATATGAATATATTTGGCTTTATTATTGCGATTCACCAAACACCTGGATAAGATATGACAAAATTCTTGAATTTCATATCCAATTCTATCCCGATTAGAAATCACGGTCAAACGCAGCCTTACTTTATGTAGTTATGGCATGTCTAGTCCAAAGGATACATCTATTAACATAGTTATGGCATGTATGGTACGAATGAGTGATACTTTACCTGGCCACTTGCGTCATCATCTCCTTGCGCAAAAGCAAGGCATCTCAGTTTTTTTGTTCATCTATCAACCAAGCAAGGGCAATTATGGTGGTAATGGAAAAGAGACAGAGAGAGTGTGAGGTTGAGCAAGGCAAGCTCAAAGGATCGCAGATTATAAGCAATAGGTGGAGAAATAAGAAGTAATCAAAGGCCGAAAAAGTGGGGAAACCACTTAAAAATTCTTTAACCTATTGCATTTGTATCATTTCAATTCTAAACCTTTTAATTGGTCCAATTAGTTCTAAAACTTTTACGTTGGTACCAATTGAGCCGATGTCAATTACAACGTCCTACGTTACACTACCGGCGCTAACGTTGATATTTACTAATAAAATTTTAATGAGTTTTTTTTTTTACTTTGTATATTTTTCTTTTTCTTTTCTTTTATGTTATTTATTATATATTTATTTGTTTTGCTAAGGGGACCCTCGCCAGCCACAAGCATGGGCTAGCGACTCTTGCGCAGATTGGGCAAGGGCGTTGAGATCCTTATTGACTTTGGGTGAGGGCCGCATTGCCCTCACGGGCCCTCGGCTTGGTTGATGAAAGCCTGGTGAGGGCCTCAATGCCCTTCCTAGATCTAGGATAGGCGAGGGTCCGTCGACGGCCCTTGCCGACCCCTCAACAAAAAAAAAACAAAAAAAAAAAACTAAATAACAAAAAAGAAAAGAAAAGAAAATGGAATTGGTCATGCCACGTAGGACGACTAATGTCCACTTCAACGATTTTTTGTCAAAGTTAGCCTAATAGACTCTATTATTACCAATGCGAAAGGTTTAGAACTAAATAGATTTATGATTTTTTTTTTTGCAAAAGGACACTACAAGTGGCAATATTTGTGCACGACGCTCATTTTGGTGTCAATATTTTTTTTTTTTGTCATTTAAGTGCCGAACGGGTGGATCCGATCAAGTAAAAAATGATCTAAGCTATATGACTCATTTAATCCATTTTGATCCATTTTCATGTAGTTGAAATCTTATGACCCATATAAAAATAGTAAATTCAATTTAGGAAAAACTTGTTTGTTATAAATTTTCAAAACAAATATATTGGTAAAACACCGTGGACAATTTTTTTCATAATTATAAAAGAAAATTCTGGCTTTTTTATTTTTTTTCTTTTTTCATTTTTCATTTTTCTTTATTTCTTTTCTTTTAAGTCCGACGACCGGGCACTGGATGACCACCGGTGAGCGACGATGGCGACAGATCGGGACGAACGATCGGCAATTGGCGGCTACCCGCGATAACTAACCCATTTATGATCAATTTAAAGCCCATTAAGTTGCTAATCGACCCGTTTTTGACTCACCCCCTTTAAATATGGGTTATAATATGGGTTCCAGACTTATTTTGCCATTTCTAAAACTCAAGTCAAGTGGCGGCGTTCCTGAGACCGCCCAAGTAACCGTCTACTTGGCCGCCGAAGTTGCCGAGGTCGCGCAAGATCTGACCGCCGAGGTTGAAATCTGGTGCAAGGAGCGAGCCGCAGAGATGTTGAGAGAGAGAGGGAGGCTCTCTCAATGTCCTCGTTGGCAACGTATGATCCACCCTCTTTGTGCATATACATGTACCCACGACATCCACGAATTCGAGCTTCATGTTAGAATCCATCTTGACACCTGCATTATGATAATGTCGCGATTATTTTATTTTACATACACGCTCATTCGTTAGGTAACGACATTGTTGGTGGGCTGCATGAACTCAAAAATGAAGAAATCTATGATAAGACCTCATTAAATGTCAGCATGCGCATGAATAGGAATGAAGACAAGAAGAATTATTTGTATTTAATGAAGGAGAGCTACTGAAGAGAAATGAAGAAAAAGAAGGCCAGCATGCGCATGAATAGGGAACGGCGGACTTGGAGGGTGACTGACTGAGAGAGTATGGTGACAAGATGGAGATGGCGAATCACGGAGATGATAATACCAGAGACTATGGTTGAGAGCAGCGGCTTGAGCTAAATGTCGAGAGGAGAGGCCGAAATGGAGCTCGCAGTAACAGAGGTGGAATGAGGCACTAGAGTGAGCAGGAGGCGAGGCGGTGAAGCTCAGCAGCCGAGAGGAAGAAGTAGATGGAAGAAGCCACTGGAAGGGAATGAGGAGGCGCCGGCGATGAAAAGAGAACACGACGGAGCAGAGCAGGACGAGGAGGAGGGTTGTGGCGAAGATGGTGAGCTGAAGGTGAGTGAGATCGAGGCGAGGCCGAGAGAGAGGAGAGAGATGGTGAGGAGGGTACGTGCTAATGGAGGGAAGAAGAGACCCATGGGCTTGCGGGCCGAGCCGGCTTCTTCGGGCCCTAGCTCACATTGGTCCTAGAAATTACGCTTAACGGGCTCGAATTGGGCCAAAGGGTCCAATTGGATTTCACCGCTAAAGCCGATTGGACTGTTGGCATCATCAACTGGCCCACTCAGTCTCCGCCGGTCAAAATGTTGGTCGGGCCTACAGAGAAGCCTAAGAGAATAGCCACTATCCGGAGAGCGAGGAAGCCAGCAGCTAGCATAGAGGACACTCCATACCTTTGCTTCGGCACCAATCTCTTGTATTGGAAAATTTATTTTGATTTGAGTTTGTTCTACCGACAAATGGACTATGTCGCATGGATTGGATAGAGTCCTCGAGGTCGTGAAACTACAATGTTCCTAGTCTAAATATGGAGAAGAAACTCGGTGGAAAAAACAAGTACATAATGGTGAAATGACGATCTCTTCGATTTAGGTCGAATTCCAAAGTCCTTGGCGAATTCCATCTATAAAATAGTCGACGGACTCGTAAGCTATAGAATGGCATTCCTTGCTGCTCTCAAATTCTCAATAACGAATCTCGCACTAACTATGTCATTCCTTAAGTAATTTCAACTCAACTTTTGACAAATAAACTTTGTGAAAGCTCCGTGTGTTTTATACAGATGAATCCCAATCGTACAAGATAAACTAAAAGGCAGATTGATATTGCCAAAACCGATTGAGATGATAACGACGCGATTTCTTAAATCTCCCTCATTTTGAATTCAAATCTTTCTTGTTTTGTAACATCCTATTAGATCTATAAATCCTCACACGAAGGAAGATTTTTTATTTGCCAACAGTTGCTTTAGTTTATGTAAACATTTCTACGCTGCAAAATAATGCTTGGTTACGTCCGCACTAAATGTTTGTTGATCATAATTACAGCTCACGATGTTTGTCATGTCTACTAATGTTGCTTTTTATTGATTTCACGACTCAGTCTCCTTCATTGGTGAATTACATAGGCGAATTAAATATCAATTGGTTAGAGCTAATAAAAGTAGCCCATTTGTTCCTTTATGACAAAGGGATGCTGGTATCGAGGCGTGGGGTTCGACTCCGCGAGCTCGGACACGTGTTCGCCTTTCACTAAAAGAAATTAATTTTCATGTTAGCCAAACAAATGAGAGAATGGAGACTTCATGTTAGCCAAAGAGCCGACACGAGAGTCTTTTAAGCATCAAAGTAGAGACTTCATCTTAGAGGGCCATCTTACTTGTTATCCTCACTGAGCAACCAATGTAGGAATCAAGTCATTTTGCTTTTGTCCCTCTCCCTTCACCACTGAGATGTGGGATCAATTCTAGGCCTTTTTATATTTAAATTATTTATTTATTTGTGAATTTGAATCAAATTAATGTGATTGAAATAATCATAAAATTGATAATTTATAATGCATATATAAAAATATACATTTATTACATAACGTGTTTCAACGTGTCGGAATTCTCTATGTTTTTTTATATTATATCGGCGTGTCGAGCGTCGCTTATCGGTATCGATGCTACTTAAGTTAGAGATAAGATAGACAAAAAAAAAAACTACTCTCAATTCGAAAATGATTTCATCATTGTTTATCAGATTTAAGAAAATCTTAATTATTAAAAGACGAGAAAAAATTCAAATATGGTAAAAGCTCTTATGACATCATATGAGAGGGGTCGCAATTGAAGGTATTGACATACGCCCGCTATTAAATTTGTAATTTCATCCCTCACACCGAAAGCTCTCGTTAATTTATGGCGAAGGTCAAGAAATGGCATTCATACGTGACTATGAAGAAAACACATGATCTCTCATTTCGCGCTATATAAAAAGCACAGGGAAATCACCAAAAACATTACAAACATATTGTTCGAATGTCAATTCAATCCTAAACATTTTGACGATTTGACAATGTAGTCATTCCGATCAATTTTGGTTGGCAATCACTAATATAGACGATGGTCATCTCACTTGATACACTATCGGCGCTTGTCGTGGACAACTTCATATATATATTTTTAAAATATTTTAAATTTTTCATAAGTCTTTTATTTTCTTTCCATTGTGGCCAATGACCGTCATTGGATTTTAGTAGAAAGAAAAAAGAAAAGAAAGAAACAAATAAAATTATACAAAATTCAGAAAATTTCAAAAAAGGAATTGCAAAAAATAATCCATGTTAGCATCAGTTGAGCCACGTGAGAAGGCCGACGTTTGCGTTAGCAAATTCTGGCAAGAATTGACTTGAAATACCAAATTGACAAATTATAAAAAAAATTAGAATTAAATTGATCAAATCTAAAAGTTTAGGACTGAGTTAGTTTTATTAATTTCTTTTTTTTATACATGATTCTCACAAAAAAGAACCCTTAAATATCGTGACTGACTTCATTCACCATGTCAGAGATTTGATGTTTCCTAGGCCAAAAAAAAAAACAAGTTTTGAAAAGGGGCGTCTCCACTAGTCCAATCCACGCAAGCAAAAAGCCAATTCAATTCTCGCTTCTCGTCGCCTCAACTAAAAGTGCATCTTCTTCACAGTTTGTTATAAAGATCCCTTTTTTTTCTCTCCTTTCCAATTTACTGAGTCCACAAAGAAAAAAAAAAAACTCCCCTCTTCTTCTCATCTCCATTTTCAAGGTTCAGAGAGCTCTTGCAGATTTCACTCATTCATCTGTCTTCTTTCGCTTATGAATTATCTGTTCTTGTTATAGATTATGGATAAGAAGGTTCTTGATTACTTGTTGGTTCCCTTGGGCTTGTTCCTAATGATGGTATACCATGCATGGCTACTTCATCGGATCATGAAGCACCCCAACAGGACCGTCGTCGGCGTCACCGCCATTAACCGGCGGTTCTGGGTTCGAGCTATGATGGAGGTATGTGTCGATTGTCTCCTCCCTCTTCTTTGTCCCTCTGGAAAATGCCTTTTTTACCGTTCTTTTTTTTTTTCGCGGCGTGCCGACTTGTAATGGCAGGATGTTTCCAAGACCGGTGTTCTCGCGGTGCAGACGCTGAGGAACAACATAATGGCGTCGACCCTGCTGGCCTCGACTGCGATCACCCTCAGCTCCCTCATTGCCGTCCTCATGACCAGCGGGAACGGCAACCAATCCTCGCTCTTCATCTTCGGGGACCGAAGCAAGTTCGGGTTCTCCGTGAAGTTCTTCGCCATCCTCGTGTGCTTCTTAGTGGCCTTCCTCCTGAACGTGCAGTCCATAAGGTACTACAGCCACGCGAGCATCCTGATCAACGTGCCGTACAAGAAGATCTCGCAGCACCAGCACCACCACCGGGCCATGGCGGAGTACGTGGCCTCGACGGTGAACCGGGGAGCTATTTCTGGTCGCTGGGGTTGCGGGCGTTTTACTTCTCCGTCCCTCTTTTCCTGTGGATATTCGGCCCGATCCCCATGTTCTTGGCCTGTTTCGTGCTGGTTTTCGTGCTGTATTTCTTGGATGTCACGTTTGAGTTCGGGTGGGCTGTGGAGGCTCCTGATGATGATGAGAGGAAAGACGAGGAAGTGGGAAGTGCGATGATGATGAGTATCGGTGGTTTAAACAGCTGATCTTGAACTTTACATGAACTTCACGATATATCTCTCATAAGTTTTGCAATATACTGAGATATTCAAATACTAAATTGTTTCTTTACCGAGCGTGTGTTATAATAGTCCTTGAAGGCGGTTTGCCTAATAAGCAATTGCCGCTTATCAACGCATCTTCCATTCAATTAGACAATTTAGAAGATCCTTTGATTCCGGGATCTCTTGCATCGGCAAGTCACCTGCCGATGGGGTGTTTCATTTATCTACTATATTTCCTTATACAGACTTGGCAACCCAACAAGTCAACGAATGGTAGATCAAAAGCAGTGACTAGAGATAAGGAGAAAAGGAGCTTTCCATCCTTTGAAATGTAAACACAGAAAGCACAAAATTTTATCAAACATCACACTTTGAAACATTAAAGTCGGCAGTTTCGGTCGTTTCTTGCAAGCATCATCGTATAGCCAAAACAACAAAACTCGCGGCTCAGCGCACAAGACATGCTAGGGGGAAACACTCAAAACTGAGTCCATCCATTGAGACATGGAAGTGATGAAGCATCTCCCACCTTGTCTTTCTTTGGCCACAGAGAGAGTGGTACATATGTTATTGTCTACTCCATCTCGTGGGCATATTTGCTGTTGAAGGTAAAGAAAGAGAATATGCTCAGGTCTCTTAAGCACAGCTCCTGCTCTGGGAAGGTGGATGCATGTTGAGGCTTTATTTGGAGAGGAGCTCTAACAAGCCTCGAAGCATATGGGATAGGAGTGCAAAGATGCAGCAGGTTAAAAACCTTGTGTTTTACCCTAAAGAGGAGTAATCTGGTGGAAGTGTGCAGGCGAATGCAAAAGCTTCTTTTGTCTACCAAGGTTCAGAAACGAGGGGAACAATAGGTGTGCTATCTAGGAAATTCCTATCTACAAGGAACCTGGAAATTTTGGTTTTTACACCAAAGAGATTCAGGGACCTAGATGCGCCCATCTATAAAGCAATGGATTAGAGACCCACATGATCACAGATTGTCTGAGAATTCACAAATGCACAACTGAAAGACTTGTTGCAGTTACTCAAATTTTGTGTAGTTGGACTGATTCTAAACGATGCAACTTATCTCTAGAGCTCTTGTGCAAAGACTTGAGGATTTTGTCTCCTGGTTGACTCAACCAAATTTTGACACAGCAGTTGTTCTGAAGCAAAACTTTAACGGTCCAAAACCTCCTGCAAAATGGGTGTTATGACAGTATTAGAGTATAGTCGAGATGTCTATAAATGATTCCAAAATGATTATGAATAATGTAATGTTTTCAGATACAACATAATTGTCAGCAGGCAGATCCACAAGAGTGCTCAAAGCTTGTAGCTGTTCCATTAAGACAAAAAATTGGAAGAAAAACAGCAGTTCACCTATTAGAAGCCTGAAGCATCCACTCTTGTGAACTGATAACCGTTTTCCCTTCATAAATGATAAGACATTGAATGGAAGCCGGAGATGATCAACAAGCATTGAGTCACAACCATATGACCTACGGACCATGGAACATGTGCACTGAGACTCCCATCACTCTTCACTACGTTAAAACTCCAGTTGACCCCGGTCCACGACCATATCTTTAATTCGCTGTGAGGTTCCCCATCTTCCACTTCATCATTAATAAAGAGGAAGTCTTCGCCGGTTGCAGTGGAAATCTGGCAAGGGTACACGGAATTGTGTTTACTCACTTGAAATTGAGCATCTGTTTCCCTCCCTTTCCTGCTAGGATTGGAAATCCTGTATTTTACATGTGAGAGTAGAGCGCTCATTCGAACCTTTCAGCCCTTTTCATCTCATTCTTCAACTTATGGCTTTGCTATCTTAGATCTACATCCCACCATTCACAATGAATGAAGAGTCGATGGGAACCTGCATAAAACAAGTTGCTCATGCATTAAATAATCTTTTGTTGAGTTCATGCAGAATAAAGAACCGGGACACATACAGATACAGAAGAGACAATTAGATAGAGAAACTATGGCAACAGGATTAATATCAGTTCTGTTTATTCACATTTCATGAAGATTAGTAAAAAAATTTCTTGGAATTTCAATTGTTAACTAATAGCCCATAAGTCAAAATGTTAATTCTCTTTTTCCGAACTTTCAAGAGATCATTGTCATTCACCTTTTTTCCTATGCACTGATTGACATCTTGGGGGCACTGAGATCCATTCCATATAGCCAGCATAGCAAGTCTAGACCACAACAGAAGACTGTGGGCTTGAACTTCGCATCATGTCTGAAACTCGTCCAATTTTAATTTCAACTTCATATTACCAGCTTGAACTACTATCTCCTTCTTAGAGCAGTCCACTTTCAGAACTGTTGCTTTCCTCCCAAGGGATGGAACGTGAATCATTGCACCAACTGCTGGAAGCTCAGATTTTTTCTCTGCATCATAAATGGGAAAAGACTGTAATAAGATGGGACTTTTTCCATTACAATAAGACTAGAGATAGGACTCTTGCTGAAAGAGAGTCCTAACCACATACCCTCCATGATAATTACTTATGCTGTTTTCCAAATAAAATGAACATGGCAGAGCTCGTTTCTTAAGTAGTACCTAAAGATGATTGCTTGAGATGTTCAGACGGGATTGTGCTTTTCCTTTGCACAAGATCTCTGCTGTCTTCATCTATACTTTCTTGGCGCTTGGCAGCCAATGACTTTGGGCTTTTTTTTACTCCAACTGGCTGGAAGCGCTGCACTTGGGATGCACGAAACTGCCGCACTCTCTTATGGAGCATCGAGCGTGCCGCTGCAGTGGCCTCTGATATCTCTCTAAACATCTTATTCTTTTGACTAATACGTTGTTCCTCAATCGTCCTCCGGGCGGCCAGGAGCTTTCTGTGAAGGTCCCTCGCGAGCCTAGAACAAAAACAGGAAGACGGTAGATACAGCTAAATATAAGACAAGTTTCATTTCACATGATGCCTTGCTAGCAGAAAGAACCACTTATTATGAAGAAAGTGGTTGTTGTCATATATTTATACACCTTGCAGAATGAAATTTATCGGCCACTTTCAAAGCGCACTGACTTGAGTATGTCAAGCAGGAGAAACCTAATTAGAGAGTGATCGGATACACTTTCATGAAGACTCCAACTTATCCTTTTAATAACTTATAAGTTTAATAATATTCTGGGTATTTACGCAAGCCAGAGTAACATTCGTCTGCATAGGAGTATGATACATATGCAAAGGATAACTAAATGGATTGATGCTCCCTCTGAACTCAGATAAAGGAGAAGATATAGTTCCAATCAGTACTTATATGATTCAGCAGTTACTAGTTATTTATGACTCAGCCAAAAACAAAAGGGGCAGCGATTGCTTATGAAAGAGGCAATTCCAAGAAGCCAATTATTCTCACATTAGGTAAGATTGTGAATCACGTTGCAGCTCACGAAGTTCCTGCTTGTATTTTTCCATATCAGTAATGAGCTGCAAGTGCATACAAAGGTATGTCATCAGTAACGGCCCAACTGCAACCAAAAGAAAAAGGAACAAAACCAATATCCATAAATGCAAGTGAATCAACATCAACATCAACATCACCTTTAACCCAAACTAGTTGGGGTCGGCGGTCGATGAACCCAAAAAAGCAAGACCGAAAGAGCTAATAAATGCAAGTGAATGTTAGACCAAAAAAAAAAATGCAAATGAATGTATGAATAATCAGCTGAAATTGCGGATTGCACTCCTGATAATGCAAACTTCCATAATCTTCACTTGCACTATGCACATGATGACAAAAAGCCTCACGTGGACCCCAATCCATGGATTGAGATTATGAAAGTGCATATCCATGTTTTTGCAGTATCGCTATAGACCACGATGGAGTGTCAAGCAGAAAAAATTGAACATACAGGCTACCAAAAAAGTGGTGCCAAATGTATGATATGTTAGAAGCACGTACACCAACATATCATACGTACACCTTTCACAGGAGTTGCTTCTCTTGTTATCAAGATTTTGTCGATGACCAGAACAGTCCTAAGCTAACACTAGTTACCTCATTTATCTCCGCACTTGCTGTACCATACAGTTCTCGAGCATCATTGACAATTGTATCAGGCAGTCCCAATCTTTCAGCTACACAGATGGCATTCGAACGCCCTATAAGATAAAACTCATGTCAAGTCATATCCAAGTTCAACAGATAAAGAACAGCAAATGATCGCATAAGTTATTATTAACTTTGTGCAACCACTGCAGGACATATCTAAGGCAGTCATCTGAGGAAGAATGAAAAACCTGGAATTCCCCAGAGAATCTTGTAAGTAGGCTTTAAATTTACTTCATCAAACTCCATACAAGCATTTTCGAAGCCAGCAGCACTGCCAATCATTGAGAACATGTAAGAGCGAGGAGCACCAACGGAGCAACAAATCTTGTAGTTTGGCGAATGTCAAAAGCAGACGTGTCCTATATGACTTCAACTAGATTTAACAAGCTACACCACTGCCACCAGCGACAGATCTAGAATAACTACGCAATCCAAAATAAATCATCGATTAACGTGGGGGTGGAAAGCCAAGAGGAATTACCCCTACAAACAGTCTGCAGTGGACGTTCAAATATTCAAGTTAAAAAACTACCTGTATTTCAGGGTTTTCAGTTCACCATGATGGGTTGTAGCTATTGTCAAAAGAGCAACATTGGCAAACGATTCCAGCAGTGACATTCCCAGAGCTGCTCCTTCTAGAGGGTTTGTTCCCGCACCAACCTATATTGTTATCACAATATTATCTGGGTAAGCACAAGAAGAGCTGTGATTGCGTAACAGGTCACCCAAAGGAGTCCAACCAGACAATTTTGAAGAGGCAAAAGAAAGACCGGTAATAAAATAACATACTTCGTCTAGTAGCACTAACGACTGCTTTGTTGATTTTGATTGAATGTCCTGAAAATATATAGTATATGAAAATATCAACTAAAAAATGAAATGATTAGCGGCATGATTACAAGATGGCATGATGACAAGAAAAAACCCTACATCTTTGTGACCAAGATAATCACAAACGTATGTCCTCTAAATTTCATTTCCTAAAACTTCAAATCATATTTTCCCATCTTCTAGTTATTCCAGAGTTTTCCAATGTTTAGAGAGAAAAAGTTAAATATGAGTCTATATAACTTCCGCGGTTATAAACTAATCCAAGGAACCCCAAAAGAGAAATATCCAAGAAGGCTATGCTCACACTGATTTGTTTCAAGTGTCCAGAGAAGGTAGATAAAGATTGGGACAAAGACTGTTCATCGCCAATATCAGCAAAGACAGAATCAAACCAAGGGATCCGTACAGATTCAGCTGACAAGATGTATAGGCCTGCAATAACAAACTATTTAGGGGAAAAAACTGAATGTTGCTATCTTTTAAGACAGAGTAGAGAAGTGAAAAACTACAATGACATAAATAAACATTGTCCCTGGTGAGATACTTTTAAACATTACAGGATGTAAGGTTACTCCAGATTGTCTACGGTTACTGTGAATAAGTGTGTCTTAATTGGAATGCTGTTAATACATAGATCTGGCTTGGAATTGCAAACATTTATACCTGGAGAGACAGAAAAAGCGGAAAACTGAATTTACAACTGCACAAAAAAAAAATGCCAATTATTAAACCTGATTTTGCCATCAGAGCTGCCAAGCCAATTGTTTTTAGGCATACAGTTTTGCCACCAGTATTGGGGCCAGTTATGACCAAAACCTTAGTCTCCCTGGAAATGGAAAAATCAACTGCGACTGGCTTAGCCTGTTCGAGGGCTGCAACCTGAATTAATAGCAAATGTCTCAAAATAAAGAATTAAGTACTATGCTCAAATTGCCAACAATTGACATTTGAAACTAACCTGCTCTTTCAGTGCTACAATATCAATCTCTGACTCTCCTTTATTTGACATTCCTGCTCTCATTTTCCTCCTTCCTATTTCCTGAACCATCATATAAAGCAGTAAGCACCAATCCCTATGTGGCATCTAGATATTCAATGAGCACGTGCAAAAGCAGATAATACATCATGAAGTTTACATCAGAGAGGAATCGTAAGCAGAAAAATAATGAGAATGTTCAATTACAAGCCATTCCATGACTCACTGCAGCAGCACTGCTGAGATCCTTTCGGGCCTTGCGTAGATTTAGTCTATGCTGCTGGACCAACAAGGGATGATAAGCTTTAGGCAAAAATAGGGTCCATTCAACGGAGTTCAATGATTTTGAAATTTTGTTCTCTGACAAGGACGTTTCAGTGTCGAGCATTCTACTCTTCTCCTCTAGTAGAAGGAGATCAGGACATGTGCCTCCATATGAAAGACTATACGCAGCTCGAGCATTTATCTGCATATTAGCGCCCAAACAATAAGAAGAGCACTTTCAATTATTATATATAGGTCTTTCTAGAATGCTATCACAACAAGTGGTCTTGCAGTTTTATGACAAACTTTCGTAAGAATTATCAACAGTAGCTTTTCAAACATAAGGTCTGTCAGAGATTTTTGCCTCAAGCCTGCCTATGAGATTGCAGGTAATAGATATCCTGAGGATCATGTAAAGACTGGTCTTGGATATGAACAATTGATACAATCCTTGAATTAAGCATTTCATTTGGCAAAGTCTCCATAATAGCATAGCTCTAAATGAAGTTCTTTTGGCTTGACACATAAATGCCCAGAACAATAGTTCGGCCTGAATCTGCAGATCGTTTGTTTTTATTCGGCCCTGTGGCTAGAGAGTTTTGGAGGGACCTGTCTGTTCCTAATGGCCTCGCGGGGTCATCAAGGATACTTGGGAGTGGATGGAAGACAATGTTAAAAGAAAGGTTTGGTATCAAAGACCAAAATTCCGTGGGGAATTGCTTTCCTTATGAATCTTTGGGTTATTTGGCAAAATAGAAATAATTCCTGTTTAAGAATCAGAAAATTTGCATAAACTGACTTTTTTTTGTTTGACTAAAGCTGGAGAATCTAATGCTACCACGAAGAAAAATGGGTGTGGAAGAAGAAAATTAAGGCAGAGGATGAAACAAAGGAAGCCTGAACAAGGGTGGATTAAGGTTAATTCAGATAGAGCAATGTCTACGGAAAACGGAGAAACAGGAGCAGGGGTTCTTTTGAAAGATCACCAAGAAACCGGAGCCGGTTTCTCGCGTAAAATAGGAAGAAGAATGCTTTCATAGCTGAGATTTAGACATTAAGAAAAATCAAAGTTGCTGTTATGAATAATGTTACTCATTTGCATGTTGAATTGGACAGTTATTCAAGTTCTTAAAAGCAAAATCTCGCAATCGCTCATAGAAACTCTCCTCTTCTGACTGCAGGAACTTGCTGGAAGGAGTGCAGGCATACCGAATTGAGCATATGTACAGAGAAGCAAACAGATGTGCGGACGATCTGGTTAGGTTGGGTAAGGAGCAGCATATGGAACTATTATATTCACTGGTATGCCGGATTTACTAAGGATATTTTATATGATGTATCTTGACTGGTTAAATTGCCGAATGACGCTCCTTGTTTCACCAAAAAAACATATTTGATTACTTGTAAGTGTTGAAAAAGATACTCCAAACTGTATGAAGTCTAATTTTCATTTCCTACGAAGTCTAATTTTCATTTCCTACAGACTTCACAACACTCAGGAAACTTAGAAACTGTGTACACAAGACCACTCCGCAGAATAAACAGGGGAGAGAGAGAGAGAGAGAGACTTCGGTAGCAGTAGCAACTTACCATATCCAGTTGGATTATGCTCTTCAGCAAAATTTCAGTTTCATCAAGATCCATTTGCATCTGCTTGAGAAATGACGAAGTGAAAATATAAACGTAAGAAGAAGCTGGTGACAAGAAGAAATATCAACTGGAAAATATGCAACCTTCTTTGTTAACATTAGAAGCACATCTTCCTCTGCCTTTGCCACCAATGCTCTCGCTTGTTGCAGCTCATCATTTAAAGGAACGGCAGCAAGTGGCTCTATAATATTTCCATTCCCTGAACCACTACAACATGACAGATTCAGGATAGATTGGACATCCTCCTAAACGAAATGAACTTGTACCCGAGGAGTCCAAAAAACACACTTAATAAAAAAATTCACAACTATTTGCATTCAGGGAGAGCATTCATCATGCAAATTGTCCACCAGCCTGCCTTATAAGACAAAAAGCCTTCTGGTTTGAGTTACCAAAGAAGGCAAACAAAGTTTCTTTCTTGAGTAAAAGTTAACGTTCAATGTAAATTATATATCAGTTATCACCATTTCCATGCAAGCAAAATAATTACCAAACCCCGGAAGTGATTACATGATACTTCTTTCTTTTTAAGGATGCTCAAAACACAACTAAGCTCCATTAAAATGTTAATATTACTTGTCCATAAACCAAATGTGCTCTATAAAAGACTGTAGAGCAAAGATCTACACAACACATGACAGTTCAACTATCTTATGGCACAAAGTACCAGAGAGTCTCAGCTCTGATCTAAGATTGAATAAGCGAAGAGCTCTGGATAATTTGCCAGTTGACTGGCATTACTTGTAGCCACTCAAAAGCTCTTTGAAACGCAAAAAGAAAAGGAAAGAATAAGGGAAGCATGCATAATTTTTTAGCACCTGGATATCAGTAGACCATTCAAATTTGTCAGCTTATCCATTCCGGACTTTATGCACCATCTTCCATTGACATTACTCACACCCTAAATAAAGGAAAATATGAAAGTTAAAATAGTCAATAGAAAGATACAAAGTAAACACACATGTAGATCTGCATGATTGGTGCACTCACCAGGAAAGATGACTCATTCCTATCATTCCTCATTAATTTGTCCATCAACTCATTTAGCTGAACAGAGAAAATATAAACAGAACTAGAATCAATTTTTAGTATCAAATAAGGAGACAACTCAGTGTTTCAAAGGACCAAATAAGAGACTGGCTGAGAAGTGTGAAGAGGATCCACAAATGGAAATTCTATTTAGACAGAGTACCTTGAATAAAGGTAGATGGAGAGCAAGCAATGCAGACTTTCATTCGCATATCAGTAAAAAAATTTCTAAAAAAGTCGGCAATCAACTCACTTGAGGAAATGCTTCTTCTAAGTCAAAGGCAATTAAACCAATAAAAATAATAAAGGAATTATCTCACTATTCAAAAAAGGATGTATTTGATTTTGTAAATGGTTTTGGCATCCCATTGATGCCTCTTAAATGAATTATCTCACTATCCAAAAAACAAAAAAAAGGAAGCGTCTTACGGAGGCAATTGCTCCCCACCACGAAAACACAGTAGATACAGTTAAATATTGATGCAAGAGGAATAAGAAGCGTCTTATGGAGGCAATTGCTCCCCACCATGATAACACAGTAGATATAGTTAAATACTGATGCAAGAGGAATAAGAATTTTTGTGTCTAGTTTTCTGTAATCTGGTGAAGAATTTGCGGACATCTTCTAGTTGGCCTCAGCAATTACAGTTGATTAGCCATTCTGAGTGCATAAACATGTTAAAAAATCATAGTCCTTGAAACACCAAAGGGAAGCTTTTCAATTGCAGGTACAATAATCATTCAGTGCATGGGACAAAAATTCAGGAATGATTTTACCCTCTTTTCAAGCATCTGCACTTGTTCACGTGACCGTTTGAGCAAAGGACTCTGAAAAAAAAAATGCTAAGATGAGCTACAGGAACGGGAAGGAGAGAGAATGGAGAATCACATCCAGGCCTATAAAAACAAAGCTATCACATGACAACTAACTCTGAACTATTGGATAACATACAGCAGAGTCTTTAACAGAGCCATCTTCATCAAGGACTTGCTGTATTGACCTAATTAGAACTCGATTTATTGTCAGTTCGAGAATCTGCAAGGAAACATTTAAACTCCAATAAGTCCATGATAATATTAGCCAAACAACAGATGCAACTACCGTATCTCATTGTGTGTAGTTGAGTTCTGTAATGTTACCACATCACTCAGAGGCATGAAGCGTCCATGCCACTCCGCATCTTCCTTGATTGTTGCTCGTAGATTCAGCTGTAGAGTATCAGCAAATTGCAAAAGAGATGCAACCGCTATTGCTTCAAGTCCACTCATGGGTAGATCTCTCCGAGCATGCTGAATTGCAGACTTGACCTTTGAAAAGATCAAAATTAAGCAGTTAGTGACACGTCAAGATCAGCATCTTGTTGAAACCTTAAACACTTAAGATGACACCAGATATCCACGTGACGTGTATCAGAGCTCAGTAGCAACTTCACACACAAAACTGAGCTAGAAGTGGAAAAAAAGGGAGCAAGAAAAATTTCTGGCCTGATTGAATTCCACCTGTAAGCACATGTTGGAGATGAATGTTCTCTACTTAGAGTTCCAATATTTCTAATTCAGAAACCAATTTGACCCACCGACGCTTAATAAATTTGACATGGCCAGAGCAAACAATGAAAAGTATTATATGCAGTCTATGTGATTCTAAACTTCATGTTGCTAGAAGAGGACGAAATTAGCATAGGGACTGACCAGAGCAGCATCGATGCCACTGAAGTCCAAGCTGAAACCACCATGTCGGTGCATTTCCACGGCCGCGTTAGTTTCACTCAAAAGCCTCATGCTCTCCTCGTACGTCTGATCCAGAGACCATAACCGAGTCTTCACAACACCACCCAACACCCACAACAGTGTCAGAATTCAATTAAAACGATTCAAAACCAAATTCGACCTCACAAAATCACCAAATGCCTCCGTACTCACTTCTATTAGCTGCACAGGCATCGAACTCGCGCATGAAAATCAAAACCGATTAATGAAATACGCGAATCTGGCGATTAACCAAACTGACCTTAGCGGCTTCCCGGCCGAGCGAAGTGCCGGCGAACGAAGCGACGGAATCGCACAGCTTATCCCACTCCAGAACTCTGAGGCTCTGGAAGCGAGCAGACGATTCGCCGCTAGGGCTGGCGACGGAGACGGCCCCGGAGACGGAGCACCGATTGAGGAAAACTCGGTTTCTGAAACAGATGGACCTGAAACTAACGGCCAGCAGAAAAGAAGAAGGATAAGATGGAGGGAAGGCGATGGAGTTGAGGAAGAGCGTGCGAGACTCCATCGTTGCTGTTCTCTCGAGCAGACCGTTCGTTTGAAAATGGCGGGGCTCTGTAGATAATAACGGCGTGCAGATAGATATCATTGGGAGCGGTGAGTTGCGATGACGTGGGCTCTCTGACAAGAATCATGTTGGGCTTCTGGTTTCTCTGGTGGGCCCAGGCCCATCCTAGCATTGCCCCAAAATGTTATCGGCCCAATTGGGAAAAAAATTGAAATGCGCTGCAGTATCAAGATCAACAGCATTGCCGAACTATTTTTTATTTGGTGCATTTATTTCACTTTAACCAAGGCTACATTAGTTATGCTAAAAACGAATGGTTTAGACAAACATTCTCCCAAAAAATAATTGTTTGTATCGTTTGAAATAAATTAGCCAAAAAAAAATATTTTCATTATCGAAAAATATTTTTCGCCCATTCATTTTCGTAAGCGATCATTTCCGGGAAAATGTATTTTCCAAATCATTTACTTTCTTGCAAAACAAATGGAGTCCGAGCCAAACAATCGTGCATATACACGGCTACGCTAAAAGGCATTGTATCTCCATGACCAATTGCTCCTTGAGTAGATCGCATGTGTGTTTACTTCCGGTTGGTTTGATTGAAGGTGCACAAACAATAACCAGACAGAGTAAGCTCCCGATTGATATCGATGGAAATTGAAGTTGTCCGATCAGTCCAAATCCCTAAACTCCGAACTGGATGCACGGAATGCCAAATTTAGGATCGACAACACATGACCCACAAAATGTTTACCTTGTGTGTGGACAATTCAATGTGACACCAACGTTAATAATGTAAAAAAAGCAACGAGGCGTGATCTAGCTTTTGTCGGCGTTGGCGAAATTCAACGCATTCGATCGATCCATAGTCCTAGGTTCCGAATTAGGGTCATCGGTGGTGATTGGAATCCAACAAGACGCATACAAACTTCATGAATCAAATTGGATAATTTTGTGCATATGACAAAGATCATAAGATAGGCATACATTGAAACGAGAGATGCTTTGGAGCACCCAGGAATGAAACAATCGGTCTCCAGTTGCTCGTTGGCCAGCCAATTGAAATTGTTGTTTTTGGACAGTTGCGGATACAATACTAGAAATTTTCTTGTACATTGTATGGAATCGCGGCCTTTAATGCGTGATGATCTTGCTTCCACATCACCAGAAAAAAAAAAAAAAGAAGTTAATTCGCAAGAGTGATTGGTTTCTAGTTCCGTCTCACCCAGGGATAGGGAATAGAATCGGAAGGACGCGTTCTAGACTCGGATGGTCCGGGATCGAGCCATCCCCATACGGTTCAATAAAATCGATAGGTTATAAACAGGAGTCAAGCAATACGGATTTTAATTTTAATAAATTATTTAAAATCATACTTGCATTTAAAGAAAAAAAAATCAATATGGCCCAAGCGGTCCGATTCCCCTTTGGGATTAGAGATCCGGGTCGAAAATGACCGATTTCAATTTTATGATCCAAGTGATTCTGTACAAACGCAATGCATCTTTTTGCAGAGAGTGTCGACATATTTTAGGCACATCACATCCAACCCTAGCTTCTGCCGTTCTGCACGAGCTCGGCCTCGCATTATCCTCCATCTGGCACTCCATGGCTTGGGCTGCCCCTTTTCTTTGTTGGTCAAGTAATAACAAATTAATAAAAAAAATAATAAATTTAGAAAAAGTAATTAAAATTAGCAAGACCCAAAGAAAAAAGTAACAATAAATTAGAACTGGGGATTACTTGGAATTAAAGAAAAGCTAATAAAAATCCTTATAATACTATAAAACTTGTGGTGGGAGAACTGCAAAGTTGACTTTCTCGTTTCACGGCCAAAAGAAAATTGTCAGTTGACCGAACGCCAGTGGATATTCGTCCAGAACGACAAAAGGGAAAGGGCGCGGGCCTCTCCGACGGCCGGTGGGGGACTTTGGGATAGAATTTGACAAATCCGTCGAATCAAGGGGGTTGGTGATAAAGAGTTTCAAAGAATCAAGCCACGCTGGTTTGATTTTTCCGGTGGAAACTTTGGGAGAGGAACGAACGAGGGGGCATTTCGCATTCGGAAATCGAGTCATTCCGTGCGCCTTTACACGGTTGGAAACCGTTCTGGTCGTCCGATTTATGCACAAGCGTCGAATGTAACCGGCATGGCACTCGCGTTACAGATCGGTTTCTCTCGAGTTTCGGATCAAACCATCTCTCCACCCCCCACACTTGTATCTTCACATGCATATCTCCAACGCACAGAATCTATCAAAGCATGATCAGAATTGCCAACATAGACCAAGACCTGAGAAAAGGAAAAACGGACATCAAGTCCGATGGAACGAGAGCAAAACGATGAATGCCGACCAACACCGTGGCCGGCTGAGGACCAATAATTAAAGTCCAATGCGTAGATTTCGAACGCATCGCTGTCTCTCATTGTCTGCAATTACGTCAAAGCTATCGATACAGAAGAATTTTCCTCCGAAGAAAAACGAAAGGAACGTCATTTTCGGCCCAAGCTAGAAAACATTAGTTATTTGTTTTTTTAATCTAGGCGGGCCATGGGTACAATGACAAGGTATTAAACAAGAAAGAGACTCATCATATTTTGCCAACTGAAGACAGATTCCTGGTCCGACGCAGATTCTCCGGACGACACTTGCATTAAGTTTTTGGAAATGTCGAATCACACTCGCAAGTTGCAACCATCTTAACGTCTAGCATATTTCTTTAATCTCCCAATTGAGAGGTCCACCAATATCGTGGCAAGAAGTTCAAAACCAACCAGAAAAGGAAAATCCACTTTTACCTACCTTGAGAAAGAAAGAAAAATGACATGAATGATCCGTAAACTTTGATCCTGTAATATAATTTTTGAATTTTTAATTTGTCCACGCGATCTTTAAATTTTTGTCCGATGCGCAATGTGATCTCCGAACTTTAGGTATATGTTCAATTTAATTCCCGAATTATATAAAAATATTAAATATTCTCTCCGAATTGGAATTAACAGGAGGAAAACATTGAACGTCTCCATGACGCTCGGGAGCCGAATAGAGCATGTGTCGAAAGTTCGAGGACCACGCTCAACAAATTGAAAGTTTATGAATTATATTGAATACCGAACCAGAATTCGTAAATCACATGAAATAAATTTAAAATTCGAGAACCCCGTTATGTGTTGAGTTAAAAAGTTGAAAAACCGTTTGTGTCGTTCCAACCCGTAAGGAACGGAAGAGCTAAAGTAGTGACGTGAGGATCATGGAAACCCAAAGATCAAAAACAATCTTCACCCCCCATCGTCAGCCTGTCACCCAAAGTCCGTGGGCCTTTTGTACTGCCGTAGAATCACCAGATTCTCTTGCCTGCTCTGAAACGAGTGCAAAGATCCTGACGAAGAAGAAGAAGACCAAAAAGGCGCAGATCAGCACTGGCAGTCCGGCACGGGTGTGATTCCTCCTCCATTCCCATCCCTTTCACAATATAATAAGCTCCGCTCCGGCGCTCCCATCCAATAATTTACTCGCTACAGCCTTCAGTAACCCTCTTTAAAAACCAGTTGCCCATCTGCAAGACTGCAACTCAGCTCGACTCAGACGCCCCTTTGAGTTTTCTCGGCACTCAATCTCGTCGTTTCTTGACCGAATCTCCTCAAGATCCCTCGTTGCGCGCACCCATCGATCCAAAAACCGATCTTTTCTTCGGGATCTGCGACATGGGTTTCGAGGACAATCTCGATCAGGAGTCGGCCGCGCCGCCCAAGAAGTCCCTTTTCCGGTACAACTCGCCCCTCGTCCAGGTCAGCCTCATCGGGCTGGTCTGCTTCTGCTGCCCCGGCATGTTCAACGCCCTTTCCGGCATGGGCGGCGGCGGCCAGGTGGACCCCACCGCGGCAAACAACGCCAACACCGCCCTCTACACCACCTTCGCCGTCTTCGGCGTCCTCGGCGGCGGGATATATAACCTCCTGGGCCCTCGCTTGACCCTCGCGGCGGGTTGCAGCACTTACGTCCTCTACGCGGGCTCTTTCTTGTACTACAACCACTACCACCACCAGGCCTTCGCCATCGTCGCCGGCGCGATCCTCGGCATCGGCGCGGGCCTCCTGTGGGCCGGTGAGGGCGCCATCATGACCTCGTACCCACCGCGCGACCGAAAGGGCACTTACATCTCCCTGTTCTGGAGCATTTTCAACATGGGAGGCGTCATTGGTGGGCTAATCCCATTCATTTCGAATTACAGCAGGAGTGAGGCTGCTTCTGTGAATGATGGAACCTATATTGGGTTCATGTGTTTTATGGCTCTCGGTGCACTTCTTTCCCTTACTATCTTGCCGCCGAGCAAGGTGATTCGTGACGACGGGACTACTTGCACTAACGTGAAGTACTCGAGCGTTTCCACTGAGGCAGTTGAGATTCTCAAGCTGTTCCTCAACTGGAAGATGCTCTTGATTGTGCCGGCCTCTTGGGCTAGCAACTTCTTTTACAGCTACCAGTTCACTAACGTGAACGGGGTCATGTTCAATTTGAGGACTAGAGGGCTGAACAATGTGTTCTACTGGGGGGCGCAGATGCTGGGGTCGATCGGAATCGGTTATGTGTTGGATTTCAGCTTTTCGAGTCGGAAGACGAGGGGTTACGTCGGGATTGCGATCGTCGCCTTGCTTGGGACTGCGGTTTGGGGTGGCGGCCTTGCTAATCAGCTGAATTACTCTCGCCACGACCTTCCCAATAAGTTGGACTTCAAGGACTCCGGCTCCGATTACGCCGGACCATTCGTGTTGTATTTCAGCTATGGATTGCTGGATGCAATGTTCCAGAGCATGGTTTATTGGATCATTGGTTCCTTGGCTGATGATTCTGCAATTCTTAGCAGGTAGCACCCGAGTTTCTCAACTATTTATTAGAGATTAATATTTTGGATCTAACAGTGAAACTGATATCTGGTTTTCTATGTCCTGCAGGTACA
This sequence comes from Rhodamnia rubescens, assembly GCA_021437795.1. Lineage (NCBI taxonomy): Eukaryota > Viridiplantae > Streptophyta > Magnoliopsida > Myrtales > Myrtaceae > Rhodamnia > Rhodamnia rubescens. Next base: position 2,973,252 of record JAILYA010000028.1, on the reverse strand, counting down.
GTGGGTTCTATAAAGGCGTGCAGAGCGCAGGAGCGGCGGTCGCGTGGCAAATCGACACGCACAAGGTCCCGTTCCTCTCGGAGCTTATTGTCAACTGGTCACTTATGACGGTGGGCTATCCCTTGCTGCTGGTTCTTGTCAAGTTCGCCGTGAAGGACGATAAGGAGGGCGAAGAGGGAGCTAAAAAGGAAGTTGCTCCATCGTTTGCTCATTAGGTGATGACCCGACCCGACCCGACCCGAAATGTTATCTAATCTTTGTTATGAAGCTTCTTTGTGAATGCCGGACTTAGCAAGACAACAACCTGCTGAAAAAGATAACTTCTTTTGAATTGCTTTGTCTCCTGCTAGGGTTGTCTCCATTGGAGCTGTAATCTTTGGCAGTTACACGACAGTTGTAAAAAACCTTTCCAGTGTATCAAACTCGTAATCAAAGTCATGTTCCATGAAAATCTCTCTCCCCCTTAAGAGCCGTGAAAACAGGTGTGGCTTATGAGTAGTTCACGGCTATCATAGTTATCGTTGCCGGTACGCTGGAATCGTCAAATTATAGCAGGCTATCCATTATTTTATGGCTATGATCTGCTTGCTTGCATATTTTAATGTAATCTTCCTTTCAAAATGCTAGGAACTTCGTGAGAAGCTGACTCCGCGCCACTGTCTTCTCCTTTTCGCTTTCTAGAGATGTGAACTAAGACAACATAAAATAAAACTCCGGGGTGTCGCTTCTTGTCCTAGCCGGCCATTTTTCTGGAGTAGATTCTAATGTCGGGAAACGCTACGGCTTTAAATAATCTCTTCTTTGAAGAGCAAGAGGGTAACATTATCTATATGTCTTGTCCTCTTGTTGTTTGTTTGGGCTCAAGAAATACGGTATTTCTGCATTCAGCTGTAATCAGATTCACAATGACATACTTTGGCTTCTTTCAAATGTGACCTCTGCGTTTTTTGGGATAGAGAGCTTTTATCAGTCAAGATGTGAAGCATCTCAAGATGTTCCGTCACGAATATCGCTATAGAGCATCGATTACTGTCTCTGCAGGATCAACGCAATGCGCTGAAAAGGTTATCTTTTGGATGCATAATTTCGAGTAGTCGTCAATTGGCAGGAAGAGGAAGTAAAGGCTTTGTGGCTATATGGAACAGAGCATTTGACTCGGCTTGTATCCTAGAACTAGAAGCTTTTTTTTATCCTTAAAGCAAGAATACTGCTTATCTCGCAAAACTTTGCTTCTGAGCATTTTTCTTTTTTGTGCCAGATGCTTCAGAGCAGTTAGGTTCATAGGTATTTAACAGTTATTTGTATGTTGAACATAAGCAAGAATTCTTTCCAGTCATGTCCATATAGCTGAGAAAGGCGCGCCGAGAAGACGCCGTAGATCGTCTTACAATCTCTCTTAGAGAATCCATTTTCTAAGAGACTTCGACAAGGCACCGCACATGGTACGATCTCTCTTGGAATTCATTTTATTGTCCATGAGAAAAAATCGAGTCGAAATTCTCTTTGTGGGATAACAAGAGGTGCGCCGGGTTGGGCATGGCTAAGACTTGTGCAGCTCTTCCGCGAAGTTTCTGGTCTTCTTGCTCCTAGCTTTTCTGCACCAAATGTCTAGGATTGTGCACATGAACAGAAATTGTACTTGTAGTTATACGAGATTTCACGAATTGTGTTGAAGTCTATGGATCCCGCAAACAGTCAGAGGATGTGTGCGTCTTCTATACATTCGAAGAACGAGATCAATTGTTGCTTTCTCTTTGAAATTTAGACAAAAGGGGGAGAAAAATCTCTGAAAAAATGCATTTCAGCATCTAAAGACCCACAGAATATCTTCTTGAGGAAACAAATTATCAGGAATCAAGTTTTCAACAACATAATGAAACAAACGTGCAGCTCTTCTGCCTTTATGCAAAGAAGTACGATATTATCAACCTTGACTGTCACCTTGAAATCAAGTTTGAACAGATGAGATTGTCAAGAGCCCTAAGAGGAGATAGGAAGTATGAATTAGAGGAAGTGGCCTGGGCACCAGATATGACCACTTGGTATATGACCTTCTCAAGGTAAATAGACTACTTTAATTATCAAGACGAACATATTCAAAAGTGGACTCGACATGGCCCGAGGAAGCACATTCAACCCAGCCCACAAAGTTCTTTTGACCAATTGTATATGCATGAGAAGAAATAAAGTCACAAGAATTCTGATGAGCTGAAGCCTAAAGATCGACACCAGTTATCTGCAACTCAGAATGTGAGCTTTATTGACCAAAATGAGGACCTATATCAGAATTACAAGGAAAATGACTCCGGGTGATCCATCAAAAAGTTCATTTAAGTAGATAGAAGTGCAACTTGTAGAATAAAATCCATCACCTCCAAAAGGAAATGCTCATGTTGGTTATCCGAAGAAAGATCCTAATTTTGCCAAATGACTTGAGCAAATGCAACCTTCTTTGCAAAATACAGCTCAAAACTGAATTGACTTGCTGTGAGGAAACGAGACACCGGAAACATGGGTGCATCAGCCGCAACAGTTTTGCAGGAAAAACTACGTTCTCTTATCAAAGTGTCCTGCACGATTACTTCTACTATCCTTTGGAGGACTTTGAAGTGAAAATGTTGGCTCACGCTGCTCAATGCTATCTCTTCGAGAAGTCACGGGAATATTGTCCACAGCCTCTCCCGAGGAAGAAGGGCTGTCATGTGAGCTTTCAATCAACTGGGATGAAGAGCCTCCACTTGGAGCAACCCCCGAGACATTGCCCCCAATTAGGCTTTTGTACATTGTCAAAGCTTGTGCCATCATGTTAGCTGGATTGGCAGTGGAGCTAGGAAGCAACAATGTTGTGCCCTGATGTAAATAGAAGTTAAAATGAGAATAAATGAGAATTGTAACCTGTGTAATACTTCCGACCCAAAAAAAAAAAAAGCTGTGTAATACTAAGTTACCTCTTTGGCAATGTTTCCAAAGGCATGGATATATTGTTCAGCAATCCTCAAACTAGCTGCCTGCATTCAAAGTAGAGAGTACACAATATGTGGGAAGTCAAACAGTAATTTGATAAGCGTCATCCTCTCAATAAAGAAGTAAAGAACATACGTTCCATTATTTCACAAAAAGGACAATGACAATCCCTACAAAGCTCTATACAAAGGCCCTCATTTGGGGGGAGAAACCTCTGACAACATGAAGATCAAGCAAGTTACCCATTTCATCTTCTTCAGAAATAAATTTCCATTTATTTTCTTCAACAGCTAAGTTCTTCCCCCCTTTTTGGCTTTTTGCACATCTTTCCTCACCAAAGCGGCCCTATATATCTAGTCAGTTCTCCAAAGTCCACTTGACATATTGCTAACAGCTGAGCCCATCATTAACTTTTCAAGACCATCTGGACGCCGCACTGATGTTTTCCTCTTGAAAGCTGAAAGTACATGATAGATGGAGCACAAGACTACTGTGGTTTGTAAAGAAGAACCTTCCATGTTTAAAATCCTCATAGAATCGAGAAAAAGTTTGCCACTTAGGTATGTAAAAGTTATTATTATGTGTACTATTGCTGCTCATCGATGGAATGTCTACATCAACAATACTGGAAAACCTGTAATTCAAAAGAAAAGCTTACTTCGACACCTCCAGTCTCCTTAAGAGCATCGGATACCAGAGCAATTCCTTTTGCTGTTGCTTGTGCCCTAGCAAGAATGGCTTCTGCTTCTCCTGTTGAGTTGAGTGGCAAGGAGAGCAATGTCAAAGATGGAACCACTTAAGATGCCCATGCAATTGAGGATAAAACTACAACCTACATCTGACACTGATACAGGCATAATGCAAGGTATTTCCTACCAATTGGCAAAATAAGAGCTTATAAGATGACACCACTGTTATTATGTCCTCCACCTATAAAAATATCAGGAAAAAGGATTTGTCCATTCCACAACTAGAAAGCCAAAGTTTACAACAAGATAAAAAAGGCCCTTAAATGACAATTTCCATCAGGTCCCGCAAGTAAATTTCTCCTTTGAACAGAAAGTAAGTTTCTCTACTAGAAGCAGCTTTCAAATGAAGCATTGCATCCAGCAAACCGCAGAGTGTCAAAAAATTCTGGCAGTGTAGAAAATACAAGATTACGAACAAATTTCAACGGACCATGTGCTCTATTAACTTGATCCATCTTTGCAGCTTCTGACTCTAGGATTACTGAACTCTTTTTACCATCCGCAATATTGATGTTCGACTGTCTTTCTCCTGTTGAACATTATAAGTATCAGTCAACTGATATGAGGATCTGCTCAGATTATTCATGCTATACAGGCAGAAAGCAGATAATCAAAACAGAATGGTCAGAATATGGAGCTGGCCCCAGGTGGAAGTATCATGGTAAACAACAGTAGCTGGCAATGAAGTAATGATCCTAATAATCATTAAGCAAGTTTGTACATTGACTAAAGTGACCACAGACTCGTTAACAAATGACACAGAACAACTATCATAGCTCATCATCATACATCTACTAAATATAAGCACCTAGAATGCATGACTTCATCACCTTCAGACTCCAGGATTTGAGCTCTTTTCTTACGCTCAGCTTCTGCTTGCATCTCCATAGCTTGCCTCACACCACGAGGAGGAGATATGTCCCCTAAGGAAGAAAGCACAGAGAAGGGTATTCAAGAGATTCTCTAAAGTGTCAAATTACCATGATAGCAACTTTGGACAGGCTGCAACTTACGTATTTCATAACGAAGGCATTTCAAACCCCAGTCTAGAGCAGCCACGTTAATAGACTCCTGTAAAAATACAGCTACCTCATAAAGAAACGGCTTTCATTCTTGTTCTCATAGCTGTACCATCTAAGTATAGAATCATGAACTTTCAAGTTATGGATTAGATCTGTTATGACTATTCATCTCTAATACTCCATGGGCATTATCCAATCCACGAGAAGAAACACATACTAACCAACCATAGCAGAGACGGATACAGACATAGAGAAGAACAGACAGATACAGACATGACTCCAACAATGGAAAACAGTAGACAAATGGAGCTGTTCAGAAAAGGCTTGAACTCAGCCAGAATCAAGGAAACTGAGTTGCCTTATGCTATCTACAACTTAGCCTAGAAGGACCAGGCGCCGATAGAGAGTCCACAGAAGCAGAACTCACCACTATCTTTTCATTAAGCGTGTCCCGCTCCTCGAATGTCTTGTCGAGTGTTATTTTCCCCAGCTCACTACGCATCGTTGTCTGAGCTAGCTGAATGACTGCATATATAGGATTCTCAACGCCATAAGAAGCATTGCATGGATCCACAATCTGCAATAACCCCACCATAGTCAGCACCTTCATGTCTAGATATACGGAAAAAATGAAGCATTCCGTGAGAAAACACGGAACGCAGATGAAAATCCATGATAATACCTTAACGTAAAGCACTCCATCGATCAAAATGCTGACATTGTCTTTAGTAATAGCAGACTGGTCCGGGATAGGAATGGCCTCTTCCTTGAGTGAATGCACATAAGCTATTCGATCAACGAATGGAATCAAGAAATGGATTCCCGAAGTTAGGGTTTTCACATACTTGCCGAACCGCTCGATCACAAAAGCCCTCTGTTGTGGCACGATTCGTATCCCCCAATTCACCGGGGGCGTTATCTCATATCTGCAAACCCCAAGTTCACATTTTCACACTTCAGAAAGTAAACACCAGCAGAAACCGAATGATACAAAGTAGCATCCATCTGCTAATCCACACGTTAAAGGCGCAATTTTTACAATAGTAAGTCGCTTCCAAAATCCACCGAATCCAGCATTCAAAATGCTACGAGCACGCGATTTCCACGGTACTAACAGCATCGCATCACCCGATACGCCTACACTGACCTAAAATTATCAAGGAATTGAGCGCAATTACCCAGTGCTGGGGTCACGACCGACGCGGAGGTGCCGGACAGAGGTGGCGATGGACGGCGGCGATGGAGGGAGGAGAGGGGGCAGCGGGCGGTGGCGCGGCGGGAGGTGATTGGCGGAGGAGGGCCTGAGGAACGAGGGAGCAGTCGAGAGAGCGCGAGCCGAAACGGAGGAAGAATCGCGGAGGTGCTGTAAAGATCTCAGGGCGTGCCTGAGAGAACCAGAGCTTCTGAGCATGGGGTTCATCTCTCCCTCTGTCTCTCTGTGCTCTAGTGCGTGGTCAATCGGTGATGTCGGAATTTGAAGAAGAAAACGAGGAGGGTGTCAAAAGATGGAGGAGGTACTGGTTCCGTGGCCTCATGCGAAGGGGCTTTTTGGTAAAGCCCCAGCAAAACCTTCTTCTTCATCGTCGGTCTCACTTCTTTCTCTCCAAGCAAAAGCAAAGATGGGTCAAAAAATTGTTGACAGTCCAAAGACTCTCTTCTTCGTAACGTACCACACAATGTAGCATTGGGGAAAAAAGATTGGGTCGACCATTACGATTTCTTGTCAAACAATTCAGAACAGCCAGTAACTTAAAAAAAATTAAACTCAAATTGCCAAATTTTTTACCTTAAGATTGTAAGTTAATTTGAGAAATAATAATATAAATAATCTCTCAACGTGACTTTTGAACTTTTAATTTATTCAACATAATTCTTAATATTTATTTCAATATTCTCATGTAATCATGCACAAAGTCAAAAATCACGTTAAACAAGTAAAAAATTTGAGTAATAACATTGTACTATTGATTTAAAATTCAAAAATCATAGTACACATTAAATCAAAACTTAGAGATAATTTATTCTCTTGATTTTGTATCCTACAAGTTAAGTCCTGAGCTCAGAAGAGAGCCCCTGAGGTTGACCTCATTTAAAAGATTAACCGAAAGAGTTAACCGAAATTTAGATTGCAGAAAATGTGCTATCTTTGACCTTGAATCACATAAGTAAAACCTATCGATTGTCTAAGGACATCCTCGTGTTTAGTTTACTAAATTGGAAATAATTTGAATCAATGAAAAACGAAAGAAAACATCCATCATTAAAATAGAGAGAATGAATTCACTGATCAAAAAAGGAAAAAACATTTTCCCTCGAAAATGCTTTTCATTTTCCTTTTATCATAAAATTCGCCCCAATCAAACACATCCTAAATTTGCAATGAACCGCTGCTAGTTCTATTTAAGTTCCCGCCAATTCAAGACATAAATTTGCCTCCGCATTTCGTGCCCCAAGAAACATAGGCATGGAATTTCTCGCAGCTTCCAGCTCATCCAAGAACAGACTTTGCCATATATAAGCTAATATAAAGAACTGCAATCTAGTTGAACAGAAGAAAAAGAACCGAATAAACACCCAAATGTAGGTAGAGAAACTCCCATAGCACAAAATTGCAAATCTCATCCTCAACAGGATCATCGGAGTCTGCTAAATATCATCCTTAAGAAGCACATCAAATGGAAAAAAGGGACATGAAGTTGTAAAAGTCGACACTGGACGATGCTAATACTTCGCTCATCATTCTTCCACGAGGACGGTTCCCTTCTCGCTGACATAAATACCATCGAGGAACTTCCTAATGTCCTTGTTCTTCACATGGCATTTCTGTTTCAAGACACAGAAATACAATATCAGCAAGAGCCCAGTGTGGCGGTCAGCACGCAAGGAAAATGAAGAGTAGGACGCACCTGGTTTATGAGGGCGCAAGATCGGGAAACAAGCTCGATGTCATTTCCATCCACGATCAGTTCATCCTTCACCTTTTCAGAACGGACCACAGATACTCCTTCAAGCATATCTACCTTCCTCACCTGAGCAAAACAGGTAAGAAAGAGGATTATTTTCAGTTTCATCTAGACCAACAACAAAAGTAAGGTGAAAAACGATGGGAGGTGGGCAAAAATCATCAAATGGTTTGATTCAGGGAAACTTGATATCAGAACATAAGCCCAAACCGGAAAGCTAAAGTATAGGCAGTCTCCATTCAGTAGACAATATAGCACAGTGCTAGGCAACCGATTTGTTACAAACTCTGTTCATCATATCAGTCCAGAAACAGAACCTAGTGGGCAAGAGGCAACCTTCTGACCTCCATCAATTGAAAGCATAATAAACGACATATACTTGTTGAATAAACAATAATCACGAGGCCGAAATCGACGCAAGGATGTTCATATGCAGAGCTTCGATTCAAAACAGACTTTTCACTTCGAGCATTTCTACCGCTGCATTTGAACGGACACCGCAAGAATCCAACTACTGAACTAGATTCTAACAATACAGAGAAACCTCAGTACCCCTGGCAAGAATAAATACTTCGATCCACAGACCATTGTAAATCAATGCAAGACAACCCAGTGCTGTCAGATTCACTGAAATTTCAAAATCCTCCTACCATTCAAACTGATTTCCAAACCATCAAAACACATCACACTTAAACTAACAAGCTATCAACGAACAAGACAGCAATAACCAAAGGGACAACTTTAGCAAATTGGGACGGCACCGTGAAAAGCACGACATGGATCGGCAAAATGTAGCAAAGGCAGTGAAAGTGACGATAGCATAATCAGCCAAAACATATAGCCCAATTATCACGTTTCAAATGAATTATCAAAAACAGGATTCCTCACCTTCTTCTCACCCAAAAAGTTGCGAATCTCGATGGACTTGTTCGAGTTCTGGATGCTGGCGTTGATGGGAAAGTGAGCGTACACGAAGCGCATCTTGTACCTGTAACCCTTGGTGACGCCGGTGATGAGGTTCTCGACGTGGCTGAGGGCCGTCCGGATGGCGGCGGAGGTCTTCCGGGTGCCGAACCAGGCCTCGATCTTCAGCTTCCTCTTGCCGGTGGCCTCGTCCTTGATGAGCTGGAAGTCGAGGTTGAGGTGCTTGAAGTTGCGGGTGAGCTTGCCGCGAGGGCCCTCGACCTCGATCACCTTCGCGTTCACCTTGATGGTGACGCCGTCGGGGATGTCCATGGTCTCGGACGAGAGGATCGTCTTCATCTTCGCTTCGTATGGTGGTGGCAGCGGCGGCTCTGCGAAAACCCGAGCGGCTGAGAGAGTAGGCTCGTTCGCGTCGAAAACCCTAGCGAGAGTGAGTGACTGGGTTTTATACATGGCTGCTTTTGCTCGTGGAGAGAGAGAGCCTTAGGATCGGCAATTGGGCCGGCTCGGCAAGGGTACGGCCTGCACGCCAGGCCCGAATTCTTTTATAATGGGCCAGTCCCAGCCCATAATCCAATCCTGGGCCGGTACTCGCCCAATTGCCATCCTAAATGAGAGTGCCTGAAGCCCGAAACAATATGGGCCTGTTCGTGCTCTTGGGTCCGGATTTGCCATGTTCGCACACTGAATCGACGTTACAATACTTTTGTCAACAACAACAAGAACCGGTCAGATTTTACATACAACGACATGGAACGAACCGAGAGTGTGTTTAGCTTTCTTTTAACTGCGTATTTGAATTTTTTTTTTTTTTTGGTCGAAAGGTCATATTCATTGCTTAAAGTGTGAAATAGAAAGCCTGGAAATTAGCACTTATGGCACTATTCTAACTTTAGACGTTGATTAAATGCTTTAAACCACAGATTAGAACTTAATTCGCGAGCGAAGCCAGATCGCGCCCAAAGAAATTGAGAAGTTAATGTGAAAGTGGTCGAGTATTCTCTACCATCTAGTCATATTTAATTTTACCAAATGACATTTGACGGATAATCTGACTTGGTCGTGGATAGATATCCTCAATGCTTTTTTATACAATTTCCCCGCCAACTCAATCTGCTCATCTAAGTTTGGGCTTAGTCCATCGAATGAATCAACGCCCATGTACAGTAGAATTATCTTGAAGAGCTTCGTCGCTCGGCTCACTAGATCACTATCGATTTTAAATAATGAAGTTGGTATGGGATCCGCAAACTTCAACCCTTATAGTTGACTTCACATGATTATAGTAACCGATAATGATTTGGTGAATGGTTTTAATGTTTTATATTTTCATACCAGAGCGCGTCTCAAGTTTGTAACTCAATTTTGCATTTTCCGGTGATCGAATCTGCTCACGCTTTCTACTTGATATTCGTAGATCGATTCGAGAGCTTCGATTTCATATATAAATCTTCCAAAAATTAGTATCATTTGGTTTCACTAATGCATTCATGAAGTTCGCGGTTTGAATCTATAATATGCTATTGTTCATGTATTTTTCTATTTTCTAATATATTTTAATATTTGGATTATGCGGTACCAATCCAGCACGAATCTGAAAAAATTCATAAATCGAATTTCGTAGCTGAGATCTTTATCTTTTCAACGGTATTTTTTGCGTGCGAAACAAAGATTTTTTGCTATGGCAAAAGTGCCTCGTATTATGAATTCAAAATCAAAAAATTTGCTTAAATCTCGAGAGGTTGTTACGTTACGATCCGACGTTTGCTGCTTCTCAATTTTTTTATGATTTTTTTAAGATTTTAGTGGTAGAACTCTCTTGATGAAAGTTGTTCGTACCATCTAGATCTATCACATATAAAATTTTCATTGCAATCCAAATTATTTTGATCAGTACAATCGTTTCATTAAGAGGACGAAATTCTTTGAAAATTTTGGTTCTTTTCTGCCCTTTGCATGTTGTTTTATTGTGATGATTTTTTGTGTGGCAGAATATGTGGATATGTTTTTTTCATGAAAATTTCTTGTAACATCTCGATGCATAACATATCAAAATTTTATAAAATTACATGGACATTTAATATGCACAAAGCATGCTTGAGATTCATGAATTGCACTGAAATTTTAAGTTAAAAAAGCTCTTCTGTTCTTCACTACTTTAAGTTGAAATTTTGAGTTGGGTCAAATCATTGACCCACATAATAGCTGGTAATTACACAGACATTTTTTTTTGTAGTAAAAAGGATAATTACCTATAGATGCCGAGGCTTGAAAGTACCTCCACTGAATCAGCTACTATTGTTGACATATCATATGCGATCTCTTCAATAGTTTGTTGTGAAAGAATACTTTAGTTGTTAGCTTCCGACCTGTTAGAAGAGTTTCAATGTCCCCACGTCCTGGTATTTTATGCCTTAGGCCAGCCTTAACAGAACGTTTAAGAGCATTCAAAATATGCAATGTAAGAAGTTATATTTTCGGATTAGTGCTGACACCATGCGCCACATTATGGATATTCTCTGACAGAAAATCAGTAATGTCCTTGCTAGGAGGCATTGAAGATGCACATAAGTGCATCAGCTCTCAAGCATTAATTAAGTTTTGCCTGGAATAGTTTAAACTTGGCAATTTAGCTAAAAGAAAAACAATAAAGCAAAACAATATTTAAACTTGTATGAGAGAATAAAGTTTACACATGTCGAGATTATTCCGTATCTGTTTTGAAACTTGAGGAAAAAGCTTATTATGGAGCTGAGATATTCTCAAGGCTTTCTTACATAATTTCCCCCACTAACTCAATCTGCTCATCTAAACTTGGGGTTCGTCCATCGAATGAATCAACTCCCATATACTGCATATCATCTTGAAGAGCTTCGTCGCTCAGCTCACTAGATCAATATCAATTTTAAGTAATGAAGTTGGGGTAGGATCCGCAAACTTCAACCCTTATAGTTGATTTCACATGATTATAATAATCAATAATGATTTGGTGAATGTTTTTAATGTTTTATATTTTCATATCAGAGCGCGTCTCAAGTTTGTAACTCAAATTTGCATGTCCCGATGATCGAATCTGCTCTCGCTTTCTAGTAGATATTCGTAGATCACTTTGAGAGCTTCAATTTCATATATAGATCATCCAAAAATTAGTATCATTTGGTTTCACTAATGCATTCATGAAGTTAGCAATTTGAATATTCCATTGTTCATGTATTTTTCTGTTTTCTAATGTATTTTAATAATCGGATTATGCATAACCAATCTAGAACTAATATGAAAAAAATTCATAAAACGAATTTCGTAGATAAGATCCATATCTTTTCAACGGTACTTTTTGCACGCGAAATGGAGATTGTTTCCTATGACAAAAGTGCCTTGTATTATAAATTCAAAATCAGAAATTTTGCTTAAATCTCGAGTTTGTTCTATTCCGATCGACCTTTGCTCCTTCTCGATTTTTTATGATTTTTTTTTAAGATTTTAGCGGTAGAACTCTCTTGATGAAAGTTGTTCATAACATCTAAATCTATCACATATAAAATTTTATGCCCATGTGGCATCTTATATGTGTCGAATCTAATTGTAAGCTGCCTCGGCTTGACGATCGAAGTCTGCCCAAATATAGGTCTTTAATGCATCCCACATATCTTTTGCATTCTCATGTTGCTCAACAACGTAATGCGAGCAGTTGAGTTCTTTTTCTTCCAAGCAACGAACACTTTCTTATCCCTCATGTGTTGTGCGGTATTTCCATCCTCTAGCTTAGTCATGATCAAGTTAAGAGCTTTCGGTGTCTCTAGCTTTTCCAGCAGACATATTGAATTTTCATATTTCAAATCTCATAATTTTCACCATTTAACTTCTCGCCCTTATTATGCTCAGCCACAATGTTCTTTGAAACCGTTGTCATTGTATCCGAATATGAGGTAATTTAGATATTTTGCACGAATTAATAAAGTCTAATTGAATGCAACAAATGCATCATTTTCATACATTTTAATTGTATTAACATACGATTTTCATAATAGACCCTAGAATCGATAGTTCACTAAGTTCCCCATCATCATCTAGAAAATTCTAATCAGAAACTAATATTAGTGCAATTATCCAATTGTGTTCTTCATAAAGTTACTAAAAAATTAGGAATACTCCTACTCAAATATATAACAAAAATATTATATATATGCATAGAAGATATTGCATTGAACAATCAAATTCCATATTCGAAAACAAAACATTCAACAAACATAATATTCTCAAAGAATATCAATTCGATGATAATAAGTTCGTAAAAAAAAATATAAACTCCTGGACATACTATGGAATAAGACCAACATAGGAACAAACTCAAATGTAATAACGCGTTTTGATCCTTTTTCCGGTTTCAACTTCGACCCATGTTACTTCCTTCCTACAAGGAAATAATACTTCAAGATCTCTAAGGGATATTCTACTTGTAATGGAAACCCATATCGGTGCCCTCGGATAGCCCTTCCGAAGACTCTATTGATATGCCAAGGCGCATACTTGTCATGTGCAAAGATCCGTTCATCCCAAGCGATGATGTTTTCGTCGCCCGATCCTCATGTATTCGTGCAAGAAATGTAGTACAGATTTCTTATATGTGTCGTGCACATTATTACACGAGTGAGCAATTCATGTCATTCCTCAAGCATGGAGTTCCTCGGTGCATAAAAGGCATCCATAAATGATACTTCATGTCGTCCCCATATGTTCTCTTGGAGCATGTTGTTGATCCTATTTATATGGATTATAATGTCACATACATTATCCCAACTATAATGGCCCAATCGCTCAACCCTTTCATTCAAGGCTTGTTTTTGCTCAATTAGGCGTTGTCATACTTCGCCTCACCCATTTAGTCACGAGGTCTGGTCTTGATGACATTGTTATTGCAACGAATGTAGAACAAAGAGGATTACTAAAATCCATCAATAATGTAATTATTACAAACATATTGTAACCAAGAACATGCAAATCCAGGTATTAAACAAGCTCTTATAGGTTGATCGACTTTTTTTTTTGGTCAACCGTTGACCGGTCAATGGTTGAGGTCAACGATCAGTTAAACGGGTCGGGTCAATGGGTCAACCATCAATGGATCAATGGTCAATGGGTCAACGATTTGAGTCGGATTTCGGATAAAAATCGGGTCACGGGTCGGGTTTAACCTAAAAAATAGAACCGAATTTTGTTTAAACCAAACCTAGATTAGTAAAAATTAAAAAAGGGTTAGAATTATCTTAAATCGGAATAGAGTTAAGCTAAATCGGGATAGGAATAATGCAAACTCGGATTTCGGGCAGCGTGTGGGCGCGTGATGCCCACGCGTGCCGGACCCCTCCGGCGCATGCGGCGTGTACTGGGCTGCTCCAAAACCTCCCAGCAACGTTCTACCCCTCGAAATACTTGTCTCATTGTTACAAATACGATCGTATATTCAAACCTAATTTTTGTTGAACGAAAAGTAACTAAAAAAGGACTAAACGTCGCAGCCTCAAGGGAGTCCACCCGTGGTGGCGCGTGCAGAGCGTACGGCCGTTTCCAACGTCGCCTCGGGACATGCGAACACTCGAAATGATCGTCTCGACGAGTCCGATCCAACTATGTATTCGAAATGATTTTCATTTCACAAAACATAAATAATTATTCATGAACAAGTAATGACGTAATTATGGTTAAATTCTCTCTAAAATACGAAATTATTAAGAAAAATAATCATGAAACAAGTAATCATCGCTCTAATATCAATGTAGGAATACGAAGCCCATTCTAACCAAACATTCAATTTGTGGAAACATGTCTAATAGATCACTTGAATCAACGATTAAAGCTGGTATATTATGAGGACATACCTTAATTATCATAGATTAAGTGCCCCTTTGCGATCTTGGAAGTTCCTTTATGTTGAATGCCAAACAACAATGAGTTAGGAGAGAGCATACGTTGTTCTATCTTTCTTAAAAAAGCGTCGAATAAACGGGAGGAGGAGAGGGGCCGTTTTTACGTAGTTTGGAGAAACATGACTCATCACATTTCAAATAGCAGATAGCTACTAGTGGGCGGATGATTGCCTACATGGGCGCACTCCATAAGTCTCACACACCAACACAATCCAAATCATATTGATCGGTACAATCATTTCATTAAGAGGATGAAATTCTTTGAAATTTTTATTTCTTTCCTGCCATTTGCATGTTGTTTGATTATTATGATTTTTTCTGTGCAGAATATGTGGATATGTTTTTCATGAAAATTTCTCGTAACCTCTTGATGCATAACATATCAAAATTTCATAAAATTACATGCACATTTAATATGCACGAAGCATGCTTGAGATTCTTGAATTGTAGTGAAATTTTGAGTTAAAAAAGCTCTTCTGTTCTTCACTACTTTAAGTTGCAATTTTGACTTGGTTCGAATCATTGACCCACATTATAGCTGGTAATTGCACAGTCATTGCTTTCTGTAGTAAAGAGGATAATTATCTATAGACGCCGAGCCTCGAAAATATCTCCATTGAATCAGCCACTATTGTTGATATATTATATGCAATCTTTTCAAGAGTTTTGTCGTGACAGAATGCTTTAGTTGTCAGCTTTCGACTTGTTAGAAGAGCTTCACTGTCCTCACGTCCTAGTATTTTATGCTTTGGGCCAGGCTTAACAGAACATTTAAGAGCATTTAGATTATGCAATGCAAGAAGTTATATTTCCGGATCAATGCTGACACCATGCGTCACATTATGGATATACTTTGACAGAAAACCACTAATGTCCTTGCTAGGAGGCATTGAAGATGCGCATAAGTGCATCAGCTTCCCAGCATTAATTAAGCATTGTTTGGAATAGTTTAAACTTGGCAATTTAGCTTAAGGAAAAACAATAAAGCAAAACAATATTTAAACTTGTATGAGAGAATAAAGGTTACATCTGTCGGGATTATTCTGTATGTTTTGAAATTTGAGCAAAAAGCTCATCATTGAGCTGAGATGTCCTCAACGCTTTCTTACAAAATTTTCTCACTAACTCAATATCCTCATCTAAGCTTGGGCTTGGTCCATTGGATGAATCAACGCCCATGTACAACATAATTATCTTGACGAGCTTTGTCGCTCGGCTTACTAGATCACTATCAATTTTAAGTAATGAAGTTGATATAGGATCCCCAAACTTCAACCATTATAGTTGATTTCACATGATTATAGTAATCGATAATGATTTGGTGAATATTTTTAATGTTTTACATTTTCATATTAGAGCGCGCCTTGAGTTTGTAACTCGATTTTTCATGTCCAGATGATCGAATCTACTCTCGCTTTCTACTAGATATTCGTAGATCACTTCGAGAGCTTCGATTTCATATATAGATCGTCCAAAAATTTGTATCATTTGGTTTGACTAATGCATTCATGAAGTTCGCGGTTTGAATCTATAATATGCTATTGTTCATGTATTTTTCTATTTTCTAATATATTTTAATATTTGGATTATGCGGTACCAATCCAAAGACGAATATGAAAAAAATTCATAAATCGAATTTCGTAGTTGAGATCTTTATCTTTTCAACGGTATTTTTTGCGTGCGAAACAAAGATTTTTTGCTATGGCAAAAGTGCCTCGTATTATGAATTCAAAATCAAAAAATTTGCTTAAATCTCGGAGGTTGTTACGTTACGATCCGACGTTTGCTACTTCTCAATTTTTTTTATGATTTTTTTAAGATTTTAGTGGTAGAACTCTCTTGATGAAAGTTGTTCGTACCATCTAGATTTATCACATATAAAATTTTCATTGCAATCCAAATCATTTTGATCGGTACGATTGTTTCATTAAGAGGACGAAATTCTTTGAAAATTTTGGTTCTTTCCTGCCCTTTGCATGTTGTTTGATTGTTATGATTTTTTTGTGTGCAGAATATGTGGATATGTTTTTCATGAAAATTTCTTGTAACCTCTTGATGCATAACATATCAAAATTTTATAAAATTACATGCACATTTAATATGCACGAAGCATGCTTGAGATTCATGAATTGTGCTGAAATTTTGAGTTAAAAAAGCTCTTCTGTTCTTCACTACTTTAAGTTGCAATTTTGACTTGGTTTGAATCATTGACCCACATGATAGTTGATAATTACACAGACATTTTTTTCTGTGGTAAAGAGAATAATTACCTATAGATGCCGAGCCTCGAAAATACCTTCACTGAATCAGCCACTATTGTTGACATATCATATGCGATATCTTCAACAGTTTTGTCGTGAAAGAATACAATAGTTGTCGACTTCCGGCCTATTAGAAGAACTTCAATGTTCTCATGTCCTGGTATTTTATGCCTTGGGCCAGCCTTAATAGAACGTTTAAGAGCATAACCGTATATGTCCACGTTCACTAAATTGAACAAGAGAAAGAGACCAGAGTCATTAACGGAGAAAGAGAAAACCTAGGAGAAGTCGCAAGGGAGAGAGCGAGCGAGGAGCGGTCACCAAGGAGCGAGATTAGTTGAGCAGAGCAGTCACGAGAGAGAGCAGTTGAACGCAAGCGGAGCAGAGCACAAGCAAGGCAACGAGAGATGCTTTCAGCTGAATGTGACCGAAAGAGAGGAGCGATCTCTGTCAACGAAAGGAAGAAAGGAGAGTGTCCAAAAGCCTTCTGCGCTGGCGAAGGCAAATGGGCTTTTCAAAATGAAAATGCCTAGGCGACGGCACTGTTACACTGCAGCTTAAACAAAAAGATGAACGCAAGCACAATATGATCGAATTGCAAAAATAATTTATGGTAATTCGACATATCATTACCAATATAACCGAATGATTGATTATAGTCCTTAACCTTAATGCTGATTTATTTTTTTGCACCAAGTGCGTTTCAATCATGATTCATGGGTAGACCGCACTAACATAGTAGACGGATGGACTCCAAGATGACCCTCCATTGGAAACCATCGCATTCCTCATGAATTGATTTCATGAAATTACATCTGTCTGGAATCGAACTCGATATGTGAAAAAAATAAAATCCTAATTGCTTCGATTATTCAATCGATCACGCGAATTGAAGTGACTAGTTTTCTAGAATTTGCTCTTTTTTGTCCCACACCCGTTTAGAAATTAACGGATAATCGATAAATTATTAAACTTGTTATCTGTCCTTTATATTCCACTCTATTGAATTCACTCGAGTGTATAGTGAAGCGACAATTAAAAGCATCATAATAAGCCAACTATTAGTCTACTAAATCACAAAGTTCTACGCCTCCTGGATCGAATAAAGATTGTCAAATGTATCCTGATCAGATGAGAAGACTAGAATCCCATCAAACACCCTCCAAATCGAACTAATTACGAAATAATAAGTAGAATAACAAGAAAAGAAGCTTTATGATTTGAATCTTGGTGGTGAGCTCCCATGTTAAGGCATAATTTCTTGATGGTTTCCGACCCCCCCAAAAAAAAAAAAAATAAAGCCTCTTGAGCGGTATGAAAAGAAATGTAAAATGTAAAGCACTCATCCGAGTCCATGTATCGAATAATCCCTTCGGAAACCTTTTGTATACTCAACAAAGCATGACGTATTTCTGTACAATTACAATCTGCTGTAGCCAGCCAGAACAAAAATCTCTCGCGACATATTAAAAAAAAAATAAAAGAACAAAAATCCCTAACATCTCTCGTGTACAGACTACGCATCACCTGTGGAATGTACATGTATCTACTTCTCTGAATTTTTCTTCTCTCTCCTTTCCTTCTTTGGCCGGTTCTATTGGCTTTTCCCAAAACTGCGTCGAGACCCACGGGAGCAAAACCCCAGAGGCTTAAAGGTCCAGTATAACAGCTACTCTCGGAAAATAAGTGAATATGGAAAGTAATGGAGCAGAAATGTGCGAGGACTGATAAAGATGGTGAAGATATCTGAAATGTGGGTGAGGGAAATGATAAAAACTGAAATGAGCTTCTCACGGCATCCCTTAGTCCACTCAAGGCATAGGTCTGAGATGCTTGTGGATGCTGAAGGACGCCGTAATCATGTCATAATCATACCTCGGCATTGGGAGAATGTAACGATACGCCGACTCAAGTAGTGAGCTAGAACAAGATCTTTCCACTCTTACTAGAGCTCGAGATTATACCTTATTCCTTTTGCTTTGGACCCTAAATCCAAGGAGCCAGATGCACCAGGCAAGGGTCAGTATATTAACTGTGAGCACGGCATTTTTATAGGTGAGAACACCACTGTAAGTCGAGCATGATCAGAGAGAGAATAGTCTTCAGGCCACCTTCCCTTCTCCACTTCAGGCGGGAACAGAACGGCATTTTTAACACTGAAACCGATTGTCTGCTCCTGACACCCTTTTCCATCCCGAAACTCATTTTTCTCTTCAGTCTTTGGCTCTGACCAGGAGGGGTTCCAGATTCGTTGCTGCATCACCAAATTTATCATAAACAATGCATTTGAAAAACAAGGCAGTAAACCATTCATTTAGATAGGACATAGCTTTTGACACATAATATTCACTGAGCTTAGTCATTAATAGACCTGCTAATTGGGTGGGCTCAGGCCCGAATCTCGAATCTCCTTAGCTCCTGCCCAGGCCCAAACTTTTGGGCTTGGGCAAGCCCCAAGGCCCACCCAAGGGAAAAACATGGGTAGGCCAGGCCAGCCCATTGGGCCACAATTCTCGTTCTTATTTTAAATGTTGCATGCAGTTAACAAAAATCAATAGAAATGGAAAAAAAAAGTGAAAAATAATTTTAGGGCTTAAGTTTATCTATGAGTTTTGAAATTTGTACTATTTATCTCTACAATATTAGTATTTTGTGTTTTTAAATATCAAAGTAACATAAATCTCTTTTAACCAACATAGGTGCGCCTCAAGGTACTTGTGCAAGCATAGTCCACTGTCTATCTGTAAGGGACCCAAAAAGTCAGCCCAGCCAGCCCATGTTATGGGCTGTCCCACTGGACATCTGTTGATCAGGTCTCGTCATCAAGTAAACACTGTAAACTGGAAAGCATAAGCTGCAAATGCTCTTTCAATTATTCTCACAAGTGGGCAACAATTGTGTAAACTAGTGGGTTAAAAGCAAGTTCCATTAATTCTGTTTTGAGAGGGGAAAAATGAAGAACTAAGCACAGAAGAGAATATGACAGCACAAACAGTGGTTCCTGCTAACACCAAATTGAAGAAGCAAGGTATATGTGGATGTTGGAGATGAGAATAAATCCAGAGGCTTGTTTCCCCAAGAAGCAACGCATGGATATTACTCATTCCATCAAGTTGATAGGAATCTAAATTACCTGAAATTCTTCAAAATCGACAACACCATTGCCATCGATATCTGCTTGGTCCCATAAGTCCTTTGTCTCTTCAGCACTAAGCCCATGGCTGTGGCCAGTCAAATTGAGCTACCAGAAAGTAGACGTCTATTAGACTACTATTCTCAATACAATGGGTCTCATTGACATGCCTGTGTATCAGTCTAAAACTACTAAACATCAGTTCTATTGGAAATAACATGCCCTACCTGTCTAAGTGCTTCACAGAAACCCGAGTAGGTTATATAATCACCATGATTATCGGCCTTGAGAAATGCAAAAGCATCCTTTTCTGTCAGCGAAGCTCTCCTCAGTAAATACTGAGACAAAAGGAAGCTAGTGGTCAGTAACACAAAATTAAAGCGGTTAGATTTGATGCATGATGTTTGATATCTAAAAAGGAAGAATCAATCTACATTAAAAACTAATAGCTACTCTGATAGTGAGGATTCTAATCTTGAGAAAACTTACTTTTACTTGATCAGTTGATAAATTAGAGGTTGCTGAAAATAAACGCAAGGTGTTCAGTTAGCTAAGAACTGGATAGATAACAAGGCCCAACATGAAGTAGTATTGAATATAAAAACTGCTTCAACCTCTAAATTTAAATCCCTCTGCAATCACAGGGCACTTAGTTTTTAGACCAATCAAAGGTGCACTAAGTTAACAAAAGAATATTCACGATAGCCAATGTGGTTAAACACTTCTGTCATAATTTCAGAAAAGCATCCGCAGGATCACAATTGGTAAAAACAACAGAAAAAGAAGTTGGGTCAAGTCAACAAAACACAAAATCAGAGTCACAAACCATTCTACGATTGGAATCAGACAAGGACACATACAGTATTAGTAACAAAAAGATGCACAGATCCTCACTAAAACATAAATCTCCATGAGTGTATGAGGATCCGTCTCTTATGGTGGAAGTGACAGTAAAACATAATTGTCAATGCCAGACAATGAACATTAGCATGTTGACGAAAGAACAGATGCTTAAACCCAAATTAATGGACGAGACACCTGGCTGTAAGGGTAGTGGCAGTTCATTTCAGTTCAGTAAGAGATACTGCAGAATATGGCTAAAATCAAAGATCTTTAGCTATTTATGTTAACGTACAATTGATGAAATATATGCAAATAACTGTGAATGATTCATAGGAGTATATAAGTCAAAACTGGAAAACTTACCTTGAACATGCCAAACACCGTCTCAATCCAACTTGTCTTTAGTAATTTTCTGTAGCTGTTAGGATTGAGGAGCCATATAAAATCTACGCCACAGATATTTCCTCGATGATTCCTGTGGCTAATCCACTGAACAACAAAAAGGAAAAAAAGGCATCAATAAGCAGAGAGAATGTGCTAACTGAATAAACAAAAGTTAAGAGCTGAATTTAGGTCTAAAGAACCTTTTGAGCATCTGCATCAGTGTACTGATGAGCAGTGTCATACGAGGAAACAAACCCCTGAGACCTAAGGAACTTATAAACATGGCCGCGTTTAGTTCCATTCCAGTCACTGTGAGAAGTGAGGCACAAGATAAAGGATACAAAGATCAACACAATTATAAAATATGTTTAACTCCTTGAAAATGAAACCATGAACTAGTTTACCCGCAGAGTATTATGGGCAAGGAATTCAGGTTGTTTTCTTTCTGATATGATTCCACGGATTGCAAGATATTGTACACCTGTTACCCAAGATAGTAAAGGAATCTTGAGCTGAGGCACGACTGCTAATGGGACTGGTAAATAACCAATAACATTATAGCAGGTGACTAGATTAGCAGAAGAGAAAAACATTTACCTGATGAAGTCGTACTATACAGAAACTAGAGTCATGGGGAAATAATAAGTGGGTATTGACAATGAGGATTTCTTGCCCAACATCATTACTACGGCACTCTGGGAAGGGCGCGACCAGTTCAACATGTAATAACTGAGCAACCCGATCTCCGCAATCATGGAAAAGTAGCTCCCTATATTCGATGACTCTAAAATAGTCTCTCCGAACAGCAATCAGTAATCCTGCAGACTCCAGTAATTGTATCACAAGTCAATAGCAAATAAGAAAATGTTAGATGAACGAATAGCCATGACTGTATTTCCCAGCATTGTTCACCAAAAATAAACTTCTGCAGAACAACCACTTTGCAGAATGTAACCGTCCCATCTTTATAGCAAGTGAGAATAAACGAACTTTTTGGCCACTTTTGATCCAAATTGAATAATTCGACAATAACATTATTACTCAGGGACAGATGAGAGTTGGTAGGGCCAACCACCAAACTGCGCAAACAATTGAAAATCTCCCAGTTGCTGTGCATGCAATCTTATGCAGATTTAGCCAACGCAATGACTCCAAATTACATCCAAATCATTTTCTTCCAACAATTAACTTGAGAAACGTATCTGATTAAGTCTATAAAGCTAGTGATTCCTTAACAAAATCCTAATCTGTCCTTTCCTTCACATTCCACAAAAACCAGACGCAGACTACCCTTTTTTTCTCTTGATATTTAAGACTCAATCAATGATTTGGTTGACATAAGCTCGAAAAAAGCTACTTTTCCGGCAACAAAGAATCTGAAGCTCGTTATTGACATCAGTAAAAGTAGGAAGGCAGTAATGTTCTTTATGTGCCACCTTGAAATTCAAGTCCCCTTTATGAAACTACATAGTTTACGGACCCCTAAGAACTTCAATCAACGCATCGTAGCACTGCATCGAAATTGTGCTTAAAGTTCCATCAATTGACGGGGTGACATACGAGAATCAAACAAAAGAACTCACATCAAAAGGAATGGATAAACTTCAACTTGTAAATTAGGTAACATACCATCTCCACGGTTGTTGGTCCGTGCAAGCTTGAAACTGATATAACCAGCATCACCCAGCCTCTTCTCGTACAAGTTGACGAGCTCTTCATTACCGACCCAGAACTCCTGTAGACATTCCAAGTAAAGAACCAAACATAAAGTCATTTTAACTCGTTGTTGCCCGTATAAAATCTGCATGACCTTCCAATCCGGATTCAATCCAACAAATAACGGACTAATGGACGAGACATACAACCTGAAGGCAAATCACCGATGACCTTTCGTCTAACAACCAATCCAATATCCGATGATTCCTCCCAAGCCAATAAGCTCTGTAATCACTTTCCCGACAACTGGGATCCTGAGTCCACCGCATCAGAAAAAGCACAAAAACAAATCGTCATTCCAAAATTCAGCCAAAGATTTCCTTTTCCGGATTCTAATGTCGAGCGCAAGAGATTCGGACAAATAAGACGACCTTAAGGTTCAAGCGCTTGTAGATAGGGGCGAGAATGTTGAAGGTAGTGCAGGTAATGCAAGGGTGCTGACGATCGCCGACCGACGACGCGATCGCGTAGCTCCCGATCCGCGACACCCTCCCCTTCATCGCGCTCCTCTTCTCCTTCCTCATGTTCCGAATCGGGGCACAGATCCTCCAAATATATACCCCAAAAGGACAAACCAAGCGGTATCCCGCTTCCCTCCTTCCGATGCTAACGATTCGCCCGGAAGAAACGACGCGCGACGAAAAAACACAACAAGCCCGAGGTGCCGCTTCGAAGACGCCAAAAAGGGGCACGCCGTCGACGGCTACGAAGAAAGGAGCAGAGAGGTTCGATTTCGTTCCTATTTATAGAGACGACGACGGAGAGAGGGAGGAGGAAGAGGTGGTGAAGTGGCGGCAATGGGGAACGGGGAATAGCCGGTAAATGGTGGGTTTAATTTCAATTTTCGATCGGGGAAGAAGACGACGGGGGCTTGAAAGGAGAATAACGGAATTGACCGGTACCGGCGGTCTCCCTCCTCCACCTCCTGGTGATCCGTGAAACGGCCAGGTTTTTTCTGTGGTTCCTCTGCCCTTTTTTACGCTCTCTTTTCCTCGGCTTTTGAGCACGAAAGTGATTTCTTCCTTCTTTTCTTTTTATTTCCTTTCGTTTTCGTTTTTTGGTTCGGAGTCCCTCTATTAATAAAACAGCGCGGACGGAGAGCGCGTGCCGTGTGATGACGTCATTATCGAACCACACGGTGAATCTTCGGCCGTCGAACGGACGGGGAGCGCATGTGGCTGATGTAGAGGAGCAAAACCATAAATATTTGGGATTTTTTTTAGGGAACAGATAATTGGAAATACCCAATTTATAGATGGGATAATTACGCGCGATTGGTCCATAAATTTTAATCTAAAATGCAATATCATCTCTTCACTTTTAATTTGTTCAATGTGACCCATGAATATCTTGTAAATGCTTAATTCTATCTCTCGCATTATTATACACCGGATTCAATCTTGTCCGTATATTTTTTAGTCGGAGGACTAAATTAAATATGTACCACAAGTTTATAAAACACGTTAAACAAATTAAAAAAATTACGAGCCACATTACACGTTGGATTAAAGTTTAAAACCATATTAAACATATTAAAAGTTCGAAGAAGGTAAAATTTATGAATCATTTATATCATTTTCCCTTTATAGATTTATCAAATCATTCTTTGGTCCATCTTCGGCCGGATAATCTGCCTTCATTAAGCGTCTTCTTTATATTGTGGTGTTCAATTTTTTTTATTTTTAAAAGGTACAACATGTTCGATTTGCCATTTTAAGAGATCGTATTAAGTAATTTATTTTTTTCTAAAAGTGATCGTCCTATCATCTACTCATTATTTGTTGAGTGATCTTTTTTATAGCAAGGAGGCAGTTTTGAGTGGGATTAATCTCAGCCCAATATATCGCTTGTGGTTTATGACATTTGTTGACCTGTATTTTCATATCCTAAGGGGTCATCAACTAGTAATCACATCGCAATCAAATGTGTCAATTTTAAGAACATAAAAGTTCCGAGATGTTCTAAGTATTATTTTGAATGAGCTGACCCTACTGACCCGGGATTACGAATGAAGATTAGATATTGGGGGATTACCACATAAGAAACAAGATATTTGAATAGAAACACGGTAATTCATAGAAGGAAAGTTGATCTAGGATCAATTAATGGCTAATGACGTGTAAGACCATATACATTTCGTTTACTCGATCTTAATAGAACCTGTCTAAGCAATTGCCCAAGTGATATTTTTCAAAATGAAAAATCTTAATTTATTAAAAGGAAAAATATAATTATACAAAAAATTCAAACAAGAGCTCTAAATATTCTCATTTTCTAAAATATGGGATGAGTAAACCTTATTTTAAATAAGTACCTAAAGTACCATAACTTGTTTTAAAAAAAAAGCCTTAAGTGGCCATGTAATCCCAACACCATGTTTGTCATTTACTTTTTGATTTTCTTCTTCTTTTTGTTTCCTTTTCTATTTTTTGAAAATTAGAAATGATAAAGTTAAAAAATAAAATAATACACGTGGGAGGGCCACCTCGACCCCACCGGAGGTGCGGTCCCGGGGGAGGGTCGCAGGCCTCTGGGTCAGCAATGGTCCCCCACCCTCCCCGAGGGGTGGCCATCGTCAACTCCTCCACTGGAGGTGGGGTGGTGGCCACAAACGAGATGGCTGCCCCTCTTGCCTATAATTTTTTATTTACTTTTATCTCATTTAATTTTAAAAAAATAGAAAATGAAAAAAAATAAAGAAAAAGAAAAAAACCAAAAAGTAAATGACAAAACCCCCACTAGTGGTGGGGTGGCGGCCACAGGCGGGAAGTCAGGCCTTTTTTAAGACTACATGGTTACTTCAAATCTTTGTTGGAAATAAGTTATGTCACTTCACTTATTTGATAAAATAATAGCACTTCATATCTTTATTTAAATCAATATCTATTCCATTTTTTATTTGAGAAAAAAAAAAATGTCATGTCTTTATTTGAAATTGGGTTAATATTACGAAAAACCCCAAATTAGTACATCTATTACAAATTTACCCAAAATTATTTTTTTGATCATAAAAAATCAAAGTTAGTATACTTGTAACAAATTTACCTTAAATCGGTACACATATAATAAATTTACCCTCCGTTAGTTTTCGTTAAATCTAACCATCAAATTACCGAGTTATGACACCTAAAAGTTTACAAGTATATCGGTTTGGAGTTTTCATCCTCTGTTTTATCACATGTGTATCGGTTTTAGGTTCTTCGTGATATTAACCTAATTTAACAAAGGGTAAATTTATCACGGGTATGCCAATTTTGAGTTTTTGATGGTAAAAAAATTAGTTTAGAGTAAATTTATCGCAAATGTAACAACTTAGAGTTTTTCGTGGTCAAAAAATAATTTGTTGTAAATTTGTCACAAGTGTATTAATTTGAGGCTTTTCATGATTAAAAAAATAATCGAAGTTATATTTATCATAAATATATCAATTTGGACTTTTTCGTAATATTAACTTTTGAAATTTTGCAAGAAATTCTTTTAGCTCTATTATTAAAGGAGGAAAAAGAGGAGTTTCAAAACCAACACATCAGACGGTCAGTGGCGTGCAAAGAACGCACGGTCCTAGCTCGCCTGTTCCCCGGTGATGTGACATACTCAAGCGCAGCCATATCTATTTATCTTCAAGGGTTGGCAAAAGTTCAAGAAATTATTGCAGTGGAAAATAAAAATAATCGAGGGAAAATGAGACCCGATTGGGATAGACCATGGCCATGTCGAGTAAAAACTAATGTACCCAAAATCAAAAATTTCCTAATTTCATTTGTTTCACGTAAAAAGAATAATTTTTAAAAAATTAATAATAGATGATTGTCTCGATTATAAAAATAAATAAATGAATTTTTTTGTCGTTTATGAAAATATATAATAAATAATTATTGTTGATAATGCTTTTTATTAATTATTTCAAGTGAATTGTTATTGATGATGATTTATTTATTAATTATTTCAAATAATATGAGCAATTATATATAAAAATAATTTCTAAATTATTTTATTTTCCGTGCGAGACCTATATCCTTAAAAAGTAGAAAATACGTGTGAAAGATTGCACTCCCTGGAGCCAAAGGGTGGGAATTATCTTGGGAATATACGGATCCACATCCCACCCTCCTTACCCCACGCCGTGGCTCACTATCGAGGACAACACCGTTTGTCACTCAGATTACGCAGCCTGTTGTCGTGTCGGTTTCGCCAGATGGTCGCCCATTCGTCGGGCTGGATAGTTTCCTGATCTAACCGGTGGTGGACATAGAGCTTAAGTCACGTCGTGTCGAAATAAAAGAAAAAGTATACAATCTTATATGGAGGGGGCGAAAAATATCGTGCGTTACGGTAGTTCGATACGTCAAACTTTAGCGCAATCTATTAAGCGTCCCACGATCGAATCGGAAGGTTTTTCTCGAAACCTAGTTGAGGAATCGATTCGAGTATCTCCAGCGTCGTTTAAGCAGGAAATCTAGCGTTCTTCAGGACAAACTAAGAGTCAAGGGGGTTCCCTTAATAAGGACGTGAAGAATTGACGGTGGTGCGTGCATGAACGTGAATTGAGCATAAAAACTTAAAAAGCAGGGGAAAAAATTGGGTAATCCACACAATCCACGTCAATGAGTGATCGCTCCATTCTTTGTGCGCCACGTGTCTGATAGGCTCTCTACTTGGGCATTACCGCTTTGGCTTGTGGACTTAATTAGCAGGACGAAGCTTTGGTTCCTTCGGCTTGGGACCAACGCCAACCACGTGTTTCGACTTTCATGCAAAACAACTTGTGGGCTCGTCCTTTTTAATCTTTTTTTTTTGTTTGTTAATTTCTGTATAACAAGAAGAATTATTGGAAAAAGAAGGGAATAAAAGCCAAAAATTCGCTTTCTGAACTCCCAAAGGAGCACCTTTCTTGATTCACAACATGTCAAATTCCGACGCTGTGCGAACGAACTAAGCCACATCCTCCACCACTCGTGCGGGTCCCCGTCAATTCCTTTGAATCTCCACTCTTGCGAACGACGGGAGGGTTCGAATAAAGGAGAGAACCGTCGGCCATCCATTTGATAAAAGAATGAGAAGCAATTTGACAGCGTAAAAAGCATTGAGGCCAGGTTTTAGAGAATGTTCCGGCCCACCGATTTCGATTGGGAAATAAAAAAGGCAAAGTAGCGTACAAAAAAAGGAATGTTAAAATGCGAAGCATGGATCAAAGAGAAATGCGAGGGAGAAAAAGGAAAGGTATTGGATAAACTTGAAAAAAGATGCGGTAGAAAAAGGAGGAATCGAATAAAGAAGGTTCCCCGTTCAATAAATAAATACAGAGAAATGTCGTTTTAAATATCGTTTTAAATTTTTAGTGCAAACCAACTTTCCTTTAGGCATTATAGTTAAACCGATGATGCCTCGAGTTCGACTCCCAACTATCATGTTTGGGGATTTATCCAGTAACATTACCATATTCCCACCACCCCGAAAAATAAATTCATCGACGTGGGAAACTTCTATTATAAAAAAAAAAAAAAATCCTTTTGGCATAGTTTAGGGGAATAAGTGACCTAGACTCGACCTTTCAAAAATTCGTTAAATTTTCTATAAATCCCGTAAATCTAATTTGGACGTTCGGTCCGTGCAGGTGACCCAAGCCAAAGTGCATCCAAGTTACATGCTCTTCTTCAATTTGAGCGAAACAAAACAATTCTTAAAGGGAGCCTTTTCTTAATCACAACATAGAAAAGAGAGAGATGATTTGAGGCGGATATTTCGTTGGTGGACCCTCGAATTTTGCAATGCTCAGCATGGCAATGTGTGATATATTTAAGTCAATAATGAGGTTTGTCTCGCTTTTTAAATTTTCGAATTTTACACTTACATCGCTCTCTATCTTTGAAAGGAGTTCGCTCATTTTAGTTCTTTCTAATCGAACTTATTCTTCTCATTGAATGACCTTTTCCAAAGTCTAATAAAAATTGGGAAAGCGTCGAAGATGGAAAACTACCCACTAGCTAAAAAAGGACAAAATTACTCAAATTTGTACACAAAACTCCTGCGGCGCACATTGAAAACGGTGAAACTTGAAACTATTTGGGAAGTGTTCGATAATAATAAATGTTTCAAATAACGGGAAAATGACAAAAAAGTCATAAACATATTTCATAAATATATTGTAGTTGTGCGAATTCGATCTTAAATCCTTTTTTTTTTTTTGTCGATCTAGTCCTAAAACTTTTTGCATTATGTCGATTCGGTTAAACATCCGACGAATTTTGACCAAGCCGACCTGCGACCCAATATTTTAATAATTTTTGTGGATTTTTATGATTTTTTTTCCTTTTTCCCTTTTTTTTGGGGTTTTCCTCCCCTTCCCCGTTCAACCTTCCCCTTCCCCCTTCCCCTTCCCCCCCATTTTACCTCCGGCCGGTCGCCGAGTGGGTGACCGGCGAGGCTCTCATTGGCCTCGCCATGGCCGGGCAAAGGCTGACCTTGCTAGCCTAGATCTAGTGAGGTCGAGCCTCACCCGACCATGGTGAGGCCTGTGAGAGTCTCACCGAGATCCGGCAAACGCGCAACTGTGCGTGATGTGAATCAGCGCAGCGGCCCTCGACACGTAGAACCACAGCAGGGGCGTGGTGGGGGCTGCGACTAGGGGGTGTAGGGGCAGGGTGAAGGCCGAGATGATAGGTTGTGGTTGTAGACAGTGGCATGAGGGTGGCCTGCTGGTTCGGCTCTTCTTTTTCGATGAACTGGTATAGAAGCAGAAGAACGGTAAACAGGTGTAGAAGCAGAAGAGCAGGGAAGTTGAAGCCGAAAAAGAGGGGAGGGGCAGGGAAGAAAAAAGAATAAAATAAGAAAAGGAAAAGAAAAGAAAAAAGAAAAAATAATTAAAATATTAGTTCGCTTGGCCGATCGGCGTTCAATGTTAGCGCCGATCGACCAAAATTCGTCGGAATGACCGAATTGGCATAATTACAAAAAGTTTAGGACTGAATTGACAAAAAAAAAAATTTTAAGATCGAATTGATACAATTGCAATAGATGTAGAACTTTTTAGTAATTTTCCCTTTAAATAACTATAGCACATTATAGTGCTAGAAATAAGCAGCTGTGACATGCTATGGTTAAGAAATGCTAACCAAGAACCATAATTGCAAAAGTTTTTTTTTTTTCTCCAATTTGGAAAAGTTGGAACACCTCGTTTTCACAGCGTGCATTAATTCCGAGAAAGTGAGTGCAAATTACCTCGTTAATACTCAGATCGACACATCAGTCGTACCTCGTTTCTTCCATTCACTCGGCATAAGGACCGAAAAAGGTCAAAGGATTGGCGGATGAGGTCAAGCCGTGTTTTTCGACCATAATAAGAAAAAGGTCAAGGCGTTTTAGCAACGCGTGCCTTGACATTTATCTCAGAGATTTCATATGTATTTTCAGAAAACGGATCGGATATTCTTCTTTATCTTGTTAAAATTAAACCCTGGATTTCTAAGTTTTTTTCCCGATAATACCGAGTCTAAGCGGGATTTAATTCACGGGCTTGAGAGATAGAGGTGACATGGCATTTTCCAAGATACGTTGAAACCGGAGGTGCCCGGTTTCTAGACCGGTTAAACGAGTGGGTTAGATTGAATTTGGGTCGGATCGAAATGGCCCGACCCCAAATTGACCCATTTATTGTAATACAAATTTTTTTATCCATATTCTACTTGACTCATATTACTAAAACGCTTCCATATTTAATCTGATTTAACAAAAACTATAAATTTTTTTAAAAAAATTATATTGCTAAAATATTGTGGACAATTTTTATTATCCTTTTAAAAATACAAAATAAAAAATTCAGAATTTCTTTTATTTTTTCATTTTTACTTTTTATTTTTATTTTCTTTTTCTTTTCTTCATACCCGACCCAACCTAGATCTAGCAAGGGTTTCACGGCTCTTGCCAACCGCGGGCCCGACTTGGCAAGGGTTGGCCGGCCCTCTCTTGGGATCGACGAGGGTCTATCGGCGACTCTTGCCAAACTCATCGGGAAAGAAAATTGTAAAAAAAAAAAAGAAAAAGTAGGGTAAAAAGTCAAAAAATAGTCTTATGACTCACTCAAGATAATAAGTAACTAGGACCCATTTAAAATCTATTTAAGACCCATTTATGGCCCACTGAAGTTTGTTAATCAACTTATTTATAACCCACACTCCTAATTATGAGTTCGGATATAAGTTCTTGACCCATTTTGTCACCTCTACCAGGTTTCTCCTTTTCTTTGTGAGCAGATATGCATTTCAAGTCCACAATTCTCGAAATCTTTATCCGACCCAAAAAAAAAAAAGTCCACAATTCAATCTAACAAAAAAAAAAAAAAAAAAACCCACAATTCAAAGCACTTCAA
Organism: Rhodamnia rubescens; assembly: GCA_021437795.1. Lineage (NCBI taxonomy): Eukaryota > Viridiplantae > Streptophyta > Magnoliopsida > Myrtales > Myrtaceae > Rhodamnia > Rhodamnia rubescens. The sequence goes on along the minus strand of JAILYA010000028.1, from coordinate 2,942,004 downwards.
AATCGGTGGATGTTTAACCCCAGTGGTAATCATCTTCATTTTCGGATTTGGTTTTGTCTGTAGTATTCTGGGCTTTGTTCTGCTTCCATTTGCTTTGCTATGAAACATATGTACGTCTCATACAAATTTTTTTGAGCAATGAATACAATTCTCTTTCGAGAATTTCAAAAATAAAATAAAAGAAAACTCAATGCGAGCTCATCGGAAGATTCAATCCAAAACTCAAAGAGAACCGCCGTGGACGTCGTTTCGCCAAAAACGCCATGACCGCACTCCGTAAACGCGTGTACTATTTTTGTGTCTACATTCTACGGAGGCGCGTAAGCAAAAGTAGGTGATAAAAGCAGTTCCTTGGACCAAAAAAGGGTAATAGAAGAACAAATTCTCAGAAAGATCTTGCCAACAACGAAGTGAATAAGACAGAGAAACACTCGAGACTGCTCGGAAGCATCTTCCCTAGCGACAGAGCCGAGTATAAACTGGGGCCCGACTACGAACATGACAACGTAATTGCCCCTTAATTTCCTCGAAATGAAAAAGGGGGGTAATAGAATAATTAAACCGTGAGAAGAATTTTTTCAAAAAAAAATTGAAGTGAATGAGAAACCTACGAACTAAACCTGGGAAACATCTCCCTTCTTGATTAAGTCAAACCAAGAAATCGGGAACCTTCGCCGTAGTGGCTTAGAAATATCTTCAGACTGACTTAACTCGCGCGTCGCGTGGATTGCTGTACAAATAAAAAGTCACATACTCGCACTTAAGCACGAAGAAGACTTTGAATTAACGGACGCATAATAAAAGTCTGACGTCAATACAATACTCATCATTCTGAGCAACTTTCAGAATAGTATAGTTAACGCGATGTTTTGACATGCTGTGTTTCGTTTGTTCTTTACTATGCCTCGAGTGCACGGGACTTATGTATTTGTATTTACATAAATCTGCTCGTATACTAATGTGTAGTTGTATTCCAATACAAAGAAAGCATGTTTAATACGAAGGGGTTACAATGGGAATAAAGAAATAATGAACAGAGAGAAGAGGGAGAGGGACAAGGCTAACAAATAAGAAGTAAACCAGAGGACAACTTCACAGGCAACGTTTAGAGAAGACATTGCTTGATGCTGCACAATTGGAATTCTTCTAGGAAACAAATTAATGGAAATGTCGGATTTATAGACCGGATAATTACACACAATTGGCAAATCACAAACCGAAACCGAACTGAACTGAAAATTTGTGCATTTCAATTCGGTTCGATTTTGGGTTCGGATAATTAAAAAATAACCATTCTTATTTTCCGGTTCGATTTGGATAGCCAAAACACATTAAAAATCTTCAAAATAACTATTCTTTTTATTTTTTATTGTTTTCTTTTCTTTTTTAAGGCAAAGGGCTGCGACGCTCTTGCAGGGACTTCAGCCAATGGCTAGTGGCTTTGCCGAATTTGAACAAAAAAAAAAAAAAGAAATAAAAAGGAAAAATAAACATAACATAAAAATCCAAAAAGACAAATCGAAAGCCGAACGAAACGAAACAGAACCAAACCGAATCGAACTGGATTTTTGGTTTAGTTCATATTCGGTTCGATTCATGTTTGCACCCTAATGGTTCGATTCGGTTCGATTTTCTTGAAAAATCAAACCGAACTCGAATCATTGACGCCCCACCATAAAATATAATTCAATCTCAACCGATTATATTGCTTGTGATTTATTACATTTGTTGACATGTATTTTCATATACGAGGTGTGATCAATTAGTAATCACACATAATAAAAGTTTCGGAATACTCTAAGTATTATATAGAATGAACTGATCCTATTGGCAGGCGGCAAAAAAAAATCAGACTACGAATGAGGATTAGATATTGACGAATTATCCCATAAGACTGCCTTAATTTATTAAAAGTGAAAGAACATAATTGATTGTTTTAGCTCCATTATTAAAGGGAGGAAAAAAAAAAAAAGAGGCATTGCAAAACAACACATTTTAACTTTAGAAAAAAACACATCGGAAGGTCAGGGTGGCGTGCAAAGAACGCACGGTCCTGGCTCGCCCTGTTCCCGGTGATGTGACACACTCGAGCCTAACCATATCTATTTATCTTCAAGGGTTGGCAAAGGTTCGAGAAATGATTTGAATATCTCTAGCGTCGTTTAAGCAGGAGACATGGTGTTCTTCAGGATTAACTAAAGAGTTGAGGGGGGGGTGGTTCCCTTAATAAGGACGCGAAGAATTGACGGTGGTGCATGCGGGAACGCGAATCAGCATAAAAACTTAAAAAGCTAGAGAAAAATTGGGCAGTCCCGACCATAGTGGGTTGCTGAATGTCTTTTCTGATAGTGCCTGTCGTTGTTGCATTTCAATGAAAATCAGAAAAGCTGTTGACATCTTCACTGCTCCTTTTGTTCTGGCATGCTATATAGCTGCGCATTATGATCATGAGTCTCGACTAGCCATGCCAGAAGGAAGCATTCTGCTGCTTGCGTATTTTCTTTTGTTCCAACCATTTCAACCTAGTTTAGTTATCATGACTATGCAACTTTTGAAGTTTTTAACTTTAGATAGAAGAATGATCCCCAGTTTCCAATTGTTGTTTGCTTTCTTTTGGTGAAATAAGGGTTGGATTCCCTTATATGGCCAAAAGAATCAAATAAAAATTTCAATTCAGATTTCTTACAAGGGAAATCATGTAATTAATTAGAAACATCCGAGTGATTGAAGAAAATACTACTATCAATTTCAATGACATTTAGAAAGACTCATGAAGAGTTAAGTGGGATACAACTCAGATAGATCCCTATACAATCATGTATAAAGGATATGATAAAAAGAATTCCGAGAATGGAAATCCTATGCATGAAAACTAGATAAGAGAAAAGCAAATCCAAGAAATGTGATCACAAGCACCTATAGAGATGCCCCAAGTTTAATATTCAATGAATGACTTCAGGATCATCAAATCAGCTACTCTATGTCGTTGTCTTCATCGAATGAAATCTCAATGACCTCTATAGGTGATGGGATAGCTCCGGAATCTTTCTCATCGGATGGTACGTCAATGACTCTCGAAAGTGCTGCAATGACAACGATGGGCGGTGTCATTGTATAAACTAAAGAAGACAAAATGGACTAATCAATCTCTGCTTTAGTCTTCTTCAAAGGAGGGTGATCTGGCACTGTCTTCATGTCAAGATACAAACTCTCCAGTATTTGAGCAACAAACAATCCTGACAATGCTTTATATTAATCTTGCTTACGCAATCAACGACATGGCCATCTTCTGCACGCACTACTTTGCGCCCGATAAGTTTCTCACCATGGATGCAACGAGAGAACTGAAATCCATCAAAACCCTTGAATCGACTTGGCCTAGTAGCCTTGCGCTCGTGCCGAAATTGTGTCAGCTTCGCCTTCGACGGAATTAGGGAAACCATCTTAATCTATTCTAAGAATGGCATTCAACCTAGTCACTTGAACGATATGTAAATGATGAATGCCATATTCGAATCACAAGAATGATGAATGACATGCTCAATATGAGAACATTAATGTTACGAGCAATTCAAGTTTTAAGAGACATGTAGAAATGAATTACATTGAGTTTAGAGATAGAAGAATCTTGCCAACCGAACCTGTCCATTTTTTGTTTTTTTTGGATTTTGTATGCCAATCACAAAGACATGGGTATTGACCGAGGCTACACTCTAAAAATAAGAGAATAAGTACGGAAGATGGGGCAAAAGGCTCCCATGACCCGGACGATGATAGATTCACACCAAGCGTAATCAACGACAAGAGGGTTGAACTACCATCCCAAGAAGTGAGCGGGATTGGATATGATCGTCCCCAGGCGCAATCAACGCCGAGATCTTTTCATACCCAATTCCCTATCTATGGCCGCCTAAAGAGTGATTCGCGGCTTGGATTTGGGCGCTTATGTGTGATAGGTGTAGTGAATACCACATATGTAAGATCATACACATCAGTTGATATGCAAAACACCACTTCAAATTCATACATACAAACTTACATTCCCAACTCCCAACTTGCATAAAATAATATCAACACAAACTACTCCCCTTATTACTTCAACTTGCAAAAACATCTAACATGATTGTCAGCGGACTTACCTCACCTTCAAGAGCGCCTACGAAAGCATGTTATAATGACACTCAGCATTTTAATCGCGAGCCTAAGTCCACTAAAGGTTTAGAATAAAGTCCCAAGTAGAGTCGCCATCTATTGCAACCGAACCTTCGAAGGCGGGAACTTCCGAAAAGTGGTTAACGGATTGATAAAACTTAAAATCGGGTCTAGAACGGGTTCTCCCGGACCCTCATTGAATCGCAAGGGGTATTAAAATTCGAGCTTAGTGTGGTCGGGTAACACGTGAAAATGTGTACATGCAATGGAGTCGCCACCAATCTTTCTTGGATGGTCTATTGGGAACCTTATTGAGTGATTGGGAGAGTCTATTCGATTTACGAAACCAGAGTTTTGAGTTTGAGGACTTGGTTACGCAGGTATTTCTACCAAAGACCCTTTTGGTACCCATGTTAAGTGTTTATCCTAGCTTTTTTTTTTTTTCTCATGCGGGCTCAATTTTAGGTGAGGTCAGTTTAATCCTATGTTTCATGTAAGTGGGAGACCAATCCTATCAAGCACAACCATGTAAGAATAGTGCGTAATCAAGGAACCAAAAGATGTGAATAAAATGCATCAAATCAATCATGGCATCCCTAGTAAAATCTTATAGGCTTAGAGAATGAATGATTAAAGTTTGGGATCAATTTGGGGACGATTCGCCCATTTGAGCAAAATCCTCTTTTTGGGAGTTTCTACAAGTCAAAACTAGGAAAATTAGGTCAATATTTGGAATTATTTAGAATTTCTCCAATTTTTAAATTTTTGAATCATTTTTCCAATTTTTTTATTTTTTTATTTTTATCTCGTAAGATGTTATTCGGATCGGGTTGACCCGGCTCGCGCCTCATGGGCGCCCGACCCGGACCACACGGGTCTAGGCCGATCCTAAACGACGTCGTACCGAGACTCTTCAAATTTGAATTTTCAAAATCTTAGATTCTTAATTAATTTTCTGATTTTTCCGCATTTTTTATTTTCTACGATCGAGATTGAGACATGTGGCTACTCCAAAGTCATCTGATCGAATTTCTATTTTTTAATCAAGTTTGTATTTTCTGATTTTTTATTCTGAATTTTTCTATTCTGGTTCATCCAAATGATGACACATGTCGGGTTAGGGTCAACAGACCCGACCCGACCCGGTTAACAAACCCGCTCGACTGACTCATTTTCTCTATTTTTTTAAATTTCTATTTTCATTTTATTTCCTGATTATCGATGCGGTGCACACGTGCGCGCCACATGGACTCTGTCAACTCCTGCCGAAGAAGGGGCGCTTGGAATCACTGTATATTTTCTCTAGTGTCTTGGACTTGAGAGGAGGTGGGCGACGAATTCTGTCGGTGCTACCTGATGCCTCCACGTGTCCGGACATGTTCTTGTGCTCGTGAAATCCTCACCTAATTTCGATCAGCGTGGATGAGTGCGACCCGAAAAGGAGCTGACGTGGCGACCCGGAGATGTGCGTTGTCCAACACCAGAATTAGAAATATGAGCACGTTGGGAATCGTGAAGTCTCTCCACGTTAGATAGTAAAGGCCGAAGTGACACATTTATTTTAGCTATAACTGTACTTTGAGGTCGCGGGTCGGGGTCTGTTACATCTCGATAAAAAAAAATGTGGATTGGTTTAGACGAAAGGGTTGAAAGGAAAGTGGCGACGCTTTTGGGCCGACTTGGTATTGGGCCGTGAAGTGCAATTGATTGTTAACACGGGCCCAACCATTCCCGAGTCAAAGTGACAGCTGTCAATGATTTGGGAAGTAGGCAGGCCCCACACTTATCCGAAGTGCTTCGGGGATGTAGGTACACTAATCTCTCTCCGTGAAATATATTATGTATTTCGCCGGTGGATTCATTTTTTCAATTTTGTCTTGCATTAGAGTAATTTCCACTCGTACGGTTCGAATGTTCAATAAATCAATTATCACCTCAAGAATGTTGATTAAAGTTTAGAGATGATCGGTTTCCGATTTGTTCGATCTCACCCAAGAACCGGACTGGATGGTCTTGGGACTAGACTTATTGCTCAGGTACTATTATTGCTTCTGTTCTTTCACCAATTGGCCTTCATGTATGAATCGCACTGTTATCAATGTCACACACAGTTTCTTAAGTCGACGAGAGAGTATGCTTGATCAAAACATTCTTTTTCAAATTGTAGAAAGTGCTTGATTATGAACCTGGGATGTGAAGGTCGTTGTGAAGATGATATGTCTTGCTGCAGTTGCTTCTACGGCTATCTACACCCCACAGGATCCCTGTCATTGCCCAACCTCAGCGCAGCTTTTACCTTTATGATTTCTATGCTTTGTTGTGCAATTTTGAGTTCAATTTCTTAGCCTCTGCTAGGAGGAACTTCACTCCACATGGAGTGCAAGTTTTGAGTTCAATTTCCGACCTTGGAGACAGCATCAGCATTTTGTAAAGTTGTAGCCTCTCAAGGTGCACGGATTCTCTGAATTATTTGGAGATCTTACTGTTCTTAAGATATTTTGGAATGATGACCCGCTTTGGTTCCCTCTTTTTTTCACTTTCAAGTATCAGTTCCGTGCCACGTGGCCTTTGAAAAATAAATTGACGTACGATTTGTCTTAAGACGGAGTGGAGGAAAGCAATTAAAATTGTGGAGGGACGAATTTCTATGTTCCAGGTTTATCCTTTTTAAATATTTTTTCCCTATATATTTTTATTTTCGAAGGAGCGGAAGCAAAAACTTAATCGAAAAAGATATGCTTATCCCACACGGCTCTCCGCCACTCAAGGGACGCCTGTTAGTTTCCGGATCTCGCTCTTGGAACTAATCCTTTGAGAGATACTAAAATTTCGATCCGCAGGATCCACTATCCATTACCACCATAGGTTTATCCCGATCAAGTATTGGGTAGTATCCAGGCTACTTGCAAAGTTAATCAACAAGTGGAGAGAGGCCCCGCTGACTCTACACACGCTTTCACCCAATAAAACAGATCGATAAACTCGGATGATTACAGATTCGGGCAAATGGAGAGCATACTTAACCAATCACCGTAATAGAGAAGTAAAAACATTTTAGTGCAGAAGAGTCTTGCAAGAGAAGAGAAGAACTTAGAAGCTCATGTTGGAAACACTCGCTTGGATTTCATAAAGGAAGCCAAGTCTTGGTCTTTACAATACGAGAGCCCCCCTTATATAGGCGAGGTTGTGCAGAAGAAACAAAGGATTCTCTATAATAGAGATCCGACAAGTGCGTATAATAATTTAACAAACATTGACTTTGGGAGGAGTCATTATTGTTGACAACACACAAAACGACACATTTCTTCTCTGCCTTTGTTGATTTGTCACAGGTGGAGCAAGATAGAGTTGTTGCAAAGAGGGGGACATGGGCGGGTGCAAGCGGATGGTGTGGCCTTATCTTCGTCTGTCGGGATCGGGGTGGTAATTGGGGTCAACCCGAGTCGAGCTGCCGGTCCATCATTTCCGTCCTTTTGACTTTGTATGCACGCAATAATTGTTCTCTCTCGTAGTCCGGGGATGAGCTGGTCAAGGCCTGGATCATCGGGGATTCCATGTGAGCTGGATGGTGCGTCTTGTGACGAAGATGGGACGTCGGGGATGACGGGCCGTGGATAGTCAGTATGGGTCTTGTGACGCTTGTCCTCCCCATGGATCAAACGGTGTAAGAGGCCGAGTGTCTCTGGTCCATAGTGGAGCTTGCTTGATTGGTGTTGAACTCCTGGAGGGCTTCGAACACATGAGGATGTGTCCGGGAGTATCCCATGAATAGCCGGGTACAGGAGTGGCCATACCTCGGGGTATTACCTTTGTTTTCTTGACAGAGAATACGCTGGAGTTCTCTTCGTATTCATACGGGATGTCAAATATGGTCCTGGAGTACGTCTTATGAATCTTGTATACCCGAATCTTGGAGGTTTGGCTTGAAAGAGCCGGTGCCAATTTTCTTTGCATTAGATCTTTTGTCTCCCCGTTGGTCCAATGAATGACCAAGGGTGATGAAAGATGACAATGGTGTGTCTGCAAGGTTCGGGTCCGCCAACTTGTCTTTGGAGTACGAACATGTGTTTCCATGCTTGGAGGGGTTGGAACCAAGTGAGAATATCAAGGAAGGATCTCTCGATCATGGTTTCTATAATTTCCAAAGAGATTCGGACAAAACCTTAATGATTTCGTCTAAGGGAAATTCAATAGCAACCTCGATAGAGGTGAAGCATATACCGGAACATCCATTTAAGATCGAAGGGAATGGGATGGTAGAAGACCATCTTAATGGATGTATGAATGGATATTCATAGTTGAGTCCTGGTTTTAGCATGAGTCCGCCATAGTCTTTGAAAACTATGTAATGATAGTTCCGGAATAATCTTTGGAAATGATCGAAAGAGAATTCTCGAGATAATTGAGGAATATCAAAGGATATTGGTGGGATGGCCATTGGTGTTCTCTCATGTTCGAACTTTGAAGGCTCCCGAAAACTCTTTACGAATGAACATGTTGATGGATTGAAAAGGTTCCTTTCGTGGCACGAAATCACCAAAATGTTTTTCTTTCCGAAAATATGTTTAGCTTCAAAAGAGTATTTAGAAAACCATTCCGCCCAACGTAAAAGTCGGGGATGAGGAACTTGCTTCGTTTAAACTTGATCATTTGAGGAAATGATGACATATCCATTTCAACAAGAAAATGATGGCCAATGAGATGAAATTCAAATTTTTTGATGCCATTTTTTACGGCAAGAATTTCTTTGAAGGTGGAATGGTAATGCATTTCGCATTGGAGAATTTTCCACTTTTGTAAGCACATTCTGCTTACCTTTGTCTTCTTCAAGGAGGATGGCTGCCCAAGATTTGTCACCGAGCATCTGTTTGGAGAATCCTTTTTCCATTGGAAGGGATTCGAAGAGGTGGCAAATTTTGCAATTGGTCTTTGAGTGTTTTGATGGCATTGGGTCCGTTTGGTTGACCAAGGAGGGGTTTTTTTCTTTAACATTTTTTGCGAGAGGATGAAGAGTCCGAGAGATTTTGGGACGAAATCTCTCGAGGTAATTGACAATTCCTAAGAAGGATTGTATTTGGTGAACAGAGAGATGTTCATCGGGAATTTCGGAGAGGTCTTCCGCAATGTGAGGTCCAGGGTAGTTCCCGTTTTTCAAGCGCATGCCTAGGAACTCAATTTCTCTTTGGGCTAAAATCATCTTCTTCCGAGAAAGCATGATACCATGAATATGCACAATTTCAAGCAAATTGTTGAAGGAGTTTTGCATGAGATTCTTCGTTAGGAGAGAAGAGAAGAATATCATCAATGTATATTTGTGCATTGGCAAGAATAGGTTGAAAGATTTTGCACATTGCTTTCACAAACAAAGATGGAGCAAGCCTTAAGTCCAAAAGGAAGGACTTTCCACTGGAAATGCCGATTAGGAATGCAAAATCCAGCTTTGAATCGTCTCGAGGGATGAATTCCAATTTGCCAAAAACCCGCCTTAAGATCAAACTTGGAATAAATCTTTGCTTGAGCAAGGCTGGAAAATAAGGAGTTTTTGTGAGGCAAAGGAAATTTATCATCTTGGATAAACAGATTGAGGGGCTGGTAGTTTATGACTAATCTCGGCTTTCCTCGGTTTTGTTCTCGCTCTTTTGTTGACATAAAAAGCTTCACATGCCCATGAGGAATCGAAGGCTCAATGAGTCCTTGAGAGAGGAGTTGAGCACATTCTCGCTTGTGCTAGTGCAAGATGTTCCGGATTCATGCCTGAATGGCAAGCTTTGGTAGGATTGATTTCTCCATTTTTCTTGAAAGGAATTTTGACAAAAAAGTCGAATTCTTCCAGAGAGGATTGGAACAGATTTGGATGAACTGGTGATGGGATTCCGAACAATGGGAGAGAAGAGATTGGGTGATTGGATCAAGGATTTCGGTCGAATGACAAAAAGTCTTTGGATTTCCACAAACTCTTGAAAGCTTTCTTGGAATTGTAACCCCTTAGGGTTGATTCCGAGTTTGGGAAGTTTGGACAATAAGTCCCAACCAATGATGAGATCTTTGTCGATTGTGGACACCCAAGAATTCTTGTGGTAATTTCACATCCAGGGAAGATATGGATAGAAATGGGTTTACTGCGCACTTTGGTGGAAAAGGTTTCTCCCGAGGCCGATTGGAAGTATCCGTGTATGGAGTCCAAGATTCTTCGGGAAGAATCTTAGTGTCAAGGAGAGATGCAGCTAAAGTATCAATGAGGGCTATGACTTGGATGGACTTGGTATTTTCCGGGAGGTGAATTTGTACTTGGAAAGTATGGAGGATGGAATGTGGAAGAGTGGATTCGAATGAGTCGAAGAGAGAAGAAGGAGAGTATGTCTCCCGGGGAAGAGTCCGAATCAAGAATATGTCCGTATAGCACAAAGAGTGTCCGGTGATGGTTCTTCTTCGATGGAGAAGACGGACTCTACGTCTTCATCACCGAGAGAGATCCCAAAGTTACGAGAAATCTTTTGGATCATGTAATCGCCTTGTCGTTTGGCCTGGGGGGCGCTTCTTTGCAAAATGACCTTTCTTGTTGCAGAATATAACATCCGTCGACTTGGGTCTTCTTTGCTTCTTTGTTGAATGGTCATGAGACTTTTTTCTCAAGAATTTCCATTTGCTTCGCTTTCGGCCTTTCGGCAAAAGAGAACTTCTTGAAGTGAACTTTCTTCTTTTGACCCGAGCAGGAGGGGTCATGGTAGTCTCGAGGACATTTGATCTTCCATTCCTGCCTTTCGCAATTTTTGTCATATCGCCCTGTTGTCTTTGACGTAACCGATCGAACCGTTGTCGTCGTCTGCATCTTTCTTCAATGGCAATATGGACGGTTTGTTGGATTTCTCCAAGGGTGGATTCTAGAAGTGGCCTTTTGAGATTCTTGTTTACTTCATCCGCAATCTCTTTAGGAATGGAGGCTAAAAAGATTGGTTTAAGATTGATGTCCGCTCCAAGATGATAGAAAAGTCTAATCATCTCTTTGAAATGTCTATCAAGGTCTTTTCCCGGAGGTGGAGCAACATTTTCTTTCAAAGAACTCTTTTCTTTGGAGTTCGTTTTCACTGTAGGCCAATGAAATACAGGAAATGACTCCGAATGGCTTGATCGAAGGACATCAAGAGGAAGGCAATCTGTCTTGCTCCGAAATGGATGTCCACCAATTTTTGAGGGTTCCGTGAACTTGCCGGTGAATTCCAAAAGGACTTCATAAGTACTTTGTTCACTCGATTTTTGGCGACAAGCCATGTGTGGAACTCTTGAAGTTTAAAGGACCATCGGCGATAAGGAACGTCATCAAAGGTGAAAAAGGTTCCCGAGGAGGAATGAGAATGGTGAGATGATGGTCCGGGGGTTGGATTTGGAGAGGAAAGATTAACAAATTCCATTTCTTCTTCCGCTTCTTCTTCTTTTGGGACCGTTCTTTGCCATCATGATAGCGAGAATCGGTTACGGGTCATTTTCCGATTCCGAAGAGGAAAGAGTTTCGAAGGAGGGGTCGAAGAAGAAAACGAAGAGTCTCTTTGTCCTTGATGGAATTCATTGAATCGAGGGGATTTGTTTCCTTAAGAAACTTTCAATAGGATTGGAGACCATATAAGAAGGAAGTATATGGGAAGGAGATGGAGGAGGTGAATCTGGTGGTTCCGGTGGAGCCGAAGGGGAATGGGAAAAGTAGGGACAGAAGAGGAAGATGCAGTGCGAGGCTTTTGCTTTTTCAAAGCTTTTTTGATTTCTTTGAGACGTGCTCGAGAGCTAGAACATTAGTTCTTGGTTCCGGGTGAAACCATTTCAAGAACTTGTTGGAAGGGTGACGAAGAGGATTTACTAGAGGATTGAGAGGAATGAGTAGCAAAATTGGTGAAAGAGGGATATAAAGAGGTATGAGGTATTGAGGGTGGGAAAGAGGGTTGGTGCTCAAGTTGAGCTTTTTGACCTTCAAGAATCCGAATCGCCTTTTCGCTTCTCAATTTGTGGAGTCCGATCTTCCAGGTAATGATGATGGACTTGCTGATTTTCCATCATGTACAATCTTTTCCTGGAAATCTTCGAGCATCTTCGTATGTGACTTGAAGCTCGATCAACTCGATCAACCCGAGTAGAAACTTTGTCAAGGGCCACATTCCGGCCAAGGCATTTTCGGTTTGCCAATTCGAATCAGTCTCAACCGGTGCTGGCACCTTTCTTCTACCATGTGAATCAATTTCTTTTTGGTGCAGTACTTTGGGAGCATGATAGTACCGGCTGAGATTGTCGAAAAGTTTTCAAGAGGAGGGAATTGTAAGGCGAATGAATTTGATTCAACCGGTTTTGGTTGAAGAGGGGGAAAGTCTTCGGGCTGTAAACATGCATATGGTAGGAAGTGGTTCGGGAAGGCATGTATATGATTTTGGGAGATCAATGGAACAAGAAGGATTTTTCTTGACCCATTTCCGGATGGGTTTGTAAAAAGGGACCGGTAACGGGTTTCTTGGGGGATGGTGGTGGTAGGCTTGGTGGACTTGGTTTACAAGGAGATGGGGAAGGAATTTGTAGTCTTTGGGGAGCACCATATTGGACAAGATATTGTCGGTTTCCGCCGTCTTCACCAAGTGGTCCTAAAATAGGATCACCATCAAGGTATTTTTGGTATAAAGGGTCCTTCTTTTTCTTTCTTTTTGAAGAGGGCCTGTCATCTTCTTCAACGAGGAGAAGTACAAGAGGGACAAGAACATTCCGGGTCCCAAAAACAATGACCTGAAGGGTCTTTGAAGTAATGGACAGGGTGTCCATTTGAATCAAAGAACCGAACAAATTTCTTCGGGTTCGGGTCTTCAATATTCACTGTTTTGAGATGGACATGGGGTGAAATAGAGAATAGTAGAAAGAGAAGGAAATAAAGACGAGGAGTCTTCTTTTTCTTTTGCAAATTTGATGGTAAGTTCCATCTCTCTTTTTTTGTGAACCGAGGTTCAATTGGATTGGGCCGGCCTTGTGTTTTGGTGAAGTTTCTCATAGTTGGTCACCCAACCGTCAAGAAGGAGTTTGACAAGTTGGTCCCCGGGAATCTGCTCCGGGGACATGAACACAAGAAGTCCGGTCATGATCTATCGAGATGATAAGGGCATCATCCGATCTTAGGAAGGTTGAGATCAATGGCATGATTCCAACTCTATAGACCATCCGGTAATGGAGAGTAGCAACCAAGGAATTTGGAGTCCGAGGGCTCCAGTGATCCGTAGTTGAACCTTCAAAGCCGATAGTAATCCCGGGTGCCGCAAGTGCCATGTTGAAATTTGGAAATAAAGTAACAAAGATCGTCCCAAAGATTCAAAGTAGTTTGAATGGTGCCGATGCGAGCATCTTTGGTAGTCTAAGAACCTTGTATCCAAAAGGGCTATTCTGGCTACAACAGTAGACCTTTTCGGCCATGAAATGAGAGGGCTAGTCGATGGCTCCGAAATGAAGATGGGTGAATCCTTGTTGGATCCATTTGGAGAGAAAATTCTGGTGGAATTTGGAGCGTCACAAACTGTTCTTGTTGTGTGGCTAGAATATGATCTTTAGTCAAACTTGGAAGATTGGACATACTCCTTAACGATCGAGGGGTATGCCGAATGAGGTGTTTGATGGAGCGAATAGGAGAGAACGAAGTGGGTTTGGCGAAACGAGAATATGGATTGATGAGTGGAAGATGGATTTCGGAAATCTTGTCGTCTTTCCTCGAGAAGGCTACCTCATAGAGATAGTCTAATTTGGAGGCAATAGATTTGCGTAACTCTGGAGGAGGAGCAAGAAAAAGTGGTGATTGATGTTGAATAGGGGCAAGTGTATCGAGATGGAGTTTCCATGATGAGTAAAAGTTTCTCTTCTTCACGATCTTCAAACTCTAAAATATTCGAACTAATCTATATTAAGTGATATATGGCTTTGATACCATTTCGAAGGAGCGGAAGCAAGAACTTAATCAAAGATATGCTATCCCACTAATTATTTTTTTGCTCAATGGATCTTGCTTTTATTTTATTTATTTTTGGGTTCATCAACTGCCGACCTCAACTAATTTGGGATAAAAGTGTTGTTGATGTTGATGTTGATACTCTATGTGATGTTTCTCGTTGATCTCATGTATGGTGCGGAATTGTGGAGAAACTGCATGAAAGCCACTGCCAATGTGAGTTTCCAACGAGGGAAAAAAAAAATTGTTTGCAGGTTCTACTGATCAGATTATCTTTCTGCTGAAGACATAAGCAAAACGCATTTATGAATGGAACATTAGCTTAACGAATAGCCTTTTTTCTGTAATCTTCCATTTATATGAGTTCTGCTTCAGAATCTTATGTGAAGGCGCTGGAAGATGCTTTCTCTGCACTACCTTGTAAAAGATTTGCCATACGATTCAAGATGGCTGAGAAGGAGGATCTTGTCCTTCTGGTGAATCAAGTACAGAGGGACAAACAGAGTCATTTAACAGACGTGCAACCTGCTTCGGCTTTCTCCTTTGTGCTTCGCTTTCAAATCTAAACGTTCTGTAGCCAGTCCAGATCTGGAATCCTTTTCTGCATTTTCTTACAGTATAGCTGCTGAAATTGCCTGCTTTCCTCATGTTAATCTCGAGACCTAAGATTTTGGGTCTGGATTATAGCAAACACAATTGCAATATAGCAAATATTTTGATGGGCTTGTCGTGCACTATATTTCATGCCTTGAGACTCATCTTCTATTTGTTCAATTGAAATTGGAATCTTCTAATTTACTTGAACAGGTGTACTATAACAGAAAACTGTTGGAAAATATGTCTTTCCTTCTTTACATGGATGGCCCTAGCGTGATGTTCACCCGGTTCCTGAGATATGAGTAAATTCCTCTGTAGTACAACTGACTGGTTTGATTTTGTCCTCTCTGTGGTTCATCGTGTGAAGCCTGTCTTTCGTGAATTTATGGAGTTCTTGAGTCTGCATCTCACTTTACTATTTGCTCAGGGTGCGATAATTGTGGAATCTCTTGATGACCTTAATAGGTTCAGCAGCAATTGGCAGTTCACTATGCTGGAATTAGCAGGCTCTCACCACGCTGCCAACTGCATGGAAAAATGTGAGGCTGTCAAAGGTAAGATCTTAATTTTCATTGTACATTCGGATAAAGCAGGTCGTGTGCATGAGTGGGACCAAATAATTGTTGTAAAGGCTAGAATGTTTTAAGTGTTTGCTATCAGTTGCAGGCAAAGGGCCTACTCCAATGAGATTAACTGTAAGGAAAACAGAACTGTATGTGAGAGATGAACTTGTTTATGGACAGAGTGCTGTTGTAATCAGTGGCTTGACTTTGTTGCTTGTATTTTCGACCCCTTTTGTGACCATAGAGCAACAATGTCCTCCTTAAGTCCTTAAGTTAACCCCAGTTTTCTCTTTTCTGTTTATTTGACTCTTCTATCGTTCTCGCCCTTTCGTAAAGCTTGATTCGGGATGGCTTAAGTATAAGTTACTCTAGAGATGGCCAGGCTGACTTCACAAATATAAATTTCATTAAATTGATATCAAAGTTCTTTCTTGGACTGTCACTCTGCTGTAGAATCTTGTATGACTCCTTAGCTGCTTTGAGCTTTCTCCGATTGTGGTTATATTATCAAAATGGTTGTCGTCTCCAGTCCATTTATTTACTCTTTTGGAGCTTGTGGATTCCTTTGTGATGGCTTGGGCACTGCCTGTGATGCATTTGGATATAGTATGTGAGTCTGGCAAAGATTGCACGAGTTCCGGAATTGTTAGTGCAGAATGCAGAAACAGATACAGGAATGATGCAAACTGGATAAGCCCTACAGAGATTGAATCCTGGGTTTGTGAGAAGCTTGGGAATCAAATGCATTGTTGGCTTCAACTGAGATACTTTTCCATTGGAATGCCTTATGGGCATGTGAGGTCTGGCCAGTGGGATGGACTCTGCATATTCTTGATTTCAGACATCCATAAGTTTCGGGGTTCAGCATACTTCTCTAAATTTGGTGTCACTCTTAACCATCTTTGCGTAGATTTCTTTGCGGACATCATGCGGTCCATCCACTGTTTTAACTTCTCACATATCCTCTTGGGGAAGTCTCTTGCTGTTGCAGAAATGGGTAGATACTTCTACACATTATCACTTCGATTTTGTTCCATGTTACGAACTAAGTGATGGGAATAAGCAATAAGCTGGTCAAAGTATTTGATCCTCAGTTATGACATTTTTCTTTAAACTGGTATCCAGAAATTGTGATGCTTGACTGGATTGGAACTCGCTCAAAAAATGAATGCCCTCAAGCTGAAGACAATGAAGGACCCAATTTGGTGGGAAACAAATTTTATCTTGAAACACAAGAGGTAAGATAGACGTTAACGTTCGAACTCATTAGCCGTAGGCCCAGAGCAAATTAAGAAAACGAAAACCGAGGTCCTCAAGATCAAAGCAAAGACCCAACCGCCTTTTTCCGCTCTATAAAGTCACTCCTATACAAGACAAGCACAAACCTTGCCCCCTCAACTATGTCCCAGTGGCAGTTTCTTCTCTTCGCGGCGCTCTTAGCATTAGCAATAGCCTTCTCATCGTCTGTGAGTTCTGGAGGACGTTAGCCTCGCCTGACATGTCCACGGGCCAGAGTGGCGGAACCGGGAGCCCAACAGGTGCCACTGGCTCAGGCCACGGCCCCGACCGGGACTACAAGCCCAGGGATTGGCCACTCACCTACCGGATTAGGCAAGGGTTTCAGGTATGGTTTTGGCTCGCGGACGGGATCAGGATTTGGGTTTGGGTATGGTTTAGGGGGGGCGGTGCTCGCTCGCGGCAGAGGCTACGGGTTTGGAAGCTGCTCTGGCAGGT